>OY754309.1:59272655-60472655 GCA_963573325.1 Astragalus glycyphyllos
TTTACGAATTTACCTCGTAAATCCGGAAATTTCCAAATTTACCCCATAAATCCGGAATACATTTTTTTCATTTTTTCTGAATTTACCACATAAATCCGAAAATTTCAAATTTAACATTCTGAATTTATGTATAAATTCGAAAAAATTGAAAAAAAATGTTTTTTTTAAAAGTTAGGTGCATTTTGGTTCAAAATGAAATTATGAAGGGGGTAAAAAAAAACTCATAAATAAATAATAAATCAAGATCAAATAATGAGACGATTGACACATCACACACTGTTTATTATTGGGCATCCGGTTTATAGTACGTATCTTCTTATCTTTTCTTTGTAGTACGTTACTTAGATGATTCGGTTAATTGACTATGAATTCAATACGGTTAAAGTTGCTAGTTGTCGTCAATACCAAGAAGTTATATATTTTCTCTGCAATCCAGAAGATTGATAAAAGAAAATTGTGAAAATATGGAGGGTTTACTTTTACACTTTAGTACACGTAGTACAGATTTAACGTCAATAGAGTTAGATGGTATTTTCGTAATTTAAAACATACCCTCCGCCAGGTCGCAGAGATGCCGACGCCATTTGAAATCGTTCTTACAAATGAAAAATACTGCGTCTCAATGCAAAAAAATAAAAATAAAAATTATTATATATATCCGTTTTTTTATAAAAGAAAAAAAAAAGAAAAGCAAGAACGAAAACGAACCAAAAAATCTCTCATCAGTTGATGAAGTGAAAGAAACATAATCTGAAATTTGGAAAGCGAATCATCTTTGCGGTTCTTTTGTTCCTCCTCTCGCAGGTAACTCAATCGTTATCCTCTCTCTTTCTTTTCAACTGGTCCTTGTTTTTCTCTCTTTAGAAGATTCCCACTTCAACTATGCATTTTCCCATGCTTAAATTTCAATAAATATCCAATTTGAAACCGTCTCTTTATCTCTATTTTTTGTGACATATATAATTGCTCTGGCTTTGATTCATTTGATTTTCTTTTCCTTTTATCTTCTCTCAATTTTTTTTTCTGTGTAGTAGTTCCTTTCTCAGCTGAAATTCATGGTAAATGATGTCTTTTTATATTTATTATTCTTACATGCTACAAATTATTCGGTATTAATTTGCTTGGCTGGCACAATCCTACCAATTTATGAATAAACAAACTATGGGATCTCTATAATTAAATTTATTTGTTGTTATGATTGTTGCAGTTGGTGAATCAGATCCGTGGATTAGGTAATTTGTGAATGCTGCTACTTCCCAACTAGGTAGAAAAATTTTAAAACCACATTTAAATTGAGTTTAAAAGGGAACCTGGGGTTGGAGAATCCCTTACTTTATGATGATAGATATGATTTGATTTGATATGTTTTTTTTATTGTTTGCCGAGGTTTTCATGTTTTAGAGCTGGACTTGATTGGGGTTCTAATATATTGGCTTTGTTTTGCTGTCAGTTTGTGTGTGAGAACAGATGGCAAGGGGAGGAAAGATCAGTGAGAAACATGATTACAAAAAGAAGGTCCGGTCAAAGGAGGGCAAATCTGATGATTCGGATGAGGACTATGTGGTTTCAGATGAAGGTAGAGAAGCTTCTGACTACTATTGCTCCTCGCTAGATGGATGTGCCTCGGAGGAGAGTCTTGATAACATAATTGAGGAAGAGGAGGAGGAATTCAAAGGAGGGAGGAATTTCAACAGATCCAAGGCGAAAAATGGCATTTGTGGTCGGCGGAAAAAGGGAAGTACAAAGTCACGAAAGAGGGGAAGGATTGTGTATGCAGATGAAGAGGAGGATGATTATGAAGAGGAAGAAGAGAAAAAGGAGGAAAGTGAGAATCTGGAGGAAGATGAAGATGAGGAGTATAATGTGGAAGAAGAAGACGATGATGAAGAGGAAGAAGAGAAAAAGGAGGAAAATGAGAATGTGGAGGAAGATGAAGAGGAGTATAATGTGGAGGAAGATGAAGAGGAGTATAATGAGGAGGAAGAGGAAGACATTCAAGTAATTGCAAATAAAACCTCACAAAAGAGGAGAAGGATAACACGTGCAGAACAACTCGAGGAGGAGGGAATTCAAGGAAAGAGGAATTTCAGTAGATCTAAGGTCAAAAATGGTGTTTGTGGTAAGCAAGGAAATGCAAGTAAAACCTCACAAAAGAGGAGAAGGATAACAAATGCTGAACAATTAGAGGAGGAGGAGGAGGAGGAGGAAGAGAAGGTAGAGAGCACTAGACACGAGGATGAGGAATCGGAGGGGGATGGAGATGAAGATGAAGAGGAAGAGGATTTTGAGTGTGATGACGAGGATGATGAATTTACACCAGACGAAGAAGATTGTTCAGACGAGGAAGAAGAAATAAGTGGTAAAATGAAGAAAAGTAATGGCACAAAAATGGGCAAGAAGGTTTTCCCGAAAAGGGCTTATGTGGTTTCTACCAGAGGTCAAAAAAGGAGAAGTTCTAGAGCATCAAAGAAGCCAACGAAAAGTAAAAGAAGTATGAAAGGGAGGTTAAGGAGGAAAGTAAAAGGTGACGATGAAGATGATTTTATGGATAATGGCCCAGTTATTGTGACACGAAATAGGAAAAAACAGGGCCGGAAGAGAAGAAGGCTGCTTCTTTCAGATTCTGATTGTGTGGCTTCTGGATCATCTGATTTTGAGTATACCATTTCCGAAGAAGAGAGAGAGCAGGTGAGAGAAGCCAAGGAACTGTGTGGAAGCTTGAGAGATAACTTGAGGAGTTCATCTATTCTAATAAACAATGAAGAAGCCAGACTCCACGAAGATCTACATCAGCAACAGAAACCTCTAGGTCGTAAGGGCAAGGAAAAAATAGAAGAACCTCAAGGAAGAAAGGGTAAGGTAAAGGGGGAGGATTTAAAAAGTGTGGTGGGAAAGCAGGTGTGCGGAATTTGTTTGTCAGAGGAAGGTAAAAGAAGAATAAGGGGAGTACTAAACTGTTGCACTCACTATTTTTGTTTTGCTTGCATTATGGAGTGGGCAAAGGTGGAGTCTCGATGCCCTTTGTGTAAGCAGAGATTCAAAACAATCAGTAAGCCTGCACGATCAATGGGGGTTGATTTAAGAGAAGCGGTGATACAAGTCCCTGAACGCGACCAGGTAATTGAATTTTTCCTCGTGGCTTTTGCAGTTTCTTCAATTTGTTGCTCCTAGTAAAATACATTTTGCTTTCGTGTGCAGGTTTATCAGCCCTCTGAAGAAGAACTCAGGAGCTATATTGATCCATACGAGTCTGTGATTTGTTCAGAGTGTCATGAAGGGGGGGATGATGGCCTCATGTTACTTTGTGATATCTGTGATTCCCCTGCACATACATACTGTGTTGGTTTAGGGCAAGAAGTTCCTGAAGGTAATTGGTATTGTGATGGTTGTAGACCAGTTGCTTTGGGGTCTTCAACCTCCCAAGTCCAAGAGGATGATCCAAGGGTGGCCATCCAGAGCCTGCCTGTTAGACCATCTGCTGTTCGACATGGACGAGAAAGTATAGACCTCAACTCGATTTCTTCGCCCCGTGCAGTTTTTAACCAAGGAGCTGGCCATTTTTCATCTTCTAGATTGACTGGCAGAAATGTCGAAGGCACTTCTCCAGTATATGGAGGGGCACCAACTTTATCAGAGAGACGCTGGATACACCGTCACATTCAACACATGTTGACTTCTACAAGGACTGATGGTATTTCAACTATCAGTTCAACTAGTGACTTATATAGATCTCAAATTGATCAAAGTAGGGAAACAGCCACTCAACATACAAGGATACAAGATGTGGGAACATCATACCACACATTTTTTGAAGAGGGAATATGCAACAACATTTCTCCATTAGTGCCGAACGGGCCTTTATGGTCTAGCTCTGTTGGAACACCCTCAGTACCCGGTTATGAACAAGTCCACCAGTTCAGCAGATCAAATATTGTCACTGATGATAGCTCGTCTGCTGCTGTCAGAGAAGAATGGAACTTTGACAATGCGAAGGAGCAGTTGCAGTCAATGGTTAAAAGTCACCTAAAGAGTCTATCTCAAAATATTGATTTAGGTAAGCATTGCTTTTCTTCTATATATCCTTTACAGTGATTTTGTTTCTTCCATTTTTTCCCCAAGCACTGGAGTAACTTTCCATCATGATTTCTAATAGCAAAAAATTGCATCATAGTTCCATTGAGGTGTTTTTCGCACATCCCACCCAGTTTTTCAAAATGCGTTTTATTTTATTGATTCAGGCCAAAGTACTTACAAGGACATTGCAAGGAGTTCTATGCACACCGTACTAGCAGCTTGTGGTCTTGAGCACAACAAGAGTGAGGTTTGCACCGTGCCTCCACCATCAGTATGTCCGCATATTGAACTAATGGCTGGTGGGCAATCAAGTAGTCTGATTAAAGGTTGCTGCTCATCTTGCTTTGATTCTTTTGTAGGAGACGTGGTGAAGAGGATTTTAGACACAATAGTTTCCTCACAGTGGTTACGGTTAGGTCTTTAGGCATAAAATTGTTTCCAGAGGCATACCTTTTTTATTAGGAGTTCAGAAGACAAGAATATTTCATTAACTTGTTTATACATATATGAAATATGAATATGATTCAATACTTTTGGCTACATATGTGTCTGCTTTTAAGTTTGTTTTGTTTAATTGGACCATATACAGAAACTGAACAAGAATACTGCCTGCTTGTGTTAAATGAAAAATGGGATTGTTAAAGATTTGAAATGAGAATTGACGCATGATTGGTTTAATAAAAACATACCAAGCTGGACACCAAAAAGCACATGCAAAGCTTGAAAATAAAACAATTTTTCCATTATCTTAGCAAGTCTTTAAAAGAGAATCATTACTGTTGATATTAAAGGCTTGGGAGAAAACCGTCTCGGTTGGGATGATTTGATCATAGTGTGGATCCTCTCCATCTTCATCTCTCTTAATTCTTTACCCCCTCCTAATTATTTCTTCATTTATTAATATTTTTCTGTCTCCACCAGCCTTTATTTTTTGTGATGGGAAGGAGAGGATCCAACCTCCATGGGCTTTGGTCTGTATGTGAATTAATTATTTCGCCTCAGAGTTTACTGGTAGTGGCATATCATGATTTCCTCTCAAACTGATCCTACAATTTTAGAACCTGTTCTTTTTTATATCATCGGCACAGGGAAGATACCTACTCCATCCAAGGATCTCTTACCTGGAAATTACAACCCTTACGTCAGTTGTTTTGTCCCTAAATTTTTCTCATCATGCCGGCGGTGGACGCAGATTTTGCGCTGGTCATAATTTTCATAAAGAAATTATCATCTTCTGAGATTTCTTGTTTCTGTTTCTTTTTTTCATAAGAAAACATACCATTTGCTAGCACATTTGCCTGCTGTATATGAGAAGTTTATACATATACGAAATTTGTATGCTCCTCTTTTCTATTACTACGAAATCACAAGGAAAAAGTAAAATAAAATTATAAGCAAAAGGCAAAATCAGTTGCAGCAGGAAATAAACTTTATCTATTTCTTTAAGCTTTATGATATGAGATTAAAGGATAAACTCAGAGCTAAAAACATCAATTCACATACAACATAAATTACATTAATTTCTACTCTTTATTATTCCTCCACTCTGATCAAATACATATCCAACTTCAGTAAACCAACTAGATATTATATCTGTGAATTCTCCCGCCACTGAAGCAGTCCATCTTGATTAATTTTATTTATAAATCATCATCAAACATGGTGGACAGCAACAGCCCTTGGACAAACTCACTTCTTTTCGCCTTCTCCTGCTTATCCTTCACTGATAAGGGTGGAGTCTCAACATTGCTGGATAGAAAAAGTAAACTTGTTAGCAACCACGAGACAATAGAATCCATGCCACTTTCTGGAATATTGTTACAAAGTTATGCCCATGGCAAGGAACACAACAACGTTTTGCAGCAAAGTGCTAAATTGATCGGTCACGAAGGTGAAAGATTACAAAAACATCATTCAACAAAAAAAAAGATTTATAGAAAGCAGATAGAATGCTCGATTACTTATGCTGAAAGGACAAGTAGTGTGTGACAGAAAGGACAAGTAGGAACAAAAGTGAATTCAATCCTATCCAAAAACACTGCAATATTAGAATAAAACTAACCAATTTCTTGAACATGTACTATAAGTGTAAACAATCTTATAGTATTCTTACACGAAACAATAGATGGGTACAGTATCGCATCATCAACATTGAATAGAATTTTGTGAAGAGGAAATGATAAGTTTTACTGAAATGAAAATTGGAAAGAAATACCTTCTTGATGCAGTCTCATCTGAGCTTTTCTTGGATGATCTTGACTCAGTATGTGTGTGAGACTGAGAACTGGTAGGTTCATTACCTACAGGTGATATAAATGACGACAACAGCGGATCAGGTGCAGCATTAGACGAGGACACTATACATGAAGATCCGCCAAAAAGGGATTGCAAATTTCCTTCTCTCAGCTCCTTCCTCAGTAAAGAGAGCGTTGAATAAGATCCACCTTTACGTGATTTCCTTTTGCGCTGCATGTATTCCATTGTTAAGGAATTCAACCATGTAATAGTGTAGGGTTTCAACATAAAAACTTTTTTGTTTTAATTTTGATAACATGAATTATAATGTAACAAAGGATAACTTACAAGATACTAAAAAAACTACAATTTTTATGCTAGTAACCATTTAAAATTGGCACAATCAGATAGAATTTAGAGAGAGAGAAAAAGGATATCTTAAATATACTTCCATGTTGCAGGGTTATGTGGGCAACCATATCAACCCCCACCCTCAATGCACAAACTGGACATACCTGCACGCAGAAATGCCGTGATCAGAAAAGAACTATTGATTTCTCTAGTTAAAAAAATATATATCACTCTTTTTTCCGATGTAAACATCACAGTATAATATTGGCTACACCTATATGAAACAAAGGAGGAAAGATATGTAGACATCACAGTATAATATTGGTTACACCTATATGAAACAAAGGAGGAAAGATATGTAGAAACAAAGAAAAACTTTAAGGCAGAGTATGCCCTAATTAAGCATCTATCAGAGAGCAAATACTGAAAAACTTGTAAGCTGATTGGATGGAAAAATAGTAGAAGGAAAATGAAAGTAGCCTTACCCCATTTTTCGCTTCCATAGGATGCTCTTCGTCAATGTGGCAGCACAATCCAACAATATCAAAATACTCAGAACAAAATGGGCAGAGAAACTCCTCCCTTATATCATCATCCCCTTCATTTTCATCAAAACCCATGAACATATCTACATTTGCACAAACTCATATCAATATCAATATTAAATTGCAACAAAAAAGAACATCAACATTAAATACTTGCACATAAACAAACAGAGGGACAAAGAAAGCAAAAGGTTAGGGGGAGAGAATATCATGATTGTTCACAGAAAGAAAAAAAAAAAGCTTCTCTCCAGTAAAGCCATACAACTTCAAAAATTGCAGTGATAGATCTCACTCTCTGGTTTAACCGACCTATCTTTGCATCGCAAATCCCAATTGTCATTGCTACTTTAACTATCCAGTGCAACAAAAACGAGACAACAAGAGAAACTGTGCTTCCGATTTCATATAATTATCATTCCCCTCCACAGTAGCAATAATTGAAACACATCAATATAACTTAAAAAAATCATCATTTTTGAACACCTTTCAAGCATAATAACCAATTTCCACGCTTTGTCTTCAATTTTAATTTTGCGTATATGCATCAAAACATTTACAATCCAAACACCCCAACTCTCCGTACGTTCTAACTGAACTAGTATCTCTGAAGCTAATAAATTGAAGGAAGAGAAACACGAAAGCAAAAGAAAAGAAAATTGAATTAAACTACAGAGAAATTGGGGAAAGCGTAAAAAGGAGGAAAGAAAATGAACCTGATCGAGATTGAAGAGCAGATTGGTAGCGCCTGGAAGCAGAAGAAAGACGAGCACTCCAAGATGAATCACCGTCCATGGCTTCTTTTCTTTGTGATTGATTCTGATCTCAAAGGATTAGGGTTTTGGTTTGTGTTGAGGAAGTGAAGCACTGAGAGAAAGAGAGAGAAGGAACGAAAGGAAACAACAACAGGATCAAGAAGGCGATCGAGAATTTCACCCCCACCAAAGGGTAAAACGACTGCACTTCTTTTCCTCCATTCATTTATATCCCCTTTTTTTTCATTTCTTTTTCTTTTATTTATTGTTTATTTTAATTTTAATCACCATTTCCCGGAATTCCCACGTCATCGGTCAGAAGCGTCCAAAAGTTCCAGCTTAAAAGTGCAGCAATAAATGGCAGCGAAGCTGTCAACCTTTTTAAAAAAAATAAAAGTTGTTATTTTTTTTGTTGAAGAAAAACTTTGTCAATTTCTGATGTTTCTAGTGTGAGAGAGCAAATCAAATCCCTCACAAATAAACTATTAAATTAACTGTAGGATGTATGGTGTAAAAATTCATAGTGTTTTGCATAATATGCTACGATCAATTTTAGTGGAACACCGACGTATTTGATTTGCTCGCTCACCTAAAATTACCTCAATTTGTAATTTCTGTATAAGATTTTTTCTAAAAGATATTTTTATTTTGTTTCGAACAAACTAAAAATTGCTTTTTAAAAAAAATGTATTCAAGTTTGATCTCTTTTTATAAAAGAAATATTAATAAAAAGATTGATTTTTTTATACAAATTAAAAAGATTGATTTACTTTCATTCTTAAAAAATGAATTAAAAAATAATCAAGTAGTTACTTATTATTATTTTTCTATATAAAAAAACTCCTCTAAGTAAGTTTCTCTCCTGCAACTTTTTATTTCAAATTAATCGATTAATTTTAAAATTTGAAATAAAAAGTTTAAGTTAGGGACAAACATGGTCCAAAAAAACTGTGTTGTAGGAATTGAATCAAGCGGTTTAAATCAGTTGATCGAGAATCGGCTAGGTTAGCGGTTGGTTCAATCTCAATTGCATAGTCCAATTGAAGCACTCATAGTCGGAATGAGCTGCAGCAGTTCAACCACTTTGAACCACCAAATAAACCTGAATCTAGGCATGACAACAAAACTCGTACCTGTAGGCACCAACCCAAACCCACCTCGATTTGACGAGTTCTCCCCGCTTTGACTGGGTTTGGGTTCGGGTTTTCTCCGATATCAAAATACAGGGACGGGGCAGAGAATGGGGATATAGCTCCCCACCCCGAACCCGCCCCGATTGTACAAAGTTATAATATTACTCCTCTTATATTAGAAACCTTCCACATCTCAACTAAACCTTAAATTTTTTTGTTAGCGCTAGCGCCTCCCCCTTATATTAGAGGCTCTGATGTGTGCTAGAAGTTGGTCATCGAGTAAAATAGCGGTATGATTTTAAATTGTAATTTTTTCAATTTACATATCTTAAGAAATGACAAATAATATGTATATGTTAAGTAATTAGTATTTATATTGTATTGCATTTCATACTTTAAATATACATGAATTCTCAATTAAGCAATGGATGTTACTTTACTCGATGAAATAGACCCTTATAATGAAGGTGATATCTACCATCCAGTTATTTATCACTACCTTTCAATTTTATCAATTTTAATGTTTATATTTAACTTGTAATTTTAAACTCGTAGGTGAAATATTGACTAGTGGTGTTGCTTCCCACTTTGAAGAGTGAATATGTCAATAGCATTTTAGAGAAAGAAAGAAGACAACATTGATGTGGATACGAGGTTGGGTCGGGGATCCCCGAACCCGTTGGTACGAGATGAGGATCAATAATTCATCTCCGTTAGGTTTGGGTAGGGGAACGTGGAACTATATAAGATTCGGGGATGCGAATGGGAAATGCAAAATCCGTTCCCGCCCCGCCCATTGCCATGCTTACCTGAATCCTTCTTGAATGACTCAAAATATTTTTTTATTTTTTATTTACTTTTTTCCAAAAAATTAAGGGTCCTCTCAAAAATGATTCAAAGGTGAATTTTACTTTTTTTTTAAAAGTAAAAAATGAATTTTATAATTATAAAAAATGAAAAATAAAAATAATATTTTTACTAAAACTTAGTAAAAATTAATATTGGACCGGATCATATTAGATCCCAAAATTTAATACTTTTTTATTTTATATTTCGGTTCAACAATAGTTGAATGAGTGAATCAATTTAACTATAATCGAAACCATTTGAAAAACATTGCAAAAAACTGCAGGTGTATCTTAATAAAAAGAGCTTTTCCGTCAAAAAATAATCAGTGTTAGAAAAGCATGGCTTATCTAAAAAAAAAGTGTTAGAAAAGCATGTAAGTAACTAACTGTGCTTTCCATTCAGAGCTTAGGAAAAATAAACGGTTGTACTTGTACAGAGCACGTCACGTGACTATTCGTTTCATCGTCAACTTCGATCACCTGAGTGGGCGATCTGACTGTGTTCGAAGATGAAATCCCCTCGTCTTTTTTTCTTTCCGGTCTAGCTGTAACAAAACGACGTAGTATTCCATTAGCTTCGTGTGTTGTTTCAGATCCTCGGAATCTGAATGGCGACGAGGAATCGGACTTTGATTTTCCGAAAGTACAGAGATGCATTGAAGAGTGTTCGGGCTCCGTCCTCCTCCACGCCACCGTCCAACGCTTCCGGCAGTGGCCCCGTCATCGAATTGGTCAGCACCTCGCTTCTCAATCCGAATCGCTCTTACGCTCCCCTTAGTACTGAGGATCCCGGTAGTTCAAGGTGCGCTTCACAGATCCTACGATCATAATTTTTTTTCTTTTTATTTTATTTTATGAATGCTATGGTGGATCAATTCTCTAAATGCATTAGCTTGTGCCTTTTATTATTTAGATCCATAGCTTTTTCCTATTTTTATTTTTTCAATGATTCACGAAAATAAGGAGCTAAATGCGTATGATTGCTAACATTTGTTATTTATCATTGTTTTTATGAATGCAGTAAGGCTCCAAATCCAATTACTGTGGGGCTACCTCCCGCATGGGTGGATGTATCTGAAGAAATATCAGCACATGTGCAACGTGCACGCACAAAAATGGCAGAGTTGGCCAAGGCTCATGCCAAGGCTTTAATGCCATCATTTGGAGATGGTAAGGAAGACCAACATGCTATTGAGTCTCTAACGCATGAGATAACTGATTTGATAAAGAAATCAGAGAAGAAACTGAGGAGACTTGCTACTAAGGGGCCTTCAGAGGATTCCAATATCAGGAAAAATGTGCAGGTATAACTGCAGAACTTTCGCTTAATACTCTGATAGAAGATTTTGTCTTTGGTCCATAGGAATGAATGTGATTTATTCACCTTGAAATCTATGTGGGCTCATCACGGACCAAACCTTTTTTACACCTCTTCTATGGTATCATTGGTGATATACACCTCTTCTATGGTATCATTGGTATAGTATATCATTTTTATTTTCTAGGGATATAAATAGAACTTATAGGAGAAAAGAGAGAAGTTACAGTGAGTGGGGGAGGTAGGTAGATATCCTCCAAATCAGAAAATACTAAGTGATACAAATATCCAAAATGACTAAAAAATGCAACATGAGAATTCAAGTTAAATAAATAAGAGCTATCTTATTTAGTACGATAATTTTTCGCACAACATAAGAACTGCTGACGTGTTGTCATCTCCGGTTCACTATTAAAAGGGCTCCAAGTTTAGCCACATATCAATCGTTAGTTTCATTCTGTACGGAACATCATTTCTCTTTAAATAACTGTGAGGTATAAGCAGACCTTAAGTCCATGGTCAGTGGGCTTATAGACACCCTAAATGATGTACAGCCAGAAACCTTAGAGACAATTCCATCTCAAAACACATCCAGGGGCATGCTGACACCTTTAAAGATACAATATTTTGCTTCAGCCATATAATCCCATCATCACAACATTTTGGCCTCCTTATCTTTACCAGAATTTTGAAAATAACACGAGAAACCGTTCAAAAGTGAAAGGACAAACCCATAATAACACAAAACAATTTGCTCCAAAGGATCTGACATAAAACAATGTCTGCAGACACAGATGCATGATTTCCTTGTTTTAGTGTTGGTCTATGAACTATACCGAGTTTAGTCGACATTACTCTGGCCTTCAAGAGTGCTACATTTTAGAACAAGGTCTTATGAACAGCACTTGGCAAGGAGAGGATAAGGAAACGGCATATGTTAACTCTTTTCCGCTATGCTCTCTCACTCCATGTTCTCTCCAGTCTCCACCCATCTTTCATCCCGCGGCCTAATATCTGTATAGTTCTCTTCAAGTAAGAGTTTTTGTGCTTTGCTAAATAATTTCGAATCTCTAGCTTTGAGCTGCATGGATAGGGAAGCATACATGATACTCCGGTAGTGATCAATGATCATTTATTTATTGCTCCATATTAGAAACTTTGTATTCAAAGAAAAAGGGTTCTTTTAATAAGCAAATAAATAAATAGCTAAAAAAATAAATATGGTTCTAACTTATGAGCATCCTTCATCTTCACTTTACGGCTTCTTTTCTGTAATTGATGGATGACGAAATGTTCTTCAAAATACCTTGATTTCTGCATACAAGCTTGGAAGAAACTGGTGTTCATTTAATTTGTTGTTAATTGGAGTTGTTTCCTTTCCTTCTTAAGCTAGAACACTGGTTTTGGGATTTATCCATGAAATAGAGTCTATGGCGGTGCCTTTAGTTCTACTTTCTTTTGCGTCGTCATTTTTTTGGGTCTTATTTGGTAGCCTAGCTATCATGCTATCAGTTGTGGCTTGCTGAACATTTTCTTATTATGTGTGGACTGCATACAGCGTTCTCTTGCTACTGACCTTCAGAGCCTCTCTGTAGAACTTCGCAAGAAACAATCAACTTATTTGAAGCGCCTCAGGCAGCAAAAAGAGGTAAGGAAAATGCTTTTTTGTGTTTTACTTTTTTTTATTTAGTAACAGAAAATAAAATTGGCATTTTTTCAAGAGTTTACTGGCACAGTTTATTTGTAACAACAATCAAATCAATTAAAAAAAATGTAACATAATTTTGCAAACCAATTTGCTTCACTTTAGCTAATCAATTCTACCCTCAATTCTAATTTAGAGTACTGTATAAAACTACTCTCAGACTAATTGCTTTTTTTCTGTTATGGGAAAATGATCTCTTGATGTTCCCTATTATCAGCTAACAGTTAAGTGATAATTTATACTTGGTCTTTTGTTTTGAAGGAATATTATACTGATGGAAATTGTACTGCTTACTTACTTTCCCTTGCTCTTTTTCTCTTGTCTGGAGATTACTACTAAATGGATTAAGGACTTTGTTTTAAATCATTAATTATCATTCTTCTGATGATGCAGGGTCAAGATGGGGTTGATCTAGAGATCAATTTGAATGGAAGTAAACCTAGATTTGAAGATGATGATGACTTGGATAATATGGTATTTCTATTTTATTTTTTGGGTTTACCTTTTTGTTTCTTGAGAAGGGGGAGGTGGCCCAGGTGGGCTTATATTTTTTCCCCGTCCTGTTTATTAGCTATTTATTCACGGGAACATTTATCGGCAAGTTCTATTAGCCATATGATAATTCTATGGCCTGGGCGTAGTTGAATATACCCCATGGGTTCCAAAATGAGTGTCGTTTCAGAAAACAAAAAATTATTTCGAAATAAGTGTCGTTTTATTTTTCTCAATTTAAAAGTAATTATTTTTCCTAATTTTACCCCGAAAATAGTCCTGTGTGCTTCACTCAAGTCATTATACTCTATTATGCTTCTATGGCAATGATTCTTAAACCAATGGTTAAATAAGGAAGAATTTGTAAAGTTGTTACTCATTCATTGATTTATTGTCTTAATTTGTATGGAAAACCTTAAATAACACTTATTTTGAAACAGGTGGCGTATTATATGACTCTATTTGGTAAAAGTTAGCTGATAGAAGATAAACTAGATTATAACATATAAGTTAATAATGTGTAGCCAATAGCATGTAAGCTAGAAAATAGAATTTAAAGTATTTGTAAAATTAACAGTTGAAGTAACTTATAAATAGAAAATAACGTAAATGGACATTTTTAATTAATGCTTCAAAATGAGAGAGAACTTTCATTTAATAGACGATAAACGAAGAATTAAGTTTAAGTAATAAGGTTAAAAACGAGCGAATTATAAGTTCAAACATTACTTCAAGTAGCGTATGAAAAAAAATGTTATAAGCTAGTGAAAAAATGCTATAAATTAGTAGTCATCAAACACTTGCCACGAGCTTATCTCATATAGGCTAACGATTTGGCCTTAACTGTTGGTCGCTGATATTATCAAATGTATATGTAGATATTTAATGAGCATCAGATGGCCAAGCTGAAAAAAAGTGAAGCATTCACAGTTGAAAGAGAAAAAGAGATCCAACAGGTAAGCAAAAGTTGCACATGAACTCTCATTTATGATGCTTTTTGACTTTATGTTGTGCTTTAGATGGACTTACAAATTTTTCACTGTTTGCTTTTATAGGTTGTGGAATCTGTGAACGAGCTTGCTCAGATTATGAAGGATTTATCAGTACTAGTCATAGACCAGGTTAGCTGATCCTCTCCCTCTGAGAAGATTTCACTTTCTTAATTCCACCCTTATAAAAATTGACATCCTCTATATACAGGGAACCATTGTTGATAGAATAGACTACAACATTCAGAATGTTGCAACCACAGTTGAAGATGGCCTTAAACAACTTCAGAAGGTCCTTCTCTTCCTTGTCAACTATTTTGGTTAGACTATGTTTCCAGTTTCCCTCTCGCCCTCTCTATCTCTTTTAACCTGTGGTAATTATTTGGTTTACGGGACATGCAGGCAGAGAGAACTCAGAAAAAGGGAGGCATGGTAATGTGTGCAACGGTGCTTCTTATCATGTGCTTTGTTATGTTGGTTCTCTTAATCATCAAGGAAATTATTTTGTGAGCTGTGGTGATATTTCATATTCTTTTTAATATTTTGGTCAACCTCTCCACGGTGTGACCTTTCCACTCACATACCATCTCTTGCCTACTCGGACATAGCAAAGCAGAAGACCAAGGAGTTCTGGAGTAGCAACAGGGCTTGGCTACAGTGGCTGAAGAGACCATATTAATTATCTTGCAATATTTTTTGTTTTGCCACAAGGGACATAAAGCGGAATAGGTGTGTTAGGACTTAGAAGCAAGAGAGCTTTAGAGGAAGGTGTGGCACAGTAGGAAAAGATCTACACAAAGCTAGAAAATGTAAAGAGCGCGATTGTATGAACCTCTGCTGGACATTCTTTTGGGTGGTGAATTTCTATTTTTGATAATGATTGAATTTCTTTTCATTCTTTTTTTTGCCTGACATTTTTATTATCTCTTTTTCCAGGCTCTGTTTGGTAAAAAGTAGCGGATAGTGGATAAGCTAGCAGATAGCGGATGAGCTAGCGGATAACAAATGATGTGTTTAGTAAAACTAGCGGTTAAAATAGCTGATAAATGTGAAATAACATAAAAAGTTATTTAATTAATGATTAAATTACTTAATGATAACAAAATGTTTAATGAGAAAAGAGAAGAAATTTTAAAAAAAATAAATAAAAAGGGTAAAAAATGTCCAAAAAAAAAGTGAGACGCTATCCACTAGCGTTTGAAAAAACGCTACTTGCAGTAGCGTCTAAAAAAACGCTAAACACTATCCGAAAAACGCTAAACGTCGGTGCTTGCCAAACATGCGTACTCTTCACCACTAATTTCATCCGCTATCCGCTAGCGGATGAGACGTGCCAAACAGAGCCCAAGTATTTTAATTTAAAGGGCCCGGGGTTGAGAATCTTGTTTGCACAAAAAAATTCATCCAATAAAATGAAGGTTTATGTCATCCTAGGTTTCTTTTTGTTTCCCACACGGATCAAGAAAAGCTATAAATGAATTATAACAATTTTACATAATTATCCATATTAATCATTGAATATAAATGTATGATAGAATATATTGACTTGAAAGTGATTCACAGTTTTGACAACTTCAGCGACATGAAAACGCTGACTAGTTTCGAACTCAGGTGTGTGGGTGTTTTAATTGACATAAAATCGTTCCTAGTCCAGTGGAAAATAAATCGTTAAGCATGTTATAGGGATTATGTTCAAATCTTGATTAGGGCATTTTTGGCGCATTTCCTTTGTATTCTATTCGTGTATATATTATATACACATAAATATAAAGTCACATAAAGAGCACCAAATAACATGTAGCCCGGTGGCGAAGTGAGTGTAGAATAGTGTTGAGGGAATTGACTTCGATTTCTCATAATTGGTATTTTGCATTTTCCCTTTGTATTCTTCATAACCCAACTAGTTTAATTATAAACCATTGATTCGTAGGTTCAACTGGAAAATCACCCGAGTCAAACCGATTCACACTGATCAATGGCGTGACCAATCGGATGAGAAAATCGACCTAGTGGCACCACTGGGTCTCGATTCGATCGACTGGTCCAAAACACTACTTGAGATAGAGGAAATAACTTTTTTGTGAAGGCCTCCTCGAGTATGACTTGGAATTGTGAGGTCAATTTAGAACAATAAGCATGTTTTAACTCAACCATAATATAGTTGAATAACTAACATAATGAGTGGTTCACCAATTTAAAACCTGGCATTATAGAGTGTTATCATTTTTTTTTTGACAAAGTAGAGTGTTATCATTAGTCTCTAGAATAAATGGAATTTCAAAATAAACATTAAATTTAGAAAACTAGATCATGGGGCCCAAATACTAATAAAAAAAGCGGGGCCTAAATTATGAAGAGGGATAAATGAATTAAGTTTTCGGCCCGTACTTCTTCCAACCCCTTAGCTATTCAGTAGACACCCCTAACACGTGTGAAAAGACCAAAATGTCATTAGTGAGTCTTGTGATCCAATGATGGTTCGGCGCACGGTCGTCCAAACCTGTTCGGACGTGGTGTCACCGAACCAAAAATAAACACACAGACACCCCCCTTTTTAACTGGTTCGACGGCACCACGTCCGAACTGGTTCGGCCAACCGTGCGCCGAACCAGTTAAAATGCAGTGTGGGGGGTTTTTCCCTGTGAGGGTATTTCGAGAATATTAAAAGTTTGGGGGTGTCCACCGAGTAGATGAGGGGTTGGACGAAGAATGGCGCAAGTTTTCAAGTAAAATAATTCATTGATGAGTCGGAAAAAGGTTTTACCTATTTTCTGGGTCTTTGATGAGATTTGTATGAGTAAATATTTAATTTGACCCCAAAATTGTATAACTGTCGGTGGCACTCAAGACTCAACCCTGGTCCCTGGGCTAGGGTAAAAAAAATTATTATAAAAAACGTTAGTTCATAAGATTCTTTAAATTCTTTTTTTAAATATCCTTACTTAATTTATTAAAATTAACGAATCGAGTTATCTAACTCTAAATTTATTTAAGAGTAAATAGTCAAATTAATCTTTAAATTTACACGCTCTTTCTTATTTAAGTCCTAAAGTATATGAAAATAAAAAGTTGTCCGTAAAATGTATGTGATATCGGTAATATTCCTGCCTAAACTTTATAAACAGTCCCTTACAGATATTAATAAGACAAATTTTTTATAACTAGGTGTAAAATTAAATGCACTAGTGCAAACTTAAAATTCCAAAGAGTTTAAAAAATAATGTTATAGAGATACTAGTACCAATTCTTTTTTCTCAGCGGGTTCAACTAAACAATATATACATAGGTACGCAAATGATAACTTTATCAGGTTAGTCGTCCACACTCCACATCAACAATCTAAAATGATTCTTTAAATTACAAAACATTAATTCAAAAGCTGGACAGAAATTCACCGTAGTCAAATACAGTCACAAATTTGAACCGTTATTCAGGGTTTTTTTTGACTTTTCCTCTCCTAAAATATATTATTTTTTCTCTCTCTTAATCAATTTAGTTCAAAAGCTGGACCATAACTGCAGGGAATTGTGGTCCAGTCAGATTCGTCCCCATCTGAATCTGTTAAAAAATCAATCACCGGCATTATTGACTTAGTTATAACTTATAAATATATCACTAAATTTACCAAGTTGCTATCAATATAGTTCTTGTAAATACCAATACTAGGAAGAATTTGATTGATTTTTTTAAAAAATAATTTTAGGGGTCATTTTAAAATATAAATAATATGGAGACTTTTTTGGAGATCGTACATTTGCAGAGGATAAATTAAATATTTATTTAACTTTTACCTGCAAAAGATACCATGTAAAATCTCTTTTCATTTCATTTGACGTAACAACTCTAAACGTCAGTTCTCACCAAAAAAAAAACTCTAAACGTCAGTTATTTAGCTTTGGCTAAGAAATAAAAAACACGGTATCACAATAGTCTCAGGCAGCTTTCATAGCTCAGTTGGTTAGAGCACCCGTTTAGTAAGCGGGAGGTCTTGAGTTCAACTCTCAATGAAAGCATTTATTTTCTTTTTTGCACGAAAAAACGCTCATAATAATCATATGATCAGCCTAGAAAGCATTTGTCACGCATGCCCCTGTGATGAACACGCGAAGACTTATATTCATATAAAGACTTTCATACAAAGACTTATATACTGGTTGAAAACAATTGTTGTATAAGAGCTCATACTACTTTAGACATCCCCTTCAACTGTGAGAACGACGAAGATGGTAAGCATTTATTTCCAAAGATCAAACACCAGCTGTTATCATCATAATTATCTCAAGATGGTCCGCTTCTGGAGATAAAAATTGTACACTTCTCATCATCTATAGCTAGGGCTAATGTCAAATAATCCTTAACCAATTTCAAAGTTAGTCTTGTGTCAAAAAAAAAAAATTCAAAGTTAGTCTAACCAAAATAAATATATGTTGTTAGTTTTTATTTTGGTACTAGAAGGAAAACGAAACCAAAAGGAAAAAAAAACTAAGGACGCAAGAACTCTACTCTCCTGGCATCTGCCAGCAACAGGAGAGCTAAATCCGGGGTAGGAGAGTTTAGAAGAAGCCAATGTTGGTCCAAGGATGACCCCATCTTTACCAAAATATCAGTCCACATATTGCCTTCTCGAAGCGTGTGAGCCAAGGTGAACTGCCAAAATATCAGCACATATATCTTGTTAGTTTGAAAGACACACATAAACTCAGTTAGCTTAGCATTTGCTTATAAAAAAAAAGTTAGCTTAGCATCCCCATAGCACTCAATTCTAAAGAAGGCCTACCTTCGAGTTATCACCAACATCACGGATTGGGCCACCCGAATTGTATCGTCTAATTACCATCAGTGTTCAACTTCAATCATTATAAAGGGATCATTGATGTTGATGCTCGAGTTAAAAGATAGGTGTTGGGTGGGTGTAGAGGTTGGTGCGTATTGCCGAATTAGGGTTGGGAATTAAGGGAGGGTCTTCAACATAGTTATTTTCTTTGTCATTTTTACGTGAGTGGTTGTGTGGTTGTAGTGTTTGGTTGCGTTGTTGGGCCGGGTCAGTTGTAACCCAACAACGGACAACACTAGTCTGTATCTTGGTTTGGGCTGGGCCCAAGTACGTTTAATGCAAAACCAATTTCAGTTGTCCAAAAAAAAATAAAGGGATTAGTTTGACTTGTATTAATTCGAGCATATAAACTTAAGTTCTAAATTCCGCAAAAACATAATGTATGTTACTAAGTGTAAAATATGCAATTTCTGTTAAGCTGAGTCTATCATCACCCTCATATTGGCTATCTACACCCCTAAATATTTAAAATAAATTTTAATGACAAAAATACTCACACCCCTAAAACCCAATCTAAATATTTTTTTCCCTCTTCTCTCTCAAGTGTCTCCCTTGATGCAATCTTCACCCAAATTCAAAGGAAATCATCAAAATATTTCACATGTCGCTTTCAGTTCACGATAATGGTGACTCGAAATTTTTACTATCGTGAATTGAGTTCACTTGTAAAACTGGAACCCATAACCTGTAGTTAACTGAGTTCATGATAGTTCTAGTAAATTGGGTTCACTAGAATTATCGTGAACGCAGTTTACTATAGGTTGAGTTTCATTTTATAGGCGTATAATGAACTTAGCTCATGGTAGTTCATGTAACTGAGTTAACTAGAATTATTGTGAACTCGATTCACTATAATTTATGGGTTTCAACTTAACATGCCTATAGTGAACTCAGTTTACGATAGCTCGCGTAAACTGAGTTCACTTCAACTATCGTAAACTAGTTCACTATAAGTTATGTGTTTCACTATAGTTCACTTCAACTATAAACTGAGTTCACGTAAAGTGAGTTCACTAGAATTATCGTGAATCCAATTCATTATAGCTCTGTAGAACTTAAGCACGTAACCTACAGTAAATTTACAAATGCCTAGTGAACTCAATTTACGTGTGTGTGTGTGTGAGAGAGAGAGAGAGGAAGGGATGGAATAGATGACATCGTGAAAGACTTATATTCTCATATAAAGAGGTGGATGTATACAAACATCCATTCATTCTATTCTACACCTCAATTTACGAATGCCTAGAACCAAGGTAATTAAAACCGGACCGACCGGTTGAACCGAGAACCGGATACTAGAGCGGTCCGAATGGCCCTGAAAACCGCTAGGCCAAAGAACCGGAAAATAAACAGGAAAACCGGTACCGAACCGCTAAAACCGAACAAAACCGGGTTCAAAACGGTTTTGGGGTGGTTCAGAAAATTGAACTGATTATTCACTGACTGTATTTGTTGGTGAAGGAAGGGGATTTTATAGCTAGTTCCCCGTATTGCTTTTTCAACTCCAAGCGATGTGGGACTAGCTGGAGTAGCTATTTTTAAATTTTCTCACACTCTTTAGTTGTTGATTTTCTATGTACAGCTTTTCATTACTCGTGTGTGACCCACTTTTTATTAGTTATCATTGCTATAAAATAATAACAAAAAGCTGTTAAATAATCTTAGAGAAAGATAAATTGCAGAAATAAATAACAAAAAGTTGTTTTCGAAATTAGAAAGAATCAACCGATTGTATCAAAAAAAGAAAGAATCAACTGATGAGTAAAAGTGTTACATTTTTTTTTTCATTTGATTGGATAAAAAATTAAAGTAATGACTATAAAATATTATATGTTGTATGTTTAACTTTAACAGTATTATTCATTATTCATGTGTTAGTCTTCAAAAAATATTTGATTTGATCTTATATGTTTAAGTAATCACTTGAATATGTTGTTTTGTTGAAATTAAGTTAAGCCTTATTTAATTTTTATAGTGTGAAATTATGAGTATTATGTTTTTTTTCTTTTTATCATTTATATATTGTAATAAAAATATTAAATAGTATATTTAATTAATTCCGATTCAACCGGTTGAACCCCAAGAACCCTGAACCGCTGCCTTTTCCGGTTCATTATCCAGTCCGGTTTTGATTACCTTGCCTAGAACATAGAGAACTTCAGCTTTCAAAATGATCAGGTATAACATTGATAGACATTATAAAGTTCAATGCATATTTATGAGATAATATCAAATGAACGCATAACTATAACTATATTCTGCATATGATAAAGTACCAGAAACGGCTAGAAAGAAAAGCCCTGAACTCAACTATATATAATGCAGAATAATTGTACCACACTAATTTCGGTTTAAGAATACTCGAAAACAAGTTACAAAAATAAGGACACTGGACATAGACAACAAAATTAATGACCGAAATCTAGGGAAAACTTCATTGACAAAAATATTACATTGGTACCTGTAAAAAAAGAACTCCAACAAGTAGTTCACATTTGCCAAAAAACCCACAATTGTAACTGGAATTTACCGACTTCCAATCTAAGACACTGAACAATCATTTTATGAAATGATCACTTGATAGAAAGAGAATTCTAGTATTGTCTACCGTGGCAAAAAAATCAAGCCACCACACATCTGTCACCATGAGATATGAAAAACCAGGCGTAGCAAAAGCCCAAGCCTGTCCAGCAACCCTCTATTTACTAATGCTGGACCTTGTTGGACCTAAAGAAACAAGACATCCATTTGACCCCCAACTTTGTCACGTCATACTGGGGGGACTTCAATGATAGACCAGGCAAAACTCCTGCAGTCAACAAAATAGGTTTAAACAATGGAAGAAAACACAAACATGTAAATTTTTAAAACATAGTAGAATATTTGAATTCAGAAATTGGCAGACAAACCAGAAAAGGCCAACTACAAGACGTTGCCCCTAGTAAAGCATGATAATCTTCTAATTGAAGTTGAATCCACCGGAAGGCACAGCAGGAACCTCAGTGTCACCGAAGTTGAACCTTGATTGAGAAGCTTCCCCTGGAGGCATAGTCTCATCTTCTTCCTCCAACCAGTATGTCTCAAGAATCTTCACTGCCTTTTCATAAATCTCTGTGTTGTCATGATTTTGGAGGTTCTCAATTTTCTCCAACCCCTCAGCCTCATCAATCAGTTGTGCATATAGATTCACGTCACCAGTATTGCCTATCTTTTTATCCGCTTCTCCTACCTTCAAGATGTTTTCAAGGCCTTCCAGACAAACTGTCACGATCCTAGGATCAGGGCAGATAAGAAGATCGCACAAGGGCTTAATACACCCTTGGCTTACTAGGTACCTGTCAACCACGGAAAAAATTCATATCTGGCAAGAAAAAAATATAAATAGTAGCACATAATAACCACGAGAGAATATGGAAAACATCTCTCCCCATACTTGATTTGCTCATGAGAACCACCAGATGTAGCATTTGAGATAGCCCAAGCAGCCTCTTTCTTGATATCAAATTCAGCATTTTGGAGCAGGTTTACCAAAGGACCAATTATGTTGGCCTCAATCACAGCCTGTTGATTTTTAGGAATTGAAGAAATGTTACTTGTAATCTGAACTCAACAATATCAAATTCTTAATCAATATCGTATAATGAACAACTCTACCTGAATCTGCTGCTTATTCCCAGCTGTGATGTTTGATATGGTCCAACAAGCTTCCTTCTTGATGCTTTTTTTGTAATTATTGGTCAATAGACTAAATAGGCAAGGAAGAGCCTGATGATTGATGATAGTCTATGGGCCAAAGCACCAGGTTAAAACAAAGAATATAAATCATGGAAAATTTGCATAAACACATTATTTCCAGATTACAAATGATAACGAGATCTCAGCAGAAACTTATTGAGGTAGCACTTGATAACGAAGTCCTAAATATTAAAAAGATAGAACTGATTATCTCAATTCAGAAAAAACCCACTATTCATTTAGATCTGCTTCAGTCCTAAGAAAGGTTTGGAATATGACTGGAGCAATAACAATTATATGGATGTGTGCAAAAAAGCGAGAGGGCTAATGACAAAAACAAAGACTTGCTTATATAAAAAGGAAACCAAAGTTATAAGTGTGATCAATTCATCAATGAGCATATGAGTCCAATAAGAAACTAAATAATAATGGAAATATTATAAGTTTATGACTACAAGATTATTCTTATTTAAAACCAGAGGTAAATAAAAGATGATATTGCAAATAATAAGCCATGCTATCAGTATAAGCCTTATCTCTATTATAGAAAGGCTAAGTAACTTGTTGTACCCAACAAACCCACCACCAGAGACATTACTATCATGGATATAATACCTGAGTTTGCAAATCATCTCCAGTGACAATATTTCCAGCAGTACGAAGAGCGGGAATTAGCACTGAAGGAGATGGGTGCCTAAACAAGAGTGCAGATTTAGAATTAAACCGAAAAAAGCTACTGGGGGACATGAGTTTTTTGAAGCCATATTTGGGACGTGAAGTACTTACAGTAGAAGCTCAACAAGTCGGGGACAAACACCAGCTTCAATTACAGCTTGAATTTTATCATTTGTACCATCAGACAGATAGGAAAGTGCCCAGCAGGCATCAGTCAAGACCTCTTCATCGTTTGAATGGATGAGATGGACAAGGGCAGGAAGTGCAGGTTTAACCTTTTAAAAAAAAAGTAAATATTATCTGTAAGATAGAACATCATAGCAGCTAACACAACATAAACAGGAAAAAACAAAGATCAGAGTTAGTGTATAATCCTCAAAGTTCTTTTATCAATGGTGCAATCACTTACAAGTGTAGCTCTTACCTGCTCAATATTATGGCTTTAACATACAAGAATAACGGGTTATATTGGTGGCTACCCGAGAAGTGAAAAAGTGCATACTTTGCAACTTCATAATTGAACTCATGAAAGATTTCATTTAAAAAATAAAGAAAAAGATGAAAAATGTTGTTCCTAAGATCACCAGATCAACTCTGCTTAAGTATTCCATATAATGCTAAAACACTAATCTATATGGTAGATAAACAAACTCTTGATTCAACAACAAAATTCAAAGAATAGAACTGAGTAATATAATTCCCCTCCTGTTTCATCTGGATGACAAAGGCATGCAAATTTCAACTCTAACTACCACTCAAGTAGCATTTCACCTTGACAGAGAAGTGCATTAGAATAAAGAAAAGTAAAAGTTGGAAAACAAAAATTGCCAGGACTCACTTAGTTATTCGTTTGAGAGATTAGGCAATGCATATCTTTATACCTGATCAAAAGGAGGTTGCGGCTTGCCCCTGCAGAAGTTTGAAAGTGTCCAGGTAGCATTTCTCAGCATGGAAAGCTTGGCATTTTCATTCAATTGTGCCAAAAGAGGAATCAAAGCCCCATGACTCAGAACAAGATCACGACACCTAGGAGAATCCCCGGCAACATTTCCTAATGCCCACACTGCCTGTGCATGCCAAAACATCAAGGAAGAAATGTTAAGCTTTTAATAAAAGGTACCATGGTACAATGCAAGAACAACGTATTGTTTTCCTTCTTCTGATGTCTGCTAAATAAATCTAGTTAAAAACCACTCGGTACAAACATATAGCAGTATTGCCCCTACAAAAGTAAGGAAGCATATCTAAATCAACAAAAACAAGTTTTTTAGTCAAGAGCTATCCTTTTCATTTCATTTGATTGACAATAAAAACACACAAAAATAAGGTTCGGATCCCGATATTATTTTTAAAATAAAAATTTCAGTTTCCTGAAGTTTCTGCATTTTGAAGGTATATGAAGGCATGAAAATTTACCTGTTCACGGACATCATCACTAGGAGAAGCAAGGAGCTTCACAAAAATTGGGACAGCCCCATGATCGATTACCACCTTGGTGTTTTCGGATGTTCCAGAAGCTATATTTGTCAGAGCCCAAGCCGCCTCAAACTGCAATACGCAATACATTATGATGTTTAGACTAAATATCAGCAAAAGTAAATAAGAACCAAGCATACAACAAACCTGCAACTGCGGATAATCTTCCCTCATAAGAAACTCAACAAAGCGAGAAACTACACCAGTCTGTATAACCTCCTCAATCGGTGGACAACGTTCTGGTGGCACACAAAAATCCAAGTCAACCAAAAGTGCGTTAAAATTAGCCAAACAATAGATGAGTTACAAAGACCAAATTCGAACCAATCGAAAGCAACTTCCGAAATTGAGTCGTTGCCTCAAGCTGCAAGCTATTATCATCACTCCAAACACCAGCAACCATGGCTGGAAGATGTTCCAACTGCAATATGATAGAAACGCAATAAAAATTAAAATAAGAACAAATTAAGCATAAATATAAATAAAATGATACAGTTATAACGAACTTGGCAAATAAATCCAACAATCATAGTACAAAGAATACACCGTTCAACAATTCATAGATAAAATAAAGTAATTTAATTAAAAAGAAGATGAAAATTGACCTTCTTCTCTACCAAAGTAGAGTGAATGGAAGCAGGCATCTGTTGAGGTTGGAGACCCTCGCGCCTCTTTTTGAGTAAACTTTCTTCTCTACGATTCTTACGGATCTCCACCATAGTGTCCTCTCGCCGTCGCCGACCTTCTTCCGCATCCACCGCCACTTTGTACCGATTGCGACGGACATCGGTCCGAGAGTTGGCGCTAGGGCGATACGACATCGTATCAGAAGCAAGTGCTCACTGAACGGCTCTATTGATTGTTGATTGATGAACCTAACGGTAGGGTTTTCAATTTCAGAGCGAGAGACACGAAGAGATTTCAAGATTTGTTTTCTTTTTCCAAGATTTACAGGATTTAAATGAAAGGGAAAGGTTTATATAGCAAAGTTAATACCACTAATTAGTCTCTTCACCAAAAAAAATATCTCTATTTAGTCTATTAAATTCATTAATAATATTATTAATAAGTCCTGATATATTGATTAAAAAAATTAGTGCTCATATTTTCAAAGATCAACTTAGCCCTTCCAACTCCAAGTTTTAATTTCGTGTTGTTAACTGAATTTTATAATTTAATTTAATATTAACTTTTACTCCTCCTTTCGGTCCCTATTATAAGAAGATTTTTTGAGTTAATTTTGGTCGCAAATATAAGAAACTATTCTAGTTTTTATTGTGTATTTATTACTTAAATACCAATTTTACCATCATTAAATGCTTTGCGATTTAAATTTTCAAGGTGAGTGGAACTAATTCACATAAATATGACTCGAGGATAGTTAATTCACATGTGGAGTTGAGTGAGAGGTATTTTGGAGACTTAACTTAAAAAATACAAGAATTTATGAGCTCCTTGGTATTAATGATTTTTTTATTTTTTTTTCTTATAATAGGGACCAGGGACGGAGGCAGAAACGAATAGTTGGGGGGGCTAGCATTTTTTTCTAGTATACTAAGTTTAGTAAAGAATACTATTAGTATATATATATATATAACAGAATTGTAGCCTTGCAGGGGATCAAAAGCATGTTCTCATCTATATATTTCTTTTGATCAAATGTTCTCATTTATACCTAAAGCTTGTTTTCATGTTATCCTTACAAAACTGTAAAATATTAGGGGGGGCTCAAGCCATGGGAGGCTACAATGTAGCTCCGTCCCTGATAGGGACCGACCGGAGGGAGTACAACTTAGTGCAATATAAAGGATTTCGATCCAATGCAGTCAATTTGTGGTGTCGTCAGTGTAATTAAGCACAAAATACTCTTAGATAAAATAATTAAACTGCCACATCAGCTTTCTTTTTATTTTTTTCAACTAAAAAAACATCTCTAATATGTTAATGGCATATTTTAGTGACTAGACTTAATTCAAATTTGGATATAAATTGCTATTAAGTCGTAAAAGAGGTAAACCTAATTAATATTAAGTTATAAATTTTGGGAACAATTATGACATTGAAATTTAAAAATATCATGTTAAACTTTTTTGGGGCTTATATGCATGTTGTTATTGTTAGGGCTAAATTGATTTATTTTTTTAAAATTAACAGACTACTAAATTGATTATTAACTCTAGGTCCAACAAACTTCTTGGAACAAAATTGGACCTTGATTATCACATAATCGTGGAGATGCCACTAATTTGAATTTTCTGCGTGCAGACCAATGAATGGTGAGGGAAAAAGTTGTTATACTCATGATAATAGTAATCTATATATATAACATTTGAGAATGAGCTATCATTAATGCTATTCCAAGTGTCAACTAAGGGATTGCTAAGCATTAATGATGTTTTTATTGATTATTTTCATTTTTATTTAATTTAATGATTAAATATAAATGTGCATACAACAAATCAGCAATTGAGTTAAATTAGGAAATTAAATATGTGAAACATGAGATATGAAGTTATTTCTAAATTAATAAGTTAGCAATTTAATTACTTGCAATTAAGTTAACCTATATATGTTGGATTATTTTATTTTAAGTCTCGTGAAACATCAATACACTGGTTTTTCTGAAATTAAAAACCAACCTATCAAACTCTCAAAAGCAAGACCAGATGTCCAGAACTACCATATTTTCAAGACCAAATTTGTAGAACTAAAAACTATGATTAATCTTGAATTTTTAATGCATTCTCATTTCCAGTTTTTTTAAACTAATGGTCCATAAAATAATGGTCCACAAAAAGTCAAGAAATAAAGAATGAAACTAACCGAACATTTCATTCCTGTAACCAATTTTTTGAAACTCACATGCCTCTAGGCTTTTTTATTATTTTTTATTTATTGTATGTATCCTTTAAGTTGGATTTCTCGGGCTTTTCTAGAACCAAATAGCTAGTGAGCTTACGAAAATTTTCCATTTTTTGGAAATTTTGGAAAATAAAATTGAACCAAAAATTTTTAAGGTTTTAAAAAAATGGATTTCTGCTTTTTCCGATACCTTAATTTACAACATTCCGGAAAATTGAAACTGCTACTTTTACGGAACAGAAAAAATTCACTTAAGTTTTCTGGAATGATTTTTAGAGGAAAATGAAGGGTATGCGGGTTTTAGGAAGACAATACGCATGGGGAGGAGGACTAGGATAAAGTAATTATTATATGTAATTTTATAGAACTAAATACTACTCGAAAGGATAAATAAAAAAAACTATGTGGAAGTAATTTTATAAATTAACATTAGCCTTTTATTTAACTATTAAATAATTTTTTTCGAATTTAAAATGAAATTTTTAATAACTAAATACGTAAATCTCACATGAAGAATGGAGTTCAAAATATATAATGCTCATTAGCATTAGTCCCACATCGTTTGCATAGGAAGAAAAGTAAGATCTACTTCTTATAAATAAAGCTGTAGTGAAGCCTTGAGGAGTAACGGTGGGCTACGCGGCGTTTGCAATTTGTGAAGTCGGTGCCTAGATGCATTTTTCCAAGTCCAATAAAATGCAGCATTTTTTTTGTAAATAATAACAAGTTGGGTTTTTTTTGGTACCCCCACCGGTTGACTCCATACCCCCACGAAAAGGCGAAAATACCCCTAAAAAATTTACAAAACAATTACCATTTGTCACTTACATATGGTTTGATCAGTCAAATTTCAGAGCGCATCGTATTTACCTCGTAGGAGATACATACGATTTCCACCAAAATTTCTCATCGTATTTACCTATGTACGATTTCCTCCAGAACCTGCAAAAACAAGTAAATCGTATTTACCTTTTTACAGATAAATACAATTTCCTCAAATATTTCGCATCATATTTACCTCTTCTTAGGGCAAATACGATTTCTATTTTTTGGTAACTAACCTGTTTTTTTTTCCAATGTCTTTTTATCGACGGACTGACCAGGCATCGTCGTCTTTCGCTCCCAGCACACGCACCCGCCGGAGAGTTGCGGGACACGCCTCCACTAGGCGTAGGCGCGCTGAGGTCAGACAGCCCCCACAGCCAGAGTCCCCAGAGTTTGAGTACGAGCCGGGCCAACAGCACCACCCGTATGAGGAGGAGGACCAGCATATGGGCGAGCCTCAGCAGCAATTCTATCAGGCCCAGTACCAACATATGGGCGAGCCTCAGCAGCAGTTCCACCACGATCAGGAGGAGCATTCTCTATTCATTAGGCTGGAGTGTCATGTCTGCTACCGTGTTCAGCTTAACCCGGTTAGTGAAATTTATTTTTTTACATTGTGTTTGTATTTAAATTCATCTTTTTTTACATAGCATAATTTTTTTAAATTTTTTTTAAAAAAACAGATCTATGAGCGTAAAGTGAAGGCTACGAACCACGTTAACAAGCTAGCTAAGAGACTCCTGGTCTATTCCCAGAACCACCAGTTTTGGGAGAGGTTCACAGCTTCAGGTTTGGGCCCCCTCATATTGACAGGACATACTACTGTGGACCACGAGCTGCTGTCCGCTTTTGTTGAGAGGTGGCACCACGAGACCTCGTCATTTCACCTACCATTCGGTCAAATGACCATTACTTTAGATGACATCTCCTGTTTCCTGCACCTTCCGCTCTCAGGCAGATACTACAGAGCACCGCCCACTAGTGTCACCGCTGATCAGACAGTTCATCTTGCTGTGGCATATCTCGGGGTTACTGAGGAGGAGGCCCGTGCTGAGTGTCGACTTGGTCAGGGGCCGTATTACCGTTTTAGCTGGCTCATGGACATAGTTGCTACATCGTCCATGTCTGCTGACATGTCTCCTACTGTCAGGGCGATGATCCTTCTGGTTCTGAGTTGGAGCATCTTCACAGTGAAGACGTATGACAAGGCTAAGGCCAAGTAGCTGCTGCTACTTGAGGACCTTACTGCTGATGGTGTTGGATCATATGCATGGGGTGTGGCTGCACTTGCTCATATGTACGACCAGCTGAACTATGGATCGTTGGACCAGGCCAAACATTTAGCTGGCTACCCCTCCATGTTACAGGTAAATAATTATAATTTTAATTTAAATAATTATGTTTTTAAATTAAATAATTATGTTTTTAATTTAAATAACTCAGTTATTTATCTTTGCATTTCAGAGCTGGATTTTATGGTACTTTCCTCATCTGGTGGAGAGGCAGCCATCTGATGTGCACACACCACTTTCCTCGTCGATTACAGGCAGAGGATTGACGACCTCACTGCTGATGATGTATGCTGGCGACCATTTGAGGGTCATCGTGATGTTAGACCCTTCGAGCATGTTGCACTCTACAGGGGTTTCCCAGCTGGGGAGACATCACCATTCCCTACATGCCAGATAGATGCCTCCGCCAGTTTGGGTACGTCCAGGTCATCCCACGTCCCCCTCTCACCGGTCGTCCTAGCCATGATACCTGCATCTTCAAGATTTCAAACTTTTTGCCCAGTGTGCACGAGGTGCTTCAGACGACTAGGCCTGCTCGGGATTTGGGTGAGGTTGCTGCGGACTACTTAGAGTGGTACGTCAGAGTATCTATTCCCAGGCTGTTGCCGGTTGCACCACCACCACCAGAGCAGGCAGCTGCACCCCCACCCCCACAGCGCGATCCAGTTTGGGTACAGAGTGTGATAGAGGCGGAACAGGAGGGGCTTCGTCGCGGGCATATTCTTATGGCCACTCCGACGTACGCTCGTCTCTACCAGTTGATGCAGATGCTAGATATAGAGACTGATGATTAGGGCCTTTTATATTATTACTTTTATTTTATGTCTGTACTTTCTGGATTTATTTTTGAACTATTTTATTTTATATTAGTTGATTACTATTTATTACGAGTTTACTTAAAATTTCTATTTCTTTCATTTCATTGATTCGATAAAACAAAGTTACATAAAAGATAAAACAAAGTTGCCCCCATAATGTATAGCGCAGAGCCTATTCTCAGCAGACCGTTGGGTTAGGCAAATCTACATTTTGGATGTGTGAGAAATGTATTTGAGAGTGAAATTTTGGTGTGAAATGAATGAGGGTGGGGGTGGGTATTTATAGAATTCGTGAATGAATTTCAACCGTTGATACTATCCGTGCAATCTACACGTTGAATAAATAGCCGTTAGGCCAGCGGAGTAAATCTGGCCGTCGATTAAAATACAAATCGTATTTACCTATGGTTAAGGGTAAATACGATTTCTATTTTAACAAATCGTATTTACCTTGGGTGAGGGTACATACGATTCGTATTTTACAAAGCGTATGTACCCCCACCCATTGGTAAATACGCTTTGTATTTTGTCTGAATCGTATTTACCTCACCCCAAAGTAAATACGCTTTGTTTTTTTTTACTTCTATCGTATTTACCTCAGCCTAGGTAAATACGATTGGAAATTTTTCAGGCTAATCGTATGTATCCACCAATACGTACATACGATTTGTAAAAAACAAATCGTTTTTATGTCTTCAAAACCTAAATCCGATTGAGGCAAAAAAAACAGGGGTATTTTCGTCCAAAAAAACATGTGGGGGTATATAGGCAATGGGTGGGGGTACAAAAAAAAAACCCTAACAAGTTTTAAAATTTTTGTTTTACTGAATCGTGCAAACCAGTTGAACCCCGATTCGGTTTTGATCGGTTATTCCAGTTTTGCACTGGTTCTCTGGTTTCTTCTTTGGTTCTTTGGCAAGGCAATTCTAAGTCTTAGCCGGACAGGCACTGGTTCTCTGGTTTCTTCTTTGGCAAGGCAATTCTAAGTCTTAGCCGGACCAGACATATTTCTGGCTCCTGGTTCGATTTTTTGAACCAATTAACCAAACTTTTGTGTTTTTCTCATATTGTGATTTAATTCTTACATGGGATTATAGTTACAACTATATTAATAAAGATTTTACAATCAAAATCCTGAAAAATGTGTTGTCATATAATATAAAATGTGCTGAGTTTTATTTTTAGTGCTTGCATGGTATTGGTTCATTTCAATATAAGAATTATTTGTATCAAGTACTTTTTATGTTGCCAATGAATTGATTGTTAACATTTGTTCCATCCTTCCAGCCTTTTGTATTCTCCTTTAAATCCATGAATCACCTATGAAGTTTTATGCTCTTAATTATTTGGGATCTAAATGACCTAGACACTTTGATCAGAATGGAGGAGTTTTGTCATATTTCATTAGGTGTTTTTTTCGTTGTTACCATCTTTTTGGTGTGCAGTTTCCATCGGTTTTGCTGGTGACTAATCTACGTTGGGGAACCTAGCTGACCAACTGTAAATTCGGCTTTTGCCACACCAAAAATTCAAGCTCGAGACCTTGAGATATCCATTAGGTGTAGCAAGTGATGGTTATTTTATCATTAATTGTGGTAATAGAAAGAGATGTTTTATTTGAAATAATAGTTTATATTACCTCTTTTTATTATTATGTTTTCAAGTACTGGAATATTGATGTATTTTTGTACTATTATCCAATGACACTTTGAAATTATATACAGTGGTGTGAAATGTAGAAAAGTGCATTATTAGTGTATTTTGAATAACAAATTCTTATAAACATTTAGGTATCACATATATTGATGACCAAAACTCACATAATATTTATTGTCATATATTTTTTTGGCTTAAATGCACTTTTGGTCCCCCTATTTTACTCATTGTACAATTTTGAACCCCCTATTTTTATTTGCGCAATATTGGTCCCCCTATTTTACAAAATTGTTGAATGTTGATCAAATTGAAATTTCAAACTCTAAGATGTTGCTGATGTGTCAATATTTTAATTGACACGACAATTGACTAAACCTTTGTAGGCATGCCACTTCATTTCTTTTATTAAAAAACATTTACTTTAATATTATAAAATATTTATTTAAATTAATGAACATTGCATTTGTCATGGGATGATTCTAATTTAAATACACAATGGATTAACCGTGGAAAAATTGGATTTTTGGGAAGAAAGAAAGAAAGGTCGTGGCTTTATAAAATATAAATTTAACTATTTACTTATTTAAGCAATATAAAAATTATTTAATTAATTTAAATAAACATTTTACAAAATTAAAGTAAATATTTTTTTATAAAAGAAGTGAAATGGCAAGCCAATAAAGTTTAATCAATTGCCATGTCAATTAAAATATTGACAGATCAGCATCTTAGAGTTTGAAATTCCAATTTGGTCAACATTGGATAATTTTATAAAAATAGGGGGACCAAAATTGCCCAAATAAAAATAGGGGGATCAAAATTGCATATTGACTAAAGTAGGGGGACCAAAAGTGCATTTATGCCAAATTTTTTTTGGAATATCATTCTAGAGAGCTGAATATAAATTCACACATAAATGAAATGTTTTTATAAAATAAAACTTAGAGATAAATACTTAAGTCACAAACACAAAAGATTACATAAGTTTTTGAAATGTTTAATTTGTCAAAATTTTAGTAATTATATCAATTGAAATATAATTGTTTTGTGATGTTTGATAATATATATATATATATATATATTGAATTTATTTTGTCATTTCTATTTAGTTTGAAGTAAAATAGTAATTAGTTTATGATTTTTTCTATTGAGGAAAAAGGAGATATGAACATTACCATTATTAGAGCTATATTATATCCAAAAGTCTAACAAGATACAAGCACATTTTTCTTTATTTAATTTTCCCTTTAATTTTTTTTTAATTCAGTTCAATACTATATATACCCATCAATATTTAACAGGAAGCCATCGAGGATGGAGCGCTAGCTAGAGCCAATAGGTGTTCCGAAAATCGTAATTATTTATTTTACAAAAAAATATGTGTGTGCAAAGAGAGCGGCTACATAAATCTCATATAAACATTCATAAAAATGTCAATTTAAAAATAATAACTAATATCAGTAATCTGTTAAAAGATTATGTATATCCCTGCAAGGCACGAGTCAGTTTTTTGAACCAAACATCTTACAAATATGCTAATGACTTTAAATTTAAATTTCAAAAATGTTTTACATCTATGTGGAAAATGAAAATTTCGGTTCCAAATAAAATTAATATCTTTAATTTCTTTAGATCCATCCCTTTTGTTTTCTCCAGATCTATTTCGTTTCGACAGAGAAAAATGGGTTTCAAAACTGGCAGACTTATTCAATTTTGTTTTGAGGAGAAAATTGGATTTTTAAAATGGCAAATCTATCAAAACTGGTTTTAAAAAAATGTCTATTGTAAGTTTATTACACAGTGCTACCTATTGTAAGTTTTGAGTCATCATGAAGAAGTAGGAGAAGATTGAGATTTGTTGGGTGCAAGAGAAGATAAAAACCTTTGTATGATGAGTAAGGCTCATAAGGAAGACGATGAATATTATGATTAGGTTCACAATTTTATTTTATTTTGAATTAAAAAATTTATTAAAAAGTAATAAATCAGCAAATATAACTGCCACATAAGCTTACATAACAGACACCTAGGCACAATAGTAATGACATAAACATTTATTAAGGACTTTAACAGTGTTCATGGAACATGTTAACGCTGCTAACGTTTTAAAACTTAAAGAATTTGATTGGGGACAAAAACTTAAAGAGCTAAGTCGAAAATTGAAATTAAGTTAAAGGACCTCGAGAGCAATTTTATCAAACAATATTTTTTGTTAGTTTAGACTATTTATACATTTATCAATATAAAAAGTAGATACCCATATTATGTACACGAAGAAATGAAATAGAAGTATTAAAATAGTAAGGATGAATATTCTCTCTGTAGCTAAAATATAAATTCAACAATTTTTATATAATTTTTTTCATTTATTTCATATTCATAAAACTTATTAGTTATAGTAATTTAATTTTTACATAAAATTTCTCAACCCGTGCATGGCACGGGTATGTTATTCTAGTTACTCTCCCCATTTCACAATTCATGTCGTTTTAAGGTTGTCTGCACATACTAAGAAGACTAATAAATTTTGCTAGTTTTGATAGAAGAATATATTTTTGTTCGGGAATACCCTTAACTATTTATTAATTCATTCTGCATATTTCTCTCTGCAATAGATAGTTAGGGGTATTATTGAAAAAACAATAGTTAGTGTCGCGTTGGAATTTTTTTTTGATAGGCAATGTTAGTGGGGGGTGGGGGAAATGTTAGTTTCCGGGGGTTGAACCCGGGATCTCCTTCTTGCACTCTTTTGGTGCACTCCTTCGGTATCCCTTAGCTCGCCAACTGAGCTACCTACTTGGAAGTTGAAAACGATAAGTAGAATGAAGTAAAATTATTAATGTCATCTATTGTGAAACAGATATAGAAAAAACATCGGATTGGTTGTTGTAGTTGATCTGAATTTGAAAATAAGCAAGCTCTGCCCGAGGATTCAGATTCAGTGATCTTAGTATTAGGTGTCTTTGGTGATTTTAGGCTATTTTGGAGGGAACAAGATGAGAGAGAAAGTTAGATATAGGATAAGAGATAAAATATTTGAGGAGAGAGGTAGACACAAAAAGGCTTAAGGTATGAGTATATTTCTCGCCTAAAAGCACTGAATCTCCCCCTTCATCTAATTACCCAATATAAACTAGAGATAGCTAGGAGATCGACATAAACAAGAGAGACGTACCATCAGAGAAGACATTTCAACTTCAACATATTGATTCCCCCCTCCCATTATATGGATTATTCTTATGTGTTTTGTATATATTAAGCCATTAATTTATATTTAGAATTGTCAGGCTATGCTAATGATTTGTGATATACATTTTTACTTGAATTTTGTGTGTCTTAAGTAATTATTAGTTTAGAAAAAATTTAGGTAATTAGGACATTTAGAGTTTGTGTTTACCTATGAATTCGAATCAAGTTGAGCACATTGATGCTATTAGGTTAGAAAATGATGTCTTTGCTAAGTGTGCAAGTTGGTGCTAAACTCGGTGCTGCAACACTTGTTGTATCACCAGTAACGTAGGAGAGAGAAGTTAGTTAGGAGACAATTTTTGCATAAAAGTGAGTTGGTCCCCACAGAGGTGAGAATATATATGCACTGACATTTGAGACCACATGCTTTTGAGGAGAGAGGAAGTCAAAGGACAAAACGCAAAAGTGCTACAAGACAAAATAGAGGATTAATTGTGATTTCTCTCTCTTCCACCGCCTCTTTGCTTGTAAATAGAAGAGCATTTTTTTGAAGTGTGTAGACTGGAAAATTAGGTTAAAACACTAGACATGTTGTCTCCTCCTCCCTTCCAAGCCTCCATTCAAGAATGTTTGAGAGGCAAGTGCTGAATTGGGTGCTGTAGCAGTGTTTTGGATAGTAGAGTTGCAAAGCAAGTTGAGGAGTTGTGTTTGCACCTTCAGTTTGAGAGGCAAGTGCTGAATTGTTGTAATTTTGGTATAATGTTTATTTCCAGATTTAGATGCTTTGGCTTGTACCAAATCTTTTGATTTAAATGCTAAATGTTTGCTTGACTTGTGATATAATATATCCAGATTTGGTTTAAGTTTGATCACTTCTTATTAAGTACATGCATTTTATTTCTGAAAAGGTTAATTGGTTGAACTCATTAGCTTACTTACTAATTTAAATATAGAAAATAACTCAATAGTCATTGTGGGAACAATTTCTACTTACTCTTTATTACTTGTTGCAACTGTGCACATCATGTTAACGTTTTCACACAATAATTACCAAGCAAACATCGTCATGAGAGACTATTTTTCCCTTTCAATGGTGTCTCTTTTATGGCAGAGATCACACTTTTTCTTTCATTTTGTTCATCCAATATGTGCACTATTTATGTTTCATGATCCTGTAACAGAAACAACTAACTCCATTGAATGCCAAATGTGGCTTATTAATACAGTAATTCTGAGTGGTAATCACTTGGGCTTTCTAACAACCAGACACTCCTAAGCCCAATACAACAGTGAACAACAATACAATGTGTAGGCCCAATACAAACTATCTACTTATGACAGCCACAGAATTACTACATGCTATTCCTTATTCTACATTTCTTCCCTTAAACTTAACACCTTTAAGTGTTCAGTTTATCAGATTCCTGCTTCTCAGACTTCACCTTGCTTAATTTTGTCATTCCAATGTCCTCCTTTAACTTGTCAAAACTCTCCAACTTCAAAGCCTTCGTAAGTATGTCAGCAAGCTGCTCTTGTGTGGGGCAGAACTTCAATTCAACGAGCTTTGAATTGCTCAGTTCCCTGAGAAAGTGAAACCGCACATCAATGTGCTTACTTCTGCCATGAAGTACAGGGTTCTTTGACAGTTTGATTGTGGAATTATTGTCGCACATGATGGTGAGAGTCTTGTCCTGTTTCTGTCCTAGTTCCTCCAAAATTCGTTTGATCCATATCCCTTGACATGTGACACAAACTCTGCCTCTGTGGTGGACAAGGTGACTATGGGCTGCTTTTTAGAAGACCATGAGACAACACTTTCATTCAGCAAAAACACATATCCACTGGTGCTTTTTCTGTCATCTAAACAGCCTGCATAGTCACTATCACAGAAAGCAATTAGGTCCTGTTTCACCCCTCTCTTGTACAGAATACCATCTTCAATTGATCCTTGCAAGTATCTCATCACCCTCTTAGCAGCCACCAGGTGTTGAGTGGTTGGATTTTCCATAAACCTGCTTATCAAGCTAACCACAAACATTGCATCAGGCCTTGTAGCATTAAGATACATTAGGCTCCCCACGATTTGTTTGAACAGAGTAGAATCAACACTGATTCCTTCGCTGAACCTTGACAACTTGCAACCAGTGGCCATAGGACTGCTTACTGCCTTGCAATCAGTCATGCCAAACCTTTCTAACACATCCTTTGTATATTTCTGTTGGTTGATGAAGATCCCAAGGGAGTTTTGAATCACTTCTACTCCAAGAAAGTACCTCATCTTTCCCAAGTCAGACATGTCAAACTCTTCCTTCATTGATTTCCTGAAATTTTCAATCATTACATTGTCATTTCCAGTATATATTAGGTCATCTACGTATAAACTGACTATGAGAATCTTATTTTTCAGGTCATTTCTTTTGATGAACAGTGTGTGTTCACGAGGACATTTTTTGAAGCCTTCTTTGGTAAAGTAAGACTCAATTCTACTATACCATGCCCTAGGTGCTTGCCTAAGGCCATACAAAGCTTTTCTCAACCTGTACACCTTGTCTTCCATTCCCTTCTTCACAAACCCCTGAGGTTGCTCTACATGTACCACTTGTTCTAACTCCCCATGCAGGAAAACAGATTTCACATCTAACTGGTAAACACTCCAGTTTTCTCCTGCTGCTATGGCTAGTATGCATCTTATGGTATCCCAACGTGCCACAGGGGCAAATACTTCTTCAAAATCTATTCCAGCCTTCTGTGAGTATCCTTTGGCAACCAATCTTGCCTTATACTTGTCTATCTTCCCTTCCTCATTAAACTTTGTCTTGTATACCCATTTCACTCCAATCTTTTTGCTATTTGGAGGTAAGTCAACTAGTTGCCAGGTTTGATTTCTCTCTATGGACTGTATCTCAGTATTCATTGCTTCTTTCCATTTTTCACTTTGAATGGCTTCTTCAAAGGTAAGTGGATCAGATGGAGTTTCAAATACAACAAGACTGTGTGGCTCATGATCATCAAGTAATTCATCAAATACCTCTTTACTGTCAGCAACTTTGTTATATGATACATTATTGATAACAAAATCTTCCCACCATACTGGCTTCTTTCTAACTCTGGTTCTCAAATTTGGATCATTACTATCAACATTATCATTACTATCAACATTATCACTGTTATGCTTAGTTTCCTCTACTTCTCCCCTCCCTTGATCCAAGTTTGGGGAAAGAGTGAGATTTTGATCATCAGTGTTATTAACCTCATCCTGTACTGCTTCTTCACTTTCTTCTAAGTCACATTTTGGTTCAGTATTATTCCCTGTCTCTTCTTCATTTTCCCAGTTCCATCTCTTTGACTCATCAAAGTTGACATCTCTACTAATCATTATTTTCTTGGTGAGGGGATTGTACAGCCTATATGCCTTAGACTCGTCACTAACTCCAAGAAAGACACATTTTTTGCTTTTGTCATCTAACTTTTTTCTCAAGTTATCAGGATTGTGCATGTATGCTAGACACCCAAAGACTCTAAAATGACCAACTGAGGGTTTTATTTCACTCCAGGCTTCCTCAGGAGTCTTATCCTTCACAGAAATGGTAGGACATCTATTTAACACATAAAAACTCCACCTAGCAGCCTCTGGCCAGAAGCTTTTTGGTAGCTTAGAGTCACTTAATAAACATCTAGCCATGTTCATTACAGTTCTGTTTTTTCTCTCTGCTATACCATTTTGTTGGGGTGTGAAGGCTGCCGTCAATTGTCTTCTAATTCCATTCTCAGAACAAAACTCAACAAATTCATTTGAATTAAATTCCCCTCCCCTATCTGTTCTTAAACAGCTGATGGAACACTGACTTTCTTTTTCAACCATTATTTTAAAACGTTTAAATGTTTCAAAAGCACCAGATTTTTCACTAAGAAAATATATCCAACCTTTCCTACTGAAGTCATCAATGAAGGATATGAAATACCTCTTTTTACTATTTGATTCTGGTGTGATAGGGCCACATATATCAAAATGTATCAGCTCCAACTTTCGTGATGCTCTCCAATTGCTTTGCTTTGAGATGCTGTCTCTGTGTTGCTTCCCAAGTTGACATTCTGTGCATACTCTTTCAGTTTCAATCAGTGTAGGTAGCCCTCTCACCATCTCCTTTTGCTTGAGTAGCATCAATCCTTTGTGGCTCAGGTGCCCGTATCTTCTGTGCCAGAGTTCAGTGGTTTCTTCAGCAGTAACTTGCATACAGTTTTCAGTGGTTTGGATGGGCTTTGCCTTTACAGCAAACAACCTGTTATTAGCCATATAAGAGGTTATAATCAACCCCTTTTCCTTGTGGCATACGAGGCATTTGTCATCCTCAAATACTATCTTCAATTTCTTTTGTTGCAACTGCCCAACACTTAGAAGATTGCTCCTTAAGTTTGGGACATAGAATACATCAGTTACAGTTTGTGTTCTTCCCTCAATCATCATTTTTATATCACCTTTTCCTTCTACTTTTATCCTTCTACCATCACCAACTTTCACAGTCTCTTTGAAGTTTTCATCAAGGTTAGTAAACCATTCTTTAGTGCCACACATATGTGTGCTGCAGCCTGAGTCAATGAACCAAACGCACTCCCAGCATATTCCTTGCTCTTCACAGTAGGCCATCAGTAATCTTTCTTCTTCTTTGTCAAAACCAGTATAGTATTCTCCAATATTCTCAGATTTTGGGCACATGTGTGTGTTGCATCCAGTGTCAAGAAGCCAATTGCATTCCCAGTATGTTTCTTGTGTTTCACAGCAAGCCATTAAGAGTATTTCTTCATCATCATCAAAACCAGTGTAGTTTGCTTCATTACCTTCAAGATTTGGACACTCATATTGATAGTGCCCAAGCTTGCGACACTTGTAGCATTCAATATGCTCCTTTGATCTGCCTCTGCCTCTTCCTGCACCACGCCCTCGTCCTCTTCCTCTTGTCGTGCCACCACTCATCTTTAGTACTTGCTCATCTTCCTTTTGACCTTTCATACGCTGTTCCTCAATTAAAATGCTGCTCTGTAACCCATCTATGGAAAGTTTCTCAATATCGTTTGATTGAACTATTGAGCACACAACGTAATTGAACTTTCCTGTCATTGATCTAAGTATTTTCTCAACAACGATCGTCTCACTCATTGCTTCTCCAAGGCTCTTCATCTTGTTTGCGATTGCTAGGGTTCTTGCGAAGTAATCATTTACCCCTTCACCTTCTTTCATCGTGAGCATTTCGAATTCACGCCTTAAGACTTGAAGTTGCGCATGCTTCACCTTCGTGGAACCAAGATACTTCTGTTTGAGTGAGTCCCAAATATCTTTCGCAGTGTCGTTTTTCAGAATTGTTTCAAGCGTGTTGCGATCGATCGCTTGAAACAAGTAATTTTTCGCCTTTAGATCTTTCAGCCTTCCTTCGTCGTGTTTCTTCTTCTGTTCTGGTGTCGCGTCCGTCGTCAACGGTGGAATGCCATTTTCCACCACTTCCCAGTATTCTTTCGATCTAAGGAGATTTTCCATCAGCAATTTCCAGTGTTCATAATACCCATCCAGTTTAGGTATTGCTGGCTGAACGTAATTCCCATTCTCCTTCTCCTTTTCCGCCATTGAAATCGTACTGATCTTCTTCAAGAACTGCGGTCTTGATCTTTCTTCTCTCCAGGCCCTTCAACGAGCTCTGGTACCAATTGTAACAGAAACAACTAACTCCATTGAATGCCAAATGTGGCTTATTAATACATTAATTCTGAGTGGTAATCACTTGGGCTTTCTAACAATCAGACACTCCTAAGCCCAATACAACAGTGAACAACAATACAATGTGTAGGCCCAATACAAACTATCTACTTATGACAGCCACAGAATTACTACATGCTATTCCTTATTCTACAGATCCTTCTCTACATTCAAGACATATGTATCACCATGGAATTCGAATCCTCTGCTTCCATGTAGTATAAACATTAAAGTTTCAGCTGTTGACTTAAAATGCATTTAGGATATGACAATCATTAGTTTTTAGAAAAAACATAAAATTGAAAGAAACATTATAGGTTTGACAAGGTCAACTTCAGCTGTCTAAGGATGAAACATAAAATTGAAATGCATTTAGGTCACCAACATATTCATTGTACGTGGGGATTAGAAGTTTGTTGGCTCCACGATCTTGCTTGTTTTGCGAAAATTCACTAATTGACAACAAATCGTGGAAAGGGAAAAAAAAACAATGTGGTACGGTTAGATATAATTGGTATCATATAGAGCCAACAATATGTACTCTTTCTGTCTCACTATATAGTAACCATATATTTGGGCAAATGTTCATCGCATGACCGACACGACGATAGAGTCCCCTTCTCTCTTAAGGATAAAACTTAAAAGCAAATTGTAGGTAATTGACTTTACTATCTAACATAGGCCCGTTTGGATTAACTTATTTTTGAGTCTATGAAAAATAACTTATGGAGATAAATAAGTTTTTATGCTGATTCACAAGTTCTCACTAACAAATATTATATCTACATAAGTTGTTTTTCCATAAACTACCTTAACAAGCTTATGAATAATACAAAAAAGCTTATTTATTTACATAAGTTGTTTTGCATAATATCAAAATAAGCTCTATCCAAACGGGCCCATAATCTATCTATTGTGAAGAAAAAATTGTACATGGCAATGTATGCCACTATCACAATCTTCACTTACATTTTCCTCTTATATGATTTATACGGAATTCAAAACTACACAATAAAACAAAAGGGACATTGAATGGTGCTGTGGTTTAGATATTCAAAAACACTTCTTTTCAGAAGAGGCCCTAGTAGACTGAGATTTTTACATAATTTAGTAGATTTGAGGTATTGATGAATATAATCAGAAAAAAGGTGGTGATTGATTTCCAAAGTACAAAATACCCTTGAAACAATAAAAACTAGTTTTTATTTGCAAACTAGTTGAGGGTATTGTAGTAAAATAACAAAACACCTCCTCATCCGTTTTGTTTCTTGGCAACTTTGGAGAGAAATGATATTTGGTGGCCCCCCCTAATCCAAATAAAATCAATGCTTCCTTGGCCCCCCCTAAAATCAATGATATTTGGATGTTATTAAAAACTCACATACTTTAGAGAGTTGCTTACCCAAAAGAATGACCTAGTAGAGCTTCTAAGACTTACATCCAACACGTTGTGAATTCAAATTAATTACTAATTACTAATTCTCCCGAGGTTAAATGCCTCAACAGTTTCAATCATTCATAGAAGTTCGTTCATGTAAAAGCAAAGGGAGTTTCCTTGGTGAAGAGTATCATTAACTTTATCAATAGAGATATAGAGATGTTGTGATTAAGCATATGTATAAGAAAGCTAATTGACAAAAAAAAAGATAGAGCTAATGGTATTGCAGATTGATTAACTAAATAGGAATCCTCCCGACAATTAGAATTAGAAGTTTACTATAAAACACTCTTTTAAGGATATTAACAATTAACAACAGTTATTAGGTTATTTGTGTGGGGGCCCGAACAATTTTGATGATGTAATCTTTATGGGCTTTATGCCACATTCACCCACCCTATAATTTTTATTATGAAAAAATGAATCATTTTAATTTGTTTCATTCAGGAGGATAGTGACGCTCACTTTTATATATTGTGTCCCAATGTGGTGGCAAGAGTCGCTCACCGCATGACGGCACAATAGAGCTGTGCAAACACAACGTGGATATCTACTACCTCATAACCCTACAAACACTTCACAAAAATTTTCTTTCGAAATTCAAATTGCTTCGGATACCAGAAAGAACTCAGAAGTAAGTTTCACTTTTATTTTCTTCTCCCATTATTCTTCTCTTATTTTTCCTCAAAACTCAACTCTCTGTTTTGTTTTCGTTCCTTGCATGAGCTATTTCGCTTGTCACATCAAAAAAGAAGAAAAGCAAAAAGTAACTTAACGAACCGTACGACTTTTTTTTTCTTTTCTTTATTTACCTATCTATGGATTTTCAACTTTTTTTTTTGATTTTATATTCAAAAAGGGGGGAAATAATGTTTCTCTCAAAAGTTTATTCAACAGCAGATCATAACATTGTACTCGATAGGTATATATATCAAGTGAATGAAACTGTTAACTGTTCTCTATAGCTATCAGAAGCTTTGAATTTGAATTTCAGCACCAATTTCTTGTTCAGCATCAACGATCAACTGCTCCGTATTGTATTTTTAGTGTTTTGATTGTGTATCTCAATTGTTCAACTTCAATTTTTATGTTATGTTAGATATTTGTTACTTCCTTGAGAAAAAGTAGGCGTCGATTGTGTAAAGGAGCACCATTTTCAGAGCTGTGTTGATCATTGATTTATGGAATTATGAGTTACGTTTTGAAGGCTTGTGATTTGACCTACAAAATTTATTTTAACACATTGCTGCTCTGATCATGTTTTTTTTTTTGCAGAGATGGGTTTGGAGGAGAATGTAGCAGAGATGAACAAGAGAGAGGATAATATTTGCCAAAGGACCTTATGTAAACATGCCTTTTATGATTTATCGCATGTCTCGCCTGTGGTATTTCTATTCCTTCTGAAAGAATGTTATTTTCATGGTATGGTTTATTCTCCCTGTAATGCTGATATTTGTTGTCTGCAGTAGGATATGATGAGTACTAATTGTTTGCTGAAATCATGATCTTCAATTTATTTCATCCGAATCCCCCCGATTCCGCTCTTCATATTGTTTTTTGAAAGTTATATTGAATGAAAGATTGAATCAGTTAATGTTAATAATTAGGGAGTGGCCTAAAACTAGGTTTCTTTGGATGAAAATCTCAATGTCTAGAAACGTATTATCCTATATCTTTTATCTTATGGGTTACATTTGTGCTACTTTTTTGCTATTTTCTTTTAGAATCAATTATCACTTCTTAGGGTTCAAAAATTTGCTGAAAGTGATATTGATCTGCAAAACAGCAGGGAAATGATTCTTTGGATCAGAGGTGTAGTTTATTACCAAAGTTTTTTGAACGAAATGCTGACGTGTTTTAATTTTAAGATTAGTCATCTCCAACTTTGACGGAAAGCAGATAATATCCATGTAAAAAGTAAGCTTCCAAGTCGCTCATAAGTTTTTGTTTCGTAACGCCCATCATTAATCCTATAACCAACAATTCTTTATTCATAAAGTTAATTAGCTGTTCTTTTTTGAAATAAGTCAGCAAATTTCTTTGTAAGCAATATAACGAGTTAAATATCAAAATTCTATATTGCAATTGAAATTGAAGATTGCGTGTTGCTAGACTTCATATGGCTGTATTCTCGTTTCTTACTTTATCAATGTTGTTTCTCTTCAAATGTCATTGCATAGGCAAATCTAAGGCGACAGTGAAATTCCGAGCCCTTCAAAATCAAGTGCATCTTGTGCTCCATAATGATCCAAAACCTGGACCAGAAATTTTTATTGTTCATTGCCTTTATGTATCTCCTTTATTTGAAAATCACAGTCAAGGATTTACTCATTTGATTATATCTGCTCTTCGCCGCTTCCTGAAAAGGTCAACCACTTCAGAAGACTCCTTGGAAGTTAAAAATTCAGCTGCCCGTCTACTTGTTCATATTATTAAGGGCCAGATCTGTCACGATGAAAGTATAGTCATGAAAGTACTGGAGACTTTTGATGTAAAGCTGACAAATGTCGAGAAAGCGCTGTGCCAAAATAAGGAAAAAGATGATTTACATTTCGGTATGGCAAAGGAATTTATTGAGAAGTATATCATTAAATTGGTGAAATCCCAATTGTACATGTCAGCTGTTACTATAATTGAGCAGCTCTCTATCTACCATTATGGCGAATCTTTTCTCGTTGATATGATGAAGAGTAATCACTTCAAAGCAGCAGAGAAATGGGCAACATTTATGGGGAAGCCAATGTTGTCCATACTTGTTGAGCAGTTCACTAGGAGAAACATGCTAAAGGATGCGTATGAGATTATAAAGAAAAATAATCTAAAGCAGGATTTTCCAGATGTATACAAGAGGTGTAAAGAAAGGTGATTTAACTATACTTGTTAGCATGGGGAAGATTTGTCTTTCATTTCACCTAGTGCTGTTTGATTTTGTTCGAAGCATCTTAAATCCAGCTCTATCTTCCCCTTTCCTCTTTGAAATTCTTACTTACAAGACTACCTGATTGATTTACAGCTCACTAAAGAGCTTAGCAGAAAAAGGATGCTGGGATGTTGCTGAGGCTAGGACAAACAATAATAGACAGCTTATGGAATATTTGGTTAGTATTTACTTTCAACTTTTACGTAATGACTGCCATTACACAAGTGCATCCTTTGAGTTGCAAAGGTGTAATCCCTTGGAGGCTGTGTAAAATAGAAAATCTTTATTTTTTGAACTATGTCCTTTACAGTTTGTATTGCATAGTAATACCATTTTATTAACCAAATTCGGTAGGCAAACTGACCTATATTTTTAAATAAACTAAAATAACAAGGATATCATTATAAAAATGTAGGCAAACTCACATTAATGCTCATATCATATTCTCCTTTTTTAACCATCCTAACCCAATTGAACTCTTTTAAACGTCTTCTGGCCAAAACCTACCAACCAAAACATCATATTTCGTCCAAAATTTCCTTGTTCTTCGAAGCCCTAACCTCACTTCCAAGAGAAGTATTAATCCTTCAAATTTCAAGAATTTGAATCATTCCAAACTATCCAAACATCGATATGTAACCCCTGTGTGATTGAATTGAAAATGAATATTTGGCGGTTTTGGAAGAGCAAATTGGTGGGAGGACTTGATTAATGATTATAATAATTAAAAATTAGGAGATTTGAGCAAAAAAATATTAGCATACCAAAATTGAGCATTAGCCATAGTAGGAGGACCGAAAGTACAGCTAAGTTAAATTCTATTGTTGATTTTCTTGAGCAATTATTGTTAGTTATTTCTTGTCAGTTTAAGTCCTGATACCCAGGGTACTGTTTTAATTCCATATGTTCAAGATTTGTTTGGCAATGGAAGCTGGTTACATGGAGAAAGTTGATGAACTGTGTGAACGGTACTCCCTAGACAGATTTTTGGATATCAAAGGTAAGCCAGTTTCTTGTGAGGAACATAAATTCGTACAAATGAAAAGATTGCATTCTAATGAACACTTCAATTTTGTTTAATTAAGGTTGTCGGTTTCTTATTCGTCTTTTGCCTCAAAAGTTATGTTTCTTGTCAGCCACTTTTCTATTTTGTTCCGGTATCTTGAAGGAATTATTCCTGTTTATTAGTGCATTTGTTACCAGCTTGCGTGCATGGATGTTGTCACTGTTTTTTGTTTGTCTACTTAATTGTTGTGTAGCGCTTCTTTTATCTGTAATTTCATTCTTAGATGATGAACGCTGTACTGCTTTATGTCCTGTAGTAGTACCCGAAACAACTATCCTGCAAGGTCGTTATTTACATCTTGATGAACTGTTGGCTGAAGGCATCATTTGGGTTGATGAAGTTGATGGTTTGCTTGACGCAACACGTCAGATCGAGGGTGTTAAAGTTGTAGGTGTTGATTGTGAATGGAAACCTAATTATGTAAAAGGCAGCCAGCCAAACAAGGTAAATTCAAATGACCTTCGTGATGGATTAACGCTTCTCAATGCATTTAAATTGTATGAATTTATGTCAGGGTTTTAGCCTTCCAACCTAGTGGGATAAGGCTTGTTGCTGATGTTGTTGTTTTAGCCTTCCGAGCTATGAATTTAAATAGTGTGAATTCCTGTTTTTCTTTTTCTCCTAAAATTTCCATGTTTCAGGTTTCTATTATGCAAATTGCTTCTGAAAAGAAGGTGTTCATCTTTGATCTGATCAAGTTACACAGAGAGGTACCTGAAATTTTGGACAACTGTCTAACTCGCATTTTGCTGTCAGATGGAATTCTAAAACTTGGTATGAAAATTTTAAATTCATTACTATCGTGAATATATTTGTAAAAAGTACTTTTGGTGAACAATACATCAACATAACTTTTGCGGTATGACTATATGTACCAGAATAAGACTGTTACTATTGATAATTCAATAAATTCCTTTTTTTGCTTCATCACATAACCACCCTTGTTCAAAGAGATGACGCACTCGGTATTGCTTTGTAACTTTTTAAGTCTGAACTAGTAACCATTAAATCCGTTAAGCGTGTAATGGTCTCTGAGCAGAAGGGATTTAAGTCTCTTAAGCATAAGTGTGTATTAAAATAAACACTTTACAATACACTGGACATTAACATTAGTCTCTCGCGTATTAAGTGGAAGGGTACATTGTTTCACCAAAAAAAAAACAGTGACCGTTGCTGCTATATGATTTCAGGGTATAATTTCCAGTGTGATATAAACCAACTTTCTCAATCATATAAGGAGCTGAAATGTTTCAAAAACTATGAAAAGTTGCTAGACATCCAGAATGTTTATAAAGAACCTCGGGGTGGTTTGGCTGGGCTTGCAGAGGTACTGTATTTATGACGTCCTTTTAGTGTTTCATGTCTTTTGTTTTAGTAGATCTGATATTTGTGGAGGGGTGACGATCAATGCCCGTGTTTTAATTTTTTTAGTGCTCTACTATTTTTTGTGTTAGTTTAACAAATCTTGTGTTTACTGGTAAATCAGAAAGTACTTGGTGCTGGTTTAAACAAGACAAGACGAAACAGCGATTGGGAGCAACGACCTTTAACTCCAAATCAAGTAATTGCCCCCCTTTCTTTTTTCGCTATTCATTGCCGTGTCTTCATAATATATCTCTGACAATACAATTTCTACGTATGCTTTGGGACCTTGAGGTTTCTTTCTTGTATAATTCCTAGTTTCACATATCATCTTTCTTTATATATAAAACTTGAGTTTATTTCTCTCTTCTAAGACAATGAATAGGTGAGGTCCTATTAACATTCATTAACAATTTCACACAAGTCACCTGAAATTCCAGATGAGATGCTAAATGGACTTCTATTATTTTTTCTCCTGATGATGGATTGAAACATTCCAAATTATGCTGTATATATATGATTTTAAAGAACTTTTCTGGGTAATACAATCTGTTGGAACCAAGCCGTTCAACAATTTAACACAGTTCTATGTGTGCATTGCAGTTAGAATATGCTGCCCTGGACGCTGTTGTACTTATTCACATATTCCGCCAACTTGTGGCGGGTCAGGGACATGATAGGTTGGAGTGGAAGTCTTGCATTGTGAGTGACAATACTCTTTTTGCATTATTGCGCATTCTCTTTTTCAATTTTCTATGTTTTTAGTAGTTTCATTATTTCCTTTTGTATGCTTATGTATGTATTTAATGTTTTTTATTCTGTTCTAAACTTTCATACAGGTGACCCACAAGGAAAACATCAAGAAAACAAAGAAATACAAGAAATCCAAGAAATGCGTACCGAAAGCTGAAGAGACCATGATTGATACCATGAAGCATTGATCCTCAACACTTGTGAATTTGTGAGTTGATGGAAGTGTAAATGGAAATTTCAAATAGAAAAATAACAATTTTTATTTATTTAACAAATGTAGTTATTTTCTGTCCATCTATTTCATTGAATAGCAAGGGAGGATACTTTTCCCCATTCACCTCTGACCACTCCTTCCATCTTTGCCAAAAATAAAAACCGAAATAAAATTGCGTATAAAACAGTTCTTAGCGCTACCTGATAATGTCCTCTCTTTCTCTCTTTCTAAACTGAATATGAATTAAAGATTTGTAACATTTAAAGGGAGAGAGAAGAGAGGTAATTATCAAACATCAATTACACACATAAAAGAAAAATATAGCAATAAAAACTGATTGATTGAGTTTTAAGATTGAGAAGGTGAACATCATCATCATATCGAATTGTAAAAGATGGAAGTGAATCAGCATCAGCAACCTCAATCATTCTACGGAGTGGGGCGGGTGAGTAACCTACATGAAGTGTATGCGAATGAAATGTGGGTGGCAAGGAGCGGGGGCAAAATTCCCGCTCCTTGTTCTTATTATGAGCCTTCTCCCGTAAGAGAGCATAAACGAAATACAAAGGTCGTATGCAAGGCACCTCCCCGGTCGTGGTGGAATGACAAAGAGAAGCAGAGAAAACGCAGAGTGGCCAAATACAAGCTTTATGCAACACAAGGTAAACTCAAGTCCTCTTTCAAGAAAGGATTTTGCAATTTCAAGATTACATGCAAGAAGATCGTCGCCATTTTTTAATGAATGCATTGCGCGCGTTAGATATATGATAACATAGGTTAGAGATATGATGGAATGGAGCCTTCTTAATCATGGAAATCAGTTTCTTAAGTACGTTGCATGTCTTCTTTTTCTACAATATTATGATGGCATACATAAGGATTGTATGTATAGATTTCTTTCTTGGATTAGTTCCATTTTGTAAGATCTGATCCTTTTTTGTATTTCGTTCATTTCATTCTGAATAAATTATAAATATGCTGATATCTCTTGGATTTGTACATATGTCTAACAAGAACAAGAAGACAGCTAATGAATAATATAATGTTAATGTAATATGTAATGGTCCTGGGTGTTCTGCCTCCGGTTAGTCTTTCAGTTTATACACTAAACACATTCTTCAAATCTAAAAAAATTCTCGGGAAATAATTTATTAGTCTCAATCTCAAGTCCTTTTTCTTGAGAAAATAGGGTCAAGCCGTCAAGTTCCTAATCTCCATTTCTTTCATTACTAAATATGCGTGGAGTCCTTTTATTAGATTCAATTCCTTTAATTAGTCTCAAGTCCTTTTTCTTTTTTAATGATGTGATCTCCATTTCTTTCATTACTAAATATGTGTTTGTTCCTTATAAAATTTGCACTTTCTAAGTTTAGTCCTTAATAAATTTTATTTGAATTTTAGTCTTTCACATATTTAATTTTTGTAAGATTAACGTCAACTCCAACACGGACACCGGACATTAAGATAACTTTAATGTTCAAAATATAGGACATTGGAATACCACTTAGATAAAATAATTATAAAATAACTAAAACAATAAAAATACACTTATCCAATTAACATGGCAAAAATCTAAATTGAGAATTAAAGTTTATCTATTTACATTGAAAACCAAAATTGATAAGTTTTACAAGGGTTTGTTGAAGATAAAAAGTTTTATATCCTAAAAATAACTATAAAAATGTAAAAATTTCAAGAAGTTGATTTTGTATTTTTAAAAAACAATCATGATATGAGTGTTTGAGAGGTGTTCAAGTGGTGTTTAACAAGTGTCTAAGTCAAACAAATATTAAACGCGACATAGTTAAATGGTGTTTAGTGTGTGTCCAACGTATGTCGGTGTCCATGAATCAATTGTCATCTTGGTGTCATGTAACTTAAAAAAGTCCATGTGCTCGTGCTAACTAGAGATTCCATTAACTAATCTTGCAAACAACAAATATGTAGAGGACTGGAATTCGAATAAAAATGTAACAATGACTAAATTTAGAAGGTTCAAATTTTATAATAACTAAAAACATATTTAGGATCTCATGTAGTTGCTACGTCATTAGAGAAGACCACATGACAATGTCAAGTGATAAAATAATTTGCGTCATAGCATCCGATTAACATCAACGACATAACTAGTAATTCCAATTAGGTAATACAGTTGGCGAGCTAAGGAATACCGATGAGTGCACCAAATGAGTGGAAGAAGGAGGTCCCGAGTTCAAACCCTGGAAACTAACATTTCCCCCACCCCCACTAACATTGTCTATAAAAAAAAGACATGACTCGTAAACGATTATTATAGGAGGACTAAAACTCCAATAAAAGTTTAATAAGAACGAACTTAAAAAGGGAACACGATCCTCTCCATTAATTGGATAATTCCGGTTGAAGAATATAATAATTATAATAATAATAATAATATTTCACAAATAATTTTATTTTGTTCTTTGCGTCTTTCTCTCACCAACTGAAATTTTTTGGTAGATGATCTGTAAGTACCGCTCAATGAGCTTGAGGCCTGCCCTGACCCTGGTGAGCCCCCAGAGGTAACCAAAAAAGAGAGGATCTTTTCCCCTAAAAAAAGTTTTAATCATGCACGTACAAAAATCATATATAATCCAAGACTAAAGTCTCAAATTGGTCACTAACAATTGCCTCGCAAGACAAATCCGTACCTAACAAATTTTCGGGACATTAGTCCCCGACATTTACAAAATGGGATATGCTAGTCCCCCGTCCCTTCGGTCATTGACACCTCTCTAACGTCTTCTACGCGGCACGTTTTGTGCCGCCATGTCACGTTAAATGCCATGCAACACATTAATTTGGCCCAAATTAGTCTCTGCTTGACAAATTTGATTTTTTTTAAAAAAGAGACAAATCAGTCCCTACACGTTTTGGGACAAATTGGTCCTAGTTATCTTCTTTCTCAAATGTCACGTTTTTTAAAATCAAAAAGTAGGGATTAATACCAATATTGAAAGAACTAATGTCCACTCCTGGAAACTACAAATCAACCACTGCTTAGGCCTAGATGGTGGCAGCCTGTATCCAGGAGTAGGCATTAGTTCTTTTTGTGCCGGTATTGATTTCCAGTTTCTGGTTTGGGGAAGAAGATAACTAGGGACCAATTTGTCCCAAAACGCGGAGGACTGATCTGTCGCCTTTTTTATAAAATTTTCAATATTGTTAAGGCAAAGACTAATTTGGACCAAAATAATGTGTTACATGGCATTTAACATGACACATGGCACTAAACATAGTACGCAGGAGACATCAGATGAGTGTCAACGAACAAAGAAACGGAGTAACTAGCGATTCCCATTTTTAAAATGTATCCCAAATATAAAATGTATAACACGACTTTGTTTAGCAAGCCCCCACATTCCCAAGGGCAAAATTTAATTGAATTGGAAGCAGGGAGAAGGTAACGCGGGAATGGAAGTGGGAAGCAGTAGCAGGAAGAAGAAGAGCAATGAGCATGAGCATGAGCATGATTTGGAGTTAGAGAAAGTTCGGTTAATCAGCTTAGCCCTTGATTTCGGCTTCGATGAACACTCCGCAAACCAATGTCTCGACCGTCTTCTCGCTCTCTACGGTACACTACCTACTACCACTAACAATTTAACTTTCATTTCAACTCCATTAATGTCGTTATTCGATGTTTCTTTCTTTATAGGTGAAGATGGTCGGGATTTTATCACCGTCGAACACTGCGGCGATGATTTTCTTGCGGCTTTGGCTGAATCAGTGCAAGACACTGAGGAATGGGATGATCCGCATGAAATGGAGTCACAAGCTTGTGGAAATTTGAATCACGTGCTCGACAAAGGCCTTGGCACGGGCGGTGATGCTTCCAGATGCTTCATTGATATCATTGATGATTCGCCTCAACCTCAGAAACACCGCTCAAAACTCGTTGATTTGGGTTCAAGTGACGATGAAGATATGGAAAAATCTGTGGTAATGAAACAAATTCATTGTATCATTAACTGTTTTATTTGCTATTGCTGAGATTCTAGTTCTGAATTCAGATTGTTTTCTTTAACCTTTCCACTGATATCAATACGAATTAACGTTTAATTGCGTTAGAGGCTTTTAGAAAATAACATAGGGAGACTAAGCTATAGAAACCAAGAGGGAAGGAGAGGACATATTTTGCCAGCCAATCAGCCACAAAGTTGGCCTCTCTGTAGGTAAATGTGACACCTTGAGATTCCTTGTATCGGTCAATTGTGACAATTATGGGAAGGAGACACCCGATTGTGCTCCAACCATCAACCCTGAGCAGGAACCAATATTTCTCACCAAGCCCCACGGTGAGCACCCGCGGAGTCTCTAAAAGCTCTTCCACAATCTGCTTGAGTACCACATTGTTTCGTAGAGCCCTCCACATTACATTTACCTGGGGAGCGGGCGGGGGGCGGGGGTCCACTGAATAAGTAAATGCAAATAACTTCTGCTCATGCGGAGCAAGCAACCTTTGCGGGATATCAGTATTCTGATCAGCAACACGATGGAGTATATTGGAAGGGTTGAAATCCTTATCTATGAATACATGTGGGTTCCTTACATAGCAAATGGGCTACATAGTGACATTATCCAGGAGTTTATATCCAAAGTAACAACTCTGTGGTGTGAGTCTGTCCCCAACATTTGCTTCTATAGGTCCCTTCCATATGTAGTTTATTCCGCGTTCTGATTTGAAATAAGTCCCCAACCAGCCTTCGTCATCAGAGCTTTAGTATGTATTATAATCCTTGACATTTAGTTCAAAGGATTCTGAAAATGCGAAATTTCGATTCAGAAATACACAACAGTAATACGGAGAGAAAATATTGGAAGTTTCTGAAAAGTCTATAAAATGATGTGTATATGTAATGCTGACTACCGAGTAATTCAAAAGTTCCTAACAAGAATGAAGCTATACCTGTGTGTCAATAACTGAGATATCAGATATGTATATGGATGAAAAATTATTATGGATGGCTCTAGTCTAATGGTTAAATGTCAGGTTTATTCAAAACCATCATAGATTAAACAAACTCGAATGTGATAAGATTCAGTAAAATAAAAAAAAGAATATGAAGGAGATGTAGTCCAATCCCAACGTCGCACTATGTTACATAACATCATTAGTAACAAATAGATAGTTTATAGACTCAGGTAGTTAGAGAGGGTAGACAGGATCTAGTGCATTTAAATTTAAATAAAAGAAGATCGAAAAGGAGGGGGCAACTAGTCATTTGTGATAAATTTAGATCCTTCAGTTAGGAGGGGCTGTCCCTCGAGGATCTGCAGAATCATAATCTGAGGAGATTTTCTCTATTACTCTGTTAAAAAATACTGGTTAGTATCAGACATTGACAATTATAGAATTTGCAAGGGAAGCTTCTTTGCAATTGGAGTCTTGAGCTGTTTCCGAAGCATTCAGATTGGATTTTCACCTTCCCTTCCTCTGTGGGATCAACTTAAAATATTGCACGGTTCTAATTGTGATTATCTTTTGAAAAATGCTAAATGTCCCGAGAGGGGTTTCTGGAAATAACACGAACTGTTGATTGTGAGGTTTTACTGCACGCTCTTGCTTATTACTCTTCCATTATTGTGTGGGTCAGCCGTCTAGTAGCACCGCTCTCAGTCTTAGCCTAAGTAACTCTATTTATGCACTCAAACTGCAAACAGGTGAGAGTAAAATCACCAACTTCCTCAACCCATTATTTATCAAATTTATAATTTATCTACAGGCAAGCCCGCTTGTTCAGGAATCCATTTCTATTTGTCTCATTTTTTTATTTTTATTTCATTTCATATTAGGTTTTGTTTCATTTTGTTGTCACTGATTTTGCTTTATGGGTCTAGATCGAGTCGATTTGAGGTTAGGATTGGAGGAGCTACGTCTTGGTGATCGCCCTTTGGTGAAGTGGTGAGGCTGGGAGAATTGTCTTGACTTTACTGCTAGTAGCGTGTCACTGACTGGTATGAACTTTGAAGACATGGTTTGGGTAGAGGGATGGCGGGTCAATTGGAGTTGGGTGCTAATGGAAGTGAACTATGTGAATGATGGGGAGCCTCGTGGATGTTGATAGTGGAGCGAAATAATGAAGTAATGGACACGCAAATGATTTTTAGGCTCTTTTTTAGTTTTTTAGCTTAACAGTATTTAGGAAGGAACAGTGTGATATTCGTGAAATATTTTTAGTCGTGACACATAGCAACATTCTTATCTTTTGGATGACGATTATAATAATAGGTGAAAATTTCTCATGAATTTGGTAATGGAAGATTATAATGAAATGGGTAAATACATGTTGTAGGATTGCAGAAATGGCATCACTCAAGGCCGGGTTTCATCAACTTCCAGCAAAATACAATCCTCCTTTGCATCAAAGGATAGAAATAGTACTCTCACATATAAAGAACTGCAGGCACTAGATGATATTAAATTGGCAAACATTGTTATCTTTGGTAATAGAACATTTCGACCCTTGCAGCATCAAGCATGTAAAGTAGCTTTGGCAAAACAAGATTCTTTTATTCTTATGCCAACTGGGGGTGGTAAATCTCTTTGCTATCAGGTCATTTCTTTTATTCTTAACTCCCTTTTGTTACATGGTTCTTTTTAGGCCATATTCTTCTAACCACTTAATATCAATGATGATTCTATTATTTCGAGGTAACCTACCTGCTCAAAAGTGCTAAAGATGTAGAATATTTCAACTGATTGTGCATCATGACTATCCCTTATTTTTCCATTATTTAAATAGTAGTTCCAAGTTGTTCTCTGTACCCATACTGCATTGGTGAAATGTTGTTAATGTTACTATCATTTTAAAATATACATGCTTTTGAAAATGTCTATTTTATTTTGTGCTTACAGCTTCCAGCAACCCTTCAACCAGGAGTTACAGTAGTTGTATCTCCCTTACTGTCACTCATTCAGGATCAGATAATAACACTTAACCTCAAGTTTGGAATACCTGCCACTTTTTTAAATTCTCAACAAACTGCTTCCCAAGCCACAGCTGTCCTCCAAGAGCTAAGGTTAGTTCACCTTCTTTTGCCTATCATGATCTGTCCTATAATTTGCCCATGAAAATAGTGTATTAGTATGACTTGAAAAAAATACCTATTGTATTACTGATTTAGTTTAACATTTTTTTACGTTATTTTTCTTGTATTCAGAAAAGACAAGCCTTCATGCAAGCTCTTGTACGTGACCCCCGAGAGAATTGCCGGAAACCAATCATTTATTGGGATTCTGAAATGCATGCATCAAAAGGTGAAGTAGTTTTTATTTATTATTTGAATAGACTTTATGATATTGTTGTCACAGGCCACTAGATTATAAAAATCTCATGAGCATATTTGGTTGCTGCTCCTTCTTAAATAACAGGGACTACTAGCAGGTTTTGTTGTTGATGAGGCACACTGTGTTAGGTATGCACTGTGCTTTTCATGTACCATCCCTGTAATTCTTCATCAATGAGTACATTTGTATGATGTTTTTAAAACAACTTTTCCGTTAATCAAATCTTTTTGAACCAGCTCTTCCCATGTGTGTCTCATACATCAATCACACAAAGAACAAACTCCAAAATTTTAACTACTATTGAAGTGCCATTGATCATAAATTTTCATTTTGGATTGAATTTTCGTGGTGGCCATTTAGAAAGCAGGTCAAGTGAAAACACACTGGTGGATTATGATAACAAACTTTAGATATGGTGAAATCTTCAAAACAAAGGTATGACCTTGGTACATTTGGCTTAAGGTCTTCAATTGAAGCCTCCTAAAGTTCACAACTTCTTGAACTAAATGGGTTAGTAAAAAAAGAGAAAAAAGACATGTGAAAGTGGGTTAGAATGGGTAAGAATAAGGATTTGTTTCTTGATTTTGAGTTCCGACTCTTGACCTCTTGGAAGTAATTGGTATGCCATTACAAAGGCATAAGTATGTACTTATGTCTTGTCTTTGTACTTGTTGATACGGTTCTGGACTGCTTTGAGATATTTTACTGTTTTGGCCTTTTGGGAAGTTTCACTGATTTCGATTACAAGAATCATGAATTGGTCTGATGAAAATACTGCAGTGCTTCTGCAAAGGTGTGCAAACAGATTCACTGCTTTTAAATTGAAAAACATGTTTTTCAGCCAATGGGGACATGATTTCCGGCCTGATTATCGGGGACTAGGATCTCTTAAGCAAAACTTTCCAGATGTACCTATCATGGCGTTGACTGCGACTGCAACTCACACAGTTCGTGAGGTAATCAGAATAGCAAATTGCTATTATGAGCTGCTATCATAAGTATTATCTCCTTCCCCTTTTTTCTTTGCTCTAAAATGGATTTGTTTCAGGACATCTTAAATGCTTTAAGAATCCCACGTGCAATTGTTCTTGAAAGAAGCTTTGACAGACCGAATTTGAAGTATGAAGTGATTGGTAAGACAAAAGAACCACTGAAGCAGCTTGGACAGATACTAATGGATCGTTTCAAAAATCAGTGTGGAATTGTTTACTGCCTGTCAAAAAGTGAATGTGTTGAGGTGTCAAAATTTTTGAATGAGAAATGTAAGATCAAGACAGTGTATTACCATGCTGGCTTGGCTGCCCGCCAGAGAGTTGCTGTTCAAAAGAAATGGCATGATGGGGAGGTCCATATTGTATGTGCAACTATTGCATTTGGAATGGGGATAGACAAACCTGATGTTGTAAGTTGAGATACATTTTTTTAAACTACTATGTCGATGCTGTTGTCATTTGCCATCCACAATTTTATGGTTATCTTGATAGTTAATCCACAAACTGAATGGCCCATTATTGGTTTGCTAAATACTTACTGACCTCCAGTCGGATGGCTGATAAATGACGGGGTGACCAACCCTGATATATGACGGGGTGACCAACCCTGATATATAGCATTTATAAAATACCTTCGCGTATACATGGGACTTAGGAAGTTATCTCCAAGTCATGTATTCATGGTCAACATAGCTATAACTAAGACACAAATGCTCATTTTCACAGTTATTTAAATTTTTAGTGATCTATGTATCCTGGCTAATAAGCACAAGTTGGAAGCATAGATGCAAATTCTGTAAGTAGTATAGTCGAATCTTATATCATATGTCCATTAGTGCAGCATCTAAATGCTTAGAGGGGTAAATACATTTTCATTAGAAAGAAAAGCTAGGACGGACAAATACATTAAATGCTCTACATTCTTAGTGATATTCGAGTTTTGCAGTTCCTTGTTACTCCACTTACACTTTTCTTGTCATGTATTTTCAGCGCTTTGTCATCCACAATACAATGTCAAAATCAATTGAAAGTTATTATCAAGAATCCGGAAGAGCTGGAAGAGATAATCTTCCCGCAATTTGCATTGCTGTTTACCAGAAGAAGGATTTTAGTAGAGTTGTATGCATGATAAGAAATGGCCAAGGATATAAAAAGGATAGGTTTAAGACAGCAATGGATCAAGCCAAAAAGATGCAGCAGTACTGTGAATTGAAGGTAAGCAGACTCCCGTACATTTCAACGTCTGTTCTCTCTCTCTCTTTCATTGAACAAGCTGTCCCCCAATGCAGAAAAACGTTTACCCACCAATATTTCATTTTTATCTGGTTTGAATGTTTAGGATGAATGCCGGAGACAAACTTTACTCAAGCACTTCGGAGAATCTTTCGATAGAAAAAACTGCAAGTATGGCTCTAACCCCTGTGATAACTGTCTCAAGGCTGCATTGTGAGTTGCTGCATGTTTCAAGTCTGATATATGCTTTATACCACTCGGTGGATCTTTTGATTTTATCTTTATGGTGACTCCTTGAAGAGTCCGTTATCTTTTGATTATACAACTTTTGTGTATCTTCCTCTTTGGAATCACCATTATTCCTTCTAGGTCCATGAAGTAAAGTTGCTCCACCTAGAACAGTTTCCCCTCCTCTCCATATTGAATCTTCAAAATTTGTCATAAATTAAAACATTTTCAGTAAAGAGACTAGACATTTTAGGATTAGATTCTTCTGAAGTTACTTATTTTAGAGTTTCTAGTAAGAAATGCTGGATAAATCAATAGTTACTACTTAATTTGTGCTTCCTCAAGTAATTTTTTTATATGATACCTATATTTATTATAAACTTCCACCTTATCGATGGTCTAGTTATTTACCACTGGTATCTTATCTCCTTTCTTGGACTCGGAGAAAACTGAAAAGAGACTCTGCTTTCTATGATGTTTACAGATTAGTATGCTATGTATTTTCTTTTAAAATAATTGAATTGATTTAATTGACTTTTTAATAGTAAAATGATTCCGTTATTAAAATACTCGCTCAGTCGCTAGCAGTGAGTGGGTGGGAGGATCCTATGTTAAGAGTTATTATATCCTCACTCCCCAGTACTTCTAAGTGTGTACCTGCACCTCATTTTTTTCAACACTTTCTAGTGTTTGTTTTTTCTCTAAAGCGAGATTGCGTGACAATTTCATCACAATACTATTATAATAAAAAAATCATCAAACGGTATTTTCAATATTGTTAATGCTATTTCTTCAAAATAATGTACTTTATATACGTATGTATGTATGCATGTCAATTTTCATTTTTTTAATAATATTCAGGCAAAATAATGTACATTGTATATGTATGTATATCCACTATTTTTACCGAACATAACTACAGATCATGAGAATTAAAATTCATAACTTGCTTTATTATCAAAAAAAAAAATTCATAACTTGCAAACATTAAATCACACGATTTGGATCTAACATATTAGTTAAATCAGACAACTTTAAAAATGCAAAACAAATCTAACTATCTACATATTATATCAGTAAAATTAAATAGACTTGACGTTATGAGTAGAAGCCTAGGAGGGGGATCAGGCCGGCTTAATGAAAGATTAGTTTATAGGTAGGATTTGTGGTCATTGTCATCATTATATTAAGGGTTTTATTTTCATTCAATTATTATTATAAAAAGAAGACCACACGTGACTGTGTTGTCAATCGTGAGGGATTAATTGGGCAACAGAAGCTGAATTAATAATATCATGGCTCTATGAATTTTTAAAAAATAAAAAGTTAAAAACTCGACTTCTGTAATTGTCCCAAAAAGAGTAAAATTACTCAAAGATAGCTAAGTTATACCGAATGTTATTTCAGGGTAAAAAAATAATCAGACTAAGAAAAGGTAAAGTCTTGAGAGGCAAATTAAGGTAAATGAGAGCTAAGAGAAGTAATTGAGAAAACTAGAAGAGAATGAAACAGAGAGAGAGGTGTGCGGTGCGTATCAAAACGACGAAAGGGTAGTGAGAGCATAATTGGAATAATGGCTCACTGCTCACGTCGTTTGCTATCTAACCGACCCAGCTCTCTAAGTTAGTTTTCCCAGAGTACGAATTTGGTTTGTCCACAAATGGAAAGGAAATACTTAAGTGATAAGCGAGAAAAGTAGGAAACAATAATGAATGGCAATCCAGGATATAAAGGTAAACAAACAAGGGCAATTTCAGCCTATCACTCTAAACTCAGTAATAAAAAATATATATTTTCTCCATTTCTTTTTTTAACCATCACACTTATTTCTCTCTGCAATAAATAACATATAATTGGAAAACAACTAATAAATGTATCTTAAAACTAACCAACGCAGTTGGCTATTGGCCTTCCTTGAGACATGGGAGTCAATTTGGTGCTCTAAGATTCAATTGTTACCACATGATAAATTTGGTGTTGATTAGTGTAAAATTTGCTTCTAATCATGAGCATGCAATACTTCGATCCAAAAAAGTAACAATAAACTATCAAAATGAAAATTAGATTGAAATAAATTTCTTCTAAAAATCAACAAGTAATATAAAATAGATGAAGTATTATTTACTTCATCCAATACCACTTATAAGCGAAAAATTACTTTTTGTTCATTAAATAACTAATGTATTTGATTTATATTATAAATGAGATACATAATTTATTGGGTTAAATATGTTTTTAGTCCCTACAAAATTTCACTATTTTTTTTTAGTCCCTATAAAAAATTTTGTCAACTTTTAGTCCCTATAAAATTTAACAATTTTGTTTTAAGTTCCTATAAAATATAAACTCGTGTATACCTTTAGAATTTTTGAATGATATTTTGCATACATGTTAAAGATATTAAAAATATCTCCTTCACAAAAAATAAACTCAAAATTTGATTTATAGGTTAGTATTTCCTTTAATTTGTTTATCGAATCTTTTGCACTTAAAAAATTTAGATTTAATTTATGCGTTGTTAAAAAATTCAAAGTTTTTCTGGAAGAGATGTTTATAATGTCCTCAACATGTATGCAAAACATCACTCAAAAATTCAATGGATATACACTAGTTGGCGTTTATAGGGACTAAAAATGAAAATTTGAAATTTTATAGGGACTAAAAGTCGATGAAAAATTTTATAGGGACTAAAAACAAAATAGTGAGATTTTGTAGGGACTAAAAATATATTTAACCCTCATTTATTTAATGGAACCAAAAAATGATTCGTCTTTTAATATGTTTTAATAAAATATTATTTCGATTTTCCATTTCTTATTAATATAAATTTATTTTTTACTAAAAATAGTAAAAGTTCACTTCTGGAATTTTTCGAGATGTCCATATTAAATACACTCAGATTCAGATTTATACGGATTTCACCAAGGTTACATGAGATTTATATGGATTTCACTTTTGGTGCGTATGGAAAAATACCCGATCGGAGAGGTCAACCCTTTAAGTGAATCTCAGTACCTCGGAGATTAGTCTCTACAATTGCACGCGCAGGAATACCTTGGTTTACCAAAAAAATTTACATGAGATTTACATATTTATTAAAATTCATATGAAATGTTATTCAAAAAATATTCATTTGAGCTCTCCCAATTAATATTTTTTTAATTTCAAATAGTCATTGTCCCAATGTTATAAAAATAATGTGACTTTTACTTAGTAAAATAATTGGGTTTTAATTTGATTAGCCAATGTTATTAAAAAATTCATATTTATTAACATATTCATTGTCTAATCACAAAACGACATGTTATAAAAATAATTTGGTTTTATTTTAACTCCCTTTAAAGTCACTCATACGATAATTTTTTATTAGTTAATGATGTAAAACTTTTTACAACGATGATCCCAATTAAATCCTAATTTATTATTTTTCTAGTTATCATTGATACGTAGTATTAACTTGCTTTGATGTAAATCGAGCATCTCAATGCGATTATAGCAACTAATACCTTGAGCTGGGTATGAACATAGTAGGCAACAAAGCTCTCACCCAAGAACGCTGCTACTGCTAGTCGATGAATCTGAGACTTGGTTAAGTTGGAAGAGACCTGAACCATCACATCTTGTCACTCTTGGATGCAATATCCACTAATTTTGTTGGTAACTAATCTACGCCGAAGAATCTAGCTATCTAATATACCCGATTTTGTTATGTGTAATTCTTACCTCTCAATAGAATTTTTGTCATATTTAAGACTCAAACTTTAGACCTTAGAATGAGGTATCAACCCGGTACATGTGGTAATCCAGGGAGTGTGATTAAGCGGTTGCGGCTCATCCTCCCTTAATCAAGTATCGAGGTTCGATCATCGTCTTGAGTATGGAGCAGCTTTAAATCTTTGGACCAGCTGTCCCACCCTTCGAGGTATCTAGCACCGGATATTCTGGTCTAGAAAAAAACCTAGTACATGTGGTAATCCTTAGTATTTATTAGTATTGCTATTACATATTTGTGTGCAGGCTACAGCACTGCACCGCGTGAAGTCAGGTATTGCAGGGTCACACTCTTCCACTCGCTCCCACTTCCTCTCTTGACTCTTCTTCTCTCTTCACGTTTCGCTGACACTTAATTAACACCGTCACCTTCCCCTCCCTCCCTCACACCACAAAACAAAACCCAAAACACTAATGGACCTCAAAACTGTAAATCCAGAACCTTCAGACTCCAACAATGGCGAAACCTTCTTCGAAGACTTGGACAGCAACTGTTCCACACCATACGTCAGCGCCCCTTCAAGTCCCGGCCGTGGACCCATTTCCGGTTTCTTCTACAGTGCTCCGGCAAGTCCAATGCACTTCGCTATAACCTCCGCTTCCTCCTACCAAACAACCACCTCTTCCGTACCACTCGGTTACGAGTTCGAGTTCTCAGCCCGGTTCGGTTCAACCGGTTCAGCCGCTTCCGGTTCTATGAGCTCAGCTGATGAGTTGTTCCTCAACGGTCAGATCCGGCCAATGAAACTTTCCAGCCACCTTGAACGGCCACAAGTTCTAGCTCCCTTGCTAGATCTAGAAGAAGATGAAGAACACGAAGGTGAGACTGTTGTTCGAGGTAGAGATCTGAGACTGAGAGATAAATCAGTACGCAGAAGAACCAGATCTACGTCTCCTTTGAGAAGCAACACGCCTTTGGAGTGGACAGAGAACGAAGATCACGGAGATAATTTAACAATATTTGAGACAGGGAACCAAATGAACCAGAATGGTAATGGTTCTTCAGAAATAGAGAAAGTAGTTGATGAGATGGAAACAACACCTTCAGTTTCTGCTTCGTCTTCTCGTTCTTCTTCAGCTGGAAGAAGTTCAAAGAGATGGGTTTTCTTGAAAGATTTTCTAAGAAGTAAAAGTGAAGGAAGAAGTAACAATAAGTTCTGGTCCACCATTTCGTTTTCTCCTACTAATAAGGATAAAAAAGCTACAAATCTCCAAACTCCGATTTCAAAATCTTGCGATAATCAGAAAAATGGATTTTCATCTTCTTCGAAAGGGAGTTCTCATGCTTGGGCCAAGAAAATGACGGGAAAGCCCACTAACGGTGTTGGGAAGAGACGCGTGCCAGCGTCGCCGCATGAGTTGCACTATAAAGCGAATAGGGCTCAAGCAGAGGAGTTGAGGAAAAAGACGTTTTTACCCTACAGACAGGGTTTGCTTGGTTGCTTGGGATTTAGTTCTAAGGGTTATGGTGCTATGAATGGCTTCGCTAGAGCCTTAAACCCTGTTTCCTCAAGGTAATAATGGATCCATTAATCTTTGGGGTTTTCTTATAACTGTACAGATCATTATTATTATTTCTTCAATCATTTTGGAATCGTTTAGTTTCATTAGTAGATTATGATGATGATGATGATGACGACGACGATGATAATGAGAAGTAACATATGAAGTTCCTTCCTTTTCCACCATCCTTGTGGATGATGATGATGATAAAACTATGTACAATATTATTCTACTAGTTTCTTCGCAGCATTTTACTATTTAAACAGTTACTATGATGTAACTGGATTTCAAATCTTATTATTCACACTTACCGTTATTAATTAGCCATTAGGCTTATGCAATTGTCATTATTGTGTTCTATGCTTATATTGGTTAAATTTTTATTTATCAGTGAGTGACGTTACGTTTACACCAAACTAGTATTTTTACCCGTGCATACGCATATGCACGGGTGATACTGTATTTATAATTTGCTATGAAATATGAAATTATAAATACGTTGAAAGTTGCAAAATGTAATAAAAGAAAAAGGAAAAACTTTATAAATGGTGCTCTCGTTGGCGCGTCTATTGGCGGCTCTCGTTGGCGCTTCTGTTGGTCATCCATTTGGCACCGTCGTTGCTCCTATCGTTGCTGTACCCATGCAGCTCACGAAAAAAGTTGATGAGATTTGATATTTATTTGTTTTTGAAAAATAATTTTGCATTTTTTGCTAGCGGTATCGCTTTTTTTACGATCGGTAATGTTAAATAAATTGGATTTACTAGTTTTGATTAGATTAAAGTAAATAATAAATTCTATATAATTTAATATTAAGTTTATTAAGTTTATTTAATTACTGCTCCCATTGGCGCTGTCATTGCTGCTCTCGTTGCAGCTCACGAAAAAAGTGGATGACATTTAATATTTATGTTTTTTGGAAAAATAATTTTGCAATTTTTGCTAGTAGTATCGGGTTTTTTTTTACAATCAGTAGTGGTTAAATTAATTGGGTTTATTAGTTTTGAGTAGATTAAAGTAAATAATAAAGTCTACATAATTTAATATTAATTATATTAAATTTATTTAATTACTGATTTTTTAGGAAAAATAAATTAACTTTTTTAAAAAATTGACGGCGAGCGTCAGTGCGACAGGCAACTTTTGCTATTTTTTTGGCTCTCCCGTTAGCGCTGTCATTGCTGCTCTTGTTGCGGCTCCCGTGCAGTTACGAAAAAAGTGGATAAGATTTAACTATTTATTTTTTTAGGAAAAATATTTTTGGATTTTTTGCTAACGGTATCATTTTTTTGATGATTGATAGCGGTCAAATTAATTGGGTTTAGTAGTTTGAGTAGATTATAGTAAATAGTAATTTCATATTAATTTAATTAATTTTATGTAATTATTGATTTTTAAAATAAAAAAATTTGGTAGTGGATTGTTTGATTATGTTGATAGTAGAGAGAAGTGGAAAGAGATAGAGGAAAGATAAAAGATGATGTGAGAGTGAGACCCACTAATAAGAATAGTGAGTGAGAGAAAGAAAAAGTAAAAGGAAATAAATTGAAATGACATATTTATCCTAATGATATAACTAATGGAAGGAGGACATAATAGTAACTTTGGTGGAGGTTGGTATCCATTTTTATAGTAGATACTAGCTAGTAGAAGAGAAACCCCCGAAACCAATGTTTTAAAAACGGACCGAACCGAGTGGTTCAACCGGTTGGACCGGGAACTGGACACTCAGGCAGTTAGTTTAACCCCTTTTGAACCGTAGGGACGTTGAATCGCTTAGAACCGGGTTGGACCGGATTGAACCACGGTTCAACCGTTTTGAACCGCCAATTGACCTGGGGTTAAACCGCCCGAAATGCACTTTTTGACTTTTTTATTGACTTTTTTATTGACTTTTTCTCCAAAATTTAATACTTTCATTATTTTTTATTTAATTATTACTCATTCGGTTTAACCATGGTTCAATCGAGTGAACCGATTGAACCATGACTCGGAGCTCTATTCGATTCAATCTCCGGTCCCATTTTAAAAACATTGCCCAAAACAATGTAAAAAGGGAGGGGGACGGTTTCAGAAAGTGGGGAGTCCTATTAGTTGGCTAAGGTCCCATAGTTACAGTGTTTATACAATTGAAAGATGCTGGTGTTTTTGTTTGCATCTTTAAACTCCATAGTATTTGTTGCATATATGCAAATTGCATGAGATGAGATGGTTGTCGGGATTATGGCTATAATAAGATGAGATGATTTGGGGTTATCCCTTTATTTTGGGGTCCAATTGGTGTTAGATGCATGGTTATAATTATGTCATGATGATAGATATGTTTGGATATGGGAAAAAGATGTTTACAAATCTATATGCGACAAGATGAAGAAGATGTGGACATAAAGTAGATTGATATTATTTGATATTGACTTGCTTATAATTTAGCATATTATTATTATCACTTGGAATGGAACCCATGTAATCTCCGAGAGATGCCCCATCTCTTTTTGGTTGCGTCTGTGTATTACTTTCATTTCATTTTCTATTACTCTTTTCTATACCCCACTGATTTAGTTGAAGGGTTTATGTGGATTTTCTTGGCTGTTACTGTACATGATGCAAAATTTTAAAATGCAACCTGTTATGGCGAGTCTTTTGACCATATCCCCTTCTTTTACATCTATTCGCACCACATAAAGGGCCAATATCAAAGGGCTCAATCCAAACATCAAGGGCTCAGATCGAATCACAAGATTGGGCGGTCCTAATTCGTTGAAACAAACCCCACCACACTCTATAAATACAACATTCATTGCCTCATTAATGAGGAGCATTCTCACATTTATTACTTTGCTAAGACTACTCCACTGACTTTAGCATCGGAGTGACTTTGTAGGTACAACACCAGCAGGATCGGATACGGTCATTGACTAAGGACATCAACCACTAACTACCTCAGACCACCTTTCAAGATCGGAAATACAGTGCAGAATACAACCAATAACTACTAAACATGAGTGTCATGAGAGGCCCCAACTACTTTAATTCGTTGGCCCGCATTTGAATTTGTATAGCTGTTTCAATAGTTGTGGCAAATTATGATACGCTGATACGCAATAATAATCTGCAATGGTGTGTTATAACATGAATCAACCATGGCAAAGGGGTCTCAGAGATAAGCAATTGTTTGCAACGAATGCTTGTTTGGTGACACAAGAATTTCTCTTCCTTTTTTGTTTCATATGCAGTCCAATAATCATTTACTGGCCACTTGTACCGGAATTCCTTTACTTTTTTTTGGGTTATGTTACACGCCTCTTGTATTTCACTGTCCACAATTGGCAAAAATAATATAAGGGCAAAAAAGTTTAAGGGAGAACTTTTACCCTCTCAAACTGCGAAATTATACAATGATGAGGCACTAGATTTTGTTTGGAAGCGCATTTGTTAAAGATAGTATTATGGTGAGTCTTTTGATCATATATACCCCCTTCTTTCACATCTATTCGCACCACACAAAGGCTCAATATCAAAGGGCCCAATCCAAACATAAGGGCTCAGATCGAATCGCAAGATCGGACGGTCCTAATTCGTTGAGACAAACCCCACCACACTCTATAAATACAACATTCATTGCCTCATTAAAGGTAAGCATTCACTCATTTATTACTTTGCTAAGACTACTCCACTGACTTTAGCATCGGAGTGACTTTGCAGATACAACACCAGCAGGATCGGATACGGTCATTGACTAAGGACATCAACCACTAACTACCTCGGACCACCCTTCAAGGTCGGAAGTACAGTGCAGAACATTGGCGACCACAGTGGGAGGTCTCGAACCAAGATCTTCTCCCCTCACCTTGGTCAATGACGACTCGAAATCTTCGTTCGAAGGCAAACAGCCTCGCGGCGGGTATCCCCCCCGAGCCGATCCTGAGATCGGTCATCCCTCATTTGGCCGAACCTCAGCCAACCCCGGAAGGATTCGTACAAGACCTTCCAGACTCCACTCAAGCACAAGTTCAAAATCAAATTTCGAACTTCGTTTTGGTCACCGGAAGCTCCGCAAGGAACCATGTACCTCCTCAAAATCCACTTTCTGGCCCGACCGATGCTGTCCAACAGCTCGTCCTACTACTGAACCAACATGAAGCGGCAAACCAAGAGAGAAGTTACCGATTTACGGATCTTGAATGACAGGTGGCGGAGCTCCGGGCCCGAAATATTCCGGATCAGGTCTCGCCCGAGCCGGATTTCTTGATTCCCCCGAAAGAAGAAATCCGGCTCGAAAGCGCCATCGATCTCCACCCAGAAGACGACATTACCATCGCTCTCCTCCTCATCGGCTCGGAAGGAATGTTTCCCGTTCGCCTCCAACCGGAGTGTACGTCGGAAGGGAAGACGCTGATTATTCACCCCAAGTTCATTCTTCTCTAGCATCCTCTTCTCCTATGCAACGATCGAGGAGTAGAGAATATTCATCTCGAGGATATCGCCCTCATGCCGCAGGCACCCGCACCATCGGCACCGATCTCCGCCACGGGCTCAAACAATCAAGCACAAAGGCCCTTTTACGAAAAAAAAATCGTCCGTTACCCGGTGCCCAGATATCTCGAAAAACCACTAAAAGGCTTGAAGACCTATGACGGGACAGGCGACCCGGACAGACATTTAAGTTATTTTGACACAGTAATGCAGTATCGAAACGTCACCTTGAAAAATGTTACAACGGTCGAATCAATATAGGCAAAGCAGGCTCATCTTCAGTAAGCCTTTCATCGGTGAGTCCCTTGTTTATCAAACATCGGACAGATAAGATCGCCTTCCCATCTCATAGCAACGTCTGAAAAGTCACAGCTCGTTCGGAGATCGGTAAAAATACATCATAATCTCGTCAACAAGTCAAGATCGCCTCTAAGACGACCAGACTTGGGGGGCAACTGTTATGGTGAGTCTTTTGACCATATACACCCCCTTCTTTCACATCTATTCGCACCACACAAAGGCCCAATATCAAAGGGCCCAATCCAAACATTAAGGGCTCAGATCGAATCGTAAAATCGGGCGGTCCTAATTCGTTGAGACAAACCCCACCACACTCTATAAATACAACATTCATTGCCTCATTAAAGGTAATCATTCTCTCATTTATTACTTTGCTAAGACTACTCCACTGACTTTAGCATCAGAGTGACTTTGCAGGTACAACACCAGCAGGATCGGATACGGTCATTGACTAAGGACATCAACCACTAACTACCTCGGACCACCCTTCAAGGTCGGAAGTACAGTGCAGAACAGATAGTTTAGACAAAATTTGATGAATATGCAATGGACCCTCACAAGTGTTTTGAACATTGTGGTCTCCCCTCTTAAGCATTGTGCCGTTACAAGCTTCATACTGGAACTTGACTCCTTTCTCCTCATTCAAGCATTTGTCTTACCGAGATTGGATAAACCTTGTCTCCTTAGTACCCACTGAGTAGGTTTCCAATTGAATAACAAAATGAGATCGTCTCTTTTCACTGGACAGTTCCAGTATGAGAGAGATAGAAATGTAAGAGATCTGAGGTTGACCAAGAAATACCCTTTGCTCATTTGACACTCAAGGCCTTTGAGACTACACCTAATCATCAGAGGTCCAAGATCTTAGTAGGAACAAAACTAATTTAGTTTAGAGCAACATTATTTAGGTTTAGAACTTCAAATATAATCATTGTTTGAAAGTAATTAAACATGCATGTGGATTTTTTAGCAAAAGAATGTTGATACTTTCTACTATAACATATACGAATACTAGCAATAAGCGGTACCACACGTGTGAGTAAGTTCCTTAAGGCTGTCGTCAATTAATCAATAGTTGGGATGCTTTAACCTCCTTTTTTGACAATCTGTCATTAGTTTATCTGCATTTGCAATGCTTCACCCTCCCTTTTGACCGTTGGGTCATAATATTTGCCAATAATAACCATTGCCATTTCCTTTCCTTTCAACCTCCGCTAAGAGTCCCACATCAGATGTGATATGGCCTGAAAAAGAGTTTATAAGTGGGAGACATCTTTCACCTTACAAGCCAGTTTTGTGAGGTTGAGTTAGGCTCAATCCATACTCTAAGATGGTATCAAAGCCTATCCTCGATCCTTCGGGTCACCCATCATGTCCTGGGCGCGAGGGGGTGTGTCAAGCCGGTTTTGTGAGGTTGAATTAGGCCCAATTCATACTCTAAGATCCTCTTCTTCAATGCCTTCATTACTCTTACACTTTGCATAATTACCGAGCTAGACTCGTTAAATGTTCAACACTTGCCATTACGAAAACAGTTTGCAAAATGAACATCTAGTTCAGTTGAAAATACTACGTATGATATTCAAGATTGTCTCATTATCATGTCAATTTTTCAAGTTAAATGAGTAGCACTACTGTAAATTTTCTAATTACATGCAGATTTTCCTATGTATTTTTGAATTTATGCTCGTGGCTAATGTGTTTGTGGGAAATCTGCAGGGAATTTACCTTGGAAAAAGTTTGCAGTTAATTTTGAATGATTTTTTGCAGCTAACATTATTCTCTATAGGTCTAAGTGTCTAACAGTTGTGCTAGCCGCTGCTACATTAGGGAAGATTCAATACAAAGAAGGGAGCAAATAATGTATGAGACAGCACATTCATTTTGTACAAGTTGAAAGCAAATAGGAACACAGAAAGTGTAGCACCCTAGAGTAGCGCTAGCTCAACCCAACACGCAAGAGGACGCACTCGCTTTATAGGGTAGTAGGTAGGGGAGAGAGGCTGCTCTACAGTACAATACTCGACAAGATGTTGGGTTTTGTCAGGATCACCACGTCGTCCGCAGAAGCATCTTAGCTGAGAATATATGACACTATCTCACTGCATATTTCCCTCTTCCAGATTCATGCTAGGATATATTAGTGGCCTAACTATGACACTAATATTTCTATATTTTCTACTACTCCACTTTATATCATATTTCTTTTTATTATATCTCCTCTATAACATTTTTCCACCAAAAAAAAATCTCCTCTTTATACGGATAATATAACAAGATTAAAATGTGATTTTAGTATATGCTTATATTTAAGTTGATCACGTTAATGATGTGATTAGCACAACAGTGTATCTCCTGCGAACATGGTGGAATGCACCTTCAAGCTCCAACAAGGGAGTGTGTCGGCAAAAATACTTTAATGCCTAAGTCAATTTACAACTTCAATGGTTTAGTCACTTAGTGGAGAGTAAGTGTAAAAATAGGCTAAAAGTGAAGTGATCAAACCTGAACCTGAGGGTCACGCCCCATATTTATAGAGTTTGTGGCATTGTGATGCTATTAAGCAGAGCTAAGATGTCTCTCTTAAAGTGGGAGATCGTGTTTGATTTTCCAGAAGCAATATGGTGAAGCTTTGTGGTGAAGTATCTGTTGGTAAGCACCTCCTACAAAGACGATACGTGGTTGGAGATCGTGTATACCCAGATTAGGAGCTCAATTTTGGCCTTGTCTATGCCGGGAGCCGCATAACGTCTAACATCTATACTTAGCATTTTATTTATATTTATGTTGTCTTTTATCCTGAGATCACCAATCTCCACTGCAGGTCAGCCTACGACAGAGCTCACTTGTAGAAATCGGCGGAGCAAGTCAGAGACCACTATACAAGCCCCTTAGACTTTCAACTATAGAAGAATTTGAAGTCTAAAACCATTCTCCCAGCTAAACCATACCAAGCAGACTTATCACAAGTGCTTGACGACGGCGTCTTCCTAGAAAGATCTGTTTTGCTTTGCATTAATGTAGTTTAGGTTGGAGTTGACATGTCTCTCCACGTGCACCCCGCTCTACGTCACTTCATGCACAAAACCTAAGTTTGAAACAAAGTAACGTTTCGCCAACTAACCCGATTAGAGTCGTTGCCTCTTTGATCTAATATGAACCATTAGATCTTGGTGTCAAGAACACGTCGTTTGAGATCAATGGCGAGGTCACCATTCTTCTTCTTCTTCTTTACGTTCTCTCTAGGTTTTTCTCCACAACTCTCATTTCATGATGTTACCCTTTACGGTGCCGGTTAGCATGGGGAAATGCAAAACTTCCTCATCAAACACAAATCCATAAATGACCTGCTATAGCCAATTTTACCGATTTTATTGTCTTTATTACTTTATAACCACAAAGCTTTTGTTTGTTTAAAGTTGGCACTATTAACTTTTCTGACCTTCATCCAGCATCAACAACAACACGCGTGAATTTCTTCAATCAACAACACTGATATGTGTCTTCAACAAAATCAAAGTCTCCAAAATCTCAAATTTCTTTTCTTCAACAACAAATCTCAAATTCCCTTTCTTCAACAACCTAATCTCAAATCCCATCTTCAACAAACTGAAAGTCTCCAAAATCTCCTTTTTACATTTTCGAACCATCTCTCAGAAAAAGAAGAGAGGGAGAAAAGCATCGTGAGAGAATATGAGATCTGAGATTGAAGGTGTTCTTTGGAACATCAATGGAGGACTGTGTCTTTTCGCAAGCAACCGTCTGTGTCTTCTCTTTCGCTTAACCCAGATTTCAACACCCCAAACCCAGAATCGCAAAACTCACAGATAGGAAAACAAAACCACTATCATGCAAAATGCAAAGCGCAGTAACATAATTGCAAAATGAAAAACGCAGTAGCAGAAACGCAGGGATCTGTTGCATCACCTAACGAAAAATAGAGGACAATTGCAGAAATTAAAGATGAAAATGGGGGGGGGGGGGGGGGGGGGGGGGGGGGGAGGTGAAGAAATGGGGGAGAGGAACAGTTGCAACGAGAGAGGAGAGGAATTATTTTTGGGTTTTTGGTTTTGTGGTTTTTAATTTAAATGTTTACTTTTTTTTGTTTTGAATATTTACTTATTTAAACTAAAATAAATATAAAAAAATATGAGTTAGCATACCGTGTGGACGCCACGTTAATTAAAACGTCCATGTGGCGTGTCCAGTCATGATTTCTGTCAGCCTAGTCAGTAATAATTAACGACAGAGACTAATAATGAAAACAGCAAAATAAGATGAGGACCAAAACGCCTATTTCGATAATGTAGGGACTAAACTTACAAAGACCCAATTTTGTAGGGACCAAAAACATATTTTACCCTATTATATATTGTCGAAATACCATAAATAAAAAATTTACAAAGGCAAGAAAACAAAGAGGGTGGTGAAACATCTTATTTGGTTGACAATTTGTTGGTGTCTTTAGCTATCCCGTACAGTGTTTGTTTTAGTGGGATGAACCAAAGTTTGATTCGATTGTGGTCCAGGTGAAGTTCTTATCTTGGTGCTGGTTCATTTATGGGTGGGTAGTAAGTCTTCTTTTATTCCGTCTTTATGGTGGAATAACGCACTTTCATGTATAAACAACTTGTGACCCATTCTTTGTATTTGTGGTTTTGAGCACTCCGAGTGCTTTTTTGAATGAATCATTGCTTATCGGGAAAAAAAAATTACAAATGCTGACAACATAGCAAATTGAACCACGACTTATCCGAAAAATAATAAATAAAACCACCACTAAGATGTCCAAAAAAATTAAAGCATCAAAAACAAAAAAATTCACCAACAAAAAAGGTGTTAAAAAAACAAATATTTCGGTCAAAGAAATTACATAAACTAAACTAATGGAGTAAAAAGGAAAATGTATTTAAGTAAATTCAATGAACTATGAGGACTTTATATTAAATAGGATGGAAATGGTACATAAAGTTTAAACAAGTAACAAGTAATCAATCTCATCCGCATAATAGATATATAATAAATCAATAGTGCAAAAGTGTATTTGTGTTTGATGGGGAAATTTTGTATTTCCCCACCCTAACCGACACCACCCTTTACGTTAACACAATTATTTTAACTGAAATGTAGTAATGCTACTTTTTTTTAAAAAGAAAAAAGGCCTTCACTATTGTTGCGCAAGTAAAATTCATTTTACGGGTGTGTTTCTAGTCGATAAAATAGAAAATCTAACCATCATACATTGCTTTGTTAACGGTATCAACTAGCCGTAGTAGCTTTTCAAATTCATCTTAATTCATCCATTTCTCAAAAAGAACAGACCCGTATATACGTTAATATGCCTCGTCTAGTTCTGTGTTGAGTAAACCAGCAGTAACAAGTGAAGTTTCGTAATTCAATTCAAGAAAACATTTGACGTGCGCAATTCAACTTAGCGATAATTCCAATTCCAATTCCAATCCCAATCCCAGTCGTAATGAGCAAAAGTTTGCAAAAGATTGAGCGCAAAATTCTACATCTCCTTCACCATACCAAAACCCACACTCAACTCCCTCAAATCCACGCCCATTTCCTCCGCCATGGTCTCCACCAATCTAACCAAATCCTCTCCCACTTCGTCTCCGTCTGCTCCAAGCTTCACCAAATCTCTTACGCATCTCGCATTTTCAACCACACTCATTACCCCAATATTCTCCTTTTCAACTCCATCATCAAAGCCCATTCTCTATTCCCACCCTACCAACAATCTCTCCACATCTTCTCCCTCATGAAAATCCAAGGTATTCTCCCTGATAACTTCACCTTCCCTCCTTTACTCAAAGCCACTTCCAATCTCCGTTACTATAACCTCGGTCAGTCCCTTCACGCACACCTCATTTCACTCGGCTTCTCGCGCCATGCTCCCGTTCGAATTGGGTTAGTGGAGTTATACTCCAGTTGCGGGAAAATGGAGGACGCTCACAAGGTGTTTGATAAAATGCGTGACAGAGACGTTATCGTTTGGAACCTAATGATTCGTGGGTTTTGTAACTTGGGTAATTTGGAAACTGGTTTGAAACTTTTCACACAGATGAAGGAACGCAGCGTTGTGTCTTGGAATCTCATGATTTCTCGTCTGGCACGGAGTAATAGCGATGAGAAAGCTCTTGAGTTTTTTCGTCAAATGTTGGAACAGCGTTTTGAACCGGACGATGCAACCTTGGTCACTGTACTTCCCGTTTGTGCTCGCCTGGGAGCTGTAGATGCCGGGGAATGGATCCACTCCTATGCAAATTCCAAGGGGTTCTTGAGAAAAGTAATTGCAGTCGGAAATTCTCTCGTGGATTTCTATTGTAAATGTGGTAACTTGGAAGCAGCGTGGAATGTTTTTAATGAGATGCCAAGTAAAACTGTTGTTTCTTGGAATGCAATGATATCGGGTTTGGCGTATAATGGAAAGGGTGAACTTGGGGTTGACTTGTTTGAGAAGATGGTGAGAGAGGGTGTGACACCTTCTGATTCAACATTTGTTGGGGTTTTGGCGTGTTGTGCTCATGCTGGTTTGGTGGATAGAGGGCGCCAACTGTTTAATTCTATGGCTGTTAAGTTTCGGCTTATACCAAAACTGGAGCATTATGGTTGTGTTGTTGACATGCTTGGGCGTTGTCGGCATGTGAGGGAGGCTTATGACTTGATTAGAACCATGCCTATGAAGCCAACTGCTGCCTTGTGGGGTGCCTTGCTTAGTGCTTGTCGTACTTATGGTGACAGGGAAATTGCTGAAATTGCAGCTAAAAAGCTGGTTCATCTTGAACCATGGAATTCTGGAAACTATGTTTTGTTGTCAAACCTTTATGCAGAAGAAGGGAGGTGGGATGAAGTTGAGAAAGTTAGAGTTTTGATGCGGGGTGGCGGCGTCAAGAAAGTTCCGGGGCAGAGTGCAACCGGATAGTCGCAAGAAATAACCTTCTCGTTCTAGTCGACACAAACTGAAGATGTATAATGATTCATGAAGATTAAAGGGTGCAACCAATCTGATTTATGAGTAATACAAACCAATTTTGAATTAGAAAGGAACCAGTGGTATGTGTATGTGAAATTCTAGAGCTCAATGCATAGTGATATATGTACTATATTAATTTTTGTGTTTTTTAGATAGAGGAGAATTCGTGTAGTTTTAAGTGAATCTGAAGCCTGATTTTTTTATATTATCCCAAAGGAGTAATACAAGAAATACTGCTTATACATTTTAACAAGTTTAACTACTCTTTTCCTGTTTTGTATACGATTATTATCTGTCTTATAGCTAATTCTTGAGTGCCAGTACATAACATATTTCATTGAAATATAGCATTTAAATTGGAAGCTTTTTCTTATGTTGTATGGTACCATACAGACTTGCTGAATACATCAAGACAACAAACAGCCATGCACGTTCCAAACAAGTAGGAGCATATCACTCTCCGGTAACTGTAGAAAGATGACCAATGAACATATGTTTCTTACTGCTTACTACTACATGTCACATACACTAAGTAAACCATCGCCGCTGCCGCGACAAAGAAATAGGATCTAATCAAAATAGCCGAGTTCTGCGCCTTGCTTGTCTCTCCTCCAATGTAGTCTTCCAAATTGAAGTTCCCTACACATAGCTTAAATTTTATTCAGGCAGAAAAGCTCATAAAAAATGGGAAGAAGAAAGGGAAATTCAAGGTGATTTGAGTCTCTCTGGAAAATGACTCTAATATACTAACCTCTTTGTCTGGAGTAGCTACAGCCAGCATTGAGTGCATATCTCATTTGTTGTACAGAGGCTTTGTTGAAGAACATGAAGCTGGACAGTATGTCATCAAGGCAATCAAGCAATCTCTGTGTTTCAGATAGGCACGGTCCACTACAGAAAAAATCAGTGGCCTCTGGTGGTACGTTAATATTACCAGATGGATTTAATCTATATGCATCACCACACCCAAAAAAGAAATGGGAAAATATTATTTTAGAAAGGAAACGAGATAGTAAGATGGCCAAATAAAAGCATGTCATCCAATAAATGCCATAAAATATTTGTTACTTACCAGTTTGTTCTCAAAGCAGGATAAGGCCTTTACTAAACTTTGCCCTTGCAGCACCCCCTCTGCAGCTTCTGTTCATTTTCACACATAAATATATATGCCATCAAATGAAATTGCACATATCAGGGTGCGTAGTTCATAGAGTAAATGGTTAAAGAGGACTTTTATATATATATATATATATATATATATATATATATATATATATATATATATATATATATAGCATAGCAGAATGATCTGAGTAGTAGAAAAACATTGAAATGGAGAATAAAGAAACAGTAACTAAATTCCCTTTAGCATGAGTGCGGATGCCATGGCTATAAAGAATTATAAGTGCATGGAGGGGAAGCGAACTATCGAAGTTTAATATGAAGAAAGTGATGAGTGATGACATTGGTGTTTTGATTACTTAATTTTTGTCTTTTGTGATCAAGTAGGCCACCTCACGCTACACGCATGTCAAATAATGGAAAAGGAGAAAGTGAAACAGAGGTTGGTTAAGAAATAGAAGCAGTTTAGTCACCAACTCCCAGCTTCCTATCTAACTCATTCAGTATATCCGTCAACTAGATTTACCTGAAAGATGATGATGTCCCTGGATTCAATAAACACAAGGATAAAAATTATTTTGGAGATGGAGATCATATCGACCCTCGTTCCACTAGCATGGGGCGCCAGTACTCTGCCATTTGAGCTACATCCCCGTATGAAATGTGCAATGTAAATGTAATGAATGGCGTGGCGCCAAGCCACGAGAGCAACACGGGACCACAACTCGCAACGGAGTCTACTGACGAAGCGCCAAATGGAGTGAAGGCACGGACCAGTGGCAGGGCGCGTGCGCCTAGTGTACTCCTAAGGGGATATGTGCATTAAGTAATGCGTGAGTGTGAGGGAGGGAATCATCTGATGAATTGATTGTATCGTTCTCTCTCTTCTAACCGACACTTTCTTCCCTTCTATCTGAACATTTCTCTGCTCTCTATTGTACCGTATTGAACTTCGATTATCAATATACATTACTTCTATCATTCCTATTTGTGTGCCTTAATGACTGTTACATTGGTGCTTTCATCAACCTCCTGCAATGGCGGACAACACTCGTTTTAAGGAGCTCACCAACGAAGTCTGTTGACTCGCTGAGACGGTGGAGAAGAACGACGCATATCAACAATCGACCATTAGCAGTGATTTGAGCAAATGGAACATGGGATTGTCAGTGTAGAAGCTAATTTCGCCAATATCATGTCAATGTTTGAAGAAGTGAAGAAGGACCCAACTGCGATGGAAACACCTCAGATCCAAGTTCAACCAACTCAGAAACCCCCGTTTCAAGTAAGATTGATCAAACTTGATTTTCCTCACTTTGATGGAAATAATGTTGTTGGATGGATATTCAAGGCTGAGCAATTCTGTGATTATTATGCAACTCCGAATATGGAGCGTATCGGCATAGCATCTGTGCATTTAGATTAGGACTCAAATGATGCAGAAGGGGTGAGTGCATTTCAATCATGGAATGAGTTTACCACTGCTTTAGAAACTGAATTTGATCCCTCACTATTTGATTGCCCTCGTTCAAAGTTGTTTAAACTTACTCAAGAAGGGACTGTGGCTGAATATTATGTTCAATTCACTACATTAGCTACTAGATCCGAAGGAGTCACTAGTAAAGCATTATTGGATTGCTTCATTGGGGGGAGGGGGTTTGAATGACAACACCCCTAAAAATGTGAAGTCCCTATCACCTGTATGCAAGGTGAAAGCAGTAGCATTAGCCAAACTATTAAAAGTTATTATTTTTAATATTGACTTTTTTATAAAAAAAAAGGATAAAAGAAAAATAAATTTTAAAGATGTGAGGTACCGATCCTCGTACTTGGTGCAACCATTGCCCCTATCCCTATATAATAATAATATATATAATGTAAATTATTATTTTTACAATTAGGTTTTTTATAGATAAAAAGGATAAAAATAAATTTCGGAGATACAAGGTATCCATCTCCTTTCCTTGTGCAAGCGTTGCGCCTAGTCTACCATTTGAGCTACATCTCCATAACTTTATCTTTATCTTTATCTTTATCTTTATATCAATAAAAGTAGCTGTCATTTGGCGGGAAATTTCCCGCCTAAATGGAGTACTTTTGTCTAAAAATTGTAATTAAGTAAATGGTACTCCCTCCGTCCCATATTATATGACTTTCTAGCCAAAAAAAATTGTCTCATAATACAAGACTTTTTAGAATGCCAATGCAACATAAATTTTCTTTTCTAGTCATACCCTTCATTATTTAATATATCTTTCCTTACAATTCTACTTTTTATGTTTCCAATGTCATTAATGAAGGACAATTTTGTAAACTAACTCACAATCTCTCTTTTCTATACAAAATTAACTACTTTTCTTAATTCCTGTGTCACAACCTTAAACGACATGTAATATGGGATGGAGGGAGTAATTTTTTGTTAAAAAAAGTAAATGGTAATTAATGGTTACACAGTAACCAATATGGAGGGTAACAACCTTTTTTTTTTGCTAATAAGTCCAACAACCCCTTCATCCATTGCCTTATTAATGCATTGACATATATAATGTAAGTTATTACTTTTAATATTGACCTTTTTATAAATAAAAAAGGATAAAGAAAATAAAAAATTATAGTTTGTTACGTAATGTAAATTACTACTTTTAATGATAGGTTTTTTTATTGGTAAAAAAATATGTTTGTTATTGCTAAAAAGGATAAAAAATTATAGTTTGGAGATGCGATGTATCGATCGTCGTTCCTATTGCAAGCGTTTCGCCTACTCTACCATTTGTGCTACAACCCCATATGATATACATAATGTAAATTACTACTTTTAATATTAGGTTATTTATTGATAAAAAACATAAAAATATATTTTCGAGATGCAAGGTATCAATCTCAGTTCCTGGTGAGACATATATAATTTAAGTTATTACTATGTAATGTAAGTTACTACTTTTAATATTAGTTTTTTATAGATAAAAAGGATGAAAATAAAATAAATATCGGAGATGCAAGGTGTCCATCTCCGTGCCTAGTACAAGCATTGTGCATATACCAATTGAGCTACATCTCCATATGACATATATATATATATATATATATATATATATATATATATAATGTAAGTTATTACTTCTAATATTGACTTTTTTATAGAAAAAGGATAAAAAATAAATAAATTTCGAAGATGCGAGGTATCGATCCTCATACCTATAGCAAGCATTGCGTCTGTTCTACCATTTGAGCTACATCCCCAGATGACATATGTAACGTAAATTACTACTTTTAATATTAGGTTTTTTATAGATAAAAAGGATTAAATAATTTTCGGAGATGCAAGGTATCCACCTCTGTTACTAGTGCAAGCACTGTGCATACTCTAACAATTGAGCTACATCTCCATATATAATGTAAGTTATTACTTTTAATATTGACCTTTTTATAAATAAAAAAGGATAAAGAAAATAAATTTTGGAGATGCAAGGTATCGATCCTCGTACTTGGTGCAAGCGTTGCGCCTACTCTACCATTTGAGCTACATCCCCATATTGTATAAGTAATGTAAATTACTACTTTTAATGATAGGTTTTTTTATTGGTAAAAAAATATGTTTGTTATTGATAAAAAGGATAAAAAATTATAGTTTGGAGATGCGATGTATCGATCATCGTTCCTTTTGCAAGCTGTTAAACTCCAATTTAGTGCATTTTTAGAGATACTTTTGGTTAACTTTAGAGCAATTATTACTAATTATATAAATCATTGACTTAGTTTGCTCTTTATTTTGCAGAAAAGAAGAAAACAAAAAAAAGAGAGAATAATATTTCTATATATATATATATATATATATATATATATATATATATATATGGACCTCCTATACAAAGTGGCGCATGGAATAAATAAAAGGACCTCTTGGTCCAATTGAAAACAAGGCCACGCGGCCTAAATGAGGAATGGAAGCCCACTATGGAAATTAAATGGAATGCGGGAAGGGTTTGATTCATGGGCTGGAAGGATTTTAGAAAGATATCAAATTAGATCAAAAACTTGGAGAGAAAGCAAAAGTGCCGTGAGAGTGAGGAGTTAACACACAACCCTAGGCTTAGGTTTCCACTATAAAAGGAGCAAGCCTTGTCACACCAGGGGGAGCCGTAATTATCAAAGAAAAACAGTAACAACAACAACACGCACACGGACGCAGAGGAGAGGAAAAAGGAGATTTTGGTACCCGTTCTTGACACCGTCAGAGAGCTTCGGAGCAGAATACAGAGATTGGTTACAGGATCAGAATTTACTCAATCTCCGGGTTATTTTTATATTCTGTAATTCATGACTTTATGTTTTAATCCAATGTTCTTGAACACTATGGATAGCTAAATTCCTTTTCTAGGGTCTTAGGTGGATCTTGCTTGATTAGAGACCTTTTAATGTCTTAATTTATATTTTGAATTCCCAACGTTTATTCAATTAATATTATCCTATTGCTTTATTACATAATTAGGATTGACAATCTTTGCATGTTTATAATCAATTAGTTGATTAGCGACCGTACTACAACTAGTTGGTGGACCTATAGGATAATTGAGACTATAATTAGAGAATGACCAAACTTTAATTTAGTCTTCCAATCATTCAACCTTTTTGTACTTCATGCTTTTCTTAAATTTAAATTCTAGCATGACCAAACTAGGATTAATTTAGGGAAAAGAATATTAATCACGAATGACCAAACGGATTAATAGGTTTAGTAAAGGGATTGGTAATTGAATAAAATAAGGGGATTCAGGTAGAATTAGACATAGAGGAATCGAACCTAGCAAGTGAAACCAAGACCTTAGGCTTCCCTCCATTGATCGAACTTTTCAATTTTAATTCTTGTTATTTACTTCGTTTTATTTTAATTTCTAATACAACCAAACACTTGTTTGTCTAAATAATAATTAATCTTAAATAGTTTGGTACTTATTAGTTAATCCCTGTGGAGACGATATTTTTTTTATATTACTTCTGCAAGAGAGTACACTTGCTCTCAAGTGTGTTTTAACACAACACAAGCGTTTCGCCTACTCTACCATTTGTGCTACAACCCCATATGATATACATAATGTAAATTACTACTTTTAATATTAGTTTATTTAATGATAAAAAGCATAAAAATATATTTTCGAGATGCAAGGTATCAATCTCAGTTCCTGGTGAGATATATATAATTTAAGTTATTACTTTTAATACTGACTTTTTTTTTATAAAAAAAGGAGATTTTTTTTTGTTAAAGATGCGACGTATCGATCCTCGTACCTGGTGCAAACATTGCCCCTACTCTACCATTTGAGCTACATCCCCATATGATATATGTAATGTAAATTACTACCTTTAATGTTAGCTTTTTATAGATAAAAAGGATGAAAATAAAATAAATATCGGAGATGCAAGGTATCCATCTCCGTGCCTAGTGCAAGCACCGTGCATATACCAATTGAGCTACATGTCCGTATGACATATATAATGTAAGTTATTACTTTTAATAGCTAGGTATAAATAACTGACACATGAGCACAAAAATAGCCACATAAGTTATTACTTTTAATACTGACTTTTGTTTTATAAAAAAAGGCAATTTTTTTTTGTTAGAGATGCGACGTATCGATCCTCGTACCCGGTGCAAGCATTGCGCCTACTCTATCATTTGAGCTACATCCCTATATGATATATGTAATGTAAATTACTACTTTTAATATTAATTTTTTATAGATAAAAAGGATGAAAATAAATATCGGAGATGCAAGGTATCCATCTCCGTGCCTAGTGCAAGCACTGTGCATATACCAATTGACCTACATCTCCATATGACATATACTAGTATGTATCACCCGTGCCAGCCCGGGTATACATTTCATTTTAACTTAAATTTTGAAATTGTTGTTTGGGGATTAAAAAAGAGCCAGTTGAATGTTTACGTATATTATGTCAAAAAAATTGACTACTTTGGACACCTTAGAAAACAAACCCACTATGACAAATTTTAGTAGGACACGTTTATTAGATTAAATTGTATACTAAAAAATATTATAGTTAAACTAAAAAATCATAGTTTAATATTTTAATATAAAATTTAGTCCTCCTTTTATTTATTGATATTCAAAAAATAAAATTAAGAATAAAAGATAGCAGTTAGCACATTTTTATTTTTTATTAATATTTTTAATTAAAAAACACATATAATGTACTCGGACAACAGAATGGTCCCCGTCCCCATCCTCATCCCAGAGTTGACAGTCGGGGAATTATCTCTCTCGTCCTCGTCTCCACATGGAAAAATTCCCCATTCACGCTCCACTATGGGCAGTCCCCGTCAAGATTCCCACATACAGGTAGAAAATACTCGTTTAGTCGAGTGTGTGACTGAGGGAAGGATGAAACAATACATCCATCCATAAGTATACATAACAAAGATCCTTTGGTCACTCTAAGATATTCCTCATGATATTCATCAAACTTCCACCTTGAGTAACCCCAAGCTTTGCTATCTCCGAACCTTCATCGCAGAGAAAGAGAGTCAGTAAGTTGGAAAAAAGTAGATTAAAAAATACTTTATTACCAGATATTGGGATGTTTATTATTACTTATTTAAAAAACAAATTGTTATATTAAAATATTATTTTTTAATTAAAAATTTCATGTGGCACTCAAACATGGGATGCCACGTCATTTAACTTAGTACCACTTCAACCATTAGTTTGACCAATTTCGACTGGGGGACCAAAATCGTGAATTAACTATTATAGGGGGACCAAAAATGTAATTAAACCTAAAATATTTGATATTATAAGTTTGAAAGCAAGATACAAAAAGAAAATAGAATATCAATATTAGTATTGTTTATTCCCCATATCTTCTTTTTAAAAGGTACTTATTCCCCATATCTTATTCCCCATATATTATAGCAATATCTCACTATTTTCTACATTTGCTATTCTGGGTCTGATTATATATATTGGGGAGTATACCTGTATACAATACAAATATAAGAACAACTATATCATTAATTTCTCACTATAGAGGTTGACTATATTGTAGGCACAGTCTTCAATCTATTTATTGAAATGAGAAATCATGGTAGGTGTGACTTTCAAGATAATAGGAATAAAAGTCAAACTTTTTTATGTGTCCATTTCTAATTGGCTGACGCAAAATATTTATACCTTATCAGGGCGTACTAATTAAACTCTACCCTTAATTGGTAATTGGTTTATTTTAACTTTATTTAAAATATTGTGTACAACTTTTTTTATTGAAACATATTGTATATAGATATTGACAACAAAATATATTAATTATGAAATTAAGATAATTTCGAAAAAGTTATAACTATATTCACGAATAAAAACAACTATAGCTATAGTCTCGGGTTCTTATAAAATAGAAGCCAATAAATTTCACACAAATTTTTTTTAACATCAAACTTCACACAAAACCCAAACTATTCAATGCTATTGAACAAAAATCCTCTTCTTCACAAACACCGTTCAAGATTAGCATCAGGTTGTGTTTTAAGAGATCACTTGGGGAGGCTTCTGTTCTGGCCAGTGCTAACATTATTGTCATTAATCATACAAAGTTTATTAATCATACAAAGTTTATTGATACAGGTGGCACCAAAGTTTACTGTAATTTCGGATTCTTTTTTTTTACGACATTATTCGTTTCAATCACAGCATTATTGGCACCAGACCCTGCATTTATTATAAAAATAATTTTATTAGAATAATTTCTGAATTTTATAATACTAAAATATTGTAAAATTATTTTTGTCATAAAAAAAATATTGTAAAAATAAGTTGATTAGAACAAATATTGTATGGGAAATTATGATATGCAAATAGAATTTTACGTGGCTGAGATCCAAATATGTTTGGTCAAACGTGTGTATTTACTTTTTTTAAAAAATATTATTATTCTTCTTGTCAAAAAATAATATTATTATCATTATTATTGTTATTATTATTACTAGGGGAAAGATGGGCCCTCCGGGCCCGTCTTTCATGTGTTGGTGTGTTGGTGGGTAGTTATAAAAGTAATAGATAAATAATATATAAATAATAAATAATATAGTGAAATAGTGTTAGTGGGTAGTTATAAGGGCATTTTGGTCAGAAAAATCTGACACCAAAAAATCAGTTACAAAATAAATTCTCTTTATATATAGGTATAGATGATTATGATTATTAGGTCAGCCGATAATGAGGGAAATGTTAACAGATCCATTTATGCCTTTTTTGAGAACAATTTGTTTACGGAAAGTTACCATGGAGGAATTAGTATGATAGAGAGGGAAATTTAATGCTAGTTATTATTTGGATCCGTTTTTTTAGGGGTAATCAAATGGGAGCCGTGGATCATATCAGTCGCAATTTTGGACAATGTGGACCGTTTAGATTCTAGCCGCAATTTTGGATCATCATCACCGTTGATCTCCTTATTATTCGTTGATATTGTGATGTGATGCCTAAGTGGACATTTTTTGCGTACGTGGAAATTAAGTGGATCTGACGCGTTTTATTGTGAATATGTGATGTGGACATTAACTTGCAAAACTTATGGTTTAGTATAATAGAGATAATGTAAGTTACTACTTCTAATATTGACTTTTTTATAGAAAAAAAAGGATACAAAAAACAAATATTGGATATGAGGTATCGATCCTCGTACCTAATGCAAGCGTTGCGTTTGCTCTACCATTTGAGCTACACCCCCATATGATAAATGTAACGTAAATTACTACTTTTAATATTAGGTTTTTTATAGATAAAAAAGATTAAACAAATTTCAAAGATGCAAGGTATCCATATCTGTTTCTAGTACAAGCATTGTGCATACTCTAACAGTTGAGCTACATCTCCATCTCACATATATAATGTAAGTTATTATTTTTAATATTGACTTTTTTATAGATAAAAAAGGATAAAGAAAATATATTTTCGAGATGCAAGGTATCAATCTCAGTTCCTGGTGAGACATATATAATCTAAGTTCGCCTACTCTACCATTTGAGCTACATCCCCATATGATATATGTAATGTAAATTACTACTTTTAATATTAGTTTTTTATAGATAAAAAGGATGAAAATAAATATCGGAGATGCAAGGTGTCCATCTCCATGCCTAGTGCAAGCACTGTGCATATACCAATTGAGCTACATCTCCATATGACATATATAATGTAAGTTATTACTTCTAATATTGACTTTTTTATAGAAAAAGGATAAAAATAATTTTTTTTTGGAGATGCAAGGTATCGATCCTCGTACCTGATGCAAGCGTTGTGTTTGCTCTACCATTTGAGCTACACCCCCATATGACATATGTAACGTAAATTACTACTTTTAATATTAGGTTTTTTATAGATAAAAAGGATTAAATAATTTTCGGAGATGCAAGGTATCCATCTCTCTTCCTAGTGCAAGCATTGTGCATACTCTAACAATTGAGCTACATCTCCATATGACATATACTAGTATGTAACCCGTGCGATGCACGGGGAGCAATTTTGGTTTAAAATATCTACTTAAATAAAAATTCGAAAGGAAATAAATATATAGAATGTTTGGATAAAAAATGTAATATTGATTATATGCAAAGTGTTATAAATAATAAGAATATATCTTGCTAACATTCTATATATCTTGCTAACAATGTGAAAAAATATAGGTCCTTGACACATCAGATAACAAACTTATTGAATCCAACAGACGGAATAAAAGTAGCAGGGTAATTTAATTTTGGAGGAGATATATGGTGGAGGGCTTGTTGAAAAGACCACTGGCTAGTTGCTTTTCTATTCGCCCCTCAAAGATATTGATTTCTCCTCCATGCCACATTCACCAGAACGGTGGATCCTTTTGCAAGGGTGAAACACTAATTCCTCAACTTAAATAGCTAAGAGAGAAGTCAAAATATTAATTTCAAATTTAAATTTTAAAATCATACAATGAATTGTTATTCAGGTTTCAAAATAACATGTATCATGTTGTCAAAAAAAATAATATGTATCATGATTGATTTTGTCATTCAAATTTAAAATTTGAATGTGAATTTATTTAATAATTTGAATTTGAAATTTGAAAAAAAAAATGCAAAATTAATTGCAACAATAGCATTCCTAATATGTCTATTTGATACATATTTGTTGATTGTTTATTTGTTTAGTTTGTTTAATGATATGTTTATTTTATAATTTTGATTTAATTGTATATTTTATATTTGTTTGGGTCATTGAATTTTTCTTTGTATAATAACATTTTATTTATTTATACGCTATTTTACATGATAGTCTTCGGTGGTACCTTTTTCATGGTGGTAAATAATAAAAAAATATAGTAAAGATAGTAATTTATTTATTCTTGTTAAGTCACTATTAATATATTTTAATCCTCATAATATGTGTATATAATATTATTTATTTATAATTTCAAGGATGTAAGAACGTATAACCAAATTTTTACATTTCCTTCTTCACTGATAATTATATTTAATAGGTGTTTTCATAAACCATATTGTGTTCAAACATAGTGTAAGGAACATTGTATTTTTCAAATGCGATTAAAAAATTAATTTTGGGAATCAGATATGTTTCACCAATAACTGGAAAAAAAATTAAAAAAATAACTGAAAAAAATATGACTGAGAATCAAAAACGAATTGGAGAAATGATTAAAAAAAATTGGATATACATTTGCTCCAACATGGTGTAGCGCATAAGGAATATAAAATCAACATCCATTAGTTCCATTTTTTTCCTAAGAAATAAGAGGATTGCCAAAAAAATATAGATAGTGTGTAAAAGAGAAGAGCCTAAAATATGTAGGATGACTTTGTTGACATACCAATGAAGCCTATTTATAATGTTAATCTAGATGTTAGTTGTATGCAAATGGTTTGAAAATAAAATTTTAAAATTCGCCAAAACTTTCAAAATTACGCCAAATAAATCTTTGCAAATTTTGAAATATGATTGGAATTGCACCAAATAAGTTTTCGAAAATTTTGAGATATAATCTGCAGTAAGTTTTTATTTTTAAATTGTTTAGGATTATTAGGACTATTTTTAACATATTGCAATTATAACTGAAAATTTAATTGGAAATCATACGTTATTGTTTGAAAATTTATACCCTCATTGAAATTCATTTATTAGTAATTATCTTTGTATTATTTTTTCATTTCATTAAATAAATTGTCCTTTAAATTGCAATTATAACTGAAAATTTAATTGGAAATCATACGTTATTGTTTGAAAATTTATACCCTCGTTGAAATTCACTTATTTGTAATTATCTTTTGTATTATTTTTTTCATTAAATAAATTATTCATTTAATTTATATTTTTAGTATGAAAGGATGCCAATTAGGATTTGCATTAAATAGATTTTGGTGAAATTCACCCATGATTGACATGTAGGATAAAGAGCCCATAGAAACATTTTACTTAGAGAAAATATATTTTGGAGATGCGAGGTATCCATCCTCGTACCTGGTGCAAGCGTTGCGCCTACTCTACCATTTGAGCTACATCCCCATATGATACATGTAATGTAAATTACTACTTTTAATATTAGGTTTTTTTATTGGTAAAAAAATATGTTTGTTATAGATAAAAAGGAAAAAAATTTATAGTTTGGAGATGTGATGTATCGATCATCATTCCTATTGCAAGCGTTTCGCTCACTCTACCATCTGTGCTACAATCCCATATGATATACATAATGTAAATTACTACTTTTAATATTTGGTTATTTATAGATAAAAAGCATAAAAATATATTTTCGAGATGCAAGGTATTAATCTCAGTTCCTGGTGCGACATATATAATTTAAGTTATTACTTTTAATACTGACTTTTTTTTAGAAAAAAAGGCGATTTTTTTTTGTTGGAGATGTGTGGTATCGATCCTCGTAGCTGGTGCAAGCATTGCGCCTACTCTAGCATTTGAGCTACATCCCCTTATGATATATGTAGTGTAAATTACTACTTTTAATATTAGTCTTTTATAGATAAAAAGGGTGAAAATAAATATCGGAGATGCAAGGTGTCCCTCTCCGTGCCTAGTGCAAGCACTGTGCATATACCAATTGAGCTACATCTCCATATGACATATATAACGTAAGTTATTACTTCTAATATTGACTTTTTTATAGAAAAAAAAAAGAGAAAAAAAATAAATTTTGGAGATGCGAGGTATCGATCCTAGTACTTGATGCAAGCGTTGCGTTTGCTCTACCATTTGTAAAAATTTATAGTTTGGAGATGCGATGTATCAATCCTTGTTCCTACTGCAACCGTTTCGCCTACTCTACCATTTGTAGTGTCAATTACTACGTTTAATATTAGCTTTTTTATCTATAAAAAAGGATAAAAAATTATGGTGATGTAGTCGTTCTTTTGTTTGGGCTTTTTAATATTAGGTTTTTATTTGAGTAAAAAAATATTGCTCTTTTGTAGATAAAAAGGATAAAAAATTTGGCTTAAATACATTTCACCCCCTGCAAAATTACCTGATATCCATTTACCCCCCTGCAAAATTTTTTTTTTGCAAAACAAACATTGCAAAATATAACATTATCTAGTTACCCCCTTACAAATGTTGCCACCATCCATTTACCCCCCCCCCCCCCCAAATTGAGGGGGGTAACTGGATAATCTTATATTTTGCAGGGTGTTTTTGGAAGCGGATGGGTGAATGGATATCAGGTAATTTTGCAGGGGGTGAAAAGTATTTAAGCCAAAAAATCATGGTGATGTAGTCGTTCTTTTGTTTGGGTTTTTTGGCCCCGTTTAATCTAAAAAAAACTATAAGAATTATGATAAACATCAAAAACAATTTTTTTTCCATGATGCAAACATTAGCCGACAAAAAGTTATTTTTTTTACAAGAACAAAATGCTGAATGTATTTAAATTTAAAACTTAAAAGATTTAAGCATATGAGATTGGAACCTAGATTGAAAGAGTACATAGTCATAGCACTCTAGTGTTGTTTGGAGCAAAGATAACGGATTAATTAAAGAGAGGGGGGATAGTCATAGTCATTTTCACAAAAAAAAAAACTGAAATATACTGCAATTTCTTTAACAGCAAGTTGCACCAACAACACCTCTAATTCATAACTACAGGATTAAACTTCTATTTCTTATTAATGAACTATTTGATGTACTGGGAGAGCCATTTGAAACCATCTCCATAGCCCATTTTCCTCACAATACTGCACATGAACACCTCCATTGGACGAACATTAGAGTCTGACAAATTTACCTTGCCCTTGCCTGTGGTGAAGTTGGTCAGACCCAAATGGTGACGCAACTCTTCTTCTGAGGCTGCATATGGAATATCTATCTTGTTTCCAAGGATAAGGAAAGGGACTGTATTCAAAGATTCATCAGAAAGGAGAGCATCCAGCTCCTTTTTTGATTCTGCAAATCTTTCCTTGTCGTAAGAATCGACCAAATAGACCACTGCATCTACCTGCATAAAAGAACAATGAAGCATTCTATTGATAATCTCTAAAAGGAACAAGGGCAGGACTAAAGAATTAATTTCAAGCAAGATAATAAATCCTCGCTCGGTCAAAATATATACATGTAACTTCTTAAAAAGGTCGTATACCCACTTGCATTCACCAACTCGAAGAAAAAGCTTAATGCATGAAATGAATAATGCAAGCAACAATTAGATACCAAAAGGAAACCAACTTCCAAGAATAATAGATTCGTTCAGAGAATGAAATTTCCATAGATACTGTTAGTAGCCCTTCTGAAGAGAAAAAAGTAGCATCAATGAAATCCCAAAATGATGTTTGCTTCAAAAGAAACAAAGAAGCTTGCTATTTGTTAGAAAAACACAATTACACAAGTAAGCATGAAATAGGTAGCCAGGATTATGAAGGCAATAATAGTTTTGGAGTATCTATTGATTTAAGTAGGACCAATGCTAAATATTACGACAAATTTTTGTACAAATCATATGAAAGTACACGAGGCATCAATATCTTAAGAAAACAAGGCATGAGTAGTGAAGTTTGATGGAAATCACGGATATAGTGACGAATAGCACATGTCCGTCTGTCTTTGTCCAATACTTTCTCATAAAATCAAGCATTTTCATTCAAGTATTTAGAGTATGCCCAATGACTGAGATATACATCATATGAAAAATCGCATCAGAAGCATATATGTCTGATAATATACTATAAGCAGCCCTCTAAAGGTAAAAGGTGCTATCAGTGAATTACCATGTATAATTTCTGCCTCCCATGAATCAGATAAACAAAAACAATTTAGCTGGGATTATGAAGGCATCAAAACTTACTTAGCTCTAGCAACATAACTTAATTAGATATTAGCGTAACAATATATATTGTAGTATATTAATATTCCACAATCCACAAGACAGTATTTAAGAAGTTGATCATTATAGTGCAATTCCAGTAATGAGCAAAGGAAGAAAATTTTATCCTTGCTAACAGCTAGAACTAAACATATTGTAAGGCAAACCTCTCGTGTCGTGCAGTTTTTTATCTGCTACAGATATTTGGTCAGAAAGCAAGACTTAATTCTTAATTCCAAATGATAGGTTGACATAAAATGCATGGTTGAGTTAAGATACTACTATTATGTGTGCAGCATGTGTGAGAGAAAAAGAGGGGACCTTTGCATAGTAATCTTTCCAAACTCTTCGAGCAATCTGGTGACCCCCAAGATCAAAGGCTTTGAATTTGATCTTACCAATACTCAATTCCTCTGATGTTGGATACTGTGTTGGTTGATGCTGCACTAATCTCTGCAAAACCAATTTCCACCATGGCCATATTATATACATGATTAAACTATAGTAGTTTCAAGAAGCTACTAATTGTGAAGTACATGTTTGTGAATTAGATGTTTTATGTCAAATTGTCATTGTCAATACTCAATATACATGCATTATTTTCCTAGCCAAAAAAATAAGGCATTCGTCTAGTTTCTCAAATTACACAATATATTTCATAAACGCAAGCAATTAAAATGAATCAATTTAATTTCACAATATTTAAAATTTCATGCAAACGAAGACGAAATTAATCCAAAAAGAAGAATAGGAGTGAGGATTGGGGATGGAAGGAAAACCTCGTCTTTGAGCATGTGAAGCAAGGTGGTTTTTCCGGCATTGTCGAGACCTAAAAATAAGATCTTGGCTTCCTTCTGCCATAACCCAAGCGACGCTAGAATCCCATAAAACCAATCGAACAAAAACATCGATCTCAGTAGATAAAAATCTATTCCCAAAACCAGAGTGAGTGAAGACGACGAGGCTAGAATATAAAACAAAAGACGCGAAAAGATGGGTGGGTTGTGTGGAGTATTGGAGATGGCCCTTCGTCCAGCCGATCCCCATGGTGTGAAAAGACCAAAACACTCTTAATGAAAATTACAATTTGTATTTTCTTTTTATTATTTAATACGGTTCAGCGCACGCTTGGTCGAACCGATTCGAATCTGGCTGTCCCGAGACTGTTAAAATTTAGGCAAACACCCCTTTTCATTTTTTAAAAGGTTCGGCCAAGCGTGGGCCGAACCAGTTCGGAATTGGATCAGCCGAACCACACTTTTTTTTATTTGCCTTTAACCAAGTTACATTGAACGATAAATTATCTATTTGGGAACGATAAATTACTAACTTTTAACAAATGTAATGATAAATTGAATACTTAACTATGGACTACTAATAAATACAACAAAAACTAAACATATATACATAAGTGAAACAAGTCATACAAACCGAGAAAGTGAAACAAACAATCCGCGTAAATTAATAACTAAACAATCCATAGAATACAACAATATAATCCCTAAACACAATTACTCCCTCTCCCTCCGCTGGTAGACGCAGCCAAACTTCCTTAGCCCCCGTGCAAATGGCCTAGTGAGTTGCTTAAGCTTATCAAGAATGGTCCAGCCACAGGTCCCACGAGGATGCCCACCGTCCCTAAGAACCCCCTTCATGTCGTTGAAGAGGCGCATAATCTCTGGCAAACTCTATAATACAGAAAAAAACCATCTCATTGACAAAACAAAATAAAATAACAAATGATTTAATAACACTGTAAGACTGAAATAAATGATCATACATGTCTAACCTCTAAAGCCTCAACGGGGTAGTTGTCGGGATTAATGTATGGGTGGGATACCCTCCTATACCATGCACAGTACTCCTGAAGAGTGTCTGGCATCCGAACCACCACCGAGACACCACGGGGAATAAGGTGCAAGTGAAAATCTATCCAGGCTTCATCAGCTTGCTCCTTCGTCACTACCGCCCATCCACTAGGCCTAGGGTCCTTTGGGATGCCCTGTATCCAGCCAAACTGCCTCACCACTCGATCCGACTTATTAATAACAGAAATTGTAATAAATTAGACTTATTAATAAATCAGACTTATAAAAAAAATACTCAATAATTAGATAGATGTAATAAATCAGACTTATTAATAACAGAAATTGTTAAGTAGTTGTAAACTTACCAGACCGTCCCACATGTTCCGAGCAATGTGGGACCCATAAGCATATAGGACATATCGATCGTCTGGCCCTCCAAGATAAGGGAAAGTCGATGATCTCTCAGCAGGAGCAGCAGATGGCTCGGGCTTGGCAGCATCAGGCTGGGGAACATCAACCTCGGGAGCATCAGGAGGATAAAAATCAGCAGCAGATGGCCGAGATGTGGAAGGCCGAGATGTGGAAGGCCGCCGAGAAGTGAATGGGTGAGTCTGAGATGGCCCTTCCACCTGAGCAGCCACAATGTCAGCTGCAGCATCATTGTCTAAATCATGAAACTCTAATGTTTCATCTAGTGTTTTTTTTATCATGAAACTATTTAAATAAATGTGTTTTGACTAAAAAAAAGTCAATTTAAATCTGTTTTGGCTCTAAAAATCACCATAAATAATTAATTAACGCTTTGTCCATCAGCCCACGGGCCAGCCCGATTGGACCCATATATATGATCTGGCCCATTGGGCTGGGCCAAAAACTTAGCGTTGTTTTTGGGCCTCTATTTTTAGAGCCCAGCCCAACCAAATAACTGGCCATTGGGCCGGCCCGTTGGGCTAGGCCAAAATTGACAGCTCTAAGTGGAGGGTCATAATTAGTCTGCATCTGTTTCAACCAACCAAAAATAGTTACAAAATTAGGGGGTTCGGCGCACGCCTGAACGAACCAGTTCGGCCTCTGCTACGCCGAACCACCCTAAACAGCAAAAAAAAAAAGAAATTTGCGAAGAGGAAGAAGAGGGAACGTACCTATACTTCAATGGAAAGAAATGTGCACTTATTGTTGATGGAAAACGAACGAAAATGATGGATTGAAGTTGAGGGGGTGTGGGTTCGGTTGTATGTTAGGGTTTAGAGAGAATGAGAAAGTGACGGGGTGTGTGAGGGTGAGAGGGAAATAGATAGTGAAAAAATATTTTAAAAATTAGGGATATTTTGGGAATAAATGGGGTTACGGGGTGTCCATTGAGTAGAGGGGGGTTGTACGAAGTATCCCCAATTAGAGATAGACCCGTTACCGGCTAACTCGATTCAGTAAAATGTGTCATAAGTTATTTGGAGGTTTTCTTCGCACTCCATTTTTTTCTAATACACCCCCATTGTGTTGAAGGCTTCTCATTCCCCACTTTCCACAAAACTCCCTAACATCGTTATGAAAAGGTATTGGTCATTACTCATTACTTACAAGAAGTGAACAAACCTTCTTTTTTTTTAAACATCTATTTTGTAGTTATGGGAAAAATCTACAATGTCGCTAACATACATGAGTATGTAGTCTCAAAGTTATTATAATGTGTAACACTACTTTAATCCAAAACATGGTGTTCATGGTTATGTATTTTATTTTAGTAAAAATAGTTAAATTATAATGTGTAATACGACTTTAATCCTAAGCATATAAGCAGTAAATATTATACTAATCAAAAACCCAATCTTTCGTAACCATGTTTTAACCATAGGATGGACCATGCCAATAGACAAAACATACAAACATAGCATTACATGTCAATTGCAAAACATAGCAGACCATTATATAACTCCATCTTCGATAGCAAAAGCTAAACATCAGCATTCTTTTTCCTAATAATTTGAACAGTAATTCTAATTGGCCAACTTCGAATCTGCGAATCAATAACATCTCCTTCTACTCTGTTTTCCATAATGAATGCGCGCCAATTCTCCCTTGCAAGGTATTTCTCATCCTTCGATCGCTTTGCAACATGCAAGTCCATTTCATAGGTACTATCAAAGTCTCGCTGGTAAACCAGAATGGTCTCCAATTCTTCGGGAATCAGTTTCCTAACCCTTTTGGGAAAATGCTTCATCAGATCAAAGAAATTAAAGCCAATATCTCAAATTTCATAAATTAGGGAAACAAAATCAAATAAAACTAATAATCAAAATATGTACTCACCATTACACCCGACCTATTTCTAATATGGTCGGTTACAAGAGTGTCCCAGAATGCTATCTCAACACGACCCCTAAGAGATGAGGGACAACCCCCTTCCGAGTCCCAATCATAAGACCTATTCGAATGGTGCTCAGACGAGCTGTCCAAATAGTGCTCAGAAGAGTTGTCCGAATAGTGCTCAGAAGAGTGTTCCGAAGAGTCGGAACTAATTTCAATTGGTTGCTTACTACCATTACAATACCCAAATCATTACAAATTACCCTATTTATGCAACGATTCATAAAAATGAATGGAAATAACTTGTAAATGAACTATCCAACCATCACACAAATCCTACAATGAACTACATAACCATAACAAATTCACAATCTTTATTAAATACTAGAAATTAAAACGTAAACTCAATTACAAAACAGAAAAAATGATTCATTTCTAATCTTGAAAATTACTGAAAAACACCCAAAATATAAAACAACATCATGGTCCATCCAATATTTCATAACAGATTATAAAACCTAAATTAATTATGGAAAACAACATTAATCTCCTGAACTAAACAAAATAGTAAGAGAATGTGCTAAGAATGCAACATACCTCATGATGAAAAACTTCAAATCTCTATGATTATCCAAACAACGAAAATCGAATCCCAGGATGACATAACAGAACCAGCAACAACATGCAAACCAACAAAAATTATCACGAAACACTTCAACTTAAAAACGAAATCAAAGTAGATGATTTTAGAGTAAGCATTTTCTTACCTTGGGTTGCGCTGGATTAATTGAAACAGTATGAAGGGGGAAAGGAAAAAAACTCAGAGATGTGGTTTTAAATAGTGATTTTACTTTTTGGTAAAGTGGTAGTTGAAGATTCATAAAGACAATAATTTATCACAAAACACTAACCGACACACGCAATGCTTTTCAAAGCTTCGACCGCAGTGTCCACGAAGCTAAGGACCCACCTTCATTTAAAGGTTACTGAGCCTTATCCAAACCAAACATTTAAGTGAGAGTTAGAGCAACTTCACCGAATATATATAAGCCCTTAGTTGGATGCTGAGGCAAGTATTCACATCATTCTTAAGGTAGATTTTAGATCCAAATTTCTTCATTTTTCAAACAACACATGAACATACTCTGATAGAAAAAAGTCAAATCAAAACATAGTATATGACGATGTCGCTCATTCTTTCATTGTTATTTCCTTCCTATTTACTTATATTCACTCTTCAAATGCAGGTGATTGAAAATATGGAATTCACAAGCATCATCCAGCCTCATTCGTACGCAGGTACTCTTGGTTTAAGATCTAATGTGTTATGGTTAGTCTTTTGACCACATACATCCCTTCTTTCGCATCTATTCACACCACGCAAAAGCCAAATATCAAAGGGCCCAGTCCGAACATCAAGGGCTCAGATCAAACCACCAGATCGGACGGTCCTGATTCATTGGAATCAACCCCACCCCACTCTATAAATACAACATTCATTGCCTCATTAATGGTAAGCATACTCGTATTTATCACTTCATTAAGACTATTCCACTGACTTTAGCATCGGAGTAACTTTGCAGGTACAACACCAGCAGGATCGGATACGGTCATTGACTAAGGATATCAACGACTAACTACCTCGGATCGCTTTTCAAGGTCGGAAGTACAGTGCAGAACATTGGCGACCACAGTGGGAGGTCTCAGAACCAAGATCTTCTCCCCTCGCCTTAATCAATGACGACTCGAAATCTTCGTTCCAAGGCAAACAGCCACACAGTGGGAATCCATCCCGACCCAATCCTGAGACCGGTCATGCCTCATTTGGCCGAACCTCAGGCAACCCCGGACGGATTCGTTCAGAACCTTCCAAACTCCGATCAAGGGCGAGCCCAACATCAAATTCCGGACCTCGTTTTGGTACCCGGAAGCTCCGCAAGGAATCGCGTACCTCCACAAAATCAACTTTCTGTCCCGACCGATGCTGTCCAACAGCTCGTCCTGCTGCTCAATCGACATGAATTGGCAAACCAAGAGAGGAGTTACCGATTTACGGATCTTGAAGCACAGGTGGCGGAGCTCCTAGCTCGGAATATTCCGGATCAGATCTCGCCCGACCGAAATTCCGCCGAAAGAAGAAATCCGTCTCGAATGCGCCAAGTCTCGCCCGACCGAGATTCATCCGAAAGGAGAAATCCGGCTCGAAGGCGCCAGCTCTCGCCCGACCGAGATTCATCCGAAAGAAGAAATCCGACTCGAAAGCGCCATCGATCTCCACCCAGAAGGCGACACTACCATCGTTCTCCTCCTCGTAGACTCGAAAGGAAAGTTTCCCGTTCGCCATGCGTCGGTAGGGCAGACACCGACTCTTCACCCGAAGTACGTTCTTCTCTAGCATCCTCTTCTCCTAGGCAACGATCGAGGAGTAGAGAATATTCGCCTCGAAGATATCGCCCTCAAAACCGTAGGCACCCGCACCATCGGCACCGATCTCCACCGCAGAATCAAACAACCGAACGCAAAGGCCCTTTTACGAATAAAATTGATCGATACCCGGTGCCTAGATATCTCGAAAAACCTCCAGAAGGATTGAAGACCTACGACGGAACGGGCGACCCAGACAGACATTTGAGTTACTTCGACACAGTAATGCAGTATCGCAACGTCCCCGTAGAAATGAAATGCCGAATTTTCCCCCTAACATTGGAAAAAATAGCATCAGAATGGTTTGAGACCCTCAAATCAAACACAATCTCCTCGTGGGACCAACTGGCCAAATTATTCTCAGCTAAATTTTCCCATTCCAAAAGCAAGCCAAAAAACAAAAACATCTTGGCGTCCATCATCCAAGAGAACTCCGAATCTTTAAGACAATATATAGAGAGATTTAATAAGGAAGCAGTTCAAGTTCGGAACCTCGATGATGCCTTCCGAGTTTACTTCATGGGAATGGGGCTGCGTCCCGGAAGCCCGTTCAAAAAACACATCAACACATGGGAGCCAGAGAACCTCCAAGATTTCCTCCAGCTATCCCAATGTTTTATCAACGAAGAAGAAAGCGCGATGGTCGGTAAGAAACCACAACCAATCACCGGATCATCAAAGCCCCCAAATGAAAGAGATCAAAAAAACGACGGCCGAGGCTCCAGGGATCCCCGACCTCGGAACCGTCATCAATTCTACACCGAGCTCAATGTCACTCAAGCTCAAATTCTGGGTGAATGCTGGAACATGGAGTTCAGAGACGAAAAATTCCCAAAACCACTCACCAACAAGCCAGGACAGCGTTCTAACAAATACTGCCGATACCATCGGAGTAACGGTCACGACACCAACCATTGCAACGCCTTGAGAGATGACATTGAGGATATGATTAAAAGGGGAAAACTTGCCGGCTATGTAAACAAACCAGAGCGTCGAGCTGACGAGAAAAAAGAAGAACGGGAACAGGAACTCAGAACAAAGGGAAAGATCAAAGCCGAGTCTGACGACGACGAATTTGATTCAAGGAAATCAAAAGGCCGGTCCGTGATGATGATGATCGCATGAGGTTTCGCCCACGAAGAATCCGGGAAGACAATGAAACGAAAATGGAAAGAGCTACTCAATATAGCGTCTACTTCAATCGCACAAACGCCTTCAAACCGACCTCCATTGTCTTTTGGAGATGAAGACCTTCTAGATGGAAAACCTAACAAACACGTACCACTAGTTATCACGGCGGTAATCGCCAATAAAGAGATTAGAAGGATTTTGGTCGATCAAGGGAGTTCTTCAGACATCATTTTCCTCGACCTCGTGGAAAGAATGGGAATCGATAAAGAAGACATCGCTCCTTACAGAGGATCGGCACTATCAGGATTCAATGGATCTCGAACTAAACCTCTTGGACACCTGGAACTGATGGTTTCCTACGGTGAGGAACCTTTGATAAGAATCATCAAAACAAAATTCCTCATCTTACCATGTGAATCGATATACAACTGTATTATTGGAAGACCGACTCTGGGAAGGCTCGGAGCAGTAACCTCCACCACTCACTTAAAAATGAAATCCCACTCTCTGTGCAACAAAGTCATTACCTTAAACTCAGATCTTGAATCCGCCTCGAGATGTTTCTTCCTATGGACAAAAGCAGAAAAAAAAGGCCCAAGATAAAGAAGGTTTTTCACCCGAGATAACCAAAGATAAAGAAATTACAGGAAGATCAGCCGAAGTCAACTTAACCGATTTAGATGCAAGATACGACCCTGACAGCTCGGAAAATGAAGATGACGATGAGTTGGCCAGAGAACTCAAAAAGAAAATGAGAAGACCCCAGCCTGATGGAGAATCCATCGAAATACAACTCGGAGACGACCCTACCAGAACGGTAAAGATTGGAGCAGACCTATCCGAAGAGGTAAAAATCGAACTCACTCGTTGCTTAAAAGATCATTCCGATCTTTTTGCTTGGTCGGCGAACGATATGCCCGGAATCCCGCCAGAAGTAGCATGTCACCAGCTCGCCGTTAATCCAGAAGCAAAATGGGTCTCTCAAAGAAGACGGGCTCAGAGTGGAGAGAAGACCATCGCCGCCGCAAAAATTGTCGAAGATTTAATCAAAGCAAACTTTATAACAGAAGTCAAATACACGACTTGGTTATCCAACCCAGTACTAGTTAAAAAGAGCAACGGTAAATGGCGTATGTGCATCGATTATACCGACCTAAACAAAGCTTGTCCGAAAGACGCCTTTCCAGTCCCAAGTATTGATCGCCTCGTCGACAATGCCTCCGGTTTTCGCCTACTTTCTTTTATGGACGCTTACTCTGGTTACAATCAGATCGCCATGTTTCCTCCCGATCAAGAGAAGACTGCTTTTATGACGAACCAAGGTAACTTCGCCTACCGAGTTATGCCCTTCGGTTTAAAAAACGCCGGAGCCACTTATCAAAGAATGATGAACAAAGTTTTTCAAAAACAGATAGGCAAAACCGTCGAAGTCTACCTTGATGACATGATTGCAAAAAGTGAACGGGAAAACGACCACGTAAAAGACCTTCAAGAAATCTTCGCTGAAATCAGGAAAAATAACATGAGACTAAATCCAGAAAAATGCACTTTCGGGGTCCGAGCTGGAAAGTTCCTCGGTTTCTATTTAACAAGGAGGGGAATTGAAGCAAACCCCGACAAATGTCGATCTGTGACTGAAATGCGGACTCCAACTTCCAAAAAAGAGGTCCAAAAACTCAATGGAATGATCGCCGCTTTATCACGATTCCTGTCAAATGCGGCATTCAAATCTCTCCCTTTATTCAAGCTTTTGAAAAAAGAAAAGGAGGACGACGAAGAAAAGTTCAACTGGACAAACGAGCAAGACGAAGCCTTGCAACAACTCAAAAAAGCACTTTCAGAACCACCCATCCTAACTCGCCCATACGAGGGAGAAACTCTGTACTTATACCTATCAATCTCGGAGGAAGCTTTAAGCGCCGTTCTTATCCGGGAAACACAAACTGGTCAAAGTCCGATCTACTTTGTAAGCAAAGCACTCCAGGGACCCGAATGCAGATATCAGCAAATAGAAAAAATCGCCCTCGCCTTGGTCGTCGCAGCTCGACGCCTCCGACCATATTTTGTGGCACACCAGATAGTCGTACGCACCAACTATCCAATAAGGCAGATTTTACACCGACCCGACCTTGCCGGAAGAATGATCAAATGGGCGGTAGAGCTCTCCGAGTTTGGAATCAAGTACGAATCCCGTACGACGATGAAGGGCCAAGTTCTAGCAGATTTTGTAGCAGAAATGATTCCTGCTGATCCTATTAACGACATCTGGACTTTACACGTCGATGGGTCTTCCAACCCCAAAGGAAGCGGCGCAGGTTTAATGTTGGAAAGCCCGGATAAAGTAATCATTGAAGTCTCCCTTACCTTCGCTTTCCAAACAACTAATAATCAAGCAGAATACGAGGCTTGCATCGCAGGTTTACGATTAGCAATTGACCTACGAGTCTCTCAGGTCAATCTCTACACGGACTCGCTCTTGGTCGTTTCACAAATAAACAATCAATTTGAGACCAAGGATCCAACCCTGCTGAAATACCAACTCCGAATCCGAGAGTTACTCACACAGTTTAGAACAGCCGAAGTAAAGCACATCCCCAGATCCCAGAACCAGAGGGCGGATATCCTATCAAAACTCGCCAGCACCAAGGTCGCCGGTAATCACCGGACGATCATCCAAGAACTACTTAGAAGACCCAGTATCTCCCTTATTCCGACTTATAGTTCCGCAATTTGTTCGATTGAGGAGGACCAAAGTTGGATCACTCCAATATTGGAATACATCAAGACAGGAATTGAACCTCCAGATTCGGTAGAAGCGAAAATCATCAGGAGAAAAGCCTCCGCCTTCTCAGTCATAGATAATACATTGTACAAGAGAAGCCTCTCCTCACCATTATTAAAATGCATTGAAAGGGAACAAGTACATTCCGTCCTAGCTGAAATTCATGAAGGAATATGTGGGCAACATCTTGGCGCCCGTTCCCTAGCTCGAAAAGCCCTACGCACAGGATATTATTGGCCGACCATGGAAGGCGATGCCAAAAACTACGTCATAAAGTGCAAAAAATGCCAGATCTACGCCAACGTTTACGTCGCCCCAGCATCCGAACTTCGAAATCTATCCTCCACATGGCCCTTTGCCCAATGGGGAATAGATCTCCTAGGTCCATTCTCAACTGCTCCAGGCCAAAACAAATTTCTCATAGTAGCAATTGATTATTTTACCAAATGGATTGAAGCAGAGCCCTTAGCCGCCATAACCGCGAGGAACTGTCTGAAATTTTTCAAAAAGAACATCATGAGCAGATTCGGGATCCCCGAATCGATCATCACTGATAATGGGACTCAGTTCGCCGACAAAGGTTTCAGGAAAGTGATGTCCGACTTCAAAATCAATCATCATTTTACTTCCGTAGAACACCCGCAAACTAACGGTCAAGTAGAAGCAGCCAACAAGATACTCCTTAACGGTTTGAAAAAAAGACTGAACGACGCCAAAGGTAGTTGGGTAGAAGAACTCCCATATGTTCTCTGGGCTTACAGAACAACCCCTCAAAGCTCAACGGGAGAAACGCCGTTCCGGCTATCCTATGGCAGCGAGGCGGTCATCCCAGTGGAAATCAGCGAGCTAAGTTGGAGAGTAGCGAATCCCAAAAAACCCGCAGAAAATTACCGAGCTTTGAAAGAAAACCTCGATCTCATCGACGAAGTTCGAGGACGAGCCACACTTCGAGAAGCCATCGTCAAACAAAGCGTTGCAACTCGATACAATGCCAAGGTCATCCCCAGAGATTTCGAAATCGACGACTTAGTCCTTCGAAGAGCCGACATTGGTTTGAAAAATGCTTCGCAAGGAAAATTAGCACCCAATTGGGAAGGACCTTACCGTGTTAAAAGTAAGACCGGTACCGGGGCTTTCAAATTGGAAACACTTTGCAAAAAGGAGATCCCCCGAAGCTGGAACACCACAAAGTTGAAAAGCTATTACATTTAAGGACACGACGGTTTTGCGTGTGCCATTTTTCGTGTAACGGTAGTCCTTACCACTATAAATCTACAAACTCCTTCACTAATACTTCTTGGACCGATCTCATAAGATCTCCATACGTGGCCAAAGCAGTCACAACCCTTAGGGGCGAGTTCAATCCTGGCCGAGTCCTGGTAAACTGCCCAAAAGGTACGAAAGGTCCGTTAAGGATTTCTCCTTAACTCGATCATTGGCCTTAGTAGCCAAGAACCCTAATGGACGAGTTAAATCTGGGCCGAGTCCTGGTAAACTGTCCTTAGGCCCGATCTTACGAGAGTTCTCAACAGGTTTTCTCTAAATCGTTTGAAGAGCTCCTCTCAAACCTTTTTAAAACCTACGAGAATTCTCAACAGGTCCTCTCTAAAAACATTTGAAGAGCTCCTCTCAAACCTTTTTATACCTACGTCCCACACTTATCATTTTTTTCTTATCAAGTTTTTTCTTATCAAGAACTATAAAGTCAAGACTATGAAAATTGGTAATTACGGTGACGAATACAAAATTACTTTCATTACAACCACCTCGGAAACGGCCGAGACCTCAAGTTTTATAAACAAAAACTAAAAACTAAATCAACTTAAAGAAGTTCCGAGCTTATGCATGATTCTCTGTATAAACCCGGAACTCTTACAAAAACTGGATCTGAACATAAATCAGGCAGACTTGGGATGAACCACGGTCTTCACATTAGTCTTGACATCGACCTTCACGATCTGGTCTCCCTCGATCTCATGATCCACATTCAGGACGGCTCTGTCAAGATTAAGAGAGGGATAGACAAGAGCAATTTGACCAAGTGCAAGATCGAAGCCATCTCCTGCCATTTCCAGAGCAAGATCGGCAGCGGTCCGCGCTTCCTTCTTAGATTTTATCAGCTCAGCGCGGGTTTGGGCAAGCTCTTTCTCAAGCACTGCGCATCGATCTTCAGGAGTGGAACTAGTCCCAGCCTTGTTCTCTTCGAATTTTTTCAGCGACGCCATCGGCTCTTGAATCCGATCCTCCAACCTTTTAATTGTATCTTCAGCAATCTCCCTCTCTCCTTCAAGCACTCTAATCCGATCGTTCAGCTGACCGATGCGAACAGTGCTATCCTCGATCTGCGACTTAGCAGAATTATGGGATTTTTCAAGATCATCCACATAAGCCTTCAAAGTCTTCAAGTCGTTCAGAGTGTTACCCAGGACTTTATTCTTTTCTGCCAGTTCTTTCAGAGCATTGAATAACTTGGCCCTCTCACTGGTTACCAACTCTGAAAAACGAATAAAGTCAGTAAGGTAGGTAAAAAAGAACGGCAAACGAACTCCACACACCTCACCTTCATGACGACGTTCCATCTCCTCCCTCTGCAATTTGGTTACATCGGCCAAATGAACAAAGAGCTTTGCGGCCGCACTGACTGGATCGGTAAGGTATTCCTCCATATTCTTTTCCATAAAACTAGCATCCACGGGAACAGGAGTTACCTTCTTAGAAGATCTATGCCCTTTGGAAGACTTAGAATCTGTTGGAATCATCACCTTCTTCTTCTTCACCTGCTTTGAAGAGGCTCCCTCATTCGCCGGTTTTCTCTTTCGATGCTGAAGATCTTCCCCAGGATTCTCCTGCAGCTGTTCCTCGTGGACGGTCCTGATTGGGGAAACGTGAACGGCACCGCTTAGATCGGGAATATTTTCTGGAACTTCTGGGTTTGCATGATCACCTTCCTCGACCCCCAGGTTCTCCAACGCCATCCTTCTCAATTGAGCAATCCTACTTCCTGCCATCGTATCTGAAAACAAAGAAAAAATTGGACGAATTAGTCAAAATCATTAACAATTATCTGCCAAAAGATAAATTGACAGATCGAAAATACGACCCTACCTAGAACCCCCATAACCTTTCTTCTGGTAGCACATTTAACCAGACGATCGACAGGAATGCCTCGGTATTTATGCTTGGTATAGGGCACTTGAGATGAAATAAACAACAAAATATCTCTGGTCAGGATATCAGCACGGCAAAGATGAGATTCGCCGACATGATAGGATCTAGGAGATCGGTTATAATGACCAAGTCCCCATCCTATGGGAAACTTAGTGGACACCAAAGTTTGCCCATCCGAATCAAATCTCCCCACATGGTCAATTGCCTCACTGTTCACCGGTTCCACGAAATAAAAAAGCTCCTTCCACCTCCCCTTCAGCGAATCTGAATAAGCCCGGAAAATCTTGGCACCTTTCAGAGACCGAAGGCTCACATGCTCCCAAGCTTTTCCTTCCTCGCCTCTTTCACTATTCCTATTTACCTCAAACAAATGAAAAAACAGTTCGGCGGACACTGGACGATCAAGTTCGAGGCATATCAATTCAAAGGCTCGAAGAAACGCCCAACCATTGGGATGAAGTTGCGAAGGTGCCAATTCCAATCTCGCCAAAACAGTCTGTTGAAGATTAGTAAACGGTGGACGGATATGCATATCTGATACCAATACATCATACATGACAAATTTCAAGGATCCTGGCCAGGTCGCTGCATGCTCATCGGATCTCATACCCTCGACGTTCCAAAGTCGGCCCCGAATGGATAACTTATCTACAAAAGTGCTCATATCTTCCCCTGCTTCGTACAGAGACCTTGTTTCAGTAACAGAAGAAGCGACCCAATTAAGAATGCGAGGAACATTCACGTCATAAGGCATAGGAAGATCGACTCGCCCCGGACCAGTGCTAGAATAACCATCAGTCAAAGCAGATGTACGATCATCAGCCTCGGTAGCCACGTCAACGGCAACCTCATCGTTTCTAGACTCCGATTTCGAAGACCCTTGCTCATCATCGGAACGCATCGATTCAGAAGACGCCGTCTCCACCACGACGACATCGGTCTCGGTGTTTTTTACACCAACGACAACCACATCCTCAGAAGACTGCTCCCCCTCATCAGAAGTATGACGACCAACCTCAGGATCGACCTCCACTTGTTCGCTGGTCGGGGCTGAATCAGGATGATCTTGAACTTCGGGAATAACCGGGACAGTGTCGGAACGACGACCATCGACATTCTCTCCACTAGAGGCCATCACGCTCGCAAGTTGCGGGGGTTGCTGGGAAATCTGCCTACGAGTTTTTTTGGTAACCGCCAGTTTTAAAACCTGCAGGAATGGGGGCATGGGAAAGTCAGGAGTAACGACCTAACGGGTCCGTACTGATCTTAAAACCGACCTGACAACCCCCACCCTGTGGCAACTAAAGAAATGGGGGCAAATCTGACTATTCAAAGAAAAAACAATAGAGAGATTGAGAAAAGAACTAACCTCGCACAAACAAAGCTCTCGCTGATAATCTTCTGCGAAAGCCGAGCACTTGAACCCACTGGAATGGTGAAACTCTAGCCACTATCCTCCTGATCGACGAACTTAAACTCGGATATGAAGATCGGTATGCAGAGCAAATTGGCAATCAGGAATAAAGCAGGGGACCTAACCCCTATTTATAGTGGGCCTCGAAGAACTGGATTGGGCCTAAATCGAATCGACCCATCCCATCAAAGGCTTTCAACACACGCATACGCCTACCAAAGCGTCACCATCATTAGCCGCCATTGGGAAACGCGCTCTGACAAGCACAATAAATGCAAAGGCACCAATTCGAAATTCGAAATTATTATAACGGTCAAAATTCACTTCATCACTATCAGACCATACTCGACATCGGTAAGAAAAAACGCTTCGTGTCTCATCAAACATCGGACAGATAAGATCGCCTCCCCATCTCGTAGCAACGTCTGAAAAATCACAGCTCGTTCGGAGATCATGAAAAGTCATCATAATCTCGTCAAGTCAAGATCGCCTCTAAGACGACCAGACTTGGGGGGCAACTGTTATGGTTAGTCTTTTGACCACATACACCCCTTCTTTCGCATCTATTCACACCACGCAAAAGCCCAATATCAAAGGGCCCAGTCCGAACATCAAGGGCTCAGATCAAACCACCAGATCGGACGGTCCTGATTCATTGGAATCAACCCCACCCCACTCTATAAATACAACATTCATTGCCTCATTAATGGTAAGCATACTCGTATTTATCACTTCATTAAGACTATTCCACTGACTTTAGCATCGGAGTAACTTTGCAGGTACAACACCAGCAGGATCGGATACGGTCATTGACTAAGGATATCAACCACTAACTACTTCGGATCGCTCTTCAAGGTCGGAAGTACAGTGCATAACATAATGGAATACCATATCTTGAAACGGGCACGTTTGAAATATGTGAGGTAAATCAAAATGATTATGGAGCGGTGCTTCGTATTTCATACACAGATACCGGGGTTTTTAAACTACTTGAACCACCATCACCTGAATTTCGTCTCAGAATTCCTCTTGGTTCAGTAGGACTACACCCAGTACTACTCAACTCAGTTAACCAAAACAATGCACCAACTAATGCACACTATCAGCCAGATGAAAGTAACCTTAATGGCAACAACGTTGTTTATCAATATGATCCTGAATCCCCCAACAAGGAATTAGCATTGATGGAGCACCACCATCCAATGACGATGATGATCACGAATTCCACAGGACGACCATGTTGAACAAATTATTCAGAGCATATTTCACTCGTGCAATATATATTGTAAATATAACGGTCTTAATTTGGGAGATAATGGCTGATTAGCATGTCATCATCTGCCTTTTGTCATGGAGCTCTATCTAAATGAGTAAGCCTTCTGGTATATCAATAAGAAACTGGAACTAGAATACATATTTATAAAAGAAATCGACCAAAGGAAAACTAAGATCTCACGTGACGTCGATCAAAGTGAAGTCTAATTGCCAGATGGTAATGCTTCTCCCCTTGAGAAGTACCATATCATAGCCAAAATAAAGTACCAGATAACTACTACCAAAAATGGACCAACATCACAGAAACCTGATCCAGAACAAGTGCACATTTATATGTGAGAGCAGATGCATAACCATAAATGAAAATCTATGCAGTTAACCCCATCACGGAATGAGGTCTGCAATGGATAAAGGAGAATATGCTTGTCTCCGTTTGCTATTAATTGATCAATAGATTGGATATCAAATGGGAGGAAAAGTCAAGAATGAAATAAAAGCATAAATTTATAAAAGAAATCAAATCATGCTAACCTGGGCAGAAGAAAAGCTACCACAAGGTGGCCAGGTACATGTAAGATCACTGGCATAGCCATGTAGCTCACATCCAACTTCCATCAAAACAAGATCTCCATCTTTAACCTGCCAAACATGATAAAAATTTTAAAAAAAATGAAATTACACATAATAGGAAATGGCAGTTAGTAAATGAATTCACCCTCTGATCATTCCGAGAATAATGTATAACGCTTCCATTAGACCCACCACCAACCACGGGATTGAATCTGATACAAAATAGAAAAAGAAAAGAAAAATTATCTCATTAACGGTGGGTACAAGTGGGGCTTAAACTTTTCTTTCTATTAATGAAATCCTCTATTACTCTTGTAGAAGCTTCTTAGGTCATAAATAAATATAAATAAAATGGCAGGCTATAAACAAATTGCTCATGAGCGAGAATCATTCAATGAAGAAATGCTCACCCCATTCGCTGGGCACCTCTTATTTTGCATTCATATTCAACCTTTGCAGCTAGCATACCTTCAAAAGGGTATGTCTTTGAATGCATCATTGTCAACAAAAGAGCCTACTCAAAACCAGAAAATGTTCAGTAAACTGCTTTGGCCTAATAGACTTGCGTTGTTTTTCGCACAGCTCACAAACATACAGTGCAGATTCATTCTGGAGGACCACAGTAACATCAGAAGCAAGAAATCAAAAGAAAAACCCAAGAAAACAGAACAGAAAAATAACTAATTTAATTTCTTAGTTTAATTTCTCCCAAACAGCAGTATGTTCCACAGGATCCAGTATATATTCTCATAATATATAAATGATCTCCTTGTCTTTCCTTTTACTTTTTCCCTTTCCTAACCCTTCAGAATGGTGAAATTCAGAGATATGCAGACAAAAAATGTTGGAACAGATAATACATCAGATCATACCTGGCAACTATGACAAACTAAGACAAGCATTCTGCAGTGTAATTTTATGAGATATTTCAAAAGTATGAAAGTCCTACATTGTGTGTGACTTTTTGCGTTAATTTTTATTTACTGAATTATTATTTTATAATATATTTTTAGACTTACTTGAACCTATCCGAAAATACATTTTAAGCTATTTTTATCAAGATATTTCACTTCATTTGGTCAAACCGTTTTGTAAAATTAATTTTGCTTTATTTCACAACGGCTATTTTATTACACCGTTTTATTACTATTGATTTCGTAACGGTGTAACGGATTATTTTAATGACTATTTTATTATACTATTTTATTACTATTAGTTTCGTAACAGTGTAAAGGATTTTTAATGGCTATGAGTTGACTAATGGAGTGTCTACTACATCAACTATGTGTAGCCTATAAAAAGGCTATCGAGTAGCACTTGAAGGTATTCGAAAAATCCATTTCGTTTTACACTCTCTACTTCCAAAATATTTCTGGGTTCATCTCCTGTCCAATTGTTCTTGCCAGTTCGGATTCCTCATTCGTTATTTGCGATTGGGACGAGACCGGTTGTATCTCGGGGAATTTGCGCTGTAGAGGCGAATAAATTCTTCAGGACAGCCACCAGGCGCCTCCGGTTGTTTTCTCTAACGTTTGTTCTTTTCGCAGGCATTTTGGTTTGTTGGTTTTGTTGCGTATATCACTACAATCTGAAGAATTTATTCACATTTCAACGTGACTATGCCTAATCGGCGGCAATTAGGGGTGTTCAAAACCGAACCAAACCAATAGACAAACCGCAAACCGAACCAAACCAAACCGAAAATCGCAAAAAACCGCTTTTAATTGGTTTAGTTCGGTTTTTTTTTCTGCAGAACCGAGCGGTTCGGTTCGGTTCTCGGTTCTCATCACAGAAACCGAACCAAACCAAACCAAACCGCTAAAATCCTATATGCTGTTTTTTTTATTTATAATTACACCTACTAGCCCAACCCAAACACAGCCCAACAACACACAGCCCAATCCAAAAATAGCAACCCTAATTATCTCAGTATCTCACGCTCTCATCTCACGCAAAACGGCTCTCATCTCTCTCAGCTCTCATCTCTCAGTCTCTCACGCACTGCTCTCGCCCTTCAATCATCACCAACACACTGCTCTCACTCATATCGCGCTCTCATCGACGCACAGGTTCGATTTATTCTTCATTTTATTGATTTCGTTTTTTGCTTCATTTTACTGATTTCGTTTTTTGTATGTGATTTCGTTTTGCTTCGTTTTTGTGTGCTTATAATACTGCGTTTTCGTTTTGCTTCGTTTCGTTTTCTGTATGTGATTTCAATATTGCTTCGTTTTGCTTCATTTTACCGATTTGGGGTTACTTGATATTTGATTGGAATCAACCTTATTATTTGATCTATTATATATACTGAAAGTATTTGATCTATTATATTTATATATACTGATTTGGGGTTACTTGATATAATTTTTTTTTGAGAAATCTAAGTATCTAACGTGATAGGTGTCTGCAGAATTATCCTTGCTAGGTAGACTATATAAATGGAGTTAAATTTGATCTAGGTAGACTATATAATTTGATACTTTATATATACTTTATATATACTGAGTTAATCTTTTATATGTACTTGAATCCGTTTGAATCTTGTTAGATTTTATTACTTTATCATTTGTTGATTTTAGTTACTGATTTTATTTACTGAATTGCTTTGTAGGAGTGCAGAAGTTGATGTTGTGAGAAGGAAAAGAAATAAGACCAAGCTGATGGTGATGAAATGTGAAGGATTCATTTTGAGGATGTTGTTGTTTGAATTATGTTGTTGAATTATGATACTTTATGTTGTATTATGCCTTTGAAGACTTTATGTGTGGAGAGTGGCAGAACTGGCAGAATTTGGTTTTATTCATATTCTGGTCTCATATTTTGTAACCAGTGTTATGAGTTGAAGAATAATATTCTAGCTTGTGTGTGATGTGTACTAGAATGTCTTTTGGATGCTGTGTGGGAATTACTAGTATATTGGAAAAGTTGTTTTGATTGTGTGGGAATTACTAGTATATTGGAAAAGTTGTTTTGATTTGAAGTATTTGTTTATCAACTATAAATTTTATTTATTGGCAGAATTTGGTCTTTTATAATTTGTGTTTTGTCTCGTCAAAAACCGAACAAAACCGAACCAATCCAAACCGCTTTGGTTTGGTTTGGTTTTTTTTTTTAAGCCAACCGAACCAAACCAAACCGCATCTATTTTTACTTCGCGGTTCGGTGCACTTTTTTGCTCAAAACCGAACCAAACCGCACCGCGAACACCCCTAGCGGCAATCGTTCAATGTCCTCAAAACATGGAAACAAACTACGAATATGGTTGTCGTCATGGAATCTTTAATCCAACAGCCAATTCCTCAGGTACGTTATATATTTCATCACATTCTTGGAAAATTGGAGAATGGACATTTTTATTGGAAAAACAAAAAAAAACAAACAATGCTGATTGACGTGGAAATTTATCGTACTAATATAGTGATTGATGCACTAGCTTATAATGTGCTCCAAAGGGCACGTGTATTTGTTCTATCTGTAATAACCTTACTTGAGGAACATAGCATAGCTTAGATTTCTTTTGCCAGAGAAATATGGCATGTGGTATTAGTAGCAAAATATGCTCAAAAGACAAAGGCCATAACAGCAAGTGGTATCTGAAACGATTTTCTTTTGGGAGGCAAGGCAGCCTTATTATTGTTTGATTTCGGAAAAAAAAAAGGTTTGTTTTGTAACTGAAATCTTAATCTTGAAATTATTATGATGTTTGATTTTTGAAAAGAGGTTGTTTTGAAAAAAGGCTTTTGATAATCTTGTGTGAGCTGCATCGTTTTCTCATGTTAACAAATCAAATTGTGAATCATTGAATGGAATATGAAATCTAGTTTTGGCACTGAAGGCAACTAGTACCTTCGATTTTGCGTACTTGATTCAAGGACAGGAGTTGTTGGTAGATTTAGAGGGACACAGGTTGTAAAATTTGGACACGATAGTTGACATTATTAATTTCTGGTTTTTGGTATTCAGATTATATAGCTTCTACTTAATTAGAAACCCATGTAGCCAACATCTTTTGATCAGTTTTTAATCCGAGATTAGACTTGAGCTAATCCAGTTAGTTAGATGTATATTCTTTAAATTATTTTTCTTTGTTTGGCCTTGGATTAAAGTTGGTCAAACATTATGGGCTACAGATCTATTACCATCGGCTCATCGCAACTATTTACTAATTTCGAGTTGGTAAATCTTATATGAATAGTCAGTTTCTTGATATTGGATTTGTGATGATTATTCTACAAGTGAGGTGATTTTGGGTCATAAGGTCATGATTTTATGTTGTCCGTTTAATGCTTGCTCAAACTTTTAATCTAGGAGATGTTCAAACTCATGCTATTCTATTTTAGCTTGTTCTCTTTTCCATATATGGTCATAAATTTTGATTGTGGTATGGTCTGTGTGGTTATTGTTATTGCTAACATCATTCTTATGAGTTGTCCATGCGGATAATACATGGGGACCTAAAATGAAGATTTTCTTCTGATTCATTGATGAACAACACAATGGGAAGGAGAATGCTAATACTTTGATAAATCATCTCTTAACTCACCAACTATCTCAAATTAGCTCATTATACGTGGAGAATGCTGAGGTATGCATTTAAAATAGTATTTAAAGTAATACTAATATAGTCTCCCATTATACAAAATGCGATGTGTGTTGGTGTGCATGAGCTAATTTGTTTTGACGACGTTTGTCATATGTTTAGCTAACATGATGAATGCTATGTTAGTTAGTTCTAATGCACCAAACAACTTGTGGGGTGAAGCTATCTTAACCACGTGTTTTATACAAAATAGAAATCCTCATAGAAAATCCGGAAAAACCCCCTATGAACTATGGAAAGTTTTTGAAGTTATGGAAATGTTGTGAACCTAACTTGAAATATTTAAAAGTATGGGGGTGTTTAGCTAAAGTTATGTTACCGGACCCTCAAATTTCTGAATTTGGACTCACGATGACTATTTGCTTTATATTGTTAGTTTGTGTCTTATGAATTATGAACACATTTCACCTCTGACTTTGTATCACACCTGGATGCCATGTGGCGATTTTTATTTATTTAACGTCATTTTGGTACTTGATATTGTTACTAGTACTAAATCTTTTCTTTCATCTAAATTTGATATGAAAAATATGGGTGAGGCAAGTGTGATATTAGGAGTTAGAGTCATAAGGGAAGGTGATAGTATTATACTATCACAAGAATATTATGCTGAAAAACTTCTTAGAAAGTTTGGTCACTATAACTCTACCCTTTTGAGTACCCCTTATGAAGCTAACTCACACTTGAAGAAAAATAGAGGTGATCCTGTTGACCAACCTCAGTATGCCCAAGTGATTGGGAGCCTACTGCGTTTAATGAACTTTTCTCGACCAGACATTGCATTCGCAGTCTGTCGTCTGAGTAGGTATACTCATAACCCTGGTCAGGATCACTGGAAGGCAATTGCTCACCTTATGAAATATTTGAGAGGAACCACAAATTATGGTATTACCTATAGTGGGTTTCTCGCAGTATTAGAAGGATACTGTGATGCTAACTGGATATCTGATTCAAATGAGACGAAATCCACTAGTGGTTATATTTTTACACTTGGTGGTGGTGCGGTAACTTGGAGGTCAGCCAAACAATCCATAATAGCTAGATCGACTATGGAGTCGGAATTTGTAGCTCTTGAATTGGCTGATACTGAAGTTGAATGGGTGAAGAACCTTTAGCTGAAATTCCGTTGGGAATAAAACCGACGCCATCAGTGTCAATACATTGTGATAGTCAGTCGGCAATAACCGCTGCAAAGAATAAGACCTTTAATGGCAAAAATAGACATGTGCAATTGTGACATAACATAGTCAAACAATTGCAAGAATTTGGAGTCATATCGATCGATTATGAGAAGTCAGAAGTGGATTCGGCCGATCCTCTGACAAAATCCCTTGGGAATAAAATGATTTGTGAAACATCGAGGGGAATGGGACTTAAGCCAATTTAAATCAAGAAGTGATGGTAACCCAACCTTTGTGATTGGAGATCCCATGAAGAAGGTTCAATGTGGTAAAAACAAGTTGCTTCTTGATATTACTAGCACTAAAAATTAATTCATGTAATTAATTTTATTCTTGTCCCTTCCTATGGTGTTATGATATTATTGTGATAGTGCTAGTCTGCAAGGTAAAGAGGTTAAGCTTAAAGCTTTTAATGATTATCATAGCCCTTATGAGTGGTGTATGACTTGCAGCATACACTTGATGAAATCACCTATATGAGTGTCAAGTGGGGCCGCTTGCATGAGATCTTGGCAAGGTCTCTAGAGCACTCATGAACACCGAGCACGCGCAAGGCCTAGTAGCGCACCACCGCGGAAACAGCAAGAATTGTGGGGATGTAATGTGATAGTAAAACCTCTAGCATATAACAAGTGTCTTGGGTTCAATAGCATGCTAAACCAATTCACTGTATGTTACGTTTTATCTGTCTAGGACTGGTTCCATAGCTTGCTATACAGCTCCGATGCATTACACCTACGATGTTAACCCAGGAAACTTTCTTCATTTATTTATTTTCCAACTTTTGAAATATGTGGGGATTGTTGTAATTTTATGAGATATTTCAAAAGTATGAAAGTCCTACATTGTGTGACTTTTTGCGTTAATTTTTATTTACTGAATTATTATTTTATAATATATTTTTAGACTTACTTGAGCCTATCCGAAAATACATTTTAAGCTATTTTTATCAAGATATTTCACTTCATTTGGTCAAACCGTTTTGTAAAATTAATTTTGCTTTATTTCTCAACGGCTATTTTATTACACCGTTTTATTACTATTGATTTCGTAACGGTGTAACGGATTATTTTAATGACTATTTTATTACACTATTTTATTACTATTAATTTGGTAACGGTGTAAAGGATTTTTAATGGCTATGAGTTGACTAATGGAGTGTCTACTACATCAACTATGTGTAGCCTATAAAAAGGCTATCGAGTAGCACTTGAAGGTATTCGAAAAATCCATTTCGTTTTACACTCTCTACTTCCAAAATATTCCTGGGTTCATCTCCTGTCCAATTGTTCTTGCCAGTTCGAATTCCTCGTTCGTTATTTGCGATTGGGACGAGACCGGTTGTATCTCGGGGAATTTGCGCTGTAGAGGCGAATAAATTCTTCAGGACAGCCACCAGGCGCCTCCAGTTGTTTTCTCTAACGTTTGTTCTTTTCGCAGGCATTTTGGTTTGTTGGTTTTGTTGCGTATATCACTACAATAAGTACATCAGCAGCGTGAAGAGTAATCATCAAAGGAACAATGACAAATAAGGCAGGTACCGATTATAGCATCTGAACTTCCAACTGATATCCTACAGCCACAGAAGAAATGAAATAAGGACTTCTTTCATCCAATTGTTGCCAGTTGAAACACTGCCCAATTATGTTTGACCAGCTCTTATCAAAGGGCCATAAAGAATGATTTATAGAAGTTCAACTCTTATCATACTAGAATCAAATAATTAGAAGATATGTTCCACCCAAAATGGGAATGGGTTGGGGTTATGGACTTATAATCTATAATCCGGTGATCAAGTCGTTTCCAATTTCCGTGATTATAAGTTCATTCCATACCGGACGGGAATAGGATAGGATTATATACAATCCAGTGTATCTAAATTGATACTATGATAATCATTTCAAAAGTGCTGTTATCTGAATAATATTTAATTACTATAAAGGATCAAGTTGAATAACCAGTTCATAAATTTAGTTTAACAATATAAGGTTACCTATTCCATCAATCCAAAAACAAGCCACTATGGTTATGGGGTGTCAGAGAAACAAAGCTTAAATAATATCATCTGCAGGTCTTTGTCTTTTACATTAAAAAAAAAAATACTAAACACTAATATGACTCAAATTGGTTGTTAGAGTGGAGCTGTATCACTTGGGTGAAAAAGAAGAGAAAGGAATGGATGAGAAAAGAAGATAAAAAGAGTTGAAAATGAGATGATTGTTTAGTTGTTTGGTTTGAGAGAAAGTATTAAGAAAGCGCAATGAAAAGAAAGCAATGTGTTTGTGAAATGACAAAAGTACCCTTAAATAAAAATGAATAGATAAAGAGAATAGAAATTAAAGATGTAAAATATAGTCTTATCAATGTAACAAAAAGAAAATAATTATTTAGTGAGAACTAAAAATAAATTACATTAATAATTTTAAAAATATTTATTTTATTTTGTAGGACCAAGAAACAAAAGCCTTTATTTTATTTTGTAAAACACAAATAATATCATAATATAAAAGAAACAAACATTTACTAAAATTATAAATGATTATCTTTAAATAAATAATAAATTTTGAACTATTATTATTTTTATTGAAAATATTTATTAATAAATAAAAGAAAGTAAATCTATAAGGGTATTTTGGTCATTTCCCTTAAAAACCTCACATTCTCTCCTTTTCTTCCCAATTTTGGAAGAAAAGTTTTTTTATGTGGGTTCCATATGTTTTTTCCCTTCTCCCATTAATATTTTACAACCAAATGAAGGAAAAGTTCTTGATATATGTGTTTTCTTTCCTTTAATGTACTTTTCCTTTCTCTTCCCTCCTCCCAAACACCTCCTGTATCTCGTACAGTGTAAATTCAATACAATATCTTTGCTTAATAAAAAAAGAGTTCGGATCCTCTCCATAAAACTAGAAATGGAGATCTCCATTACTTTTCACCAGCATCAACCGCGTGACATTGTAAATTTTTAAAGGCTGAGATTTATTTTAAATTTTAAAACAAATTAAAACCAAAATGTTTCACTTGCCAGCGTTGCTACCTCCCTGCCGCTTGTCAACACCTGGCTATGTCGCCGCCCAACTACCAAATTTGGTGGTGCTCCCATAACTTTGAAGTCGATTACGCAACTATAACACATGTTTGTCGCTCCTCGTGATTGAACATGTGCACTATGTGTTTCCCATTTTTTATGAGAATCTGGAAATCAAATTTCCATTTGCAACGGGATAGAAGAAGTTGAAAAGTAAATCAGAAGAGAAATATAGATATAGGGTTTGTTTGGATAGAGCTTATTTTGAGTTTATGAAAAACAGCTTATGTAAATAAATAAGCTTTTATGTATTATTCATAAGTTTGTCAATGTAGTTTATGGAAAAACAACTTATTGAGATACAACTTTTGTTAATGAGAACTTATGGGTTAATATGAAAACTTATTTATCTCCATAAGTTGTTTTCCATAAGCTCAAAAATAATCTAATACAAACTGGGCATAGATAATAAACTAGAAATAAGGGTGTTGCATGTCATAATAGATCAGATCAGAAAATGCCTTAATTAATTCCAAGAGCTTTACAAACCTTTCATTTTCACCCTTTCATATGTCCATGTCATACACAACACAAACATCACTCAACCCAAAATATACGATAAAGTTCAGATCAAGTGTGATAGTGCACCGATGAGCAGAAAGACACAGTGGTGTGGCGTAAAATTGAAAAATGTTGTTTAACGGGCCTCACGATGGGAACGACAGGGCGAAGCAGTGGTGACAGCGATCTTGCCTTTTGCAAAAGGGGTCCGGAACAAAAGTGCATCCAAATTTTAAATTGCAGATTTGCAAGAACTCCTAAATTTAAATTCGGAACATAAAATCTCTGAATTTTCTGGATGTACGTTAACAAGGGCTTCCGGATATACCCCTTGTTTACGTATATCCGGAAAATTCAGAGATTTTGTTATCCGAATTTATCCCCATTTCCAGAAATCACAGGGTTTTTTTTCCCAAATTTATCCCTTATTTCTGGAATATTTTTGATTTTTTTTTTTTAAATTTCTTTTTAATTTTTTGTTTTTTGTTTTTTAGTGGCGACGAGATCAGGAAACATAGAGCGAGGCGAGTCTTTCGGAGCAGGACCATAAGATGGTCAGACTCCTCATGGTCCTAGCACTAGGACGAGGTTTATTTTGAGGACTAGACAGGCTGGTTACGCTTCTGAGCGTCAGAGGCGTGTCAGAGAGCGAGACAACCTAGCAAGACAACCTCACGATAATTTGTAACTTTTATAGTGCAAGTAAAACATAAATTGGATAAGGGATGTCTATTTTGTTTGATTTGTATACATGGTCAATTTAGTCTCTTTTTTTTTGCATTAAGTTTGAATATGCATCTTCCATACAAGGTTTTTTGGGTTTTTATTTATGCTAATTATAATATATGGAAGGATTTGATGTGTATTTGTTGTTTGTTAATTTTGCCGACATTAAAATCATTATATATATATATATATATATATATATATATATATATAATTCTTTTTTGGCTGTGTTGTCCACGAAATATTTCTTACTTCATTTATTGAAAAACAAATATTATTACCATAGAAGTCATACAATTGATATTAGAATTACCCTGTTTCGGTGAAGAGCAATCCATCAATGAACTTTAATTTAACCGTTTTTAAAACCAATTTTACTATAAGATATAATATACCTCATTGATATGCTAATTCCCTTAACCGTAAAGATATTCAAATCCCAAACAAAATATAATATTGAGATAGAGAAAATATTTTTTAAATTTATATCAGGAGGTGTGTGCAACAGCTTGCAGCGACGTGTTTATTGAACTTTTGGAACGTAGCCTATTATAGAGTAATAAAATAAAATATATCTTGGTGTGGGTTCCAAGACTCGACAACAAACACGAACCGAAAGACGCAACACCGAAACAAAACCTGCAGAAAACAGCAGCAGCAATTCGCAGAAAACAGCAGCAACAACCTGCAAGAAAACACAGCAAACAGCAGCAGCACAACCTGCAAAAACCAGCAGCAACACAGCACCTGCAATAACAGCACATCAGAAATTCGCACAGCAACAGCAATACGCACAGTTACAGCAACATCGGAATCGAATTAAATCGCGAACCAAAAAGAAAATTGCAGTAGAGAAATTTGGGGGAAAAAGGGAAGAACACAAGAATCTTTGTTGACCCAGTTCAACAACAATTAAGTTGTTTACATCTGGGAGACTGAGAAATCCTCAAGTCCAATTTACTGAATCAATGAACAATTTACAAGATTGATACAATTAGGTTTTTCCCTTGTGCTTCCCCCTCACCAGCAAGCCCCAAATTTCCCAAGTGTTTCTCTCAAATCACACACCCAAATGAAGAAGAATGAAAAACTAACTTGAAACAGAATCTGTTTCATCGCTATATATCCTGGAGATGATGAAATGATGGCCACAAATTTCCAACAGAATAACAAACTGAGATAGGAAAAAACTTGCGAACTGAAGAGAGGAAACCGTGAGAGAAATTTCAGCCACATGATTCAACAAGGAAATTACCTAAATACCCAATATGATGACCTCTTTGACTTGCCACCTCATCATACTAATGACCATGTGTGTGAGAGACTATGCCACATCAACAATCTCCACCTTGGTATACCCCCACACACAGACACTGATTCAGAATTGAATAAACAGGATTTCTCAGACCATAGCACCTCACTAGCCAATATCAACTTTCTGCAAGTTCAAGCAATGCTTGAACTTGGCTAGTGACACAATCTTAGTGATAAAATCAACCGGGTTGTGTGCCGTGTGAATTTTGTGAATTTGAACCCTTCATTCGGCAATGATATCTTTGATCTAATGAAGTCTTGTATCAATGTGTTTAGTCCTTTCATGGAAGGATTGGTTCTTGCAAAGATGAATTGCGCTTTGATTGTCACAAAACACTTTCACACTCTCTTGATTGATGCCTAGTTCATTCGCCAAGTTCTTCAACCATAAAGCTTCTTTCATCGCCTCTGTTACACCTATGTATTCAGCCTCTGTAGTTGAGTGAGCAACTACATGTTGTAATGACGCTTTCCAACTCACAGTACTACCGAACAATGTGAACACATACCCGGTTAGAGATCTTCTCTTGTCTCTATCCCCGGCAAAGTCCGAATCCACATACCCAACTTCTCCACTTGAATCTCGATCATCCTTGGAGTAACTTAGACCAAGTTTCATACTACCTTTCAAGTACCTCAAAATGTATTTCACCGCTAACCAATGTTGCTCGTCCGGATTTCCCATATACCTGTTCACTAGACTTTGAGCATAAGCTAGGTCAGGTCTTGTGCAAACCATGTCATACATGAGACTACCAACACCGCTAGCATAAGGAACCTTAGCCATTTGTTTCTTATCTTCCTCAGAATGAGGACAATCATCTTGAGACAACTTGAATTGAGACCCAATAGGAATGTTTGCACTTCTAGCTTCATTCATGTTGAATCTAGTAATTACCTTCCGAGAGTAACCTTCTTGAGTGTCAGTTAACCCTTTCCCATTGCCTTTTCTCTTGATCTCCATACCTAAGATCATCTTAGCTTCCCCCATATCCTTCATTTCAAACTCCTTCTTTAGAATATTCTTGAGCTTGATGATTTCATGGTTGCTCTTGCTTGCAATGAGCATGTCATCTACGTATAGAAGCAAATAGATGTAATTTGTGTCATCTAGTTGCTTATAGTAGACACAGTTGTCACAAGTGCTTCTCTTGAACGTAATATCCAACATGTAAGTGTCGAACCTCTTGTACCATTGTCTTGGAGATTGTTTCAACCCGTAGAGAGACCTTTGAAGTAGACACACATGATCCTCTTTGTCCTTCACCTCAAAACCCCTTGGTTGAGTCATATAGATCCTCTCCTCAAGTATCCCATGTAAAAACGTTGTTTTCGCATCCATTTGTTCTAGATATAGATCAAATTGAGCCACAATGGCCAATACCACTCTTATGGAACTGCGCTTCACAACCGGAGAGAATATTTCATTATAGTCTATTCCCTCCCTTTGAGTGTACCCTTTTGCAACAAGCCTAGCTTTGTATCTAGGTGGATCCCCATCAGAGTTACCTTCTTTCTTTTTATAGATCCACCTGCAACCTACTAGCTTTACTCCACTTGGTTTCTTCACAAGCTTCCATGTTTGATTCTTGTAGAGAGAGTCCATTTCTTCTTTCATGGCAAGACCCCACTCATGACTTTGCTTACTGTTTATGGCTTCATTGTATGTCACAGATTCATCATTCAATAGATTTTCAGCTGTGTTTAGAGCATAGGCAGTATTTGATTCATACCCAAACCTTTCTGGAGGCTTGATTTCTCTTCTAACTTTGTCTCTGCAAAGTAAGTAATCTTCCTCTGATTCGTCACTTTCGGATTCAGAATTAGCTTCACTATTGTGATCCACAATTTCATTTTGTTGATCAACATTAGTGACAGTATCACTAGGTTTATCAACATGCTCCACCTCAACTTGAAACTCACTATTCATCTCATTTTTATCAAGGGTCTCTTTTGTTTCTTTACCCTTAGTCAATTCAGTTTCCTTGAATACCACATCCCTGCTTATGATACATTTTTCTCATCTATAGACCATATTCTATAGCCTTTCACACCATCAGAATATCCCATGAACAAACCTTTCTTTGCTCTTGGTTCTAACTTTCCTTCACTCACATGGAAGTAGGTCGGGCAACCAAAGATTTTTAAATTGTTTAAGTTTGGTGGTTTCCCCGTCCAAACTTCCTTTGGTGTCTTAAAGTTTAAAGCAGTGGAGGGACTCCTATTAACAAGATAGCAAGCTGTATGAACGGCTTCACCCCAAAAAGATTTTGGAAGGTTAGCACAAGATAACATAAATCTTACTTTCTCTAATAGTGTCCTGTTTAGCCTTTCCGCTAAACTATTTTGTTGAGGAGTTCCTCTAACAGTGAGATTCCTATAAATCCCATGTTCTTTGCAAAAATTATTGAACTCCTCGTTACAAAATTCCAAACCATTATCGGTTCTTAGAGCTTTAATCTTTAAGCCACTTTGGTTCTCAACCTTTTTCTTCCAATCAACAAAAGTTTTAAATGCTTCATCTTTTGTTTTTAATAAGGAAATCCAAACTTCCCTACTAAAATCATCAGTAAGGGTTAAGAAATACCTCTTTCCTCCATGTGTTGGTGTTCAAGATGGCCCCCAAAGATCCGAGTGGATGTAGCCAAGCTTCTCTGTAGTCTTGTGAATTCCGGTAGCAAATTTTACTCTTGTCTGCTTGCCAAAGATACAATGTTCACAAAATTCAAGGTTTGAGATCTTATCTCCACACAATAGCCCTTGTTTATCAAGTTCCTTCATACCCTTTTCACTCATATGTCCAAGTCTTTGGTGCCATATGAGTGTCTTGTTGTTGCTTGAACTAACCACCTGTGCTTCACCAATTAAGGTGCTACCCATGAGCACATACAAGTTGTTTCCTTTCCTTGTTCCTTTCAATACAACCCTTGAGCCCTTCGTGACTTTTAACACACCATCCTCACCTTTAATTTGAAACTAAAGCCAGCAGCTTCCAAAGTTCCAAGTGAGATTAGAGACCTCTTTAGATCTGGTACATGCCTAACATTAGTTAGCATCTTTATCGAACCATCTGCTAAGACCAATTTCACAGTCCCAATACCAATTACTCTGCATGTTTTATTGTTCCCCATCACCACTTGTCCTCCTTTGTATGGCTTGTACTCAACGAACCACTCCCTTTTAGGACACATATGATACGAACATCCCGAGTCAAGAATCCAGTCATCATTTCCCGATGTGCTGGCTGTTGAATTTGATTCAACCCTTTCCTCATCTGCAGCAACCAGAACCTCAATTCTGTCGTCCTCATCAGTACTTGGAGCCTCACTTTCTATGTCACTGGTGTTGTCCAAAACTTCACAACAGTCATCCCCTGCGGCAAACAGAAGTTCGCAACTATCATAGCCATCTGAGGCTATGGAAGCACTTCCTTCTTCTTCCTTGTATTGAGCCTTCTTCTTCTTTTGATTCTTCTCAGGACAATTTTTCTTAAAATGTCCTTCCTTGTCACATATGTAACACCTATTGTGCTTGGGTCTTGATTTTGATCTTGACTTGTTCTTTCCTTTATTTTCCTTCTTCTCAGACCTCCCTCTAACCATTAGATTCTCTGATTGCTCACTTTCTCTATGGCTTGATTTCTTGGAGAGTTCTTTGGACATTCACTAGTGGAAAAAAGGCATTTCATAACGGTTAAAAACGACATTTCATAACGGTTCATGAACAGATGTGGAAAAAGGAGATATAAAAAATAGGGACTTTTAACATCTGGTGCGGAACTGATGCGAAAAATAGTTTCCATATCTGTTACCCGTAGGTCCGTTATAAAAAGTAAATTTTTATTAAATATAAGCGTGTTTTTGACATCAGGTTTTTACGAGAACCGATATTGAAAATAACTTTTCGCATCGGATTTCTGGGAGAACCGATATTAAATATTGATTTTTAACATCTATTTATTTAAGAACCGATATGAAAAATGAAGTTTTTTTAAAAAATTAAAAAGCTGGTGTCTAATCAGCATACATGCCTATTTATTCTCTACACACCTGCTGTTAGAGAAATCAGAATTACGACTTTGAGAAATCAAAATTCAGAACTTAGTGAAACACAAAGGAGACATTGTAACATAGAAATCCATTAAGGCTAGTACAATCACCATCTTCGGCACAACCTCAATTGTTTTCCATACAAATGTTTTACATGATGGTGCCTGACGTACATAGTCATAACATATTACCAAAACTAATGAAAAAATTACTTCTAACATAAACTAAGCAAGCACCAACACATCACAATCTCAAATACATATTAGCAAATCTAATCTAACATAAAATAAGCAAACAATAAATATGAAACTAGCTTTTCCCATGACTTTGAAGTGGTACCACTGATTACACTGAAAAGATCACTTGGCCAACTATCATGTATGTGGTCCTTTAAAATAAAGGAAGAAAATGGTTCCCATTACCCTGGTAGAGACACGACTTTTGTCACCTGTTGGACCATCATTTGCCAACCCAAAATAAGAAAGCTTTGCATTATAGTTCTGCAATAGAATCAACAAATGTTTCAGATAAGTTGTCCAAATAATTTCTCACATTCATCAGGTCTATTTCTTTCATTACACACTAAATGGAAAAACTAGAAGCAATTTTTAAGACTGGCTTTTAAATCACTAGCCATGCCTTGTTGTGCTAACTATTTAATGTAACAGAAGCAGTGTTTGCTTATTAATTATTAATACTATTTTGAGCAATGGATTCAAAGAAAGAGATGACACTCACCAACCACTCTCTGTGACCCTCAAAGCCATCTTGATTAAGTCTTGTAGAAAGCAAACTCCAAAACCATTGACATTTTCTCTTAGACAAACCAACAAACATCAAAGGGGTGTGGCTTTATTAAAATGATTAAGCAAAGATCATAAAGCATAAGAGAACAACATGAAAGGCATTAAGTGTGAAAATGAGACAAACAAAAGGTTCAAGACAAAACAGAAGACATAATTAAACATAAAAACAAATCACTCATCAATGAAAAACCTTCAAAAGAAAAAATGAAGTTGAAACCTCACCTTTACAAAGCTACTTCCTTTCTTGATTCAACCCTCCCTAGTAAAATAGGAAAAAAAATGAAATTAAAAAACAGAAAACCCTCAAAAAAAGACCACAAACACTATAGTAGACCAAAAAATTCTGAGAGACATTGTTAGGGAAGATATATCTTTGAGCTAATTCTGCACACAACAGCTCAATCGAGTCCAACCTGAAGGCATTCACATCGATTTTTATCAAAACACTAGGTTGCTAATCAGGCTGGTTAAAGAAGAGTTTAAAGAAGAGTTAAAGAAGCCTAATTATGGGAGCCTAATTTTCATGCCTTATCTAAGATTCTTATGTGAGTATAAAGATAAAGAATGAGGGGTAAAAGATCATATATAAAACAATAGAATAATTATGGGAGTAAATATAAGATTTCGTTGTAGCAAATAATCAAACACATGATGAGGGGTAAATGATCATATATAAAGACATCACACCCTTTTTTGGTTAGTGGGGAGACCGTCGGATGATGTACGCAAGTAAATATTACCTAAAAGTCCATTCTTTCCCAAGAAATTAGCTGTTGTTGCAGCATCCCAATCATACCTGGAGGAATATAAGTTTTTAATGTAGGTAACAGGTGTTGTACAATAATTGTCAGGATAAGTAAGATGTGTACTGGTGTTTTGTAGGTTCTTGTGGCTTTGGTTCAATTAGCACTGTCCCTAAAAAAGTAAGAACGTGAAATTATGTAAGATAAATTCATTTATTGAGGATCAGGGCCAAATATAGCAGTCCAAATATATATAAAAATGTCGTAGTTATAAAACTTTTAATCATCTAGCTATTAAAGTGATTAGTTGTGCTCTACTCTTCGTGTGTTTCACACTTAGTGCTACATAAGTTCATCTAGTTGGCATTCCAGGGGAACTCACCATTGAATCCAATCTTTTTTTTTCCTTTTTGATAAGAATCCAATCTTCTTTTTGTATGCAACAGCAGCTTGAAGAAACTTAGCCTGTCACCAGGTACATGAGCAGAGCATTGTTTAAAAAAGATAGAACACACTGCACTTCAAGAGGTAAAACTATTCAAAGAAATTGGTGTACACAATGGATTGCTAAAAGCCCATACTGCCTCGTTCTTTTGATATGTAAACCACTATGAAAATCCTATTCAAGATATTAAGCATCTTCTTCTACATTCAGCACAATCAAAAACACTCTTCAAAATCCCATGAAAACTACAATCTAGTGAAATTAAGCAAACAACAGACTTTAAACTTATCCACGCCCCATCACTCAAGCACACACTTTCATAGTATAAGATTAAGCAGCAAAATAGTACCAACAAACACACTTTCAAACAATTATATTTACCATATAAAATTGGATATATTTAAAAAAATAGCACACTTTCAAACACTCACCCATTAAGCATGTTATTTTATGTATTTCTCTTCAATTTTCTCTGAGCTTTTAAGTCTATCACAATTACAGAAACGTAGAGAAAAATGGTCCCAGTTACTAATTGGAAAAATTAGAGTTAGGGAAAATTAGAATCAGAATTGAAAATCAGAACCAGAAGCTGAACAATGAGCGAGAAATCAATTTCAACTTCATAAACACAACCAGAAGCTCAACAATAATTCGAATTAGGGTTTAAAGTTCATGTGGGAAATCAATTACTCACCCAAACAGAAGTTGCGCAGTGCAGAGGAAGAAGAGGAAGTGCTCACCGTCGTCGCTCGCGTGAGGAAGAGAAAACGCATGCATCACCACATATTTCCCACTTATCATTCCCAAACATCACATTTTTCCCAAACTTCCCAAATCGATTTTCTTCTACCTATTAGGGTTTCGGTTCTCTCACTCAGTCACTCACCACCACCAGAAGAAGAAGAGGATGCACGCAACGGCCAGAGAGGACAAAACTAGAGGAGGAGACAGCGAGTTTGATTATGGTACGTGAAAGGAGTACTGCAGCGTGAGGGTTTTTGCGGGTTGCTTTTTGTTTATGGAGTGAGAAGGAAGGGAGTAACCGAAAGAAATTTGGAAATATTAGAGTTTTCTATAACGGGTATAGCATCGACTCGATATGAAATATGTAAATTACCGTTTTCTATATCATTGGGTCAATGGTCGAACCGAGAGGTCACTAATTGACCCGTATGACCCGATATCAATAAATTTGGTATTAAATTAATATGAGAATTAGAAAAATGTAAGATATTATAAGTCAATATTTTTAAATTTAATATAATTTTGAATTAAAAACAAATTTGAAAATCAATAAAATTACTCATATTTAATAATATTCTAGTTAATAAATATATAGAATCTAAAACCTATGAAAAGTGATACAAAATATTAGATGTCAAATAAATATAATATATAAATGTAATATATAAGTATTAAAATACATATAAATAAATATAATTAGTAGGTAATAGGTTTTGATAGAAATAAAAGAAAAAAAGGTTAAATATTATGTAATACGTTTCAATTACAACAAAACGTGGTAGGGAAATATGTTTCATTTTATATCAACATCCAAGTAATCCAAATATGTATTAGGTCTTATTTCATATCATTTCCTTTCATGTTAGAATTATATGTGAACCTTTAATATTTTGCAAATCTATTATGAATAGTAACGTTTTGTTCTAAATACGTAATATTTTCTAACCTCACTGTTTATCCGCTTCGTCTAGTTACTCATCAAATCAAAGACTATACATCCGGAGGGTGTTTCCACATCAGCTCTGCCAGCTCATCATCCCGCCAAAATTCTCACCACAAAACGCTGCCATGTGTTCCAAGGACCCACCCACTGCTTATTTATGGCCCATGTGATGTGATGTTGACTGCTCCTTCCTGCCACAGTGGCAGCCCATGTGATATTGTCAGTCTTAAAGCTGCAAAGTTGAAGGCAATACTTTCCCCAATCCAGTACAATTCTCATACGCAAAGAAAATTTCATCATCAGTACTTCTCCCCATCCTTCGATCTCCCTCCCCTTGTCTCCCACACCCTCACCGTGGCCAAAACCTCTCTCCTCTCTCTCTCTCTCTCTCTACCACCCATCTCTGGCCAAAGCCTTCGATCATCATCCTCTACTCTCTTCTTACTCCATCTTAAAAACAAAGAAGATGTAACCCCAAAAGTTGCCATCAACAGCAACCTAAGAAAAACAGAGAAGAGAAGGGATAAAAATGCATGCAAGTCAACATCTCTAGCCTTCTTCAAGTTGTAAGTAACTATTATGACACTTTTTATCATTTTCTCTTTTCATTCTCTTTGTTCCTTCAAATTCTGGTTTCGATGTTGGGTTTTTTTTCTCTTGCAGTGCAGAAATCTAGATAATTATTTATTCCTCACTTAAACTTCAAGGTTAGTTTCTCCACCATATTTATTAAACCTGATTTGAGTTTTTTCTTTGTCAATGGGTTTGGTTCTTTGTTCTTTCGTTGAACTCAGTTTTCTGCATTTAAAAAGGGGTAAGATTCATTTATTGTTCTTCCCTTAATTTGGGTTTTGTTCTTTCAGCATTTAAAAATAAGGGTTTCCTCTTCATTTATTTTGTCATTTGCTTCATGTTTTGTTTGATAATAAAAAATATGAGGATTGTGCACATGTTATGTTTGATGAAATGTCTTCATGATGAGGGAAAAACTTTAAATGATTGGGTCAATATGATAATTTACTTGCATGTAAGAAATACAGCTTTAGCCACATGTTGGGTTTTTAATCATATATTTATGGATTGTTGTCTATTACAGGGTGCTTCAAAATGATTTATGGGCTTACATGATGCTTATCTTTCATTAAATTCTACTTACCTATTTTGAACTCTATAAATTTTATTGTAGGAGAAATGATATATTTCTTCTTTGATCACTTTTTCAGTTCATAATAGTTGATTTCATTTTGTTAGAATAACTATTGTTGTGAATGCATTTGAACATTATAATCTAAATCCATTTCAACTTATTTCTTCTGAATCTACACGCAGGTTTCCAAACAGCTCCTATTCAAGACTTTTTAGCATCTCCAATTGCTTGGCTTCTATTTGGTGAAGATTGACATAAAAGAAGTTAATTTGAAGTTGGAGTTGTTACATAATGATGGTTAGAAAAACAAGTCTATTTGGGCTTGGTGTGTTTAGTGTGATGAGTGATGACTGTGGTTTGTGGATTTAAGGCTGTGAGTATTGTAGTTTAAGGAAGTGGAATGAGGTCTATAGAATAATATTCTTATGGTAAACGTATGTTTAAAAGTAATTGGTTATTTATTTTTTCTTCATATGGGAATGTTCTTCAATTTGAGAATGGTTACTACTTGCTATACATAATTTCTAAAAAATGCTGGTTTGTATAAATTTATAATCCTAGGTAGATGGTGAAAGAACTATTTTATTGCTGGCAAGAGTTATGTATCTTTGGGTTTATTTCAGTGCATTTATGTTTTCCATTATATGATAGTTGTTTAGCATGTAAAATTGATAATTTCGTGAAGCTTTTTTTGTTCTTGAAATGTATATGTAGTTCTGGAATTTAGCATTGATTGTTAAAAAAGGCGTTTTTCTTTACTTGCAGAAGATTAGGTCACTTGTGGTTTTGAAGAAGCATTGCTGGGTTTTTTATTGTAAGCAAGTCCTTAGTGTGGTTTGAGGATCTGGAGGACCCAACTCTTTCCATTTGTAAAGACTGAACTTGCTTCTATGCTTAAATGGTCCTTTCTTCTACAAGAACTCAAGAAGGGTATATTCATTTATAGGGGTAAGCAAACATTCAAGTGTTTATAGAAAACACTATGAAGCTCTTTAGAGTTTTTGTGTTATTCTGGCCAAGTATAGCCAAAGACTATCTCTTACACAATGCTCATCAAATGATTGTAGTTCATATATTAGTATTTATAAAGAAATCATACAAATCCATTGGGGAATCACTATCTTTCTAATCTAACTCCTTGTGAGCTACATGCAGACATCGAGTTATAATTTAATTGAGGCTGAAGACTGGGAAGTGGCTACAAGTGGGGATGAGATGAGCAAGATGGAGTCTTTTCTTCTTGATAAAAACCATAAAATGGAAATGAACTAACACAGTTGAAGGTATGATCACGGGTTTCCAAGCAATGAAAAATTGAATTGAAAAGTATTTTGAACCTAAAATTGGTATAATTTGTATTCCTCTTTTGGATTTTGTCATTTTTATGATGATTTTGTTGTCATTGAAATTAAGAAAATATGTAATGTTGGGTGAAATTGTAAATTCTAGATTTTATTAACCTATGTTAGATGTTTTCTGATAAGGATCAACTGTAATAAGTAGAGAAACTGAAGAAATAGTACTCTCAGTGTAAGGGTACTGTTCTATTGATGAATAAAATGACAAAGTATTGCTGAATAAAGTGTAATCAGCTAGTACAGTAGTGCTGAAATGGAAATAAAGCAGTAAAATATCTTGGGAGCTTCGAGGGTCCCAGGCCTCCAATAGGGAAAACTCCAATTCTTGCCTACCTCCCCACTCAATGGTCCCCACCTATATAATAATGAGATCTATTTTCTCTCTCATGACAGTTAGAATATTCTGTCATGCAATACACACACCCTTGGCGCCTCAGTGAGCCAATGAGGTGCTCCCACTTACATTCTTTTTGTGTTTTCTCATAAATACCCTTCCCCATTTCTTCTTATTACTATCATTCCCTCCCCCTTCGAAACTATCCTTGTCCTCAAGGATAAACTCAGGAAATTCCTGTCTGATCTTCTCAACTGATTCCCAGGAATTTTCAAAGTCTGGCAGACCTGTCCACTTGATCAACACTTCCCAATCACCCTGGTCATTCTGTCTTCTGTCTTTCACTGTCTCTGGCAGCACTTCCAGCGTCCATTCTTCATTGAGGCAAGCAGGCAATGGTTGGAAAGTGCAATTTGGAGTAACTGACTTCTTCAACAAGGAAGCATGAAAAACAAGATGAACTTTACTGTCTTCTGGCAGTTTGAGCTTGTATGCTACAGCTCCAATCTTCCTTTCAACTTCGTAGGGGCCATAATATCTAGGACTCAATTTCTGGTTCACCCTCTTTGCAAGACTCTTCATCTTGTAAGGTTGCATCTTCAAGAACACTAGATCACCTACTTGATATTCCACCTCTCTTCTATGTTTGTTTACTTGAGCCCTCATCAGTTCCTGAGCTCTCACCAGTTGATCATGCAATTCCGTCAGCATTTCATTTCTTTCTGCAGTCAATCTGTTCACCTCCTCCACAGTTGAGGATTTTACATCTCCTCTAATTAATACTGGAGGATCTCTCCCATACAATGCATTAAAAGGAGTGGTCTTTAAAGAAGCATGATAATTGGTGTTGTACCAATATTCAGCCCAACTCAACTATCTAGGCCACTGTTTTGGTTTCTTCCCAGTGAGGTGGTGTGCTGAAAGATGTTGTGCAAGTGTACACAGTCACAAACAAGTAATAAAGTAGAAGTAAAGTATCGTTCCCACAGAGATTGTATAATTCTTAATGTATTGTTGTGAAGACATGTAAATTAATGCTACTATCTACTCACAATTTTTGGTTTTGGTTGAAGTTGAAATGAAGTTTAAAATGACAATAAATAACAGAGAGGAAATCAGTGGAGAAATATAGTTGAGATGCTTTCATCAAATAACTTTTTTTTAAGTGTTAAGTGCATTCGTGTGGTGCAGGTGCACTGGATGCAGCTGCATCAGTTGTGTGCTTTTCAGCTACTATTTCAAAAGTTGTTTTACAAGCTTCCTATGTCTAGGTGTGCTAAATAAATTCACTCTTGACCTTGAAGTACTTGCTGATTTAATCCTAAGGGCTATGTTATCCTATTTCTAGAACTAACATGGAATTAACAAGCTTCTTTTATTAAACAAGTTAATAAAGGCTTTATTAAACACGTACCCCTATTGATTATTGATTTCTAGTTATAAACCATGTCTGTGAATATAACTCTACTCATTTTAAGCGATCAACCTTAAAATAAGATGGATGTAGTATAACACAAGAATCAAAGTACATGCAACACACAAATAACACTTAACTTTCTCAAAAGATCATTATAAGACTAGCACATCTCAACTAAAGGAATTTAGCTCATGATAGACATTGCAAGATGAAAAGAGATTGAATAAAACATATTGAGGTGATGGAAATTATCAAGAAAGAACAACAAAGTAAAATTTACAATATTGAAGCTTTCTTGCATCAAGCAATGCAGGTGCACTGATCTCCTTCCTATATCTATGAAGAAGAGAAGGGAGAAGGCGTCAATTCCTTCCTTTTCTCCTTGCCACTATCTAAGAAATTAGAACTAAAAACTTGGAAGTAAACGTACAAGAAATTCTAAGAGTGTAAAAATGTAAGAAAAAGAGATTATGAGATATTATGAGATGTTTTTCAAAGTGAGAAGTGGGGATCCTTATATAGCCTCCAAAAAGTGAATTCCTTGAGGGCTAAGTAAACTTGAGAACTCAACCATGGTTACTTTTCAGCCTTTGAAAAAGCAATTTGAGTTTCATACTCAAATATCAAGAGTGGTCCAATTAGAGCTTGCCATTTGGTTCATGAAATGATTTCTTCAAGTGATCATCCATTGTGGGCGCCTCCTTTATAAAGTTTCCATGTGCCCCATGTGATTGTGGATCAGCTATAATGTCATTTGGTGGTGCCTTTGTCTTCTTTTGTTTTGAGGTGCTTCCGGTGTTGGCCTTTTTCCTACCATTCGCAAAATGGTGCAGCTGCATGCAGTGCAGCTGCATCAATTGCAGGTGCATGCAGTGTAGGTGCACTGGATGATTTGGATGAAATCTTTACTTTGTGTATTGTGTTCTTCCAATGTAGGTGTCTTATCTGAAAACACTCAACAAACAAATCAAACATACCAACATCTAGACATCATGCTAAATATTGTGAATGACAACATGCTTTATCCTTTAATGTTTGTTTATCTAATTTCTTCTATAATATTTAATTAATTTATATTTGATTTCAAACAATTATTTAGGTTTAGTTGTATAAATAACTCTATATAAAATAGAGTTATCATGAGGCACCTGAGATAAGTTTCCACACATCTATTTACCACTTCAGTCTGCCCATCTGTTTGTGGGTGATATGCACTGCTATACTTCAATTTAGTTCCTGATTGCTTGAACAGTTCAGCCCAGAATGAGCTCAAAAACACCTTATCACGATCGGATACAATAGAACTGGAAAACCATGGAGCTTTACTACTTCATTTATGAATAACTCAGCCACATCTTTAGCTGTATAAGGATGGCAAAGAGCCATGAAATGTGCATACTTGGTGAGTCTATCCACCACCACCAGAATAGTGTCTTTCCCTAGAGCCTTAGGTAAGCCACCAATGAAATCCATGGTTATGTCACTCCATATATGATCAGGTACAGGCAGAGGCTGCAATAAACCCCCTGGACTAAGTGTCTGATATTTGTTTCTTTGGCAAGTTTCACATGCCTGCACATACTCTTTTATCTTCTTTCTCATTCCTTCCCAGTAAACCAAACCAGCAATGCGCTTGTAAGTTCTGAAAAAATCAGAATGACCACCAATAGCTGAGTCATGCAATTCAGTGAGTATCCACTGAATTCTAGGAGAATTCTGAGGAAGCACAATCCTGTCTTCCTTATACAATCTCCCTTTCTTCAATTTATAGCCTGGTTGACTATCAGGATCACTCACCAAGGCCTGCGCAATCTCTCTTAACTTGTCATCAGCCTGTACTTCATCTTCTAATCCATCCCAGACTTCACATTGAATTGTAGTGATAGCTGAGAATTGCAATTTTCTAGACAATGCATCAGCTACACCATTCTCTTTCCCAGGTTTATACTCGACCTCAAAGTCATATCCAAGCAACTTGGATACCCATTTTTGTTGGCCTTCACCCATCACCCTTTGCTCTGTAAGGAACCTCAAACTCTTTTGGTCTGTGTGCACTTTAAAATGTCTGCCAAGGAGGTAAGGTCACCATTTTTGGATGGCAATGACTACTGCCATCAGCTCCCTTTCATACACAGATTTCTGTTGTGCCTTTTCAGATAGAGTTTGGCTCATATATGCAATGGGCCTCCCCTCTTGCATCAACACAGCACCCAACCCTTTTCCTGAGGCATCAGTCTCTACAACAAACTCCTTCTCAAAATCAGGCACTGCTAGCATAGGAATGGTAGTCATTGCATGTTTCAAAAACTCAAATGCCTGCTGTGCTTGCTCAGTCCAGAGAAAACTATCTTTCTTCAAGAGTTGAGTTAATGGCCAAGCTATCTTGCCATAATCCTTGACAAATTTTCTATAATAACCTGTCAATCCCAAAAATCCCCTGAGCCCTTTTAAATCTTTAGGCACAGGCCACATCAACATGTCTTCAATTTTCCTAGGATCAGCAGACACCCCTGCACCAGATATTATGTGACCTAAATACTCAACCTGATACTGTCCAAAGGAGCATTTCTTTCTGTTAGCATATAGTTGGTGCTGCTGGAGTAATAACAGCACCTTCCTCAAGTGCTCAGTATGTAGTGCAGGACTGCAACTGTAAATTAAAATGTCATCGAAGAAAACTAATACAAATTTTCTAAGATATGGTCTCAACACTTCATTCATCAATGCCTGGAAGGTTGAAGGTGCATTAGTGAGTCCAAAAGGCATCACTAGGTACTCATAGTGACCCTCATGAGTCCTAAATGTTGTCTTTGCAATGTCCTCTTCCCTCATTCTGATCTGGTGATACCCAGATTTCAAGTTCAGCTTTGAAAAAATCATAGCACCACCCAACTCATCAAGTAACTCATCAATCACAGAGGTATGGGAAATTTGTTAGGCACAGTTACTTTATTTAAAGCTCTATAATTCGTACAGAACATCCACCCTCCATCTTTTTTCTTAACCAACAATACAGGACTAGCAAAGGGACTAGTGCTATGTCTAACTATACCAGCATTCAACATTTCTTTAACAATCTTTTCTATCTCATTCTTTTGGTAAAAGGGATACCTGTAGGGTCTGATATTAGGAATTGGAGCTTCAGGTTGCATAACAATGGCATGGTCATGCTCTCTAGGTGGTGGCAATCCTGCTGGCATCTCAAATACTAATTGGAATTCTGCTAACAATTCTGACCACTGTGACTCTTCTTCAACCCCTGTACCCTTCTCTGCCCCACACTCTACATAGAATCCTTCACCTTCCTCATGAAGAGCTTTCATCATAGCTTTCCAAGAAGCCTGTACAGTGCACAGAGCAGGATCTCCTTGTATCACAAACTGTTGCTCCTCTTGAGTCCATTTCAGGCTAAGGTTCCTGAAATTTGCCTCAATATTTCCTAGACTTGCAAGCCAATCCATCCCCAACACCAGTTCAGTCCCTCCTAGCTCCATTAAGAAGAAGTTCTGGGTAAATTCTACCCCCTGCACTCCAAACTTCAGTCCCTTACACACCCCCTTATTCCTCACCATCTCTTCTGTTCCTATCTCCACTAAGAACACTGGTGTGTCCTCCATGAGTAGCTTCAATTCCTCCACTAATTTGGGAGAAATAAAGTTACTGGTTGCTCCAGAATCAATGAGGATCACAACTCTCCTTCCATTGATCACACCCCACACCTTGAAGGACTTGTTTGATGTGAGCCCTTCTTTACTTTGCAATGAGAGTTGCAAAGTCTTAAGTTCCTCCACAATCTCAGCAAACTCCTCTGCTTCATCACTGTTCTCCTTCTCTTCCCCTTCATCCACCTCACACAGCTGGAATTGCATGTGTTTGAACTTACATACATGAGCCCTATTCCATTTGTCACCACATTTGAAACACAATCCCTTCTTGGATCTATCCTCCAGTTTAGCAGGGTCTAACTTTCTTCCCCTAACTCCATCATAAGTTCTCTTCTCCCCTCCTTCAGCTCCAGAACTACTCCCTTTTCCTCCATCCTTCTGCTCTTTGGGATTACTCCAAGTGCTACGAAACTTGGTGTTAGAGCTCTTCCAATCAGTCCTCTCCTTCATCAGAACACTCTTTTTACTGAGTGCTACATTTTTTTCCTCAATTAACAGGGCACGATCCATGAGATCTGCCAAATCTTCATACTCATACAACCTTACTTCTGCTCGCACTTCCTCCTTCAATCCATTCAAGAAAATGCTATCAAGCATCACACGTTCCTCGCGTTTCAACGGAGCAACATACAATTCAAACTTCTCTCTGTACTCTGTTACTGTACCTTCCTGCTTCAAGCTCAATAAAGGACCAAGAGGATTGTTGATCGTGCCAGGGCTAAATCTCCTCTTCACTGCTATCGTAAATTCCTCCCAAGTGCGCGACGGGGCCTGTTCTTCCCACCACTGAAACCAATTAAGAGCACGATCCTCCAACGCGATCACAACAGCGTCAAGCTTGTCTCGTTCGCGAACTTCGTTGATGCGAAAGTATCCGTCAACTCGAACCAACCATCCATGAGGATCGTCACCTGAGAACACCGGTATCTCCAGTTTACGACGCCCACCACGGTAATGTGGAGTGGGACTTCCATTGTTATGAGGTCGTGAATGCAAACGCCGTGGAGGACTGGATCCTTCATCGTCGGTGATCTCACCGTCGCCTGGGTCGTGTCGTCATTTCCGTCAACCTCTGTAACACCTCAGCCATGGAAGCTTCAACAGCCCCAAACCTCTGTTCTAACGCGTTAACTCTGTTTTCCATATTGCCTCTCGTCACAATCATAACAGTACCTGGAAAGCACTGCTCTGATACCAAATTGATAAGGATCAACTTGATATAAGTAGAGAAACTGAAGAAATAGTACTCTCAGTGTAAGAGTACTGTTCTATTGATGAATAAAATGACAAAGTATTGCTGAATAAAGTGTAATCAGCTAGTAAAGTAGTGCTGAAATGGAAATAAAGCAGTAAAATATCTTGGGAGCTTCGAGGGTCCCAGGGCCTCCAATAGGGAAAACTCCAATTCTTGCCTACCTCCCCACTCAATGGTCCCCACCTATATAATAATGAGATCTATTTTCTCTCTCATGACAGTTAGAATATTCTGTCATGCAATACACACACCCTTGGCGCCTCAGTGAGCCAATGAGGTGCTCCCACTTACATTCTTTTTGTGTTTTCTCATAAATACCCTTCCCCATTTCTTCTTATTACTATCATTTTCATAGACTAACTTTCGTGTTTTGATGAGCAATTTTATCCCCATGTTAATTAGCATTAAGTTTGAATCATTCACAATCACCATCACCACCTTTTAGAAACATTTGGATTCAGACTCCTACTTTGACCATGCACTTTTAGTATTAAATGCTGATTTTTAAGTGGATGTCTAACTACTAGCTCCTTTAGCTTAAAAATGCAAATTAATGCCAATAAAGACATTATAAGTCCAATTGAGATTTTACTAATTAGATGTCAATAAAGACATCAAGTTCCAATTGAGAAACATGAAACATGGATCTATTTGTTTAGTGGTAAGACATGAATCCTCTCATAATGACACTCAAATGCACTATAAGCAACCTGAAACACGGCTTTAGTCATCTTTAGGCGTTTCTTTGTTTCATCCTTTGCTAAGCTTTGTTTCCTGCAGTTTGGGTGTGAGAGGCTTTCGGCTTTCTGTCTGATGCAGAAGTTTGTTCACCTGAAATCACTGGGGACTAACTTGCAGAAAATATCTGCCTTTGCTGTGGATCATATGAAAGGTTTGTCTACATTGAAGCTAAAAAGCAGTGTGAGATAAACGAGGTAGCTTTAGTACTGAGAATTTTGATTGGTTTATTGATATAGACTACTGGTGAAATGTTCCTACAACTGGCTAGATCTATTTTCAATTGCCACCAACGTTTCATATTAATTATGGGAAAGAATGAGTGAGAAATTTGTTTTTGGGTGTTTTGTTTTTGGGGTTTTTAGGAAAGAATGAGTGAGAAATTTGATTGCCTGTTTTAAGTGGTTGGAATCAATGTATGTTAGAATTTGTTTCAGATGCAGGATGCTGTCTATCTAACATCACCATAAGCTGATAAACAAAAGGCATTAAGTTCTCTCAATGAAGCTAAAAGTCATTCCTTAATCACTATTATATTGTGCTATACAAATCAAAATGAAAATATTGGGATGAAGTAACTATGATGAAAGAAAGGGGGGCTGCTGTGATTTAAGAATCCCCATTATCCAATGACCTTATCTTTCTGACTACTAACATTTTTAATTTTTTCTTTCAAAACTTTAGTATGTACCGCAACCTTTTGTGGTTTCTTTGTGCATCTCAAAAGCTACTCATGCATGTTTATGCCATCTAACAACTGTGTTTTGTGTTTCATCCAGAAAAGCATGGAAGCGAAGTGGAACAAGTAATCAAGAAGATAATTTCCAGTATATAGATTAACATGGTAATATTTATTTGAGCATTCATTAAATTTTATACAAGACAGTCTTCTATTTTTTAGCTAGAAGTGTTAAAGGCATGAAAGAATATAAATAACTTCAAACAATTGGAAATAGGTACACTGAATATTGTTTGTCTTGGTGTGAGCTCTGAAGAATAGCCCAAATATGATACTTTTATTCTTACTAAAGTTAATAATAGTTGGATTAAGAAAATTTTGTTACTTTCATCATTCTATAACGAGGAAAAATGATAAGCACCCAAACACTTTGAAAACCCTCCCTAACTGCTAAGGGGAAGAACTAAGTCATTTAAGTACTCCCTTGAGTATTAGCAGAAATCCAACATGTGAAAGCAATAATATATGTGAATTATTTTTACGCTTATTCATTTTTAAGTTGATTTGAATTTATTGAATTAAGTTCCTACCATTACATATTTGTTAATTATAGTTGGTCTTTGTCTATATGTGATTACATGATTTTTCCATAGGTAAGGACTTTCACAAATATTCTTTTGGTCTTTGCTCACTGATTGTCAACCATTGTGTTTGCAGCACAATTAAATGACGTGGAGTTGGAGTTGGGTTTGTTGCAGTGGCAATTTTAATGCTTAAGTTTTGTTTCTATTCAAACTTCAGACTTTATCTATAAATAATGAATAACACTTGATCTATGGATTATGTTTGTACTTTTGTAATAATATCTAGCACTTTCATCTGTGTTAGTACTTATAATGTACTTCTTAATGTCAACCACTCTTATCTCATTCTTATGTTTATTTTATTCTGCTTATAACCCAATTATTATATAATAACTAGCATTTCTACTACTGCCATTACTTTTTCTTTCGTTTTTATCCTTTTGAATCTTCTAAACCTAACTTAGTTGTTAAACTTTGGCGTCAATTAATTATTAACCTAATTTTGGCCTTATAATGCTTCTGTAGACCCTAGAGCTTTGGCGGCGCTAGTTACTTACAAGAAGTGAACAAACCTTTTTTTTGTCGAAAAATTGCATTGATAATAGTAATGGGCAGAAGATCACAAAAGATAGCTTGGGTCTCTTGGCATGTTGGATCGTCCCTGCTCGGGAGCATCGAGGTGATCATCCGTGTCCCAAAATAGATTAAGTCACTGAGTCTCCATTATATTCTTTTTGACAATGTCTCCTTATCTATTATTTCATTCCCATTTTATTTTATTTTTCTCTTAAAAATACAAAAAACAGAGTCACCAAAAGTTATATAGTATGAAAGACGCCTAAAGTCCACGTGAATTTTACCTAATTATAAAGTGAACGTTGGTAAGAGGGGTTTTTTTTGGGACAATGATGTGAAAAAGAGTGTTGCAACTTGTTTTAATATTTTTTTTTAATTGGACAATATTATCTCTTGTTAGAATTACCAAACCGAAGATAATATTATCTTTTGTTCCTTAACTCTGGGCTGTCTTGGCAATTTCAATGATATAACGACATCGGCTCCCGGTTTGAACTCGGTGTGAGCAGTGGTGATGTGTGTATTTATTTGCTATTTAGAGCCTGTATTTACGGGCTTTTTAAGAAAAAATTACTTTTTTAAAAAAATAATCACTTATGACGACATGTTGTCTATTCGTTACAAATTCTTAAAAAAAAAAAGCTGAAATATTTTAAAATCTGCTTCATATGAGAGAAGCTGTTTTAAGTAGCTTCTTATTAAAATAAGTGATTTTCAGTATACTACACAAACACAACACCGCTTCTCATTTTTTAAAAAATCTCATAAAACTGATCTCTAAATTATTTAACAGCAAAATCACTTAGTTTTTACTCTCTATGTTCCTGATCTTTGGTACTTTTGGCATTTCATTTTTGTTCCAAAACAATAGTACTTTTAAAAACCTAATGTATAATTCACCCAATTTTTCCAAAGATACCCATTATATTTATTGAGTTTTTTAGAGTACAAAGTATGAATTAATTATCTCAATGCAAAATTACCAAAATTAGGAATAGACAGAGTAATTAGGAATAGACAGAGTAATCCGTAACCAAAGGGGCCGATAATCTAAGTAGGAAAAAAAACCGGAGATATTACCGAGACCTAGGATTCAGTGGGCTTGATTGTAATTTTGGGCTAGAGATTACGTTACTAAGCTTTTGCCTTAGTAACTCTTACTAAATTTATATGAGTCGTTGGGTGCTCAATCTATCTATCTAATCTAATCTAATCTAATCTATCTAATCTAATATCTATATCTATTTAATCAAACAAACAACTTACAAAAAGACAATTTTAGACATCTTCAGTAGTTGACACATCACCACTTTATTTCTCATTTTTTAATTCTATTTTATCTTCTTTTCCAACTCTCCCTCTCTCACATTTCCCAATATTTATCACCTTTTTTACACATTTACTATTTGTGGCCCCACACCCTTTATTTGAAAATATTTCTTTTCCCAATTTTTTTAATCTACTATATAATATAATATAATAAAACTAATATTAAATGATTTACAATTAATTCCTATGTACTATCTAATCTAATATCTATTTATCAAATCTAATATCTATTTATACAAACAAACCACATTTAAATTACTCAAACAAACCTCCCTATTTACCTAAACTCATCTAACTAAGGACAGCGTTGTAATTAACTGTCAAATCTTTTTTCAAATTTTCTTCTCACTCCTACTTTTTTCTTACTTTCTCATACTTTTTTTAAAATTTCAAAATTCTAATCAAACCCACTCAATTTATTTTTTCACTATCTACTATAATCTACTAATCAAGTAAAATAATCAATTGAAACTACGAGATAACTGAACTGATATATAAAAGACACAGGATAACTGTACTGATATATAAAAAAACACGAAATTAATATCTAAAAAAATAAGAAAACTTAATGACTATTTAAACTACTGATTAACATTCAAATCAAACCCACACACTTTCTTTTCCCACTATCTACTATAATCTACTGATCAACTAAAATAATCAATTTGTTTATCTAAAAAAACTAAAATAATCAACTGAAACTACGAGATAACTGCACACACACAGATATATATATATATATATATATATATATATATATAAACGGGATAACTTCACTGATATATAAAAAAACACGAGATTAATATCTTAAAAAAGAAAACTTAATGACTATTGAAACTACTGATTAATATTTAAAACACATGTGACAAATATTTGTCACTAATACCTAAAAAAGGACAAATAATTGTCACAAATATATAATAAAACACAGGATAAATCTTTTTTATTGATAATCTACTATCTATCTTTTACTATCCACTTTAATCTATTAATCAACTAAAATGATTAATTGAAACTATGAGATAACTTCACTGATATATAAACAAACACGGGATAACTGTACTGGAATGTAAAAAAACACGGGATAACTGCAATGATATATATAAAAACATGGGATAGCTGCACTGATATATTTGATAATCTACTATCTATCTTTTACTATCTACTATAATCTACTAATAAACTAAAATAATCAATTGAAACTATGAGATAACTGCACTGATATATAAACAAACACGGGATAACTGTACTGATAAATAAAAAAACACAGGATAACTGCAATGATATATATAAAAACACGGGATAGCTGCACTGATATATAAAAAAAAATATTGCACTAATATATAAAAGAACACGAGATAAATTCGGAGATTGTTTTTAAATGATACTTTTACATTTTTTAGTACTCCCGAGGTCCCTTAACTTATTTTTTGGTATCAAATCAGTCCCTTAACTTTTTTTTGTATCGACTTAGTGCCTTAACTTTTAAAAACACAACAACGTAGTACCATTTAACGTTTTTTTTTGTTAACTCCGTTTAACAGTGGCTGACGTGTCTATTAGGTGAAAACTGGAAAAAAATCCTCTTCTTCATGTTCGCATCCTCTTCTTCCATGCTCCATGAATTTAAGCAATAGGTGAAAACTGGAAAAAAAAAATCCTATGCATCCTCTTCTTCCATCGTCTTCTTCATCCTATTCCTTCATCTTCTTCACTCTTCTTCATCTTGGAAAAAATGATTATCATCATCATCAATCTCATCTTCATGGGTTTCGATTAAAAAGAAAAGAAGAAATGTAAGTAAGTCAGAAAAATCCAGATCTGGAAAACAATCTATCTACGTTTTTTGGTCTGAAAAACAATCGAATGTAAGCAAGTCATAAAAATCCAGATCTGGAAGTCGATTCTTCAATTCTGGGTTTCGTTTGTTTGATTTTCAACAATCGATCTGCGTTTTTGGGTTTGTTTCGTTTCCATTTTTGGGTTTTGTTTCTGGATTTCTGGATTATTGGCTTCAATCATTTTTGATACAGATACAAGATTCATTTTTTATCCTTCAATTGAAGAAGATGCATAGGCTTCATTTTTGATACAGATGCAGAAGATCCGTTGCATTTCGTTTTTCGTTTGGTTATGAAGATGAAGATCTGGGTATGAAGAAGTTCTGGGTATGAAGAAGATGAAGATTGTTCACATTTTTTAATTTTTAATTAAAAATAATTATAAAATAATGAGTCAGAAAATAAAATACCACATAAGCATTTAAAAAAAGCCACATAAGCAATCTAACAGCCACCTGAGCATTTTTGTAACGGTGTTAACAAAAAAACGTTAAATGGGACTACATTATCGTGTTTTTAAAAGTTAAGGGACTAAGTCGATACAAAAAAAAGTTAAGGGACTGATTTGATACCAAAAAATAAGTTAAGGGACCTCGAGAGTAGTTTTGCCTAGATTTTAATATTTATCTATTTTTTATTTATTTGAGACTCCTTTTTTATCTACTTTAAATTTGTCTTTTTTTTACGGGGTGTTGTCCAGACTATTTAAATTATGTTTAAGTCGATCTATTCATGAAAAGAACATGGCAGCATCTGTGCGTATGCACGGGTATCCTACTAGTTTTTTAAATAAACTGCATCCAATGGTTATTGTTCAATAAGGGTATTATGGTACTCTTAAATATATCTTATATTAATTAAATTTATTTAGAAAATAAACTAATTCCTATTTTTAGGGGACAGTTTTAATTCACACTTAAATTGTTTTAATTGATGTTCCTATTATATCTCCCTTTTCCTTTTTTTTTTCGCCAGCTCCTTCCTTCCCTCCTCTTGCGTTCCTTTCCTCCTGCGTTCATATCCTTCATTCTTCATATTCCTACTCTTTCATCCCTCCTCTTTTAACCAATTAAATTTTTATTTCGTCAGTTCCTCTATATATATAAAGTAAGCATTTCATCAGTTTCTTTTTTTTTTTAAATGTTGAACCTGTTTCCATTAAATCAACGCACACGGTTGAAGCAAGTCATTGAAGCACGCTATTTGGTTACGCCATTGATGGCTCACTACGGGGTTGATGAACATGAGACCAATATCAGTTTTACACGTTACTTGCTCGTAAATCTTTTCTTTCTCATTGATAATATGTCCACACTCTTAATCACGACTATGAACGCATGTTTATACTATCTATATAGACAACTAACCATTGTTTGACTGTATAACGACCCGATGCTCCCTCAGATGCTCCCTCGATGATAGGGAGGAAAAAGAAAGCAATTTTCAACTGTCTTCGGGATAGGGTATGGAATAAGATTCAAGGATGGTCGGGCAAGCACCTCTCAAAAGCCGGTAGGGAGGTTATGGTGAAAGCAGTGGCTCAAGCTATCCCCTCTTATTGCATGAGCACTTTTCTTATCCCCACCTCACTCGGGGAGGAATTGGAGCGCATGACCAACTCCTTTTGGTGGGGATCGAATAGAAGTCAAGGTAGAGGTATAAATTGGCTTAGATGGGACAAGCTTGCAATGCTCAAAGAATATGGAGGTTTGGGGTTTCGGCACTTCCACACCTTTAATTTCGCTATGCTAGGGAAGCAAGGTTGGAAGCTTCTTACCAACCAAGATGCTATCATATCTTGTGTCTTACCAACCAAGGTTGGAAGCAAGGTTGGGGGCTTCTTTAGGCCATAACCCAAGTTTTATTTGGCGTAGCATCTATGCGTCACAGGTATTAGTCAAGGAAGGGTTGAGATGGAGAGTCGGTGATGGTTCCAATATTAGAATTTGGGAAGACCCTTGGCTTCGAAACTCTACAAATGCGTATGTTACTTCTCCTCGACCGCCTAATACTCACTTATCTTTTGTCTCGGATTTGCTTGATGATACAAATGAGGCATGGAATATCCCTCTTATCAACACATCTTTTATTCCTATAGATGCCAAGAGTATTTTGAGTATACCTCGGTCCTTAGCTCTTCATGAGGATCAAATGGTTTGGAAGTTTAGTCATGATGTTCGTTACTCGGTAAAATCAGCCTATTATCATGCTATGGAACATCTTGTGGACTTTTCTCATTTGAAAGTTGAGGAGAATTGGAATGCTATTTGGTCGCTTAAAATTCCACATAAATTAAAAATCTTTGTGTGGAGGATAGCTAGAGGGTGTCTCCCAACAAGAAGCCGGTTAAATCGAAGAGGTGTCCTGTGTCATGATAGTTGTCCTATGTGTAATGACGCACCGGAGAGCGAAAGGCACTTGTTTTTTGAATGTCCATCAGCCCAAGAAGTGTGGCAGCAAGCTGGAAGTTTGAATTTAATTATGGAACACAGTCAAGCAACTGAGGGAGCATCGGATTTGCTGTTTAATTATGGAACACAGTCACTTTTGTGGTTATTAAACTCTATAACGACCCGTTGCCCATTATATATGAATAACCAAAGTTCTATAATTAGGTGGTTAGAGCTCAAGTAACCAATGTTATATAATTATGTGGTTAGTATAACGACCAACTATAACGACCAATTTACTATTTTATATGAATAACCGAAGCTCAATAATTAGGTGGCTAGAGACAACTAACCAGAATTGTTTGATTCCGTGGCTAGTAGTACCCTAGGCGAAGTTAAGTGACTTCGTGGTTAGATAATACTAACCGATGTCCGTACTTATGTGATTTTTAGTAATTTAGTAACATGTATGACGGCTACATTATATTGTCACCTTTTTTAGTTACAATTATAACGATCAATTTCCTATTTTATATGAATAACCGAATCCCTGTAATTTGGTGGCTAGAGCCATCCAACCAAAATTCTTCAATTCTATAGATAGTAGTAAACTAGCCGAAGTTATGTGACTTCGTGGTTAGAAAAACTACATAATGTCCGGTGACGTTAGTATCTAACCACACCACAGCAAGTTTGTGGCTAGTGTCACTCTAACCACAGCCCTGCAAATCTGTGGTTAGAATCAACTTACCACAGTCATGCACATCGTTGGTTAGTTCTATCTAAACAACCCGCAACATTGGTGTCTAGCCATTATATAGCCAAACGTTGGTTAGTGCTATCTAGCCATCGTCCTCCACGTTTTTTGTTTTATATATATATATATATATATATATATATATATATATATATACACTATCATAAATAAGGCCTATAATTATGGAAGGAAAGTAGGGGATTTGCTTATCAGTTTTCAATTTTAATTGCTAATAATTAATGCCTATAATTATGAAAGGAAAATAGTGGATTTGCTGATCAGTTTTTTTTTCCTAATTATTATGATTGATCTTACCTCTTTACTCTTTAATAATAGTTACTAAACATAATGTTTAGTAATATAAACTAGACTCGTAATTTTGAAATGAGAAGGAAACTGAGGAGGAGTACTGGTGGCTAGGGGTGTTCGCGGTGCGGTTTGGTTCGGTTTTGAGACAAAAAGTGAACCGAACCGTAAGGTAAAATTACATGCGGTTTGGTTTGGTTCGGTTGGCTTCCTAAAATAAAACCGAACCAAACCAAACCAAACCAATGCGGTTTGGATTGGTTCGGTTGGTTCGGTTTTTTCCAAGACAAAACATAATTTAAAACAAAGTTAAAATTAAGTAACATAAAAAATGGCTAACATAAATCTTTAAGAAAAAATTTACTCAAATATATGTAGTTAATAAATTACTTTATTTTAATTCTTTTAAGATAGCTAAGACAATGTTTAAAAGAATTTGAATTAAATATTTTATTGTAATTTTAAAATATAGCATAACAATATGGATTGTTTGTAAGTGAGTCAAATAATTAATTGGATTTGGGTTAGCAAGTGAGTGAGAGTTGGGCTTTAGTTGCATTTGGGCTAGTAAGTTAGTAACGAATGATATAATTCAACAAGCTTTAGTGTTACTTGCGGTTTGGTTTGGTTTGGTTCGGTTTTTGAAATCAAAACCGCGAACCGAACCGAACCGTGCGGTGCATTGAAAAAAAGAACCGAACAAAACCGATTAGAAGCGGTTTTTTGCGGTTTTCGGTTTGGTTCGGTTCGGTTTGCGGTTTTTCAATTGGTTTGGTTCGGTTTTGAACACCCCTACTGGTGGCTAAAACTAGCAAGATACACAGATTCAGTTGACAGTTGTCGTTCATAGAATTGTCCAACACAATTGGCTTTAACTATTTTATTCAACGATACAGCTTCAATGTTAATCCCGAACAGTGGAAATTACTGAAAACCAGAAACCGCCAATAGTTTCCATCAACAAATCATTATCCATTCGTAAATACTGGGTGCTTCCCCTCATGTAAGGTCAAGTAACAATTAAAGTAGTATTGTAAAAATACTTATATAAAGTCGTTATTCACCATTCGACCGATCAGAATCTAAAGCACAAATATATATATATATATATATATATATATATATATATATATATATATATATATATATATATATTAAAGTTTGCACACACACTTAGTTTTCTAACTGATCAGTTTTTGTAATTTGCTGGAAGCTCAATTTTGGAATCAATGGCTGTGACGACAGAAAATGGACGAAGGATCATGGTGGCTGTTGACGAAGGCGATGAGAGCATGTACGCTTTGTCGTGGAGCCTCAAGAACTTACTTTTCCAAAATTCCAAAGATGTCCTTATCCTTCTTTATGTCAAGCCCCCTCGTGTCGTTTATTCGGCCTTCGATGGCACAGGTTCGTACGTTGTAACCAAATACGACCATCAACCCTTGTCGTTTGTTCATTGTTGTGATGGTTTTATGTTTATTTCCATGTTTGTTTCAGGATATCTATTTTCCTCTGATATAACGGCAACTATGGAGAAGTATAGTCAACAAATGGCTGATTGCGTCTTAGAGAAAGCCAAGATCGTTTGTAACGACGTCCAAAATGTACGTATAATTACTTACTAGTAGTACTTATTTTTCTCTGTTAGTTAGTTAATTAAGATTTTGAATATTAATTAAGGTGGAAACTCGGATAGAGAATGGGGACCCGAGGGACGTGATATGTCAAATGGTTCAAAGACTAGGTGTTGATATATTGGTGATGGGAAGCCATGGGTATGGTGTTATCAAGAGGGCTTTTCTTGGAAGTGTTAGCAATCACTGTGCACAGAATGTTAAGTGCCCTGTTTTGATAGTCAAGAAGCCTAAATCAACCGCCGCTGGAGATATATGATCATATACGCTGCTAGTTTTGTTCTTTCTTTCTGTAAATAAATGGTTTACTTCTGTTGTTGTTTCTACGTGTTATTTGGATTTTGCGTGTTTTATTCCTTCTAATCCTCCTAGAAGGGAATCTCTATCGAAATAATTTATAATTTGTTAAAGGCTAAAGTGGTGGGTTTGTTTATCATTATTTTTCTATTCTAAAGTTTCCAAAATGTTTGATCCCATTCTTTTGATGCTTTTTACAATCCAGCCTTCTTTTGTCTTGTTTTTTTCATATCTAAGAATTTATACTTCTTATTGTAGTTAGTCCCAGACCCATATTAGGTGGCCTCAAGGGGTTATGGAGGGACATCAAATTGAAAGGGTTTCATTACGGCCAATCTCACTAACATTTGTTTCTTATTTTTATTTAGGTGATTACTCTCGTCTAGAGTTGGGTGGGTATAATACCTTCTAGGCAAAACTAGACAACATTGGTTCAATATTTATTTTTATTTTAAAATATTTAAATAGAAAAATTTTGCCTAATTTCGTTTAGAAGATATCATACCCACCCAACTCTGGATGGGTATGGTAGAATTTACCTTTTATTTATTATTAAAAGGTGAAGAAAATAAGAAAAAAATTTGCAAGAAAATGTTTTGTGATGATTTTTTTTTGGTGGAAATAAGCGGGTTACACCCTGAGACAAACAACTAAACACTAGACAAAACAAGGACCATCAAGTCTAGATTAAGTTGTTTCTTTAGGGTGTGTTTGGGAGTTTGAAGAGTAAACGAGTAAATTCTTTAGTTTTTTTATAGGCAATATTAATGGGGGTGGCGGAAATGTTAGTTTTTGAGGATTGAACCTAGGATCTCCTTCTTGCACTCTTTTGGTGCATTTCTTTAGTATCTCTCAGCTCGCAGTGATCGGGAAAAAAGTTATCTCTAAACCCTCTCCTAATTTATTTTACCTCCCGAATTTGGAGGGTTTTAGAGAGACTCCAGATATACACTATTAGTTTAATGTCCTCCCCAGCCCCCCTCCTGGCCAAACTACTCTAATGCCCGGGGGGTGTAAATGAAACTAAAGAAATTTTTTACCATTGAGAGAATAACTCTGCGACAATCATAAGAAAATCTTTATGATTAATATATTTTATTAATTTTAAAACTATTATAAATTATAATTATAAAAGGATACAAATGCCAGAATTTTAGGCGGTTACTCAGGGAAAAAAATAGCACTTCGGAAATAGTAACCAATTATATATCCCTTTAAATTTTAAGTAATGACAATTGGTTATGGTTAAGGAATTTTTTGGTTCTTTTTTCTTTTTAAGTAAAGTTGAAACTAATTTGATTTTGTTCATAATTATAATTTTTATGCATTCTCTCTCAATCATTACACTGGTTAAAATCGAATCAAAACCTTTCAAATATGTTTAGATTTTATATTTTTTCATATTTTGATTGTCTTTAAAAGCTCGAGAACTAAAAAAAGTAAATTGTGATCTTGTTTTAAAATTTGATAAAATAATTTGAAATAAGCAACAATTCTAAATATGAATAGAGAAATGCCTATTTTGCACGGAATAGGCATTTTGAGCTAAATGAAACCTAAGAAAAGCACATGAGTCAATAAAATACACAAACATCCGGTGTTGTGTTATACGGGTATTACTACATACATTGTCGATTCATACTGAACAGCGGTGCTGATATGAATAGATACCCACATCTCTATTAGACTAAGTTGTAAGTGTGGGAGACCTTTATAATAGTTCACCTTGCTTGGCTTGGATTATAATATATAGTCAGAGTTTAGGCCAAAATAATTTTATTGAATAAATAAGTTCATCTCAATCTCAAGTTCTTACGTGTTTTTCAAAACAAAGGATATAGGACTTCCATTGCAAACTTTCTATTGAAGAAGCAAATTTCTTATCTTTTAGCTCCAAAGAAACATATATGTCTATGAGCGCATACATAAAAAAATTAAAAGAAAATATCTCAAAGCTATAACATCAATGTTATAATATTTCCAATAAACATGTAAGATAAACAATATGGGAAGGAGTACAAGTCTACCAAAGGCCGAGTGCAGTTTCCATCACCATAAAGTCGCAGAATCCCTGCCATATATAAAACCCTTGACAATCTTTAAGCAAAAAGTAGCATCTCGCGAAGCTTGTATTGGTAAAATATCAAAGTAATGTATACCACAATGAGCGCAACCAAGTTCCATGGTATAAGATGAAGTCGTGCCAACCTTGGAAATTCGAAATCTACCTTTGGCGGCCTTAATGCTGATGCCATAGAAGTAGGAAAAGAGTTTATCATCTTTCCAATAAACTGGGAAATTGTGTTCAGCCAATATAAGATCACAGGGATTGCTATGGCAGTCATATAAAATGGTTTTTGCTTCTTGCTCGTAATCTCATCCCCATAACTCCCAACTACATCTACATTTACAATTAGATAGAGATAGAAAAGCAGTGGTGTCGCAAATAATAAGGCTGCTAAAAGATAAACTTTGTAGTTGGTCATGGAGAATGGAGATAGGCTTGAGAACAAGGAGATAGACTAATACAAGGATGTGGAGAGCATGAAAAAGTAGGAATGCGATTGTGTTTAAATATAATACATTGTTTCCTATTCCACTCAAATAGAAAAGTAAACAAAAGATTACAATACAAAAAGAGGCATTGATTAGCTATTATGATTATGATTTATATTTGGGAAAAAAATCGTATCATAATTCAAATTTGGCTTTGGCGACAAGTAATTTGGCCCATGAAAAAGGAAGTGATCATGGAAATATTTGTATATGATTGAATTAAGATTTGATTTAAATTGTCAAAAAAAAAGATTTGATTTACATTTTTTTTGCATACATTTTTTTTACTGAATATGCAAGTTTTTTTTAAATATAACAATTCTTCTTTTAGTATTTTCCGATGATTCTTACCGGATGTCTTAATATGGTCACAGCGGGAATCGAATTCGGAAGCACCGAATAGACCTCCGTGTCCCAAAGTAGATTACATCAATGGGTCAACAGAGTTGGTTAACAAGCGAGCGAAATTTGTTTGTGAACTACAAAATAATAATAATAATAACCACCTTACATTATCGATCCTCATATTTATTGTGCTACATTATTGATTCTCATATAAGCAATTCAATATTTTATAGAAGTAGATAGAAGTATACAACTATAACATCTTAGAATTGGTAACATGTCTCTTGTTACAATTTAAAATTACTAATAAAAAATTATAAAATGAAACTGTATTTATTGGTTTTCCAATCAAAAATCAACTATACTTTCCAACTCGCAAGTTGTATTGTTAAAGTACTAAATTAAAAGCCTCTTTTTTAGATCATCCATTCATTGCATAGCGATAGTATTCTAATCTTTAACCTACGGATTTTATTTTATTATTATAAAAAAAAGGGTGATAACTTTGCTACGATTTACACAGAAAATCCTTTAGCAGTTAACAAGATTTGAGGCAGTTTCATAATTTGAAAACTCAATTGATCAAAACATGAAACGTTCAATTCAAAAGAGACATTTTTGTCTGTTCTAATCAGTTGAAATAGTCTAATGGGATGAAGCAAAAGCTAAGTTTTTGCTTGCAGTTTTCAACCGTTTCTTTATCTAGGAGAAAAATACTACAACTAAAGAAGATATGACTTCCACTCCGGAATATAACTTTCGCTCACTCCGTATCCCCGCTCTGTAAACTCTCTAGAGCTCATCCTGCAAAAAAGGGTAGGGAAAAGAATTGTTACATACACAGCCTATCGAGCTTGATTCAAGTGATATATATTAAGGGAATGATAAAACCTACATGTACATCCTCCTTATCATCACCGTCTTCACCAGTGTCTGTCTTTTCGGCATCAGAATCGTTGCTAGCTTCATCAGCATCTTTATCTTCCTCGTCTTCTTCAGCCTACAAGGGATATTAACTTCATTAAAATCTGTGTAACTGACGATGGACCAAAATTTCAGGAATCATTAGTTCTACTTACATCGGAGTCAACTGGATCATCCTTTGATTCCTGGTAATGAGTTTAACAGAAGAAGGGCGTAAGAAGAATTTACGTTCTTCCAAATTAAATGAGTAAAATAACAAAGAATCATTTTCAAAGACACTCTTCAGAGTCAAACTTTACCTCTGCTTCTCTCTTCTTCTCAGCCTCTTCAAATGCTGTCTTCTCAGCCTGCAAGAACATATTTTCATCGAATAGGTCAATATTCATCCAACATTGCACCTTAAGGACAAAAGATAAAGTGAACAGAAACAACATACATCCTTCTGTTTGCCCCATGTTTCTTCGGCCAGTTGTTTAGCATACTCAGGATCATCAGTAATTACCACATTGTCAAACAAGGTACCAGATTTGACCTGCCAAATTAGGTAGCTTGCTGATTAGAGTTGGATCCAAAAGGCTCAACAAAAGTCAGTAAAGAAAACAACGAAAACTTTACCTGCCACAATTCAATGCCAACATACTTCAATTTGGGGAAAACATAGAGGTCAGGGTCGTCCTTGAAGTCTGATAAATACATTTTTCAAACGTTAAATATTAATTAAGTTTATTTCATATATTTTATAATATAAAAGAATTTATATAAATATTCAAAATTTTAAAGACAAGGATTAAAAGCAAACCTGGGTTGTCAATCAATGGTGCCTTCCACTTTCCCTTGAAGTTGGGGTTCTTAATTTTCTGCCGAGATGTAACATGCAAAGTTAGTATACAAATCAATCAATTACTAAACATTCTGCAATATCCCATCAATCACCGTTTCCACAAACCTTTGGCTTCCATGGGCCCTTGTACTCTGGGTTGGCAATGGTAGGTGCTGTCCACTCACCATCTTCCTCATCATCCCAGTCTTCAGGCTACAGCAACAATTCGTCTAATCAGTTACTACCAACAACAAAAAATGAGAGATGAATACAGCAATGGGAAAATATCATACCTTCTTGGCATCAGGATCTGGGATCTCTTTTACGATGTCATCGTACCCCTACAAAATACAAGATGTTCAGAGTCAGTATTCAGTATATGTATATATTTCGCGTAGGGCACTGGAAAACTCATACAAGATGGGAGGTTTTTAGAAAAAGGTACTACCTCTGGTTTCTTATCCTCGGGATCAGGGATAAACTCTTTATCATCCCAATCTTCTGGCTGTGAATATATAATGATGATTAGAATAAATGAATACCGAAAACAAAACTGAACTGAAAACTAAACTATAACCGTAGGCGGAGGAAGTACTTTTTTGGCCTCAGGGTCCTTGATTTTCTTTGGAGGGAGAAGACTCCAATCAGAGTAGAGACTACCAGTTTGCTTCTCCACATTATCAATCAGGATGCTGTAGGTTGCATCTGGACGGAGGATAAATGTGTAGACATGAGTAAGTTGGTCAGTCTCACAAGGAACATCCTTCTTTATCAAGTGGTTTGTCTCATTGTAGGTAAGAATAGCATGTACTTTCTTGGTACTGTAACCGCAGATATCTGGACCAAACATGATACTGCAACATAACGACAAACGTAAAAAAATCAGCTATTTTCCCACATGTAAGGCACCGTTAATGAAACGGAAATAGAACAAAACGGGATATCATAAATCACCTGTAAGGAGTATCACCACCAAATTTCTTCTGATCAACATCCCCACTAAGCAACTTCATGTAACCACCACCACAGTCAAGCTTCTGTTCGTGCTTAACAGAAAATTGGAAGACTAGTGTGTTATCCTTATTGCTGAATTCAGGGAACTCAGCAGAGATAGCATAGAATCTGTAGTCTTCACTTGTTTGAATACCTGCAGAGACATCAAACATTCAATCAAATCTACCTTATAAATTAAGATCACTTTTTAAGCAGAACTAAATACCAGCAACAATGATATTCAAGGTTGTCCAACATAATAATAATAATTTAGTGTACCTTTGTCGTTGGAGTCTCCATTCCATTGACCAGAGGTGTAGTTCCATTCTCCAGCCAAGTTCTCGTCTTTCTTCCATTCAGATTTAACCCACCGGTTTTCCCATCCATCTTCACCATTCATCATAATGTATCAGGACAAGTTAGTATAAAAAGGGAAAATAATGATTTAAGATGCAAAAAATATACTAATTAACCATCTATATACAATGTGCTTGGAGGATAACGAGCTAAAAATTTTAACAAAAATGTACAGTTCTTACAGCAATCTTATAGACAATGTACCATCAAACAGGCAAATATTTACAATTGGCCTCCTTGGACATAAAAGAGACTGTTATTTTTAAGCAATATGCTATCCTCACTTATTCTTTTCACGCAATTCAAAGTAATTAACGTCTTAAAAAAAGACATTTCAGCTCAAGAGATTTTGACAATGAAAACTCAAATATGGCTAATTGTCATTGTTGCAGTGACGTCTACTCACTAATCCATGATCAAGAGGCTTCAGAGCTTTCATCATTTATCCAATTTATTTTAGATACGAGCGCCATGATTAAACCCCTTTTGAAAACCACATGAGCACGATTATGAATCAACGTATTAAAATAACAAGCAAAGAGGTAAACACGTTCGCAGATCTACTCCAAACAACGACACTTGAGGTCGGATTTTGATTTGCAACTCAAATTTCAAATCGAACTATCTAAGCGTTCAGATCGAGACTCAAACACATATAAAAATCCTCGATCCTGAACAATTAATGACAAATTAGACATACGGCATTGCACAGAGAAAAATTGAAAATCCGTAAATTACCGGAAAAAATGAAAGTTCAAGTTCGCGATCTGGTGAAAGGAAATGAAGATAGAGAGAGAGAGAGAGAGAGAGAGAGAAATGGATACCATCGAAGCGTTCCTCGAAGAAGACCTTGGCGGAAGCGATCGCCAAAAGGGAGAAAAGAATGAGAGAGAGAAAATTAGGGTGTCGCACCCTAAGCGCCATTGCTATCAAACGGAGCGGATTTGGAGATAGTTAGAGAGAAAATGAGAGCTACTTGGAATTTGAGTGAGCTTCTTGTTCTATATAGTGGCTCTTCTTGCTTTATTTTTTTTCAGTGCAGTGGGTATATTTGGAAATTGCGTGGCTCTGTCATAGCTGGATGCAAGGTGGCAGACTTTAACCAATAAATGAATGCCACGTGTGTTTAGATTGTCATTGGCCTAGTGTGGCGCACTGTCATTGGTAAAAACTGCGACAGTAGGAATTGTACCCACACGCGCGGAAGCATTAACATATTTACGGTATTGCCATCTGGCTTTTACATTTTTGGAGGACCTTGTGGGGTTTGACAAAACGCTATGCTTGCGGTTTTCTTTCTTTTTTGGTTCAAATAAATAAAATATGGAATTAATTTATTCACACAATAAACTCATAAAGTATAGGTTTAACTATCATTTTGTCACTGCAAATACAGCGTTATTTATTTTGGTCCTAGTAGATCAACAAAAGACTTAAGTCCCTATGCTCAAGCCAACCATTTATAAAGCGAAAAGGTTTAGGTTCCCAATTTTTGGTGGAACGAAATAACCAAATGGGACAATGATCAGATATATCCTTATACCCTAACCATTTTATAACAATTGTTATTTAATCAAATAAAAAATGTTATATACATATATATGTGTGTCCTTATAAAATTGACATTTTTAAGTGTAGTAGCTATTAAATTTTAATAGGAGTTTTAGTCTCTCACATATTAGCTATTGGCAACATTAGTCCTTGTTATTAAACTAGTGCTGATGAGGCAAACAGGTTTTATGACTTGACATTGTCACGCCATTTTTTTAATGATGTGGCAATCCCATTGGACCCAAAATATATTGTTTTTCATTTTAAAATTGGGGACTTTCTAAGTTTAATAATCCAATGTTAAATTTATAATTAAACTTTGATCCTCAATATGTTTGTTTTTTGCAAGATTAGTCCCTACATATGAAGTACCTACTTTGACACTAACATTAGACACAACATTGACATTGTTGATGTCCAAAATATAGGACAACAAGACATCTCTTGTATATAAATAATTATAATATAACCAAATTGGTAAATACACACTTATCTAATGGACGTGACAAAAATCAAAATTGAGAATTAAAGTTTATCTATTCATGTTTTAAAATAAAAGTTGAAGTTTTACGAGGTATGTTGATGATAAAAGGTTTTGTCTCCTAAAATTAAGTATAAAAACTTAAAAATGAAGGAGTTGATTTTTTTAAAAGAAAATTATGATAGGATTGTTCGAGGGGTGTCCAAGTGGTGTCAAGGAAGCATTCAATTCAAACAATAAAATAAAATGTGACATCGTAGAGGAGTATTTGACTCATGTCATGTTAGTGTCCGACTACAACATAAACATGCGACACGACATCATGAATAAGTGTTTGGGCGTGAGGTACCTATCATCAATTTTTTGCTTACTAGACTAACAAAAGTCTATCCCTAACTCCCGCGTTTCGAATTACGTGTGCGGTGTGCCCATTGAATAGTGTGTGTGATGTTTGTTTGTCATTTTGTCTAACTTGACCAAAAAAAATACTAACAAAAATCCTAACCAGCACGACCATATGGACATTTTTAATTGAAATGATATTTTAAGAACTTAGAATATCAGCTTTAACATGTTGTGTGGATTTATGTAATACTTGTTTTGTTCATCAAATATATGCATATCTATGCTTATTTATCACTAGTGCGTATGACCCGTGCGATGCACGGGTATACATCTCCTTGTTGAAAAACTTAAAAAATTAGAGGTAATATATAACTATATTTTATTTAAGGAATATATAGTTTATATATCTTTGTGGATACATGTTATAGTAGTATTTCCAGAAAAATGCAAATGAATAATTACTTGGTAAAGTAAAATATGTGATTTCATAGTTTAGACGATAATAATATTCAATTTTAGATATTATGTGCAATTTAAAAGTATATCACAGAAGAATTTAAACTTCACTTATCTAATGCATTTCCAATATGAGATGTACGTTTAGAGCTATCTATTTTAGTAGTTTAGTAAAATAAATAGTAATATATGCTTCCAAGTTGAAAATCACATTTAATCCTAAGCATTTTATTTTTTATAACTAATTTATTATACATAAATATATAGATATTTTTTAGATTATTATTAATAAAAATATTTTTTTTGATACAAATGAAAATAATTAATAATAATAAAAATATATGGTAAGTACTACATGTTACTAAATTACTGAATACTAATTGTTCGTAACTAAAGGATATATGCTAAGTATAATAACCGTTTGAAACATTAAAATTACTTAAGACCAATTTCTATGGGTAAAATACAGTATTCACTTTCCCAATTTGATAAACGCTTATAAACACGCCACAGATAACGGCGGAAAACGAAGGCAGCGAATATCAAGCACCACCTTCACATTGTGGATTGCATTTTGTGCTATCTCGCACTGCCACTCCATCCGACTTCACGCCGACCACACGTACACGATCGGTCGGAGACCTCGCGACTTTGATTTCGTCTTCCATGACTGCCGCATGAGTAAACAACACTATCAGATCTTCTTCGTAGCTTCACTCTGCAAACTCTACATTATGAGTGGTGTTTTGTCGCTTAGCGATTCCATTTTGAGAAGCTTCTAACGGTTTTTTCGTGAACGGCGTTGAGATTATAAAGGGAATTGCGGTAGAGTTAACGGAGAGAGATTTAATTTCGCTTGTTTATGGAAATCAGAACGGTTTGTGTAGAATTGGGAATCGGATTGGGTTTCTTGTAGAGAGAATTGTTTTTGAAGGTTGTGATTATGATGATAATGATAACGAAATTGATGGGTTAATATTACCATGGTCACTCTCAATGTGGGAAACGAAGCAAGAGGGTTTTGGTGTGAAGGCCAATGTTTCAAAGTATGAGGGAGTTGTTGGGAGAGCAAAGCTTCTTTTAGTTAGGTGCAGAGAAATATTGCTCAATGATGATCCCTTATCTTGCATTTTGCGTTCTGTTTCGGATTCACATTGTGGATTGCAGCGAATATCAAGCACTACCTTCACAAGCTTGATTGCGACTGCGGTGACATCTCTGAAACAACAATCAATACTGGATTTATCTCTTGATATGATCCCTTATCTTGCATCTTGCATTCTTCTGCTTCAACCTCATATAATATGCTTAATTCATTTAATACATTAGAAGTAACAATCATAATACATTAAAAGTAACAATAAAAAAAAACAATCATAAATTGAGAAGCTGCTCTTTAAATCCTTCTTTAAATCCTTTTGGTCTATTAGAGTCCTACTATAATTATGCATAGGACAAAGAGCTCTTCATTAGTTATTCGCTACACGGCTACACCCATTTAACCAACTTGTGTGATCCTGGTTACTCTTTATTGTGCATTGCCTTTGTTGATTCTGCTTTGTGCACGTGGTTAAGTAGCAGGTTTTTCATTGTTATAATTGGTTCCTATTAGAGTTGAAAACAACAAACTATAAAAAGATAGTAAAAATATCTGAGTTAAAGAACAACCCTCTCCTTCATAATTGTCATATCAGTTACAAATATACATTGCAATATAAGCAAAATCTATATTTTTTTGACACGACATAAGCAAACTCTATCAAATATCATATAATTTTATGATTTTTTAAGGAAGCACATAAAAATCAAATATCATAAAGCCAAAACTGATTAAAGAGTTGGCACATAAAAGAGCAAGATAAAAGAGACATGCTGAAAAACAACTTATATGTAAAAGGTAAAGCATTGATGGAAAGAAAACCAAAGAAGCCAAACCTATTATTATAAACAATATAAACCAAACTAATCTGAACAATGTAATAAATAAGGCATGAATAATTTATGGACTACGAAGATAATTTGCTTAATATAAAGCCTAGTAAAGGTAGATGGACTATGAGTCATTATCATAGCAAGCTACCAAATTTTAAACTCCTTGATAAGGTTACCTGCATTACAAATCTTCTCATCAGTTGGCTTGGTTGGACAATAACTATAACTATATTTTATTTAAACAATTTTATATCAATCAAATAAATAAAATTTAAGGAATATATAGTTTATATATCTTTGTGGATATACAAATCTTCTCATCAGTTGGCTTGGTTGGATTTTCTGCAAAAGAATTTATCAATCACATTAGTAGACCAACCAAATAATTTCGTTATAAATGGTAATAAAATTGATGGTGAAAAATACATGAATACATGTGGACCAATCACATTACTGGGGTGTCAAAGACAAAGTTGATGATGAAAAATACATGAATACATGAACATGCAGTAACTTTTTCTGCATAATAGTAATACAATCTCTATCTCTTTCATTAGTTTGCTTACTATTTATTCAAGCTTACAAAGCTAGTTTCTTGATTGGACATGAACCAAGCCAACAATGACATTATCACGTATTAAGCATACAATATGTAAGAAACTGATGGGAGCAAAGTCCAATAGTAACACCTGAAGCAAGCCATAACATTAATATATGTGTGTGTAATTGAAAAGTTGAGTTGTATAAAATGTAATTCCAACATGGGTGATTGAGAAGTTGAATTATTTTTTTAAGTTCCATTCTATGTACTTGATTAGCATCGTCATGAAACCGGGAATACCGGATTTAGAGATTTTGCTCTTTTAAAAAATTATTCCTTGATGAACTGCACATGTAACGACCAATTAAGCAGCTGAAAGCAAAGTATCCTTCACCTCTCTGTTGGTCAATGAAAGATGAGAAAAATAAGGAGGAGTGAAATTAATGAGTAATAATAGGAAAGACATCAAATTGAGAGGCTTATATTTGTGTGTAATGTAGTTCTCACAATTTATAGCATGTAACTCACTATATAAACTTTGTCTCAGTTTGTCAATTGAAACAACGAGAAGAAAAACTCAAATATAATTATATGGAAATTTTGTGCAATTTCCTAACAACTGCCTCTCAATTTGATGTCTTTCCTATTATTACTCATTAATTTCACTCCTCCTTATTTTTCTCATCTTTCATTGACCAACAATCTCCCACTTGAAGACTGATTGCAATCGGTCTTCACAACTTGGTCAAATGACATAATTTATGAGTCTGTTATTATAGCAGGCTGACTGAAGTTGAGCACAACTTCAATTTGTCTATTGTCACCACTTTTGTCAACATGTCTGCTGGATTCTCACTTCCTTGAATCTTGCTCAATGTTAGCACCTCATCCTCAAGCAGAGATCTGATGAAATGATAACGAAGACCAATGTGTTTTGTTCTTGAATGAAATGCTGAATTCTTTGCCAGATGTATTGCACTCTGACTATCACTATACAAAACATTTTTCTCCTGAGTAAAACCCAACTCTGTTAACATTCCGTATGCTTCAGCCATTGGAAGTTTGATGTACGCAATGGTCTGTACGAGGCCAGACATTGGTCATGCAGTGGGAGTTGTTAGCAGGTTTATGTCAAATCCCGGTAAATCTCATTGGGAAGCAATTAAGTGGATTTTGAGGTATCTACGAGGCACCACTGAGAAATGTTTGTACTTTGGCAAAGGAGAAATAAAAGTACAAGGCTACGTTGATGCAGACTTTGCTGCTGATGTTGATCACCGAAGAAGTACAACCGGATATATATTTACGGTTGGTACTGGAGCAGTTAGTTGGATATCACGAATACAAAAGATTGTTGCTTTATCCACTACAGAAGCCGAGTATGTAGCAGTAACAGAAGCCAGCAAAGAATTGATATGGCTTCAGGGATTGTTAACAGAGTTGGGTTTTACTCAGGAGAAAAATGTTTTGTATAGTGATAGTCAGAGTGCAATACATCTGGCAAAGAATTCAGCATTTCATTCAAGAACAAAACACATTGGTCTTCGTTATCATTTCATCAGATCTCTGCTTGAGGATGAGGTGCTAACATTGAGCAAGATTCAAGGAAGTGAGAATCCAGCAGACATGTTGACAAAAGTGGTGACAATAGACAAATTGAAGTTGTGCTCAACTTCAGTCAGCCTGCTATAATAACAGACTCATAAATTATGTCATTTGACCAAGTTGTGAAGACCGATTGCAATCAGTCTTCAAGTGGGAGATTGTTGGTCAATGAAAGATGAGAAAAATAAGGAGGAGTGAAATTAATGAGTAATAATAGGAAAGACATCAAATTGAGAGGCTTATATTTGTGTGTAATGTAGTTCTCACAATTTATAGCATGTAACTCACTATATAAACTTTGTTTCAGTTTGTCAATTGAAACAACGAGAAGAAAAACTCAAATATAATTATATGGAAATTTTGTGCAATTTCCTAACACTCTCTACAAAATTTATCTTGTTAGAAGAGTATCCACATCATTCTTAAGATCAAGGAATTCCCAAAGAGCTAGACCAATATCTGGAGATAACTCCTGGAATTGGAACATATATGCCACTAAACAAATAATTTCAATACTTCTTTTCACTTGAGGCATCGATGCAAGGTCACTAAACAAATAATTTGAATCAATAATTTAGAGGATGAATTAGTGGAATATATGTTGCAGGGTATTAATTGATAGTAATGGTGTTCCGTGTTTGGGAGGGTTAGTCGTATATCATGTGGCTGAATGTAATTAGTGGCAATAATAAAATTACCATGTATATAATGTTGTTAATGAGGAACATTTAATTTTCGTTTTTAATGGTTTGTTTTAGATTTTTTTATTTCTGAAATCCAGTAATTACGTGGCAATGATATTAGTCCAATTAGGATTAAATTGATTAGGTGGACCAATAAGATTGAAGGTTATAATTGTTTCCTTTCCAAGAATATTTGTAATTGTATTATATATAGAATAGATATAGATATAGATATAGATTCGAACTATTTTTGAGTATTAGTGAATTGGATTTTCATAGAATGTATTCAATGAAATGTCGAAATGAGATTTGGTTGATAAGGAGATGGACAACGATTAAAAAACTTGAGAAGAGAGGAGACTATCCTAGTCATGTACACACTACAAATTCAACTAAGATTGTAAAGTCGCCATGTTTTAAACAAATTTCAAGAAGTTTACAATATGATTATAAATCGTTATATATTGGTGCCCTCAAGAAATGGGGCCCTTGACTCTGGACGGTCGACCACCCCACCCAAACTAAAGGACACCACCGATAGAAATGCTCTGATGATGAAACGTTGAGTTGGGGGCAAGTCACCACCGATAATTGTAATAATAAAAAAGAAGTTTGGATACCTTTTTTTTTGACAAGAAGTTTGGATACTTGACACTCTAACGATAATGATTAATCGACAACCACTATCCCTCGTAAGAAAAATAAAACAAAATCAAAGAAGCCAAACAGAAAAAGGGCACCTTTCAATGGTTAAAAAAACTATGGAATGGATGCCGGCATTTTCATATTATTATTAATTAATGTTGTTCAGAACTCAGGATGCTTAAATTAGAAGCCATTTGAGGCCTCAGACACTACAGCCAAGAAGAGCTGCTAATTGCTATCAACTTTCTGCGTGGGCCACAATATTTTATGATTCTAGAGTGTTCCAAGAAGTACACAAGTGGCTTAGGGGTCGAAGATCTAACCTAGGTTTGATTTATATACTCCCACTGCCACATATCACGTGTAATCCATAAACATTTATCATTATTATCCTAATTAATAATGCATCCTACCCTCAAGTTACATTATGTAATCCATGTCCTTATTGCAGATAGATATAAAAATTAGTAAAATCAATGCAAACCATGTACTACTATTTTTCTCCTCACACTTCAAAACTAATAATCATATAAGCAAGTAGTATCAATCTCAAGGTACCACGAGATGCGAGTTTAGTTAATTGCAAGAGTAGCTCCAAATCATAGAATTTAAAAAGATTAAGCCTCCATGAGCTGAGAATGGAGCAAATACCAATATGAGTCAACTGCTATCAGCTAGATTAAATGTTGAGTGAAGGAGCCGAAGTGTCTTTGCCAGAATCTCTTTCCAATAGTGCCTGTCGCCCATGAATTGCATATTGAATTGCCAACGAACTTGTTCAACCTTATTGAGAGCTGCACTCCCAACACCCTTCATTGTCATGGCATAAAACTAGTAGGAAAGCATTGCTCCCTCAATTAAACCAATAAAACCTCTGGGGTCAACACATTCCCTGTTTTGATGCCTGCTCTGCTCACATAAGCACCAAACAATGCAAGAGACGTGAGTGCAGCTGATCCAATAGCAAAACCCTGTTAGAAAGGCACAACATAGTACTGAGAAGGCTGCTGCCATTAAGCACTGCTACTCTGCTAGTGTAGGACTCAGTTGGGATCAAGCAATTTACAATGATCTGGAACAAATAAAGCTGCACGTGATGATTCTGCATAAAAACCAAACTAGTCCAAACCCATTCCAGCAATATCTCCAACACAACAGTGTCTCCTGCATTTGCAATAACCTGAAAAGATTCACAAAATTCAGTGAATAGAAATATAAAACATATTCATTATAGATTCAAATGAGGATATCTCAAACATTATGCATTGCAGAGAGAAGGTTTTTAACTAACAAAGGAATATTCAGTAGAAAATAGAGAAAATTGGAATCTTAACAAATATGAAAGGCTTCCAATACAGCAATACTTCTATACAACAAATGAGATTTTATTATACAGTTTAGTATACACTATCTGACTTTAAAGCTATAAATCTTTTTTAATATACATTATCTGACACAGTTTGATCAGCAAATCCAATTCCAATTAATGCAGCCACAGGAATCAGAATTTGTCTACGAACTAACTCAGCATCCCCATTTCTATATGCCGCAGTTGGAAATTATGGAGTAAAGTTTTTGAGCTAATATAGCAGAACTCAACACCAGATTTTAAGGCTTATGAGACAACCTAGAAAATGTGTTATTCCAAAGATAGAGTAATACGAGGGGGGTTGTGCAAGGCCATCAGAATATGCCAAACTGGTTGTTTTGAACGTTAGTCGTTGGGTTTGGACTTATACATCCCGATGTTAAATTAGTAAAAGCTGGTGGTTTTGATAAACAGGTAATCCATTTATCATTTCAAATTTTAAATCAAAGATTTCTTGCTTAATTGCTTGAATTGAATCAGCATAAGAATAGTGCTCTAATGCGTGAGATGAAGTCATCAAATTCAAAAGCATGTCATTCTAAACCTATCTAGAACATTATGTCCTTAGAAACAACTGCTCAGTTTCAAGGGACAAATCAAAATTGAATTACTTTCATTCTTAAAGTAGAAACCATATGAGCAAAGCCATTGGACTACTTGTTCAATTCTTTGTCGAGGTTTCAATTGATGGCAATCAAACAAATTATTGAACATGTCTCTATCATAAAATATACTGTTTTTCTTTCAACTTTATATGCTTTAGTCATGGTGGTACACATTTAATTTAATTGTATAAAAAAAAAAGGAAACAAAATCTTGTTCCAGAAGCACATGAAAATCCCCTTCAAAGATCATTCTAAAGTCTAAATATCAAACATAAATGCCATTATTTGGACAAACAGAGGCAGAGCTATTATGTACAATCAAAGTCAAAATGAAAGATACCAAATTCTTAACATAAAATCATTTAGCAAGAACCTCAAAATTTCTCACAAATAGCATGGATTACGCATGCATTAGGATTGCAATGCCCATGGTGGGAGGGGTGCACGGAGCATAACGTGAAGACCAGTAACAGGATGATCAAACGACAACGTTTCCGCATGAAGATGATGAGCATGATGAGTCGTATTTTTCCACTCATACACACCCTCATATTTCACATCCCCTATGATAGAAATCCCTAAATATTGACAATGCAAACGAATCTGATGCGTTCTTCCACTTCGAGGATACGCTCTCACCACTATCTCATTCCCGTTATCACCACCATCCTCTCTCACCGCTTTTTCTTCCACTACCATTGTACGCCCTTGAAACTCAGTCTCAGATACTTCCTTGAAACTCCCCTTTCCATTAACGGATAACACCTCAAACGACGTTTCCATGGATCGGATAACCGATCCACCCGGTAACCCTCGGCCGACATCGGAAAAAGCGTACACTCGCCAAGCACCGAACTTAGACCTTCCGTGACCGGATCTGACGGTTACCGTTTCCCAATTTGGAATTTGACCGGTGCAGAGAGCGATGTATGTTTTCTTAACCTTGTGTTCGGTGAAGGCTTTGACAAGCTTAGAAGCCACCTTATGCGACTTTGTTATTACCATAATGCCACTGGTGTCGCGATCGAGTCGATTAGCGAGATGAAGTTCAGCGACGGCGTTTTTCTGTGATTGAAGAAAGGTAAGAACGCTGTCGCAGTAGATTCCTTGGGGTTTGTTAACTGCGAGGAGCCATTCGTCTTCGTATAGACTGTGGCTACTTGAGAGAGAAAAGAGTTCTGATTTCGAAGTAGCAATTGCGGCCCTGCTTAGCTCGATTTCCTTCGAGATTGCTGGAAGCTGAGGGGACAGTGGGACTGGGTAACTCTCCGTCGCCGTGGGGGCATTTACGGAATGATGCGTTTGTGAAGACGACATGGGTACGGCGGCGGAGACGGCGAGTGAGGTTGATGTGGGTCGCACTGGGTACGGGTTTCTGGAATAGTTGTGCTGGGTATACAATCCAACCCATGTCGCCTGCTTCAACATGCTTTGTCTTAAGGATCTGGTTTACTTTACCATAGACTTATGATTTTTTTTTTGGTACCCCCACCCATTCACTCTATACTCCCACGCATACGGTGAAAAGTCTAAAATACCCCTAAAAATTACAAATTTACAAAATATTTACTATTTGTCACTTACATAGGATTTGACCAGATAATTTCTTGAGCTCATCGTATTTACCTCCTAAAAGATAAATACGATTTCCATCAATTTTTGCATCGTATCTAGTTAAATACAATTTCCTCCCAGAAGCATCAAAAACCAGTAAGTCGTATTTACATACATAAGATTTTCATTAAAAAATCGCATCGTATTTACCTCTTCCTAAGGTAAATACGATTGCTACTTTTTTATTTTTTTATTTATTTGTTTTTTATTTTTACAGTGTCTTCCTCTCGACGGACTGAGCAGGCATTGTCCTCGTCTCCTGCTCCGAGCACACGCACCCGCCGGAGAGTTGCGGGACACGCGTCGGCGCGCCGAGGCGTGACTAGGACATTTTCTATTTGTACTTTTATTTTATGTTTGCACTTTTATGGATCAGTTGTTGGATTTTATGTTTGTACTTTTCTGGATTCTATTTGTACTTTTATTTTATGTTTCTACTTTTCTTGTGAGTTTCCTTAAAATTTCGGTCAGTCGATTTCATTCATGCGATAAAACAAAGTTACATATCAGTCTATTTCATTCATGCGATAAAACAAAGTTACATAAAATATAAAACAAAACCCTAATACTTCGGATCTCGCAGACGACATAAAATCTCATTCTCGTCAGACCGTTGTGTTAGGCAATTTTGCATTCTGAATGTGTGAAATAAGTAATTGAGAGTGTAATTTTTGTGTGAAAAGAATGAGGGTGGGGTGGGTATTTATAGAATCGTGAATGAATATCAACCGTTGATACTATCCGTGCAATCTACACCGCTGAAAAAATAGCCGTTGGACCAGGGGAGTAAATCTGACCGTCGATTTAAATACAAATCGTATTTACCTATGGCTGAGGGTAAATACGATTTGTATTTTAACAAATCGTATTTATCTATGAATGAGGCTAAATACGATTTGTATTTTACAAAGCGTATGTACCCCACCCATAGGTAAATACGACTTGTATTTTACCTGAATCGTATTTACCTCACCCCAAGGTAAATACAATTTTGTTTTTTTGAACTATCGTATTTACCTAACCAAAGGTAAATACGATTGGTGTATTTTATGGATAATCGTATGTATTTACCTCTACATACATACGATTTGTATAAAAACAAATCGTATTTATATGTTAATGACGTAAATCCGATTGGGTCAAAAATTTACAGGGGTATTTTCGTCCAAAAATTAAGTGTGGGGGTATATGGATAAACAGTGGGGGTACAAAAAAAAATCCCTAAACTTATTGGCATTTGCTATTGTCGGCCCTCATTTTACTTTTCCCACCCCTCCATAGTTAAAAAGGAATATTAACCTTGGTTTAGTTACGATTATTTAAAATTTCGAATTGTTCTTTAAATTTGTTTTTCTCATTCAAGTTCTTCAGGTTTTTAATCGTTCTTCCTGCTTGCACTCCATCGATATCTTTTAACTCACCAACTCAGCTCCTTTGGCCTTGATGTTTTTACTTTTGTCTTGTTGGTCTTTATAAACTCAGCGCATAGATCATGAAAAACCAATTTACATGGATTCTCAATTTGAAACATGAAGGAAAACCAAAATAATTAAATGAGAACAATTAAAGGGCAAATTCAAAATTTTAAACTTAAAGGACCTCTCATGCACAATTATGCTTAAAAAAACCTAACAACCCAAAACTCATACCAAACCCACTAGGGCTGAACAATTTTTTGTGAGATGCCCAAAAACCAATACAACTACGCCTTTAATAGTTATTAAGGGTGGGTCGGTACGAGTTTCTGGTGCTCTACTAACACAAAATAGCTTATATTGGGTTTAAACTGGTGGATTCGAGCCTACAAATATAAGTCCAACGATGCTTGAATTTTCCATAATGTGGATTCATTATCTTATACTACTTTGTGTTCCACATAACTCAGTAATTGTACACTACACTCCTATCACCTTTCACCACCATTATCCAGGTACAATGGTCAATGGAATCTCTTGCGAGGAGGGATGGAGGTCTTTCTCCTAACCACCCGCATTTGCGTCTTCTTTATCCTTCTTCATATCTAGTTTTCTTTAGTGTTTTCAAGTTTTTCGAATACACAATAACAGACATGTACGCAGATTAATTTATGGATGTTAGGGAAATAATTTTTTTCGATATCAAGAAATGTTATTTTCAGATTGACATCGCTGCGAGATCAGGAAGCAAGTTGCTAGACGATACCAAAATCTAGATTTCCTGATATCAATGTTTAATCTAGCAACTTGCTTAATTGATAAAGGCTTAAATATGTATTTTGCCCCTGCAAATATCACCATAATCCAGTTATACCCCTGTAAAAATAAAAACTTTAAAATGACACTTGCAAATATAAATCGCTTACGGTTATGCCCCTCGGTCAGCTTCCCATCCAAAAAAATAATTTAAATAAGGTTTAAATATATGTTCTGCCCCTGCAAATATCACCATAATCCAGTTATGCCCCTGCAAATATCAGCATAATAGAAAAATTAAAGATTTTGACAGGGGCATAACTGGATTATAGTAATATTTGCAGGGGCATAACTGGATTATGGTGATATTTGCAGGGTAAAACATATATTTAAACCTTATTTAAATTATTTTTTTGGATGCGAAACTGAACGAGGGGCATAACCGTAAGCGATTTATCTTTGCAAGGGTAATTTTTAAAGTTTTTATTTTTACAGGGGTATAACTGGATTATGGTGATATTTGCAGGGGCAAAACATATATTTAAGCCATTGATAAAACATTGAGTTTAAAAAGGGGGATTATTCTCAAGTCTTTTTTTTTGTTACCATGTCATCGGTGCACAGTTTTTACTAGCTTTGTCGATGACTAATCTACGCGGGGAACTGGCCACGAGTATCCGGCTTTGCCGGTCCGTTTGGTTCTCCCCCTCCCAATATAGTTTTTGCCACACCCAAGATTCGAACCCGAGACCTTGGGGTGGAATCCGAGTCGAGATTATTCTCAAGTCTTAACAAACTATTTTTTTTTACCAAAGCAAACTTGACTCATTTCATTAATAAGAATGTGAGAAATACAAATTGGAATCAAATAATGCAAATAAGTTAGCATATAATCTTGATATTCTAGCAAAAGTGTGAGCAACAAAATTCGTTTACCTCCAAACAAAACTAATCATATAGCTTGAAGTAACTATTTTCTTTTTTTGACACACAACTCTTTTTAATTTTACTTTTTTTTTTGGTATCGATCTCTCGCGGGCGATCTACGCAGTGTCCCAACGCTGTCAACGAAGGACTAATCTGTACTCGCTACTTGGGGCTCTTAATCATTTCGCTGGCCAACACCCTATTTGACGTAGGCGGGAATCGAACCCGGGATAAACCTCACCACATCCCAACAGGACAGGATAGGAGTGTTGGTTTCTTTTTAATTTTACTTGTTTCCACTTGACTTGTCAAATAAAAGTTGTGCATTATAATTCGTGGAAATATAAAGTTTGTTGCGTTCCGTCAGCCAGCTGTGCGGCGGACGGTATTGCTTTGCTTCCGCGATTATCTTCGTCCTTCGTGCACACTATTAGGGTTTTCAGAGTCCCGGTTCCTCCAATCTCACACTGCACCCGTCAATACGACAGCCATTTATTGCGTTTTTATAAACCGACACTTGTCTGTATAGAACGATCTAAACGAAGATCGAAATTCTTCTGTGTTTTCTAATCGGCTACGCGCGAACGCTCCGACACGTTGTTCGGAGACAGTTATACATGGCTTCTTCATCGGTAATCACTCCTGAAGATGTATTGGAGTCGCTGATGAACGACGGCACAATTGATGCCCTCAGATTGAAGATTATCAATCAACTCAAAGCCAACGTAGTTTCTACCCTCCGTTTTTTAAGATTGTCTATTTCAATTTCTTAGTTCAAACATAAAATTGTTCTAAATTCTGATATTATATTAACGTGTCTATTAGTTTTCCTCCATCTATTTTGCATTTTGTCAGATTGGTTATCAATTTCGTAAATGTCTTTTTTTTTGGTCAATAATTTCGTAAATGTCTACAATGTTTATCGTGTTAAGTTTGTGGTGTAAAGTTTTTTTTTTTGCAGGAGGAACTCAAGAGTACTACTATAAAGATGGCTGAGCAGAGTAAGGTTCTGAACACACCTGGGGCTGAGAAACAGACCAAAAGAGAGCTCTTTGATGCGCTTCGTCAAGAACTTGAGTGAGTAATAGTTTTGCTTACATTTCATTGTGGACTAATGTTGATTTCTAATGAACTTGAGGAGTGACCTTTATTCTGATATTTTTGATTTTGATATACTAAATAATTCCTACTATATATAAATGGGTGCCTTCCCTTCCCTCACTAGTGTAATGGTCAAGTTGATCTTCATATATAATATAAAATGGTATAAGAGATTGTATCAACCAACATGAAATCTCCTTCATTGATATCATTTTATACTACTATATCCTACGGTCAGTTTGACTGTACACCACGAGGGACTTAGTTGATCCCTCACCCTAGAAGCAATAATGCGCAAAAATTGGAAGTTTACTCTAAATTCATGACTATTCATAATTAATAATAAAATGTTATAGCCCTCAAGTAGAACATATACAAGAAGGTAACAACAATAGTCAAGGAAACAAACAAGTTTAAGCCTAAAATACCTCCATCACGAATCTGCAACGTATTTTTTAAGAGTGTTTTTGGGTTTTCAAGGACCCCTTCCCTAAGTTGCACAATAGCACCACTCTTTGACCGCACCTTAAATTCGCTACGCGGCGTCTGGAAAATGGTGACCAACCGCCGATCCGCCGTTATTTATAACTATGTGTAGAGCTATTTTAATTCTGATTGCCAAATTGATGTAGGATAACACAGGATCTAGGATTATACTGTGGCTGTGGCACTCAGAATGAATACTGGGTTGAAAAGATATGTGCAGAAGAGTTATCTAAAACCCAGCCAAAGAAAGGCCTTGAAACCCCTTCTTTTTATCAAGCAAAATTTTATTGATATTTCTCTTACCGCCATTGAACCCCATTATAGGCATATTAGTCTGAGCAGAAGCTCTAATTAAATACAAATCCTATCCTGTGAAATAGGGTTCGTACCAGTCATCACTCATCATAGATAATTCGCCGAAGTAGGATGAACAATTCACTTGCTGCATATGATTATCAAGGTAATCAAAATTGTGATTTTATTCATCATAAAATCATAACAACTTGAGCCGCATGCAGAATTGGATTTTAAGCAAAATTGTGAAGTTGGTGGCGCTGAAAATGGGTTGACCCGGTTCATTTTACCCGTTTTTTTAAATTTGTGAAACCCTAAATCTTACCTCGTTGAACTTCCATCTTCTCGCATCGCATGTCATTGCATCTCCTTCTCTTTCGCACACAACATCTCCTTCTCTCTGTCTGTTTTTAGAAAACCTTCAACAGAGGCTGCCGCTGGTTGGTTGGTGAAGATGACAGAGCCATTAGGGTGTTTTTTTGTTATATGGGCTGTGGTTTATGTGATGTGAGCTGTGACCCAAATGTTTTTAATGGGTTTTCTTCTTTCTTCAAGTGTTTTTTAGTAGTGTACTTGGTTAGTTTTTACTTTTTTTTTTGTGTGAACTGCTATAGTTTTAGATCCCTGTAGTGGGAATGTATTGGGTCCTTGATTGTGCACTTTAAATCCTCTCCTACATCTCCATCCATCCTCTCTATCTCTCTCTTAATTTCACACTCTCTCATCATTATTTATAATTTTTTTATTGATGAGAGTGTGAAATTAAGAGAGAGATGGAGAGGATGGAGGGAGATGTATGGAGAGTTGGAAGAGAGGATCTATATCCTTGATTGTCGGCCATTGAATTGGCTAGGTAAATGGCTTTTGGCCTGTTTCTACTGTTTACTGAAAGGATTTATTATTGACCAAATAGAAGTGTTTTTAACGTGTTCTCTTATTTTTTTCTAATAGCAGTAACTTTTTCCTTCGTAAGGCATAAATTACATTTAATTTAATATTAACAACATTATGTATAATATAACAAACTAAATATTTCCATAACAATATGATAAACTATATATATATATATATAAATAGTAATCTTTTCGTTTTTATAGAATCCTACGATTCTATTTGCAATGTTAGGAGTTACGATCTCGCTACCTCCCTCCCGATCCTACGTAATTTCTTCAGTAGAATCTTACAATTCTACTTGTGATTTTACGTGTTACAATCTTGCTACACCCCTCCCATCTTACGTAGAATCTCGATTTTGATAACCTTGATGGTTATAATTAAGAGGTTAGAATAATACCATACCGGTCATTACTTTGCTTCTCCAAAGAATTTTCACATCAATTTATTCCTTTAATCATGAAAAGTCTCGTCAAAATTGTTAGTTCATATACAGGCCATGAGAACAATGAATTAAGTTAATGTCAGATTTCGTACTGACGAATTTGATGTTACTTTCTTTGATCCAAGGGTCTTCATTGATGTCCAAATTCTTTAAAGAACCGAAGTGAAGGCATTTATTGATATCTTTCTAGTGGACTGAAATAGGGGTTTACATTGTAGTTCCTACCTCACATTGGTTTCGCATGTGCGAAAGTAGAAGTTACTTGTTTGAATGTGTTAAAAACTCCATAAGCGGGCTTCATTGGTCATTACTCATTCTACAGCTATTGTAATACTTAATTTTTGTGGCTTCTGCCTAACTTTTGACATGAACTAGAGTAAACTATAAGTGCACCAAAAGTTTCTCTGTTTAGTCTTGTATTGGGTACTCCTGGTAGGTTTTAATTGGTAGCCTGGGGCAAGGTAGTTAAATTCGAGTTTCTACGTGAACTCGGGAGGGGATCTAAAAGTCGTAACTCGTAGAGTCGTCACACGATTCGTAAGAGTCTACATATTTTACAAACTTATATAGATGTGCATATAAATTCATATATATGCATATAAAACACCATTAGTAAGCTTAAATTCAAAATACTAATAAGAAAGTCATACATAATTCAAAGTACTACAACTTAACAAGTCATACATAATTCAAAATACCACAACTTAACAAGTAATAACTCCAAATGGCAATTCCAAAACACAAGTTTTCAACAAAAAATGCCAAAAGACATTCTTTCTGGCCATGGGAATGTTGGTATTTCTAGCAGAGCCACCAGCAGCTCTAGGACGAAGATTTGGAGGGGTTGACATTCTTTAAGCAAAACAGAGGCTTCTGTACAAACAGAGGCAAACAGAGGCAGAGAAGATGAAAGTTAAAGAAGAGAAATAAAACAGTTTTATTGAACATGAAAGAAGAAAAAATAAAAGAGAGTAAACAGAGGCAAAACTGGAAAAAGTTAAAAGATTGAACATGAAAGAAGAGAAATCAGAACTGCACAAATGGAAGAAAAAAATGAAAGAATAAATTTGAAAGAATGTGAAGAAAAAAAGACTAAACAGAGGAGAAGAAAAATGAAGGAGATACCTTGAAGGAAGAAGCAGAGACAGAGGCGTCGTGATTCTCGTGAACGAAAGGTGCAGTAAAAGGAAGAAGCTTCGTTGTTCTTCCCTGCGTTTCTCTGTTCTTTGAGAGGAGAAAGAAGAAACGCCACTGTGAGAGTGGAAAGAAACGACACAGTGAGAGGGAAAGAAAAGATTTTTTATTGTAGGGTTTTCACTTTGGGTAAAATGAGCGGGATAGTTACTGAGTAACTATCTAGTTACACAGTAACTCTTTTAGTTACACTTAAAATTAGGTTTTTTTTTTAAACATGGGCCTGAGAAAGATTTTGACCCGAGAAGCCCATTTTTCGCCAAAAACGGGTCAGAACGCGTAACACGTTTCTGAAGCGCCGTTTCCACCGTTTTCGCGAGTTTGCACGGCGTCTTCACCAATCCTTCCCAATTGCGCTTTCCGCCATGGTTGAACTCGCCAAGCTCTCTGAAACTCGTTAAAACGTGCGATTCTACGAATCAGCACGCGAGTTTAACTACCTTGGCCTGGGGCCTTGGCCGCAATCCGCAATTTCATTTCTGTACTGCATGGCGGTGCCATCTGCAATATGGCGTCTTGAGGCGGCTGATTATGGTGGGATTTTAGCAATCCACTAAGGGCAGCAATCTGCTATCGACAACATTGCAGTGCACTGCCTAAAGTACATCTATTGTACCATTTTCTCCCTTTATTATATTGAGTGTCTATTTCCTTACGTTTCCTATCAGATGCTTTATGTGGATCATAGAAGAATTGTTAGAAGTCGTTATCCCTGATTAGATTATATCTTCATGATTATCAAATTATTTGGTTTTTTGTTGAAACTATACGTCTTTGGTTTCCTGGCTTTTTTCTGATACCCATACTTATTTATGCAGAGCTTCCGTACTTGAGAAAGCTTCAAAATCAGTTTGGGATTTAATTTTAGACAACAATGGTCTGGGGAAGGAGATAAGTGAGACAGTTGAAAGAGTGTTTTGCCGATTGAGCGGCCAGGAGCCTCCTTTATTTCCACTTCTAAATGGAGCTCCACAACCCGACAAGGAGACTGAAAGCAGAAAAGAAAAAGGTAAAGGAAAGCAGAAAGAAAATGAAAATACGAATTCAAATATTCCATCAAAGAAAAGAAGCTTCAGTGAAACAAATTTGGAAGGAGCGGATGATACGGCAACCAGGTCCTCTGATCCTGCAGCAATATCTGAAGGCTCTGGCAAATCACCTCTATCGATTTCAAAGACTTGACTAGCAAGTTCAACAAGCCTTTTGTAACTGAAATGATCATATCTGGTAAATATATTGTCAACACTGTAGGTGAAACTTCACCGCAGTTTAGAAGAATATTTCTAGCCACCCATGTTTTGTGTACTATGTGACAACCATCTTGTATGCCTTAACTTTAAATTATAAATTTGAATGATGAAACTTTACCAAAGTCCGTTGTTGGTTCATCAAATTTTCATCTTTAAACTATGTGGTGGTTGATACATATTTGAAGACTATGATTTGAATGTCATGGTTCATGCAATAAGAAATATTAGCAACACATTTTTTAGCATAATTCTTGTTTGGGTAAATTCTAGCGTGTGGGTCATTTAGGGTAGTTTACCTATAAAAAATTATAATTCAATCTTTGAATATCTCTTCTTCACTACCATTGATGACAATCTTGTCCACCTTTGCAGTATATGATTGCGCACATCGAAGACTTTACCTCCCTCGAAGCCATGATGGAGTAAGCGCTGGCGACATTGGAAGCATTAGGTAAGTGGAGGAAAACACGTCGGTGAATTTGTTAGTGAAGATGGAGCCATTGGCACCAATGCCGTAAGTTATGTGGTCACGCACATTTGAGGATGAAAATGATTGATATCTAGAGACATGGAGACTACCCTTGGCTCTCAATGAGTAGTAAGAAGTTCAAAGATCTTCAACTTTGATGTTGGGAAGCGTAACGAGGACTTGCAGGGTTTGAGAGGATGGACTTGCACGTTGGAACAAAATTGTGTTTTGGATCAATGTGGGCCGACTAGGGTTTCAAATGTGGATTTGGATGGAAGAATGATGGTGGCTTCTCGGGTTGAGAGCAGGTAATAAAGATTGCACCAAGTAACGGTAGAATAAGATAGAGAATGATCGCGTCATTGAGATGCATCAAGATTAGCGTTAAGTGTACTTTTGAAATAGTACATGAAATTAAAAACTATTTGATAATAGAGGTACCATTCAATAGTTAGATTGATAAAATCAATGGTGTAATTATGTTTGAGTATCAAATACTGGACCGGTCAAATTTGATCTCCAAATATGGGGAGGAGATTCTCTCCATTAGGAATTTCACTTGAAAGTGTCAAGTGTGGAATCTAAACTATTCAGTATTTTATTTTCTCTCTTTTCATGTGTTAAAGTTTCTCTCTTATATTTTAATCGCGGTTGAGATTACACATGATAGCAAAGCCACTTGAGAGAATCCATTGCTCCAAATATGTGTATGTTGTTGGGTTGGTTACACATGATAGCAAAGCCACTTAGAGAATCCATTGCTCCAAATATGTGTACGTTGTTGGGTTGGGGGGGAGAGATGGGATGAAGGCCGAGTCTCACACGAAATGCTCAAAATAGAGCTATCACATCACTTTATTGATTATTGAAAGGTATAAAGTGCTAAAATAAAAAAACAAGCAGAAAGACTGAAAATGCAGGGAGAAAAACTTCTAGTTGTGATAAATAAGCAGGAAAGCACTGGATAAGTCCTTGGATAAACCCAAGTTAAAAGAGAATTATGCTAGACGAGTCATTCAGTTAACAGAGACCAATCAATTTGTGTGGCTGTATAACTATTGTTGCTGTAAACAAAACTCGTCTCAACTGACTGACCATCACTTTGACTAACTAGATTATGTCTTCCGTGGAATTCAATTTCTGGTATACTGTAGCCTCTTAGCAACATGTTATTAACGTGACTAGGTACTTCATAATTTAACTCAGTTCCATTTTGTTGTATGCCACTCGCACGTGCCACAGACTCCATAGAAAGTAAAGTATCATAATGAAAGCCTTGACTCCAAGAAGTGGTCAACATTGGATCTTGAAGCATTTGATTATTGTTGATTGCCTCATCTGTGGGTGGGAGAAGAAATTAATTAAAGGCCTAATGTTGATTGTTAATTGCCTAAAGTGTTCTGATTATGAAATAATAAATTATACGAAATAGTTGTTACCTGAAGTTAGTGGAGTTGGGCTGTTAGTATTAACAAATTGCTGGTACGTGTTTTTGGAATGATGAGAAAAATTAAGTTGTGTTGTCCTGTGATCTAAATATGAATCAAAATAAGAAGCATGCGAACTAGGAAAGGGCCTCCGGCTCAATTCCAATAATCGGTTATCACATTGCAAGAGCTTTGCGTAATATTGGTCAAGAACTCCAGGAGGGAATTTTAGTTGGTGCCTCCTGTGTGAAATATTTGCCACCAAGAGAGAAAAAAAATGAAATGAGAAATGATATAATAATGATAATAATGCTTTTTTTTTTGACAAGATAATTATTGGAATGATAATGGTGAAAATGTAAAAAAAGGTTGAAAATGGAGACCGGTATTTAGAAGCTTGAGAGTGAGTGAAGTCATGAGAGATGGTCCAGACAGTATGCTTTCCTGGCTTTGGTTCAATCTCACGAAAGAACGAAGGCACTTTCTCTAGCTGTAGTAGGGTTGTATAATTTTACAAACATCAACATTTTTTTTGACAAAGAAATATCAACATTTTAGAATGTGGTACAGAAGAAAAATACCTGAATTTCTAGAATTCCCGGTAAATTTTCCTGGAGGACTGCTCGGATGGCTGAAATATTTTGCCACTGTACTTCAATCTTCTCCTTTAAACCATCACGCAATATCTCCCAAACTAATTTTCGTTTAGCATAATAAAACTTAGCTACTAAATCTGCTGGATATTTAGCCTCAACCTGCGCATATAATTGTTGTGGTCAATAATTTAATCAACAAGGTTACTGGCTTCTTAGATGAACGTTTTTTTTTTTGCAAGAACACAGTCTGGTGATAAAATGTGTGCAGGATCCTGTATTTGACTCGTTGTATATATATATAATATACCTTGAAAAAGCCGATGGTGAGCATATATATTGGAAAATGCACAGCCTTCAACTTGTCAACTTTCTTGAATTGTGGTTGGCATGTGAAAGGTAGCAGCATGTCAGGAGTCAATGTGAGTTTTAACCCGAGGGGTGGCGGACCCTTGGATAGCTCACTCAAGTTCAGATTATCCTACAACAAGAGAAAAATGAAACACATCAGTTTTTTTATTCTTTAATAATATGGTTTATAGAGAAAATGAATGAGACAAGAGAGCATGACTTAATACCATAGAGTGGGGGAAAAAGAATCGAACTAGCATGTTCAGTTGTATAGAAAAAAACAAACTGAATTAATACCATATTATATGCAGTTTGTGCATCATCATTGTTCCCTTCATACCAGTTAATGTGCTGCATTTCAACCAGAGAGGACACTGAGTTTTCTGATTGGTTTTATAATGGCTCAACTACGTACTAAGATTGATGCTATAAGTTATTGGTGTGTGACTATGTGCGTCTTTGTTTACGTCGTATCTCTTTGATCCGATATGTGTGTGTATATATATATATATATATATATATATATATATATATATATATATATATATATATATATATATATATATATATATATATATTGTAATGCATGTTTATGAGTGAAGTGAAAAAAGGGCACTAACTTTATATCTTATAGTTATAGGAGATGAGATAAGTCAATTTGAGATGAAATTCTCAAGTAGAAGCTTCTTATCCCCTTAAGATTGGCTAGCTAATTTTTAAAAAATTATTATTTAAGTAGAAGCTTCCAACTATATGTACAAAAATAGAGTTAATAGTCGATTTAGCCCCTCAAATTTCAGAAAAGTTCAATTTTCTCACTGACGTTAATAATATTCTTAATTAGTTCCTGACATTTTCAAAACTGATTCAATTTAGTCCCTCAAATTCTCGATATCTGCTGGTCCCCGACTTTTACAACTTAATATCAATTAGGTCCCTGACTCTACCAAATATCAAGAACCAAAATGATACTAAGTTGTAAAAGCCAGAGACTTAATTGATATTAAGTTGTAAAAGCTAGGGATCAACATGACGTTGAAAATTTGAGCGACTAAACTAAATCAATTTTGAAAATGTTAGGGACTAATTAGAAATATTGTTAATATTAGAAACAAATTTGAAATTTTCTGAAATTTGAAGATCAAATTGGCTTTTAGGTCTACAAAAATAAACACACTGTATAAATGTAACAAATATACGTTTGTTTTGTACTACAACACATCAAACGTTAATACTACCTCCGGACTACAAATAAACAACAAACAACTTTTTAGATTCATTGAAAAAGTCTAAATACATCACTTTTTCAATGAATCTAAAAAGTCGTTTGTTGCTTTTTATATATATATATATATATATATATATATATATATATATATATATATATATATATATGTCTGGAGGTAGTATAAGTGTTTAAGTTAAAACATATTTATATCTAAAATTAATTGAATAATGCATTAAATAGAAAACAATATTACAATAAAGGCTTACATATGTTTTTCGTCCCCGCGAACATAGTTGTTTTTCAAATAAATCTCTGCAAAATTTATTTTTTTAAAAAGGTCTCTGCAAAATTTTTTTGTTTTTAAGTTGCCCTTCTGTTAACTCTCTGTTAGCCACTTGCTGACGTGACTAACAGAGTTACCTGTTGACATTTACATGTCATTTATTTATTTATTTATTTATTTCCTTTTAATATGCTGACTTAGATTAATTGTTAAAAAATATATCAATCCCCAAATTAAGTTAGGGTTCTTTCCTCTTCCTCCACTCTCATTCCTCCAACACCCAGCATCATCAACCCTTCTTTACAACCAGCCACCATTTCCCTACTACAATTAATCCAAGTCAGCATATTAAAAGGAAATAAATAAATAAATAAATGACATGTAAATGCCAACAGGTAACTCAGTTAGTCACGTCAGCAAGTGACTAACAGAGAGTTAACAGAAGGGCATATTAAAAACAAAAAAGTTTTGCAGGGACCTTTTTAAAAAAATAAATTTTGCAGGGATTTATTTGAAAAACAACTATATTTGCAGAGACGAAAAACATATTTAAGCCTACAATAAATTATGTTTTAGCTTGAAACTCACGCAAACAAGTGTGAGGTCCCAGATTCGAATCCAAGACATGATATTCAGTCTCATAATTTCAGTATTTGTCAGTTGAGTTAGACGATATAGGTAATATACATGTTACATATTTAGAGAATGTATTATACATACACCCAAAATTTTAATAATTGAGAGGATCTCTACAGCCATGCATCCTGCATTCAATCAATCGTCACTTTCGTCCTTACTTCAGTTTGCCAAAAACTTGGTCAGAGTCGGCCATGGACTTTCGGTAAATTGCATTTGTGGGCCAAACTTTATACTTTTTATTAGAAGTAGTCACAAATTCACCTTTTTCCTGTATCAAAAAAAAAATTCATCTTTTTCGCATATTTGCTTTATGCCTTTCTCCCCTTTCATAGATAGGAAAATCAATTCATTGGCAAAATGACTAAAATAACATGTAATCACACGCCCAAATCTTCATCTTCTAGAAAAGTAATCACAAGCTTTGGTGATAATTATTTCATAAGTACGAGATGAAATCTTTTGGCTTAAAATAAAATTAATGTGACTCAACATGCTCCTAATCTTCAAAATGTGACGGCATTTAGATGGGACAATAGCAATTTGAGAAAGTGATGTTGGATTTTCTACATGAAAAAATCATGTACATTCTCTTTTTGAAAGGAACGAATCAAGGTGGGATACACGAAGGATGTTGTGTCATTTAGAATCACACACCTAGCACGGGATGGCTTATCTATATAGGTTTATTAAAAAATAAAATGAAATTCACCAACATGATCTCACACATAGATATTTACTTATTATATTAGTGCGTGTGCTTCGAACTAAAAATGGGAGTATGGTTGTTTTTTTACTTGTGTGCTAATAATGGCAGGTTCATGCATTGAATTTGAAAGTTTGAAACCATATATGTTGAGATGGTATCCACTTTGCATCGGGAGAGTTTTCTTCCACCACATCATTACATTTTGTGCCTCTTTCGTAGCTTCAAATGCGAAGTCGGTTTGTGTATCTTTTTCAACTTCAACTCAAACATTATGCAATAGCCGTCACTATCTCCAATCATTACTTGCATTGCAGGCAAGCGCCAATGATTTCAGAAATTCACTACTAATATAATCCAAAAGTACAATACAGGGATACCATACCAGCATAAAATCAACCTTGAACACTTTGAGCATATTTAGTGGAGTGTTTTAAATGGGTGGACTAAAGTGATTTTTTGTAGGTTCAAATTGTCACGTAGGATTTAAGCAACCTATAGTTGACAAACGTAATTTTGACTCCAATAGTGATTGTTTATAAGGAACCGTACCTGACCCCACTTATTTATATTAGTATCTGTTGAAAGTGAGAGAGAGAGAGACCTGACCCCACTTATTTATACTAGTATCTGTTGAATGAGAGAGAGAGAGAGATTTATTCTTAGTTGATGGTAGTGAAATAGTTGACGGCAACTAAATTTAAGAAATTGAGATGTTGATATAAGTGAAGAGATCCATACACCTAATGCCTTAAAATGTTTGGTGAAAGAAGTCATGGTAAATCGACTTATATGTTTGCTCTTTACCCAATGTGAAGATCTCTCAGGTGTTTTATGCCCCCCATGACCTAATAGTGGTATAAGAGTCGATGGTTAAGGTGATCGACTCCTTGTATCAAAAGTCTACCTATGTACCGAAAGTCTGGCTAGCATATAGAGGACAAGTGGTGTGTCTCGCTGATGAATTGGAACCAGCGATGATACAAGTGTATCTGGATGGAAAAAGCTTTCACTTAAGGGGGAGAAAACTAGATGAATAATGGACTCACATTTGAATGGGAGATTATTAGGGTATCAAGTATGAGTAAGATGTCCCACATTAGCCAGAAGTCGTGACCGACTCACCAAATGCCTTAAGATTTTGGGTAAAAAAATTGATGTCAAATCCACTTATATGTTTGCTCTTAGCCCAATGCAGAGATCTCGGTGTTTTTTGCTCCCCTCGTTACCTAACACCTCAAATCTTTGGAAAAATAGATAGCACAACAAATATTACTTAAGGATGGTCTCTCCTCCTCTAGGGGTGTTCAAAATCGAACCAAACCAATAGAAAATCGCAAACCGAACCAAACCAAACAGAAAATCGCAAAAAACCGCTTCTTATTGGTTTGGTTCGGTTTCTTTTTCATTGCACCGCGCGGTTCGGTTTGGTTCGCGATTTTGATTACAAAAACCGAACCAAACCAAGCCGCAAGTAACACTAAGGCTAATTGACTTACAACCTTTCTTACTAACTTACTAGCCTTAATGCAATTAAAACCCAACTCTCACTCACTTACTAGCATAAATTCAATTAGTTCTTTGAATCACTTACAAACAATCCATAATGTTATGTTATATTTAAAAATTACAATAAAGTAATTCCCTTGCAAGGGCATCAATCTCTTACGCTAGCTCCCAATCTCATTACATTGTTCCAAGTTGTATTTCCTCTATAATTAATAGTGAAATGATATGAGTTTGCTTTGGTCAAAAAAATAAAATAAAGTATTTAATTCAAATTCTTTTAAACGTTGTCTTAGCTATCTTAAAAGAATTAAAAGAGAGTAATTTATATACTACATATATTTGAGTAGATATTTTCTTAAAGATTTATGTTAGCCATTTTTTATATTAGTTAATTTTAATTTCGTTTTAAATTATGTTCTGCCTTAGAAAAAACCGAACCAATTCAAACCGCATTGGTTTAGTTTGGTTTGGTTTGGTTTTATTTTAGGAAGCCAACCGAACCGAATCAAACCAAACCGCATGTAATTTTATCTTGCGGTTCGGTTCACTTTTTGTCTCAAAACCGAATCAAACCGAACGCGAACACCCCTACTCTCCTCCTCCAAAGTCCTCTCCTTAGCTTTCCTCCTACTCTCAAACAGAGCCTAAAAATCTTTGTAAGAAGTTAGAAGCAGTTGTTTCCATAATGGATAAGTGATCAACTAGAGTCACTTTCAGGTCCGCATCACAGCAAACTTTCAAGTCTACTCGAACGTCTTATTTAATAAGTGTCAATAAAATGGATGATTAGGACTGGCTAACCCACGCGACTCATCTCATCTTTGTATTGGGATATTATTCATATCCAGTTGAGTTGCGCTGCTTTAGTCAGCAAGACCATGACACAAAAAAAGAATATTAGAAATATAGAAAAGATGTTACATAAGACTGACTAATAAAATACTATACGCGTGGGCATGAACAAAGATTTCCCACACAGAATCTAAAACCATCATTCCATTCATCAGCAAAGTCATGCAATCACTTTCTAATTCTATGCTTCTTGTTTGAGTGGAGGGATAGGAGAGACCACTATATCAACAGTAGCAGCGCACGTGCATATATTTTTTTGAATGAAGCCGCCAAATTAGGAAATAATGTGGAATGAATGATAATGATTTGATTAAATCCACATTCACCACTCCACTCCCACTTATGATTTCATCAAATCATTCCCTACTTTACTTTTGAATCTTGATTTTTGACGTACATATACCAGATGATGTCACGGAAGAACAAGCAGTGACTCTATTTCTTTCACCATCACCCAACCTTTGATCTCTAAAAAGATAATGAAAGTATGAGGATCATTGTCCCAAAAATCACCTACTTTTTTTAAAAAAGAACAGCAGCTATGTGAAGAACAATTTTGTATTATTGATATTAGAATATTTTCGCTTGAGTATGAAACTAAAATAAAAAGGAAAACCGAGTTGGTCAAATATAAAAATAAATTACATATTACAATTGGGATCCACCAGGCTGAGAAAAAGAAAAAGAAAATGGTAGGTACTTCGCTTTGAGCCTAAGGGATGGCTAGAAACTCGGCAAATCATTGGTACCAATGAATCAATATGGTACAAAATTCAGGCTGTTACCCAGCTCAACAAAGAATCGAGTTTATTTCAAGATGAACATCATCTAGGGCATTAGTGATTTACTTCCTCTGTATTGTGAGACTGCTCCTCACCAAAAGCCAAACTAAATATCTGCATGTAGTCATCAACAAAATGCACATCAAGACCTTCTTTTACATTAGGTGCTAGCTCATCAAAATCTCTCCTGTTTGCCGAGGGGAATATTATAGTCTTAATGTCACTCCTTCTCGCAGCAATGGTCTTCTCCTTAACCTGCAATTTTCACAGCAATTCCCTAAGTTGAAAACCAGTGACAGCTAAAGATGCCCAGAAGTTTGTGTATAAAAATAAAAAATAATGATATTTCAAATTTCTCAACATACACCGCCAATGGGAAGAATTTTCCCTGTAAGTGTCACTTCCCCGGTCATTGCTAGATCCTTCTTCACAGGCTTTTTTAATGCCAGGGACAACAGAGAAGTGGTCATCGTGCAACCAGCACTAGGTCCATCCTTTGGTGTGGCACCGGCAGGAACATGGAGGTGTAACTTTGAATTGGCAAAGAAAGGGCTTCCTGGTTCTTTCTCCAGTAGTATTCGTCTGGCAACTGTGTGAGCAATTTGAGCACTTTCTTTCATCACGTCTCCTAATTGACCGGTGAGATTCAGTGATCCTTTTCCCTCCCCTTCCTCGACAAATGTGGTCTCTATGTACAGCGTCGAACCACCCATTGCAGTCCAGGCAAGACCCATTACAACACCGGTAGGTGTCTGATCATAGATGCGCTCGGCATGGAAGACAGGCTTGCCAACAAAATCATCTAAATTTGATTTATCAACCATTACTTTTTCAATAGTATTGGTTTCAATTTCCTTGTTTGCCTCACTTTCATTTGCGACCTGCCAAAATTAAGATTCATAAACATCAAATTGCTGCTGGACCACAATAACTTGTCTAGTTTATCGTAGGAAAAAATCACATTTAACGAAATAATTTTTGTAGCAGTAAGTACCACAGAAAAGATATCAGGTTTCAGATCCAAGACTTCATATACAGAAAACCCCATAATTTTTTTGCCAAGTGAAAACTAGTGTACCAATTGTACAAATTGCTCAAAGAAAAGCCAGCGAAACAAAAAAATGCATATATGACATTGGCATATTGATATCATTGAAGTAATATTCAGAAAAAGGACTTTTGTAAGTTCTCAACGTCCACTATGCATTAGTAGATGTGATGTCTGTTTTCTTGCTCATTTTACCAAATTCAGAAAAGATACTTTTTATAAGAGAGAGAATTATGATTGTGCTTTCACCAGGCTATACTACCTCCATATCTGTAGATTGACTGTCAGTACATTGAGATTGATCAGCCAGTAAATCAGTTTGCACCATGTCTACTTCTTTGGAAGCCTTACCCATTTCTTCATGATAACTACTCTCTACTGACACAGGGCTCTCTCTTTGAATAGCATTTGGACTCGATTCATCAATAGACTGAGCATTACCAACAGTAGCATCGATGATTTCCCTTTGCCTCACAAGTTTCAGAGCTATCTGCCATGCCACAAACATAACATTTAAGACCACAGGCAACTGAAGCGTTTACTAAAAATTCAGATATAGCGATGACTAGTGCAGTCAAAAAATTGAAAGATAGATCAAGAGTGGCTGTCTTTTCAACCATAAACGCCATAGCCCATTTCATTGTGTAACTAAAAGCTTCGACAGTATTGACCTCAAAAGAAGAAACAGACCTTTCGGTAAATTTTCTCTATGTGCTTTTGAAGGTTTCTTACTCCTGCTTCTCGACAGTAATTTTCTATTAAAGCAAGAAGAGCAGCATCAGTCACTTCCACCTGCAGCAAGTTAGTTTAAAAGTCAGAATTTTTTAGCCAATTAAAACTTAAGAACCTAGAGAACTGGGAGAAAAACTAGAGAGAATGATAGGGAATAATCCAAAACTGAATGTAAAATATTGTTACAAATAACCCTATAGACTCAGATTCATAGTGTACAGAATCTAATTAGTTTTCAGTTATTTAACTGCACCTTCTAACAGAATAGAGGAATCTAATAGCAACCAAGCATACAGGACATGCTGCTTATAGAAATACAGAACTATTTACAGAAATATCTATAAGCTATATGCTAAAACAAAAACAAAAAAGGCAATAAAATCCTGCATCGTTATGCTAGCAATAACTAGTTAATATCCCACTCTTGGCAGGAAAAGGATACAAAAAACGGGTGGAAAAAATAAATACTTGTTCGGGCTTTATTCCACATGCTTCACGTGTAGTCTTCTCCAGATAATCTCTTGCAATGTGCATTTTCTCATCAGTTATATACCCAGCAATAGCAACAACCTCCATCCTATCCAATAGGGGATTGGGTATCATCTCCACTACATTTGCAGTGCAAACAAAAAGAACCTGCAATGAGATTCCAGTGCATGAGTTATCGTGGTAAAAGCATTTACAATCTGCCAACTGACTTCAGGGAACTGAATGAAAAACTATACTTATCAAAATTGTTTCACAATGAGCATAGAATAAATAAACCAACCATGCACAAATGCTATATCTTCCATAACCTCCAAGAATATCAAATACTTACCTTCGATAGATCAATGGGAACATCAAGATAGTGGTCCAGAAAATTAGCATTCTGCTCGGGATCCAGAAGCTCCAACAAAGCACTTGCTGGATCACCAGCATGTCCTCTGCCCAACTACAAATTGCATGAAAAGTGTTAATACTAATTATCCATTTTATGGAAGATTTAAAAAAAAAACTAGGAATCATAGGAAATCTAATAAAACTGAAATCCATGAGTTATACTTATTAGGATCAGGAAACCTACACCAAGGGAAAATAGAATAAAAAACCAGAAAGCAAAATTACTCAACCACAAATAAAATCAACTCTAGCGATGTATTACTTTGTCAATCTCGTCAATCAAAACAAGAGGGTTGGCTGTTCCCACATTCTTTAGACATTGTACCATCTTCCCTGGCATAGCACCTATATAGGTTCGACGATGCCCCTGTAAGAAACACCACCACACATGTGTAGTTATAAAACTGGTACTAATTCAACCTTTGGAAGGAAACAGGGATTTTAACTACCTTGATTTCAGCTACATCAGCTAAACCTCCAACGGAGAACCGGAAGAACTTGCGGTTCAACGCACGTGCAATTGAGCGGCCAATACTTGTTTTGCCCACTCCTGGTGGACCAGAAAGACAAATAATTTTTCCTGCATATATGAGAAAGATCGGGAAGCATGTCATACATATTAGAAAGCCACCAACGATTAGAACTATAAATAAATGGATTAGCATACTGCGACCAATATCTAAAAATACCTTTTTAACTAGAAAAGGCACTAAACAAAATGAGTTTGTCTTCATCAATTTTTCAAAAAAAAATTTGAGGTGTCATATTTCAAAGCCCAACCAAGTCAAGCACCTCTGTAATAATCTAATTTATTATTCAAATTTCACATAAAGTTTTACCACTCTAACTAATAGCACATATTCCAAAATAGGTGTGTCCTCCATAAAGTGTTCCATATATAGAATAAGATTCGAAATCAGGATATATGGTAATTTAAGACTACTTAATGAAGCCTTCGACCTGTTTATCGTGACATACCTCCTTTACGTCCCTATATATAAGACCCGTTTAACTAATTCATGCTTCTTAAGAAAGTTGGTTAATTTAGTTAATAGCATTGGAGTTGTACACAAATTATACTATTTTTCCAAAATAACCCTTAAAGTCATTGAGAATCATTGTCTCACTCTGTCAAGCTTCCCGATCCTCCTTTACCTTAGTAATTTGCTCATTTATTTTTTTATTGATTAAGTCAATGTAAATTAAGGGTATTTTGGTGAAAAGACAATTAATGCTTGAAAAGGGTCTTACAAAATGGGGAAAATAAACTTTTCAAAAGGTTCTTCTATTAAGGGACGGAGGGAGTAATATTTGGCGGACATTAAAACACATCAATATTTTTGTCAAAAAAAAAATACATCAATATTTGGTAGTGCACACACTAGGCACCTAGATAAACCTTGGAGATGAGATGTGTTGTACAGATGACTAGTTACCTTGTGAACTCCCTCTCAATTTCCCAACAGCTATGAATTCCAATATTCTCTCCTTCACATCAGTTAATCCATAATGGTCTTCATCTAGAATCTTTTGCGCCCGAGTAACATCAAAGTTCTCATCACTGGATTGGGAAATTAACAGATTGAAATTTGAGATTCATGATAGTTTGAATCTAGCATATAAAGGACAGCAATTCACAAATAAAAAACCCTAAATTTATCCATAAGCCTCTGAATATTATGCTCATGCATCTTAATCAGTTGATCCTAAGGGCCTTCCCAAAAATCCTGTTCAGCAGTTGTCCTAAATATAAACTAGCAAAGACCTGGCCACATGAATAGTAACTGGGGGAGGGTGTTTCCGTACGAGGTATGGATTGAAATCTAAAATTTAAATTACTCTAGCAATAGAAATAAGAATGTAATTTCAGGTACAAAAACCTGTATTCACCCCAAGGCAGTGCAGTCAACCAGTCCAAGTAGTTACGGGTAACACTGAATTCACTAGAACTAGCCTCCAAAAGCTGCAGCTTTGTGAGTTCTTCATCAATAACTTGTAAAACATGAGGTGGGCATTTTTCTCGCTTCGGTTCAATCCTTTCCCTGAATTTACCTGAAATAAAAAGCAAGTTTATTAATGTTATGATAGCAACAAGTTTCTTTACAAAGTATACCCCAGAAAACATATTACTCTGTGGGCTATCGACTGCAAGCTATATAACTCATCTTTGATCAGAAGACAAGCAATAAAAAAATACAAAGTAGAGTACAATATAAAAGAGCATCCCTAAATTTATTAGAATTTGGGTTTAGGGTCCGACAAAACCAGTGTTGTAAGATGAGGACTACCCAAGACTCATAATATAAGCACTATTCGGCCCATAGCTCTAGTCGCTGTGGGACTCTCAACGCACTTTGTCACACTTGGAACTGAACATTTGAAACGTGGATTAATGTGCGTGGAATAACAAGGATCTCCATACATCCTCTCGTGTCTAGAGTATGGACAAATACGAGAGAAATAACAAAGATCTTCGTCTAATAATAGATGAGATAGAATTTTATGTCATTTTAGAATTTGAGTTCAGGACCTAACTCAACCCTATAAAACTGGCTTATCAAGTGAGGAATGGTTGAGCCTTATAAGCACTCTGCTTTGGTTACATCTCTAGTAGATAAGATTCAACGCACCCCTCACACTTAGGACTGGACATCTGAAACGTGGACTAATGCCACTGGAATAACAAGGATCTCGGAACTTTATTCTATACAATAAAAAGATTTGAGAGATAATCGTAGAAAAACATAAAAAGGATAACAAGATAAAAAGATTCAATAAGGTGAACAAACATTTTTAGTAATTTAACATTCAAAAAGATTTCAACTCGACTACACAGTAGGTCCTACAATACAAGTATACACACTACATCAAACTTTTAGGCAGGAAATATGTCATAAAAAGAAATCCACCATCATCTAATAAAAATGAATATTGTAAATCAGAACCAACCAGTAAGAGCTGTCTTGTCATCAGTCTCCAGTCCCAATTCCTGAAAATAGAAAAGAAATTCTGAATTAAAAGAAAATGAATTCAAGACCAACTCGAATACTAGAGCACTCAGCAAAAATTATCCTACATATAATGCCACTAGTGTTGGGATAAATGGAAATGCCACCAGGAAGATCAAAGACCTAGATCAACACCAAAACTTTTTAGATTATTGAAAAGATATAGTCATTAGAACCGCGTCCTCTGATGCATCATTATTACTCTGAAATCCAAGACTTCCAAAGAAAGATATCAACAACATAACACATGCTCAACCAGTGTTACTCTCAAAGTTTAGTTTTATTGTTGCTTGGCTTGCTGTGAGAAACAAACCACCAATGAGATTGATTGCCAAATTCAGAGTCATCGGCAGCAGCCAATCATCAAATCCTTGTTTGTTATGAATAGTAAATAGTAAATTCATGAGCTGGGGTTCTAAACATAGAATTAGGAGTACTGCAAAGCAATGGTACATAAAGCACGGCTAGCTAACTATTAAAGTTGTGCGCTTAGTAAGCTTTAACTACATATATTAGAAAGAAAGAATCCAAACAATATTTCATGAGATGGCATAAATGATTGTATAATGGTAACCGCGATGATATAATGAACCAACTTATTGAATTGTAAAATTTTATTATAACGTCTAAAAACAAACTTTCGAGTTACCCTAATCAAACCAAATCATGAGGACTTTGTACCTTTTTTATGGCCTTAAGTTGTTCATTTAACAGATAACGGCGCTGCTCACCACTTATCTTTTCTTCAATTGCTTTTGCAATTGATTCCTGCAAGAATCAACATGAGCTTCAATTTATGATAAAATTTAACACAAGAAAATCAAATACTCCCTCCATCCCAAAATATAAGGCCCCTTTTTCATTTTTACTTGTCTCAAAATATAAGGCGCCTTACAATTTTCTAGGTATATTTATTACTCTTTTTCCAAACATATCCTTATTAATAGTACTAAATACTATTGGTATATGAAAAGTTAGCAGTAAATGTTAGGGTAATTTAGTAATAGTCATACAAAATTTTAACATATTAATTACACCAACAACTTTTCTTAATAATTGTGAAAAGTGGAATGGGACCAAATATTTTGAGACGGAGGGAGTATATTATTACCTGTATCTTGCTGATTTCCATCTCTTTCTTTACCAACTCAAGTGTAAGTTTCAATCGTTTATAAACCTGTTCAATAACATAACAAATCCATCAAAAAATGTTGAAAATTCAGTGATTCATATTTTCACTTCATGTCAATTCAGTAGCAATAGAGAACACAATTCAACCAAAGATCTGGGCCAGGTTTACTCACATCTAGCTCTTCAAGAACTTGTTGGCATTGCAGTTTGTTTGCCCCGGATATTGCAGCTCCAAAATCTGCTAGCCTTGGATACGTAAAATCACCTATGTGCTACACAATTTCAGAAGAACAATAATCAACATAATAAATTGATAAAAGTAATGACTGTGACCCCATATCACAACATGCAACAATCCCCATATTGAGTACCTGAGTCTTCCAACGACATCATTATTCGTTTTATATTTTGAAGCAATACAAAATGATAAGAAAGGCGCTTATTACTATTCATTCATGCTTAAGTAGGAAAAATAATGATGCAATGTCTATTAGTTTTTCAGTGAAGATTAACTATCTTTTTTTATTGTTGTTGATGGTTATCAAAAAGAATAATAGCTTCACTATCCTCTAGTTCTGAATGAACAAGTAACAAGAATACAATAACAAACCAAGAAAATGGAAACTGCACACAGGTTAAACAAGTGGTTGTTTTCCAACCAACCATAAGAAAACAAAAAGTTCAACTTCCTATTAGCCTTGCATTGGCAGTATTTTTATCTTATAGAGTATACCAAATTGAAAAAATATATATTCCAAACAGCACAGTTAAAGCTTCCTCCTAGGCATGAACTCTAAGGGTATGTTTGCAAGTAGGTATCAGTGAGGGGGCTTTGGAAAGACTAGTCTATATTTTAAAATTTATTTGAGATTTTAAAAAAAGTATAGAATAACATGATAGATAACAAGATACATTTTTAATCACACTTCGACATTTTATAGCTTCCTCAATTTAGAATTGAAAATTATGCCCTTCCCTCCCTTCCCAAAAGCCTCTCCCAAACATACCCTAAAGGAAAATAATTGTTTTAAAACCCCAGTCACAATGGAGGATGACTGTAGGCCCATCTTTAAGGTTTTGATTTTGAAGAGATATGTAAAGAAGAATCTATTGTTCTTATGGATCCAATGAAACAATTTAACCTAAGGAAGAATGTTAGAGCCATTTGCATGCTCATTTGAGAGTTTGTTGCAACACAAAAAAGAAAAGAAAAAAAATCAGCTAGTTTTAAATTAACAAACTACAAACTAAAGGTGGCATTCAAACTTCCAATAATCACAAACATAGAAGGGTCTAAACCTTAGTATAAGTCTGAACATGATCTCTCCAAAGAGAACTTGTTTTAAGAACATCTCTTAAGGTTGATATAACCTCAAAAGATGTGGCTTTTATAATCTCATCATCTTTGTTATAAGCTTTATCCTGCAGCACTCCAAGCAAAAAATTATATAAGATAAAATAAAAAAGTGGAAATAATAATGTAAAACAAAGCTTTTACTATAAAGAAAATGCGAGATGGGCAAACAACAGACAATACATACCTTGAGATGATCAACTTTTACGGTAAGTGGATCCTCACTAACCTGTAAAAAGGGCAAGTGTTAAACAATCATCAGAAAACTTCAGCCATACAAAAATGGTTTAGAATCCATGTGAACAAAACTCAAGCACATATATGGAAAGAATGACATCGAAATATAATCGAACTCTATTTATTAGTAATTTGACATGTTCAATACTCACCATCTCAGTTATGCGCAAACGCCGATGACCAATCAGAACCACCTGATCCCCTTGGATACTTGAAATCTGGTATTGAGAACGGGATACGCGACAAGATGTTAGTTAGGTACTAATTAAAACTACACAAGTAATCCATTAGCATACAAAATTACATACCTGGGCAAGAGTCCCAACTTCATGGAGACGGTTAAACAGCTCTTTTCCTTTTATATCATGTACATTCTTTTCTGTGTCAGAGCTAGATACTATACTGGGATCAGCATCTGGCTCATCTTTGAGGAGGAAAGCACCGGCATAAGGAGCTTGTCGTTTTTGGCTTTCTTGTAAAGCTGCCAACACTTTGGGATCCTGGATGCATGGTAAAATGGTAATTAAAAACGACACAGCTATACTTTCAAGTTTCAAGGTTATGTTTAGCTAATTCATTGATATTACTAATCAGAAATATTTAACTCAACAATCTTACCATACCTTAACATAGATTGGCATGTAAAATCCTGGGAAAAGGGGTCTATGTAGCAATGGTAATGCCAAAACCTGATCCAAAGTTAGAGAAGAAAAAAATGAACATTTAGAATTTTTATGATACAAGTGATCAAGTTAAGTCAAAAATTAAACAATATATATAGATATTAGATATCATTGATACACTGCACCTATTTAGCTTGACAAAACATATGAAAAATAAACAAGAAATGCTAAAACTGTATGATATATATATGATATATATATATATATATATATATGATATATATATATATATATATATGATATATATATATATATATATATATATATATCTAGGGTAGGGTGTGGGAAAGCTATGATGCATCCAAAGGATACAAAGATCGAAGAGGAATAGCCCAGGCATGAAGTAGGATAACAGGGAGATAAAAGCCTTCCTGCAGCCTACACAAACATTAAACCTTCTCCAAAACTCCTATCAGGTTAACCATAAAATTTGAAGGAAAGTCAACCTTCAATCGAAGAAGAGCCATCATTTCCAACACGATTACATCAAAGCAATAAAGAGCATAAAACACGAGTAAATTAACATATTATCATTAGCTAAAGGAAAAACACTACATTTGGCTCAGCAAATAAAATCCCAATTGCAGAATCCTGAAACAAATGTTGAGCTCAGACTCGACACGATGAACAACTAGAAGTTTTGGCTACACGCAAAATATTATAACAAATAGTACACTACAACATCTATACTCATAAGAACACCTTCACTTCCATGGTCAATATTAAAATTTTTCCTTGAATTACAATTTCAGCACCCCAATTCCAATCAACCAAATTAAAAACATAACTTTAGACGCAAATTTTCGAATCTTCAAGACTATACACACTAAAATTCAGCATCTAAAAAACAGAATCAGAAACACTAATAAAATATGAAACCAACAGTGAGATAGTCTTCGGGTCTGGGATACGTGGAGACTATAGCAGAGGGCTTTGACTGGGACTCCTCTGCCGCTTTGACTTCAGCCTCAACTACCTGATCAGGTTTCTCGCTGGAATCCGAACAGAAAAAAACCTGCCCTCCCAAACGGTTTCTCCGACTCAATCCGCCGAGAGAACTCAGCACTTTGAGTAAAGGCGAAGCGGAATCGCCTGCAGGTCGGAGCACCGGAACCGCAGCAGGGTTTAAGCGGTGGATGCAAGAGGATGAAATGAGCTTCAACATTGTATTGGATTTGGGGATAAGGTGAATGTAGAAATTATGAAAATTGAAATTGAAGATTTGTTAATGACCTAGGGTATGTCGGATATTTAGATAGTGGAGTGGGTTTTGAAGGTGCCCGTAACCGCCATTGACGGTAGGGAAGAAGGGAAACGGAGGGAATGAATCGTCGTCAGTGTTATTGTAACCGGATTTGTGTAAAGCCCTTCATAAACCCTCGTCTGTCTGATTTACTAAAATGACCTTTCCTTGCCCTACAGGCGAACCTCTTTTTTTATTTAAATATTTAAAAAAATTAAATGTTGAACACGCCTTGAATGCATCATACCTACCTAACTCTCAATCGATATAGTAGAATTTTTCTTTTTTTATTACGAGAATCTTGCTACTAAAGCTTGTCTAGCCATCCGACAAAGATTTATCTTGTTTTATACTCCCTCTGTCCCAACATATAAAAACACTTTTTCACTTTTATAGAGAAACTCTCATTTGAGTATTTAAATGGGTCTCACGTGTATACATCATTCTTTTATAAATTTTTAATAATAATATCTAACAGTTCGTCAAAAAATAATAATAGCATCTAGTAGGTTTAAATATGTTTTTTGTCGCTACAAATATAACTGTTTTTTAAATAAGCCCCTGCAAAAAAAATTAAACAAGTCCCTGCAAAATCATTTTTTTAAATATACCTTTTCATTAACTTTTCTGTCAAAAGCAAACTCATTTGGCAACATTTGTCTAATTTGGCTTTGCCATATCATATTTTTATATTTTCATTTATTTTAAAATTTGATTTGGATTAATACCTTTTGCAAAATCAGATAAATGTTGTCACATCTGTATTTTTTACAGAAAAGTCAATGGAAAGGTACATTTAAAAAAAGTGATTTTGCATGGATTTATTTTTAAAAAAATGGCAGAGACTCTTATTTAAAAAACAACTATATTTCTAGGGACTAAAAACATATTTAAACTCATCTAATAAGAACTTCATATCTCCAATTCAGAATCCCAACAAAAGTTACCAAATGGGTCACACTTTCATGGTGGCTACAATTTTTTATTTTTTTTAAAGGGGCAGCATGCTAGACTTTATTAAGAAAAGAAAAAGAGGAAGAAGACATAGAATAGCACAAGGGGGACTAGACCAAAACATTTGGCAAAAGAAACCAACACAATAATAGGGAGCCTCTAACAGAGATCCCTAAAACACATCAATCTATACACTAGAACAAAAGCTAACTAACAAAAGTTAGATTAAAAAAACAAATACATAAGATGTCGTCTAGACAGGAAATAGAACCAACCAAACACTGGCCAAAAACTGAGATCCTAAAAAAACTATGCCTCGCTAACAAAAGCCATATCAGAAAGTAACAGAGATAGAATTTATCTTTGAGCGAGTGTTATAACCTGTTGTTCTCTGGACCAATTTCTTTTTGCGCTTATTCTATCAAATCGAAGACACCACCAGACTAGACTTACCAGCAACAGATCCATGGATAGGAGCATCAGCGTCTTCTAACATATCACCACAGAGCTTCCCCGAAATGTCTGACGCTGCCACTAGATTAGCACCAGACTCTGAGGTAAATAGCGAATCTAGCCTGGTGGTGGGAGGTTGAGTGGAATCACTACCAACTCAGCTAGCTTCAGAGGAGTTAGGTGTCGAAGCATTAGGCAACTGCTGGATCAGATGCAATTGCATGCTATCCTACGAAGCAACCAAGACATGGACAGTTTGCATATCCTTTTCTCTAATCTCATTTGGAGAAGAATCCCCTTATTAGTTTTTTTATCTAAAAGTAAGATTGTGGGTCCCGTGCCAGATGAGAGAGTGTTTCCTATTTAAGAGTTTCTCCTCAATAGATACACATTTTTAATTCTCCACAATGGGGTACTTATTAAAATCCAACTCTTAGTGAGTAAGAACTCCCCATTGGAGATGCTATTACTTGTCTCAAAATATAAGACTCTTTGCAACTTTCTAGATACATTGGGGCTAAATAGCACTATATTGGTCGTTTATATTGGGTCTAGGTTTCATTTTGGTTCGTTATCCTTTTTTTTGTTTCGTTTTGGTCCCTCGTCTACCATTTAGGTTTCATTTTGGTCATTTATCTTTTTTTACTCACTTTAGTTGTTTATCTTTCATATTTGTTTCTGTTTGGTCCTTTAAAACAAAAATACAGAAAAATGAAGAACACTATGAATGAGCTCAATAACACCAAAAACACTTTGATTTCTTGTTTATTGAAAAACTTATTAAATATGCGACAAAATTGAATGAAACTGGAGTCTAACTAGAATAAAATTTCCCAAGGAATTCAATGGAACCAAAATTAAGCTCAAAAAGTGTTTATGCGCAAAATCATTTCTAAAACCGAAATCTTGAATGTGAAGTTCAAAAAACCTCCAATCTCAACAATGGTGATTTTACTATAGAGTACCAAATTAAACGATTCCAAAGTCTAAATTTTTTGAAATTCAATAAGAAATCAAAATGCGACAAATATTTTGAAGACGACAGAGAGTACTCTCGGAGCAGGGCCATTAAATGGCATTCCTGACAAGTATTTGTATGAGCATAAAATGCTTGAGTCAACAATTTGCCACAATGTTAAACAAAAAGGTGAACAGATATATTCTACATTATTTTACCATATCCTAAAAACAAACATAATTCCAGTGTGTAATATCACAAATTACTACACCAACTAACAAATCATCCAACAAAGACCAAAAACTAAGTATCGATTGAACATTAGACACTTCAATAAAGATTTTACCAACAATATCATCCAAGATTATCTGGTTTCATTTACATATCAAGAATACAACAAATATAACCCATAACCATGTCTAAATATATGAAGAGAATAAAATAGTAATTTAAAGGCAAGATAGTATTAAGGGTCCTTTAACTTGTTTTCTGTTTTAGATTAGGTCTCTTATGTTTTTAGAGTAACAAATAAGTCTCTTAACTTTTAAAAACATTGCACTGTTGTACTATTTAATGTTTTAATGCTAACTTCGTTAAAAGTGCTTATCAAAAAAAAACTTCGTTAAACAGTCATTTGTTTGCTGCTGAGTTGGCATGCAACCTAGGATAGGATAATTACACCAATTAATTATCATTAAAAAAATAAAAAATAAACCCCAAAATTTCACCATCTTCAAAAAAATCAGGAATCAAATAAGCAAAACAACCTCGCACCTTATATTTGAAGCAATGGAAATAGAGGAATCACAGACCCACAAACACCGAAACTCACACATCAACAATCAAATATAACAACAAAGTAAAGAGGATTAAAGTAAAAGGTCAAAAGTGAAACCAAAAAGTTGATTTTGAATAGAATGATCTGATTTTGAATAAAAAAATATTGAATTAAAAACCCAGATCTGCAATGTCTCTCTCATTATTTGAAGATGAAATCTGAGCAAAAATGAATTAAAGACCCAGATCTGCAATCTCTCTCTCATCATTTGTTGCAAACGTGAAGTAGGTCGAAGATGAACATCCAGATTTTTATTTTATTGCTGAATAAAAAATAAAAATATTAAACGATGACTAGGACATACACATCAGTGGTCAAATGGTCAAACAAGAGACTATTTGACGGAGTTAGCGTCAAAACATTAAATAGGACAACAGTGTTGTTCTGCACTGTACTTCCGACCTTGAAGAGCGATCCGAGGTAGTTAGTGGTTGATATCCTTAGTCAATGACCGTATCCGATCCTGCTGGTGTTGTACCTGCAAAGTTACTCCGATGCTAAAGTCAGTTGAATAATCTTAGTGAAGTGATAAATATGAGAATGCTTACCATTAATGAGGCAATGAATGCTGTATTTATAGAGTGGGGTGGGGTTGATTCCAATGAATCAGGACCGTCCGATCTGGTGATTTGATCTGAGCCATTGTTGTTCGGACTGGGCCCTTTGATATTGGGCTTTTGTGTGGTGTGAATAGATGTGAAAGAAGGGGTGTATGTGGTCAAAAGACTAACCATAACAGTTGCCCCCCAAGTCTGGTCGTCTTAGAGGCGATCTTGACTTGACGAGATTATGATGACTTTTCACGATCTCCAAACGAGCTGTGATTTTTCAGATGCTGCTACGAGATGGGAAGGCGATCTTATCTGTCCGATGTTTGATGAGATACGAAGTGTTCTTTCTTACCGATGTCGAGTATGGTCCGATAGTGATGAAGTGATTTTGACCGTTATAATAATTTCGAATTTTGAATTGGTGCCTTTGCATTTATTGCGCTTGTCAGAGCGCGTTTCCCAATGGCGACTAATGATGGTGACGCTTTGGTAGGCGTGTGCGTGTGTTGAAAGCCTTTGATGGGATGGGTCGATTCGATTTAGGCCCAATCCAGTTCTGCGAGGCCCACTATAAATAGGGGTTAGGTCCCCTGCTTTATTCCTGATTGCCAATTTGCTCTGCATACCGATCTTCATATCCGAGTTTAAGTTCGTCGATCAGGAGGATAGTGGCTAGAGTTTCACCATTCCAGTGGGTTCAAGTGCTCGACTTTCGCAGAAGATTATCAGCGAGAGCTTTGTTTGTGCGAGGTTAGTTCTTTTCTCAATCTCTCTATTGTCTTTTCTTTGAACAGTCAGATTTGCCCCCATTTCTTTAGTTGCCACAGGGTGGGGTTGTCAGGTCGGTTTTAAGATCGGTACGGACCCGTTAGGTCGTTACTCCTGACTTTCCCATGCCCCCATTCCTGCAGGTTTTAAAACTGGCGGTTACCAAAAAAACTCGTAGGCAGATTTCCCAGCAACCCCCGCAACCTGCGAACGTGATGGCCTTTAGTGGAGAGAATGTCGATGGTCGTCGTTCTGACACTGTCCCGGTTATTCCCGAAGTTCAAGATCATCCTGATTCAGCCCCGACCAGCGAACAAGTGGAGGACGATCCTGAGGTTGGTCGTCATACTTCTGATGATGGGGAGCAGTCTTCTGAGGATGTGGGTGTAAAAAACACTGAGACTTATGTCGTCGTGGTGGAGACGGCGTCTTCTGAATCGATGCGTTCTGATGATGAGCAGGGGTCTTCGCATACTCAGGAAGTGGAGGGTTCTGAATCGAAATCGGAATCTAGAAACGATGAGGTTGCCGTTGACGTGGCTGCCGAGGCTGATGATCGTACATCTGCTTTGACTGATGGTTATTCTAGCACTGGTCCGGGGCGAGTCGATCTTCCTATGCCTTATGACGTGAATGTTCCTCGCATTCTTAATTGGGTCGCTTCTTCTGTTACTGAAACAAGGTCTCTGTACGAAGCAGGGGAAGATATGAGCACTTTTGTAGATAAGTTATCCATTCGGGGCCGACTTTGGAACGTCGAGGGTATCAGATCCGACAAGCATGCAGCGACCTGGCCTGGATCCTTGAAATTTGTCATGTATGATGTATTGGTATCAGATATGCATATCCATCCACCGTTTACTAATCTTCAACAGACTGTTTTGGCGAGATTGGAATTGGCACCTTCGCAACTTCATCCTAATGGTTGGGTGTTTCTTCGAGCCTTTGAATTGATATGCCTCGAACTTGATCGTCCAGTGTCCGCCGATTTGTTTTTTCATTTGTTTGAGGTAAATAGGAATAGTGAAAGAGGTGGGGAAGGAAACGCTTGGGAGCATGTGAGCCTTCGGTCTTTGAAAGGTGCCAAGATTTTCCGGGCTTATTCAGATTCGCTGAAGGGGAGGTGGAAGGAGCTTTTTTATTTCGTGGAGCCGGTGAACAGTGAGGCAATTGACCATGTGGGGAGATTTGATTCGGATGGGCAAACTTTGGTGTCCACTAAGTTTCCCATAGGATGGGGACTCGGTCATTATAACCGATCTCCTAGATCCTATCATGTCGGCGAATCTCATCTTTGCCGTGCTGATATCCTGACCAGAGATATTTTGTTGTTTATTTCATCTCAAGTGCCCTATACCAAGCATAAATACCGAGGCATTCCTGTCGATCGTCTGGTTAAATGTGCTACCAGAAGAAAGGTTATGGGGGTTCTAGGTAGGGTCGTATTTTCGATCTGTCAATTTATCTTTTGGCTGAGAATTGTTAATGATTTTGACTAATTCGTCCAATTTTTTCTTTGTTTTCAGATACGATGGCAGGAAGTAGGATTGCTCAATTGAGAAGGATGGCGTTGGAGAACCTGGGGGCCGAGGAAGGTGATCATGCAAACCCAGAAGTTCCAGAAAATATTCCCGATCTAAGCGGTGCCGTTCACGTTTCCCCAATCAGGACCGTCCACGAGGAACAGCTACAGGAGAATTCTGGGGAAGATCTTCAGCATCGGAAGAGAAAATCGGCGAATGAGGGAGCCTCTTCAAAGCAGGTGAAGAAGAAGAAGGTGATGATTCCAACAGATTCTAAGTCTTCCAAGGGGCATAGATCTTCCAAGAAGGCAACTCCTGTTCCCGTGGATGCTAGTTTTATGGAAAAGAATGTGGAGGAATACCTTACCGATCCAGTGAGTGCGGCCGCAAAGCTCTTTGTTCATTTGGCCGATGTTACCAAATTGCAGATGGAGGAGATGGAACGTCGTCATGAAGGTGAGGTGTTCTTTCTGGAGTTCGTTTGCCGTTCTTTTTACCTACCTTATTGACTTTATTTGTTTTGTTTTTCAGAGTTGGTAACCAGTGAGAGGGCCAAGTTATTAAATGCTCTGAAAGAACTGGCAGAAAAGAATAAAGTCCTGGGTAACACTCTGAGCGACTTGAAGACTTTGAAGGCTTATGTGGATGATCTTAAAAAATCCCATAATTCTGCTAAGTCGCAGATCGAGGATAGCACTGTTCGCATCGGTCAGCTGAACGATCGAATTAGAGTGCTTGAAGGAGAGAGGGAGATTGCTGAAGGTACAATTAAAAGGTTGGAGGATCGGATTCAAGAGCTGATGGCGTCGCTGAAAAAATTCGAAGAGAACAAGGCTGGGACTAGTTCCACTCCTGAAGATCGATGTGCAGTGCTTGAGAGAGAGCTTGCCCAAACCCGCGCTGAGCTGATAAAATCTAAGAAGGAAGCCCGGACTGCTGCCGATCTTGCTCTGGAAATGGCAGGAGATGGCTTCGATCTTGCACTTGATCAAATTGCTCTTGTTTATCCCTCTCTTAATCTTGACAGAGCCGTCCTGAATGTGGATCATGAGATCGAGGGAGACCAGATCGTGAAGGTCGATATCAAGACTAATGTGAAGACCGTGGTTCATCCCAGGTCTGCCTGATTTATGTTTCAGATCCAGTTTTGTAAAAGTTCCGGGTTTATACAGAGAATCATGCATAAGCTCGGAACTTTTTTAAGTTGATTTAGTTTTTAGTTTTTGTTCATAAAACTTGAGGTCTCGGCCGTTTCCGAGGTGGTTGTAATGAAATTAATGAAATTAATTTTGAGAGGAGCTCTTCAAACGATTTAGAGAGGACCTGTTGAGGATTCTCGTAGGTTTTAAAAAGGTTTGAGAGGAGCTCTTCAAACGATTTAGAGAAAACCTGTTGAGAACTCTCGTAAGATCGGGCCTAAGGACAGTTTACCAGGACTCGGCCCAGATTTAACTCGTCCATTAGGGTTCTTGGCCACTAAGGCCAATGATCGAGTTAACGAGAAATCCTTAACGGACCTTTCGTACCTTTTGGGCAGTTTACCAGGACTCGGCCCGGATTGAACTCGCCCCTAAGGGTTGTGACTTCTTTGGCCACGTATGGAGATCTTATGAGATCGGTCCAAGAAGTAATTGTGAAGGAGTTTGTAGATTTGTAGTGGTAGGGACTACCGTTACACGAAAAATGGCACACGCAAAACCGTCGTGTCCTTAAATGTAATAGCTTTTCAACTTTGTGGCATTCCAACTTCGGGGGATCTCCTTTTTGCAAAGTGTTTCCAATTTGAAAGCCCCGGTACCGGTCTTACTTTTAACACGGTAAGGTCCTTCCCAATTGGGTGCTAATTTTCCTTGCGAAGCATTTTTCAAACCAATGTCGGCTCTTCGAAGGACTAAGTCGTTGAGTTCGAAATCTCTGGGGATGACCTTGGCATTGTATCGAGTTGCAACGCTTTGTTTGACGATGGCTTCTCGAAGTGTGGCTTGTCCTCGAACTTCGTCGATGAGATCGAGGTTTTCTTTCAAAGCTCGGCAATTTTCTGCGGGTGTTTTGGGATTCGCTACTCTCCAACTTAGCTCGCTGATTTCCACTGGGATGACCGCCTCGCTGCCATAGGATAGCCGGAACGGCGTTTCTCCCGTTGAGCTTTGAGGGGTTGTTCTGTAAGCCCAGAGAACATACGGGAGTTCTTCTACCCAACTTCCTTTGGCGTCGTTCAGTCTTTTTCTTAAACCGTTGAGGAGTATCTTGTTGGCTGCTTCTACTTGACCGTTAGTTTGCGGGTGTTCTACGGAAGTAAAATGATGATTGATTTTGAAGTTGGACATCATTTTCCTGAAACCTTTGTCGGCGAACTGACTCCCATTATCAGTGATAATCGATTCGGGGATCCCGAATCTGCTCATGATGTTCTTTTTGAAAAATCTTATGCAGTTCCTTGCAGTGATGGTGGCTAAGGGCTCTGCTTCAATCCATTTGGTAAAATAGTCAACTGCCACTATGAGAAATTTGTTTTGGCCTGGAGCAGTTGAGAATGGACCTAGGAGATCTATTCCCCATTGGGCAAAGGGCCATGTGGAGGATAGATTTCGAAGTTCGGATGCTGGGGCGACGTAAACGTTGGCGTAGATCTGGCATTTTTTGCACTTTTTGACGTAGTTTTTGGCATCGCCTTCCATGGTCGGCCAATAATATCCTGTGCGTAGGGCTTTTCGAGCTAGGGAACGGGCGCCAAGATGTTGCCCACATATTCCTTCATGAATTCCAGCTAGGACGGAATGTACTTGTTCCCTTTTAATGCATTTTAATAATGGTGAGGAAAGGCTTCTCTTGTACAATGTATTATCTATGACTGAGAAGGCGGAGGCTTTTCTCCTGATGATTTTCGCTTCTACCGAATTTGGAGGTTCAATTCCTGTCTTGATGTACTCCAATATTGGAGTGATCCAACTTTGGTCCTCCTCAATCGAACAAATTGCGGAACTATAAGTCGGAATAAGGGAGATACTGGGTCTTCTAAGTAGTTCTTGGATGATCGTCCGGTGATTACCGGCGACCTTGGTGCTGGCGAGTTTTGATAGGACATTCGCCCTCTGGTTCTGGGATCTGGGGATGTGCTTTACTTCGGCTGTTCTAAACTGTGTGAGTAACTCTCGGATTCGAAGTTGGTATTTCAGCAAGGTTGGATCCTTGGTCTCAAATTGATTGTTTATTTGTGAAACGACCAAGAGCGAGTCCGTGTAGAGATTGACCTGAGAGACTCGTAGGTCAATTTCCAATCGTAAACCTGCGATGCAAGCCTCGTATTCTGCTTGATTATTAGTTGTTTGGAAAGCGAAGGTAAGGGAGACTTCAATGATTACTTTATCCGGGCTTTCCAACATTAAACCCGCGCCGCTTCCTTTGGGGTTGGAAGACCCATCAACGTGTAAAGTCCAGATGTCGTTAATAGGATTAGCAGGAATCATTTCTGCTACAAAATCTGCTAGAACTTGGCCCTTCATCGTCGTACGGGATTCGTACTTGATTCCAAACTCGGAGAGCTCTACCGCCCATTTGATCATTCTTCCGGCAAGGTCGGGTCGGTGCAAAATCTGCCTTATTGGATAGTTGGTGTGTACGACTATCTGGTGTGCCACAAAATATGGTCGGAGGCGTCGGGCTGCGACGACCAAAGCGAGGGCGATTTTTTCTATTTGCTGATATCTGCATTCGGGTCCCTGGAGTGCTTTGCTTACAAAGTAGATCGGACTTTGACCGGTCTGTGTTTCCCGGATGAGAACGGCGCCCAAAGCTTCCTCCGAGATTGATAGGTATAAGTACAGAGTTTCTCCCTCGTACGGGCGAGTTAGGATGGGTGGTTCTGAAAGTGCTTTTTTGAGTTGTTGCAAGGCTTCGTCTTGCTCGTTTGTCCAGTTGAACTTTCCTTCGTCGTCCTCCTTTTCTTTTTTCAAAAGCTTGAATAAAGGGAGAGATTTGAATGCCGCATTCGACAGGAATCGTGATAAAGCGGCGATCATTCCGTTGAGTTTTTGGACCTCTTTTTTGGAAGTTGGAGTCCGCATTTCAGTCACAGATCGACATTTGTCGGGGTTTGCTTCAATTCCCCTCCTCGTTAAATAGAAACCGAGGAACTTTCCAGCTCGGACCCCGAAAGTGCATTTTTCTGGATTTAGTCTCATGTTATTTTTCTGGATTTTGATTTCAGCGAAGATTTCTTGAAGGTCTCTTACGTGGTCGTTTTCCCGTTCGCTTTTTGCAATCATGTCATCAAGGTAGACTTCAACGGTCTTGCCTATCTGTTTTTGAAAAACTTTGTTCATCATTCTTTGATAAGTGGCTCCGGCGTTTTTTAAACCGAAGGGCATAACTCGGTAGGCGAAGTTACCTTGGTCCGTCATAAAAGCAGTCTTCTCTTGATCGGGAGGAAACACGGCGATCTGATTGTAACCAGAGTAAGCGTCCATAAAAGAAAGTAGGCGAAAACCGGAGGCATTGTCGACGAGACGATCAATACTTGGGACTAGAAAGGCGTCTTTCGGACAGGCTTTGTTTAGGTCGGTATAATCGATGCACATACGCCATTTACTGTTGCTCTTTTTAACTAGTACTGGGTTGGATAACCAAGTCGTGTATTTGACTTCTGTTATAAAGTTTTCTTTGATTAAATCTTCGACAGTTTTTGCGGCGGCGATGGTCTTCTCTCCACTCTGAGCCCGTCTTCTTTGAGAGACCCATTTTGCTTCTGGATTAACGGTGAGCTGGTGACATGCTACTTCTGGCGGGATTCCGGGCATATCGTTCGCCGACCAAGCAAAAAGATCGGAATGATCTTTTAAGCAACGAGTGAGTTCGATTTTTACCTCTTCGGATAGGTCTGCTCCAATCTTTACCGTTCTGGTAGGGTCGTCTCCGAGTTGTATTTCGATGGATTCTCCATCAGGCTGGGGTCTTCTCATTTTCTTTTTGAGTTCTCTGGCCAACTCATCGTCATCTTCATTTTCCGAGCTGTCAGGGTCGTATCTTGCATCTAAATCGGTTAAGTTGACTTCGGCTGATCTTCCTGTAATTTCTTTATCTTTGGTTATCTCGGGTGAAAAACCTTCTTTATCTTGGGCCTTTTTTTCTGCTTTTGTCCATAGGAAGAAACATCTCGAGGCGGATTCAAGATCTGAGTTTAAGGTAATGACTTTGTTGCACAGAGAGTGGAATTTCATTTTTAAGTGAGTGGTGGAGGTTACTGCTCCGAGCCTTCCCAGAGTCGGTCTTCCAATAATACAGTTGTATATCGATTCACATGGTAAGATGAGGAATTTTGTTTTGATGATTCTTATCAAAGGTTCCTCACCGTAGGAAACCATCAGTTCCAGGTGTCCAAGAGGTTTAGTTCGAGATCCATTGAATCCTGATAGTGCCGATCCTCTGTAAGGAGCGATGTCTTCTTTATCGATTCCCATTCTTTCCACGAGGTCGAGGAAAATGATGTCTGAAGAACTCCCTTGATCGACCAAAATCCTTCTAATCTCTTTATTGGCGATCACCGCTGTGATAACTAGTGGTACGTGTTTGTTAGGTTTTCCATCTAGAAGGTCTTCATCTCTAAAGGACAACGGAGGTCGGTTTGAAGGCGTTTGTGCGACTGAAGTAGATGCTATATTGAGTAGCTCTTTCCATTTTCGTTTCATTGTCTTCCCGGATTCTTCGTGGGCGAAACCTCCTGCGATCATCATCATCATGGACCGTCCTTTTGATTTCCTTGAATCAAATTCGTCGTCGTCAGACTCGGCTTTGATCTTTCCCTTTGTTCTGAGTTCCTGTTCCCGTTCTTCTTTTTTCTCGTCAGCTCGACGCTCTGGCTTGTTTACATAGCCGGCAAGTTTTCCCCTTTTAATCATATCCTCAATGTCATCTCTCAAGGCGTTGCAATGGTTGGTGTCGTGACCGTTACTCCGATGGTATCGGCAGTATTTGTTAGAACGCTGTCTTGGCTTGTTGGTGAGTGGTTTTGGGAATTTCTCGTCTCTGAACTCCGTGTTCCAGCATTCACCCAGAATTTGAGCTTGAGTGACATTGAGATCGGTGTAGAATTGATGACGGTTCCGAGGTCGGGGATCCCTGAAGCCTCGACCGTCGTTCTTTTGATCTCTTTCATTTGGGGGCTTTGATGATTCGGTGATTGGTTGTGGTTTCTTACCGACCATCGCGCTTTCTTCTTCGTTGATAAAACATTGGGATAGCTGGAGGAAATCTTGGAGGTTCTCTGGCTCCCATGTGTTGATGTGTTTTTTGAACGGGCTTCCGGGACGCAGCCCCATTCCCATGAAGTAAACTCGGAAGGCATCATCGAGGTTCCGAACTTGAACTGCTTCCTTATTAAATCTCTCTATATATTGTCTTAAAGATTCGGAGTTCTCTTGGATGATGGATGCTAAGATGTTTTTGTTTTTTGGCTTGCTTTTGGAATGGGAAAAATTAGCTGAGAATAATTGGGCCAGTTGGTCCCACGAGGAGATTGTGTTTGATTTGAGGGTCTCAAACCATTCGATGCTATTTTTTCCAATGTTAGGGGGAAAATTCGGCATTTCATTTCTATGGGGACGTTGCGATACTGCATTACTGTGTCAAAGTAACTCAAATGTCTGTCTGGGTCGCCCGTTCCGTCGTAGGTCTTCAATCCTTCTGGAGGTTTTTCGAGATATCTGGGCACTGGGTACCGATCAATTTTATTCGTAAAAGGGCCTTTGCGCTCGGTTGTTTGATTCTGCGGTGGAGATCGGTGCCGATGGTGCGGGTGCCTTCGGTTTTGAGGGCGATATCCTCGAGGTGAATATTCTCTACTCCTCGATCGTTGCCTAGGAGAAGAGGATGCCAAAGAAGAACGTACTTCGGGTGAAGAATCGGTGTCTGCCCTACCGACGCATGGCGAACGGGAAACTTTCCTTTCGAGCCTACGAGGAGGAGAACGATGGTAGTGTCGCCTTCTGGGTGGAGATCGATGGCGCTTTCGAGTCGGATTTCTTCTTTTGGATGAATCTCGGTCGGGCGAGATCTGGCGCCTTCGAGCCGGATTTCTTCTTTCGGAGGAATCTCGGTCGGGCGAGACCTGGCGCATTCGAGCCGGATTTCTTCTTTCGGCGAGATCTCGGTCGGGCGAGATCTGATCCGGAATATTCCGAGCTCGGAGCTCCGCCACCTGTGCTTCAAGATCCGTAAATCGGTAACTCCTCTCTTGGTTTGCCAATTCATGTCGATTGAGCAGTAGGACGAGCTGTTGGACAGCATCGGTCGGGACAGAAAGTTGATTTTGAGGAGGTACGCGATTCCTTGCGGAGCTTCCGGGTACCAAAACGAGGTCCGGAATTTGATGTTGGGCTCGCCCTTGATCGGAGTTTGGAAGGTTCTGAACGAATCCGTCCGGGGTTGCCTGAGGTTCGGCCAAATGGGGCATGACCGGTCTCGGGATAGGGTCGGGATGGATTCCCACTGTGTGGCTGTTTGCCTTGGAACGAAGATTTCGAGTCGTCATTGATTAAGGTGAGGGGAGAAGATCTTGGTTTTGAGACCTCCCACTGTGGTCGCCAATGTTCTGCACTGTACTTCCGACCTTGAAGAGCGATCTGAGGTAGTTAGTGGTTGATATCCTTAGTCAATGACCGTATCCGATCCTGCTGGTGTTGTACCTGCAAAGTTACTCCGATGCTAAAGTCAGTTGAATAATCTTAGTGAAGTGATAAATATGAGAATGCTTACTATTAATGAGGCAATGAATGCTGTATTTATAGAGTGGGATGGGGTTGATTCCAATGAATCAGGACCGTCCGATCTGGTGATTTGATCTGAGCCCTTGTTGTTCGGACTGGGCCCTTTGATATTGGGCTTTTGTGTGGTGTGAATAGATGTGAAAGAAGGGGTGTATGTGGTCAAAAGACTAACCATAACAAGTGTAATGTTTTTAAAGTTAATAGACCTATTTGTTACCGCGAAAACATAAGGGACCTAAACAAAAACGGAAAATAATTTAAGGGACCCGGATGGTATGTTGCCTTAAAGAGTGAGATAGAATGATAAAGACAATTTAAAGAGGGACCTAAACTACTTAAATACGAGAGCTCTAAATCTACATCTCGCAACGAAATTGCATTAGACATGTGAAGTTTAGCGAACATAATAAATAAGAAACGGAAAGGGGTGTATTGGAAAAAAGGGTGAGAAAAACAAACCTACAAGTCTACAACCCGCCTATTCCAAACCGATAATATACGTTTGGGCTTTGGGCCCACATGTTCTTCATTGCTTTGATTGGTGGGTTCCTTACTTCAAAACGGTTCGTTTCTCTGTTCCGGGGTCCATACGTGCATTACCGGTCAATGGTGAAGTCATCGACGCCAAGAGGCTGCGACGAAGACACGATTTGAACCGTTCTAACTGTCTGCTGAATACGGCAGTTGCTGTATAATATATTACATCTAAAGTGTTAGTTAGATTCATATAACATTAACAGCCATGGATTTCCAGAAGAGAAGGGTTGGGTTGTTCGTCTTTGTTGCTGTTATCGTAGTTCTTAGCATCACAGGTACTTTTCTCATTTCCTTCTATTCAAACTACTTCACTTATAACTTAGAAGAAGAGGCTTCAACACTTGATCCCCCGAATCACTATTTTCGCTAAACTTTTTAGTGATTCATTTATGTTCATAGATCCGGTGTGAATAAGGATACTCCAAATCATAAGTATAATAGCCTTCAAGCAAAATTATTCACTTTGTTGTGCATTCTTTTTTCTTTTCCTTTTTTTGTTTATTAGTATTGATAAGATCATGCGTGCCATTGTTGAATCTGGAAATCTGTTTGTATGGCTTAGAGTTAGAGATGCTAAGGTTATGTTTGGAGGGTTTAAAAACCATAGAGGCTATAGCAACTTTGTAAATTTTACATGCATGATCATTTTTGTCACATCAGAATGTTACTTCTGGAAGCCTGCTTACACTGTCACAAGCGTCGTTAATGTTTAGTAATTAAACTCATGATCACACTCATTGAGAGTGAAATAAAACAAAACAAAATGGAGTTGAATATAACGACATGGAACACACTTATCATTAGCAACTGGGATTGTGAGATCCTATGACTATCCAAGTAATTACCTAGGATTAGGATGGGGCTAGCAAGATTGTAACCAAGATCGTAAGGTCTTCCCAAAACAGAAATAATGGAAACGCCCAAGATCGCACAAAATTGTGCTATTTCACGATCCAGACTTGATTTCACTTTGATTCTGTTTATGATTTCACTCAAAACACCATTTTGGTTACGATTCAAATCGCAGAGAGTGAGTAAGACTGTGATTGATTTAACTCGTGATTTTGATAACATTGCATCCCATATACCTCCAAAATTGGAATAAAATGAAAATGGCTGATTCCATTTCCATCCTTTGAGTTTATATGTTTTCTTATTGTGTGTTCACTAGCAAAACAAAAAACAAAACAAAACAAGCATCTGATTCTTCTAAAAAGAAATTCATGTTTTATTCGTATCTTGCACATTGATTGTGTTAAAGTCCTTCAAATACATTGTCTGGTAGTACAAGTGTCTGCTTGTGCTTATATAAGTTGCTCCTTTTAGCTGAAAAATGCAGGGAACTTGTTGGTGAGGAGGGGTCATCCCAAAGTGGAAAGTTCACAATCTTAAACTGCTTTGATATGGGCTCCGGAACTGTGGCATGTGCTGTCAAGGAAGGTGTGAAGCTCTATTTTTACAATATTAGATCTTCTCATGTTGAAAGAGCAAGGCAACTAGCAATTGAATCTTCCCTTGTTGATGCTGTCAGTCAGGGAATGTCCCCAGCAGATTCTGCAAAACATGCTCAGAAAGAAGGTAAAAAGGCGGCAAAATTGGCTTCCCGTCAAGCCAAACGGATTATAGGACCCATCATCTCTTCCGGATGGGACTTTTTTGAAGCTATTTACTATGGTGGTACCTTCACAGAAGGGTTTCTTAGGGGGACTGGTACTTTGTTTGGTGCCTATGGTGGAGGATTCCTTGGGGAGCAAAGCCTTGGCAGACTTGGCTATCTTGTTGGAAGTCACCTGGGCAGTTGGGTTGGTGGAAGAATAGGATTAATGATTTATGATGTGGTTAATGGTGTGCATATGCTGTTGCAATTTGTTCAAACAGGCGAAATTGAAGCTCATAAAGCATCGGATTACGAAGACTCTGATGCCCCTGAATCTTCCATTTTTGGTGAAGCTCCTGTTTATGACAGCTCTGAAGGTTCCAATGTATATGAATCATCTGCCAACGAAGAATCCAATGCGTATGAATCTACTGATTATCAGAGCTATGAAACATTTAAAGATTTTGAACTGAGATAAAATTTTGAAGTACATATGTTGTTGATATTTGTTCAAAATTTAGGTCGATGGTATGCCTTTCTTTTTCATTGTCTCTGCTTCAACATAGCGTGTATAATTTTCACTATTATTTTAGAGAAACCCTTTATGTTACGAAATGAAAAATAACAATTAGGAATAATAAGGCAAACACCCGCTGAGATTTGTTATTTAGTGCTATCTTATTCAGCTATCATGCGTATTTCTTACATTTAGTACAAAAGCTCTTTGTACTGAATAGCAGCCCTCTTTTTCTTAACATGTATGCACATTTCATGGTATATATTTTGTCTTCTGAAGGTTGCTCAGGGAGCGATTGTCATGTATATTGTGAGCGTCGTACTAGAATCTTAACCAATGAACGAAGTATGTTGGATTATCTGAGGTCCCAACTATTGGGTTGGCAGATTGATGGATATGATGAAATGGAGTATTACTGTACTGTGAGCCTCGAAGTGTATTTTGGATTAAAAATAACAAACAAGATAAAAAGAGAAAAGGGAAGAAACATACAAATAGATACAAATAGAGTACACAAGAATATGGAAGAAATCGACATACTCTACAAGAAAATGGTAAGATTAAGGAAGAATCGCCACAATAGTAAGAAACTCTTGATAAGACTCAAATTTAGTTCTAAAAAGAACCCAAGAGAAACACTATTTTTACAATTCTATTTTGTCAAAAAAAAACTTCTCAACATAAGGTTACAAAGTTCCTTAAATATCAAGGGTTGTGTCCAAAATACACACGATGCACACAATGGTGCCTAAGCTAAAGGTCCACACACACAAACATATTCTAATGCCAATATAAGTAAAATATAATTCTATTTAAATTATATTTATTACAACTTAAAATAAAATAAGGTTCATTCTAATTTTAATAAAATATATTCTCTTGAAGCTCTTGAGATCCGCAACATTCCCTCCTTATTGAAGAAATTTGACTACAAAGAAAGGAGCTATGAGAGGAGAAATAGAGAAAAGGAGAGAAAGCAAAAAGATTATTTGAAAGGAAAAGTGAACATTCCGGACGTTTATAGTAGGAGTGGCTTATTGTGAGCCTAAAGTAGGACAATTTCTCTCATGCTACGATGTCAATGAAGAACAAATGTTGAAGTTAGCGGTTTTATAGTTCAAAGATTATGCACTTATTTGGCGGGATAAGTAAAAAAGTTTAGGAGGAGTTGTGAACTTGAGTCTATTGAAAAATGGAAGGACTTGAAGGTATGTGGAGGAGACATGTTTCTTCTCATACCCATAAGGAATTGTCTGACATATTGCATAGACTTATTCAAAGAAGTAAAAATGTTGATGAGTACTTTGAGAAGCTAGAGGTGACTACGACTATGTTGAGGACAATTTGGAGGATACCATAGATAGGTTTTTTTATGGTCTAAATGAAGATATAAAGGAAGAAGTGGAGCATCATCATTTTCAAAAGATTGAAGATCTTGTCCACAAAGCCACTAAGGTGGAAAAACAATTGCAAAGAAAGAACATCTACAAGAAATCCCCTTCAAAGTACCATTCTTCAAGTTGGATGGACAATTTCAAGAAGGAGGGATGTCCACCTAAAAGACATGATGTTGCAACCTCAGATGGTAAAGATGAGAATTACAGTCTTAAGGAAAAATGGGTGCATTAATTCACTCACAAGAGAGTGAATGTAACAAATATCTTCCAGAGGCAACACAATTCACATTTGTTTTTTATCTTACAATATTTTGATTCATCTCAGCAAATACACCCCCACTTATATGATGTTAAATCATTTTGATTCTTTTCGATCAAGGGGAGTCCAACGAGTTTACAATCGCATCATGAAGAATTGGATATTGGAGATCCACTGGCATCACAGGGTTTTATCACTTATCACCCCATAGATAGTTGCGGCCTAGACACAAACTATTCCATGTTTAAATTAAGCTCATCCACTCCAGCATAATTTCAATACAAAATAAATTTTATTACTTTTTGTTCTTTACCGTACTCCTGACCTTAGAGGTCAACTTGAGGTAGTTGGTAGGTGTGATCCTTGATCTTTAATATTCCGGTCGAGGTTGGGTTGTTGGTCCTGCAATGACACTCCGACGATCAAGTCAGTAAGTTAGTCAAGCAGAGTATGTTATGAGTAGAATAGCCTACCTTTAATGAGCATTGAATGTGGTATTTATAGGCTTTGAATGGTGTTGACCTAATGATCACGAACCGTTGGATGTGTTGGCTGTATCTGAAGCGTTGAATTATGGGCTCACCTAAGAGGATGGGCCAGTGAGAAAATGGGCCTTCTAGGGGTGTTAATAGCATATAGAAACATTACCATAACACTTTTCAATACCAAAAAAAAACAATGAAAAGTTCTGATCAATTCATTTTATCTTCAAACTTAGTTATAAGATATATATTTCAGACTCAATTTTATACTTTCACATCAGAAGCGTGACTGGCTATCTTAATCCTGGTAATCTCGTGCGGGTGCTAGGAGCAGGTGTCTGATCTGTATCTCCGCCTCCTGACTGTGAGGACTTGCCTCGCTCGAACCGTTGTGAGCGACGTGGAATTCGGCCCACCACTGCAAAAAACACACAAAAATAAATATATAAATATGCATTTTTAAAAAAATTCCGGAAACACCTCAAAAGAGGATGATTCCGGAAACCATTTTTATGATTTTTTCCAGACACACCTCAAAAGAGGTATTTCTGGAAGTCAAATGACTTCCGGAAATTCCTCTTTAAGCAACTTTTGTATTGCAGGAATGGTGAGCAAATACTATTTAAGCAACTTTTGTATTCTCATTGTGGCAACTTTGAAGGAAAATACATTTGTTTTTTTTGTGCGAGTTTAGAGAATGCTTCTCTAGGGTTCCCATTCTCACACACCCTTTAGCTGATGCGAGAGAAACTAATCTGAACCGTTGATTAGCTCATTTACATAGTTCTCATTCTCATCCCATCATATATATATATATATATATATATATATATATATATATATATATATATATATATAAGCAAACCGGTTCAGTCTCTATCCTTTCATTTCGTTCTTATCCACAAACACGACACAACATAGGCTCATACCATAGTCGTTGTTTTCTGAGAGAGAAAAACGCCTCACACACGATCTTCGTTTTTTAGAATAAGACTAACATCTATGTTGTGGTGCAATTGAAGAGCCCTGCAAATTAATATTGACATTTCCTTGACTCTTCAAGTTTTTTTTTTCCGATAAGCTCCTTTTTTTTTTATGCGAAAACATATCTCATTCCATTAGTTGAGAGAAAACAGTACATTCAGGATGTTTAGGCAGTGATGAGGCATACCCCAAACACAACTTGCTTCTAATAGATAATCATTTGTGGAGTTGTTTGAAATATGTATCTTAATTATTGTAGAAAATATCTCTTGGCAACCATATGAAATCTGAGCAAATTGAGAACATGTAATTTTGCTACCCTGCACAGGCACTTGATAACTAAATCCAACACCCACTAATTTGAGCATTGCATGTAGTGCCTTATTTCCAAACACTACAAACTAGATAACATGTTCAACATGATTTTTAGGCACCGAATTTAGAACTCCCGTTTTATGATTTAAACTCCCACCAATTGCTATAATCCCCAAAGTAGAGAATATGAACACCCAACTTTTTTTAGCTTTTACATCAAATATTTGTTGTGCATTGGCTTGACTAAAATAAAAGAGAAGCTTGTTACGGAATGTCAAACAAGAGCCAAACAATAAATGGTTCTAAAGGTGCCATCGATCCATATCCATGCAGGGGAAACACATATATGAACCAAATCTAGCAACACCATCAATCTTACTAGATCATGCTAGGACATATTAATATTAGTATTGATTGATATATTAGTATTAATATTAGTATTGATTGATGTTACTTCTTTCATGGATTAATTAAATTAGATTCGAGGTTTTTTTTTAGAAAAACTTTTGTTTAGAGTCAATCTGTTTGTTATAAAATAATCTATTTTAACAGTTTTCTATTTGTCTGTTATAGCCGTTTAAAAAATGAGAAACTAAAAATAATCTAAAAAATGATTAACAAGAGAAGCTGCTTTGAGTAGCTGTCTATGAAGCCCCGATACTCCAAAATAGGCCACGTACCCGTGTCGGATACGTATCTGATACTGATACGTGTCGAATACTTCCGGATACGTATCCTGGGAGTATCCTGGAATTTATATTTATTTTTAAATTAAAAAAGACAAGATACTTACCGGATACTTGAGGGACACTTTAGGGATACGTATCCTGGGAGTATCATCAGATGTCTCTTGATGAACCAGAGTTGCAAGTTATGTTATTTTTTGACGATAGAAATGGAGGAAAGGAGAATGACACAGTTAGTGTTAAATAGTGAATAGTAGGCAATTCTATAGATCCTAAACTTCTTTCAGATATGACTTATGATGTTTTTTCCTATATTCTAACTTGGGTAGTAGACTGTATATCTTTTGTGACATGTTCGTAGGAGGAAGAATATATTTTAAAATGGGTGGGGAAAATACATTTAACTATGCTTCCTTATTTTGATTAGAAGTATCTTTTTTGTAAATGTGATTTATTGAATATTATAAGCAATTGTCAATTAGTAAAGTGAAGTACCTTTAGTTATGTTTTATATTTTTAAATTTTGATTTAATTTTTTATTGAAGTATCCCTGCCGTATTGTATCTTGATTTTCAAAATTTTTCTGTATCCACGTATCGTGTCGTATCGTATCGTATCACGTATCCGAGCTTCATAGGTAGCTGTTATACCCTAATTTTGTCTGATGGATTAATAATAGTTGTTTTAATAATCTATTTTCTTTTCATAAAGGAGTAGAGATTAATTATGCATTTTGCAATTAATTTTATTAAAAAATAATAACAAGCTGAATACTTAATTAGGATTAAATAATAATTTTATGTAAAAATAGATACAACAAAATCAATTTTCCTTTAAAAAAGGATAACGAAGAAAAGTAAAGGAGGGAGAGGTACGGCCTTCTTAGCATCTTATGAAAAAAAACCTAAATAAAACGAATGAAAAATTGATGGAGAAAGAATACAAAACAAAGGTCAGCTAAGCATAAGAGCTCTCTCTCTCTCTCTCTCTCTCTCTCTCTCTCTCACTTCTTCTAGTAATAGGGTAAAACTCCTTTCTTCTTGTTTTCTTGCTCTTTCACCATTTGGGGAAGCCTACCACCCTGCAAGCTGTTTTGCTTGCCTCAGTTGCAACCATAACAAACCGGTCTCCTTGGACAAAATAATCTTCTGCTTTGCACCCACATAGGCACCACAAAATTGGACTATAAATACAAGTGAATAGCAACATTAAAAAACACACAAAAACTGAACTCCCACTGTTCAAAAATTAAGACTCAACATAGAGTCTTAGTTCATATAGCGAGAAGCTGAGAGAATAGAAAGAGAAGAAGGAAAATACAGGTTGTGAGTTTAGAAACTTAAAACGCAAAGGTGTGATTCTTTATACTTCCCATTCTTATTATTTTTTCAGATTCTGCAAAATGTAAAACTAGATATATGCTCAACCTCATTTTTTTTCATATGGTTACTATTTTACTGGTATTTGTAATGTCTCACTACTGTTGTTGTTCTATAAGTGCAAAGGTTACAATTTTACAAAGGTATTAGAAGACTTGTTTTTTGTTTGGTACTATGTTATATAGTCCCCCTTTTATTTTTCTGATATATCATGTCACCAAAACACACCACAAACAACTAAAATGGATTTAGACATAAAATAGTCTCAGTGCCGTTGTTTTTTACTTTTTCAAAAAAACCAAAATCTGGTAGTGCTTTTGTCTATTTACACCCCATGTTTTGATACTCGTAACCCTCCTCCCCAATTTTAGAATTTAGATTTTAGGTTCTGGTTTTAAACATTGGATTTTCCTATTATTACTCACACCACCTTTATATTGTGGGTTTTTTTTATACTCCCACCACCTCACTCCATACCCCCACATAACTACTTTATCCCCAAAATACCCCTCCCATAATCTCTCAAAAATTCACTTTTCAGTTATTATATCCTGGGCCCCACAAAATCTCTAATTGGATTTACCACTATGAAAGGTAAATCCGATTAGCAATAAATACGCAGTTAATACATCACCCAACAGTCAAATCGTATTTACCTATAAATATATAAATACGATTTGACATTGTAAAATACCCCAAAAAAGGAAATTTAGTCAGCGCGTATTTACCTAAATACGAGTGAAAATCGCATTTACGTAACCAGTACGTAAATACGATAGTTCAATTTTAGCCATCGTATTTACAGGAGGTGGGGGTGTATACGATTGGAAATCGTATTTACGTCTGGGGCACGTAAATAGGATTTGTATTTTTTTCCTAATTGTTATTTTTTGTTCTATTTTCGAAACAGATATCGATCCGCAGTCAAAGTCGCAGCTGGTTCTTGTCGTTGTAGATACTACAGAGTCATTCAGTACGGAGCAGGTATAATGTTTGAGTACTAAATTTTTTATTAATTTTGCTAGACATGTATTATTTTAACAATGTAACAATTTTTTATTTTGTAGATATTTTCTACACGGGATGATATTGTTGAGTGGGCGAAAGCCGTTGGGAGACGTATCAGTGTAGTTGTTATTATTGTCAGATCTGACTCGGGTGGAGGTAAAAGGGGGACTCGAGATAAAATTATTTTTGACTGTGACAAGCAAGGGGATTTTTGTAATAATTCTAAAGTTATCGGATCGAAGAGAAGAAGGTGTTTGATCAAGTTTAGAGCTGTTCATACCATACGTGATGGGGGTTGGCGTGTGTCGGTTAGGTGTGGTCTACACACACATCAGTTATTGACCACCCCAGTCGAGTCCACAGCTTTTGGGCGTTTGACTAAGCCGCAGAAGGCTATTATTGATGAGCATACTGCTTTGAAAGTTGCCCCGAAGGACAGTCTAATTGCTTTGAAGAAAAATTTTCCGGGGAACGTCACTTCTCTTCCACAAATATATAGGCAGCGTTACGCCTATCGGTCTTCTAGGAGGGGTCCTAGAACGGACATTCAAGAGCTGCTGCGATTAATTGAATCTGAAATCTATTTATGTTGGAGCAGGAAGCTTGGGGATTCTGACGTGGTTTCGGACATCATGTGGGCGCATCCCACTTCTATAAAATTATTTCGGTTGTTTCCCAAAGTTCTCATTCTCGACACACCCTACAAGACGAATAAATACAATCTACCTTTATTGGAGATTGTCGGGGTGACGTCTACAGAATTAACTTTTTCGGTTGCTTTTGCCTACATTGCACATGAGTTAGGAAATCATTTTACTTGGGCATTACAGCAGCTAAAAGATTTATTCGACTTGCATGGGCTTCAACCACAGGTATTCTTGATAGACCGAGCTATCTTGGTCTAATGTCGGGTATTCTTAGCGTGTTTCCTTCTTCTACGAATTTGTTGTGTTCTTGGCATGTCACAAAAAATGTCAAGGCAAAAATTAAAGAGATGGTGCATGCGGATAGGCAAGGGGAGGTTCTCTCTCTTTGGCACGATGTTATTGACTCAGCTGACGAGTCAAAGTACTCATCTCGATTGAAGATTTTTGAGGACTCGTGCGTTGATCTTCCCGCTCTTATTAAATATGTGCGCGATATTTGGTTGAAACCGCATGAGGAGAAATTTATCTTGGCATGGACTAATCATATCCCACACTTTGGGAATCAGACCACGAACAGGTATTTTAGTCGTTGATTAAATTTTTTCAACACGTGTTTACTATTTTAGTCGTTGATTAATTTTTTTTAACACGTGTTTACTATTTTAGTCGTTGATTACATTTTTTTAACACGTGTTTACTATTTTAGTCGTTGATTACATTTTTTTAACACGTGTTTACTATTTTAGTCATTGATTAAATTTTTTTTAACACGTGTTTACTATTTTTTCGGTTGATTACATTTTTTTAACACGTGTTTACTTTTTTTTCGTATATTTATTTTTGTAATTATTTAAGAGTCGAGTCAGCCCACTGGACATTGAAGCGACATTTGGGGACTTCTGGAGGAGATTTATCAAAATGTTTTCATTCGGTGCATGGGATGCTAAGTCTTCATTTTGAAAAAGTGATCCGGTCTTTCCAACGGAGCATAAATCGTATTGAAGTTGCACACAATACTCCATTTTTTTCAAAACTTCGCGGTCTTGTGTCTCTAAATGCTTTGGATCATATTGTTAAAGAGTTTTCAAAAACTACATCCGGAGTTGGTTATGATAAAGGCCGTTGTGGTTGCGTTCTTCGAAAGACACGTCTTCTTCCATGTGCTTGTGAGCTAGGTGTCTTTCATTATTCCGGTTCTTCTATTCCATTGGACGTTGTAGACGACCATTGGAAATAGCTGGATTTGGATTCTGTTGATGATAAATTTTCCCAAGACCAATCTGATGCATCTGATATTTCATACCAAATGGAGATGATCTGGGCAAGATTTAATCGAATGACGGAGGAAGAGAAATTTGTCTTCAAGAAGAAACTTAATGAGCTTGCATTTCCTACTACTTCTTCTATGGTTCCACCAGCATTCAAAGTTAAAACTAAAGGTGCACCAAAGGAGAAAAAGAAGAAATTATTTGATGTCAAGCGCGATCCTTCCGGTTGGGAACATGTTGATGAAAAGTTGAAGATGACACAAGAATTCGGGACTTCCAAAAAATCTTCTAAGTCGACAAACGGGCCTTCTCCTAATGTCTCAAGGCAGTCTCCAAAATTGAAGGTATCTCAGAGTTCATACAGGAAATTAACACAGCAGGGGGAGACAAAACTTCATTTACCGTGGGTTCCTCAACACCTACACTCTTATGTTCAGAATATTATTGATGTTGAGCCCGATGGTAATTGTGGGTTTAGGGCATTTGCTGTTGGTCAAGGTCTTGGTGAGGATAGTTGGCCTTTAATTAGGCAAGAATTAATTCGAGAAACAAAAGACAGAGACCAACTCTATACTGACATATTTGGGGAGCACAGACTAGCAGAGCTTAGAGAAGCATTATCCATTGAAGACTACGGTATTCAGCCTCCGGCAAAGTGGTTGAGTATGCCTGAGATAGGGTACTTTATTGCAACCAGGTATAATGTGGCCCTAGTTCAGTTATCTTTAGGGATGAATTTTACTTATCTACCTTTGAGAGGTGCTTATTCTTCTTCTAAGGCTCGTAGTATCATATCTATTCTGCACGTGAGGGGTAACCATTGGGTGCATGTTTCTCTTTCTCCTGCTTGTCCTTTGCCTCCGATTGCTCATTTATGGAAGCATAATGTATCCCCAGAGGCCCTTACATGGTTGGATCCGTATACAGGCCGCTTCGCCTTATGGCATTCCCTTGCTCCAGTCTTGCCCCCACCCACTGATGATTCTGATGGTTGACTGACTGCCTGACATATTTCTTGTATTTATTTTTGTACCACTTTTTTGTAATTATTTATCCATATTTTTGTGTATATGTGTGTGTGTATATATATATATGTATGTATATTATATCAGTTTTTAATTTTTTTAGCATTATTTTGTAAATCATATTTACCTTAATACAGGGTAAATACGATTTGTTAAGTTAACAAATCGTATGTACCCTCACGAACAGGTACATACGATTTGTTAACTATACAAATCGTATCTACCTGCATCCAAGGTACATACGATTTGTATAATTAACAAATCGTATGTACCTACTAATGAGATACATACGATTTGAGTTTTATTTTCGCATCGTATTTAGCTATATACGCTTCCATTTTTTTCAAAATCGTATTTACCTCTTATACAGGTAAATACAATTAAGTAAAATTTCAGATGAGTATTTTAGGATTTTCAATTTTTGTCGGGGTATTGAGGGAAAAGGTGGGGGTACAAAAAAAAAATCCCTTATTTTGTTCAGTCAGCCTCCTTTAAAAAAATATTTGGGCTTTTAATATTTTCGGTTTTGGGCCTGACTTGCAAACAAATTTAGCTAGTCACAGTACTCTTATGATTTCACTTAGTTACCTCGCTGTCAAAATTAGTTTTCATTACTTCACCATTATGTTTTCAAGTTAATATTTTCTCAAATAATCAAACTACTCCCAAAAAAATGGATTATTACTAATGGTCATTCTGGGTTGACTCGTTTGATTGTTAAGAATAATTTTAGTTTTCAAATGGGCTATTAGTGATGACCACTCTGAATTTACTTATTTGGTCAATACGAATCCAAATTTATATAAAAAACAACAATAAAAAAATACCAAAACACAAATACTTTCTACTCAAGAACTACGTAGTTTTGAATTTTCCATCACACCGAGAGATACGTAGGAGCGGGGGCACACTTCCGTCAAGCCCCAAAAAAAAATTATATTAAGTCTTTCTTTTCAAGTTCGCAAATAACAAAAAGGATAAACAAAAACGTTTTTTTTTAGAATTAACTTTTTTTTACACATTTAATTAAAAGGTAACTTTTTTTGAAAGGATGTTGTGACGTGCTAATACCTTCCTCATACATAATTGACTACCAAACCCAAAATAAAGTTTTTTCAATGTTTTCCCTAATAATTAAATATTGATGGAGAACTTCATTTTGAATTTACGAAGAATATCTCCTTCGGATTTTTCGGTCGCTATAGTAGCTTATCATAAAAATTATTACTCTAGAATGATATTTTTTTCTAAAAAATATTTTCATTTTTGTTACAAAACATAATACAACTTGTACTTTTCTTTTTTTGAACCAATCTTGTGATTTTATTAAAAATCCCTAAAAATCAATCTCTCAATTATTTATTTAACATTAAAATCACTTATTTTTTAATCATTAATAAATTAGCCTTAGTTTTTGAAGCTAGCCAATAACTATTTATTGGTGGATTATGGTGTTTGGATTAAAGTCATTTGATTTTGAAATTTTGTAAATATTCTATTTTCTTATTTTATTTTATATATGCATTATATTAAATTTGTATGATGCGTTTAGAAAAAATAAGTCTCTAATGAGTAATAAATGTCTTGTATGATCAACGGTCGCAAATATTTAGAAAAAAGAGTAAGACTCACATGATTGTGTCTTGATGAGTTTCGACAATTTCTATGATCAACGGTCGCACACATTCTAAGTAATAAATGCCTTTTTTTTGACGTGAAGTAATAAATGCCTTGTATACTGGACCATCATAGAAATTTATTAGCGACCGTTGATCATAGAGTTCCTGCTATTTATACAAGACATTTATTAGTGACCGTTGATCATAGAAATTGTCGAAAGATACAATCATGTGAGTCTTGTTTTTTTCGAGTATGTTTGGGAGGGGATGACATATTTTTTCAATCTTAAGTTGATGAAGTTATAAAATGTCTCTAAACATAAATCAAATGTGATTAAAAATGTTATATTGATATCTATCAACTTGTTATTTTAATTTTTTAAAATCTCAAATACATATTAAATTATAGAAAAATCTTTTTTAAGCCCCAAACATACCCTAAATGTTTTTGTTGTGGTAATTTTTTAATTTTTGTTTTCATTTTAATTTGTTAGCTCCAATGAGACACAAGAGTTGATTTATCTTTACACTGAACCAGGTTTAATTAATAGAATTCTCATAGTCGGCGGTGTTGAATTCAGTGGTGATGCTCAAGTAAAATTTACAGGCTAACACGAGTTTTTCAAGCTTAGAGATACTTTCTGATTTCATTGGCATGTTCAATCAATAAATGTGATACCACCGCAATACCAACCATGCAAACGCCGATGACCAATCAGGAACACCTTCGATTCCTGAAATTTGATATTCAGAACGGGATACGCGACCGCATACAAAATCACATACTTATTGAGATCAGCATCTGGCTTAGGAGGAAAGCACCAGGACTTTCCTGTAAAGTTGCCAACACTTTGGGATGCATGGTAAAATGCTAATAAAAAATGACACAATCATCCTCTCAAGGTTCAAGGTGGACACACTAATGCACTAATCGGATATTACAATTCTCATATGGTTTAAACCAAACACATGTAATGAGCAAGAAGGAGATTTAACTCAACAATCTTGGCAACTCACCATACAGGAAAATCGTCTATAGGCTAAGAACAATAATTAACATAATAAATGGATAAAAGTAATCCATTGAAGGCATAAAGCCCGCCGCATACAAAATCAGCAAGAGTCCCAACTTTATATGGAAACAGTTAAACAACTCTTTTCCTTTTATATCATGTACATTCTTTTATATCAGCATCTGACAAACGCATGTAATGAGAAAGGAAGGAGATTTAACTCAACAATCTTGGCAACTCACCATACCTTAACATAGATTTGCATGTAAAATTCTGGGAAAATGGGTCTATGTAGCAATAGTGGGTTGAATCTGAGTAACACCAAATCCTCTTCTTCTTCTTTCTTTATATATCTCGCTATCTATTTCTTTTTTTAGTGACTGCAGAGATGACGATATTGTGCCCCTTTTAATGTCATCCGTTCCTTTTAGTTTCTGGATGGATGGGTTTGTTGACGAAATGAGGAAAATGGAAAAGAAAATTTTTGGGTTTAGAGATTTAGGGCATAGAATATGTATGTTATATTTTTTGCCAAAAAAGTAATGTTTAAGATGCTAATATTCTGTTTGCCACACTAGTATTTTTGTTATAGAGGAATTCTGTTTGCCACACTAGTATTTTTGTTATAGAGAAGTTAACAAAAGGACGAAAATGAAAAAATTGGTATTTGTAACATTTTTTATTTGTTTTTGCAAAGACTAAAATCAAAACATCTTATATTTATACAGGGGCGGATTCAGGAATTTAAAATAGGGTGTTCCTATTTCTTCAATGATTTAACAATTGCACGATTTTACAAAAAAAAACACCGACAAAGTAATGTTCCAATGATAAAATAGGGTGTTGTATGTCTTCAATGATTTAATAACACATGTAAGTATAAAGGTAAATAATAAATAAATATAATTAATAGGTTCTGTGAAAAAAAAGATATAATTAAAATAGGGAAAATCACTTTTGTTAGTAATAATATAATAGAATGAGTTAAGTATTATATATTACACAATAGAATAAATGAAATGAAGTGGCACAGTTGGTTAGTATTTGTGTTTGTCATTAAGAGGACACTAGTTCAATCTCCTAAATTCTCAATTTTTGTGTTAATGAGCAAAATTTAACATTTTGAAAAGAAAAAAAAAATTCTAAAAGTGTGTTCTCTTGAATTCAAACCCAGGAGGGGGGGAATACTAGGAACAGTCGATTACTAAAGAACTACTATTCCTTCATTTAATCAATTCAATTTCATAGGTTCCAACGTCAGTGGTAGATGTTTTGCTTTATTATGATATATGTTTTGCTTTATGTTGACATTAAATTATTTTGGTGTTTGTGTGTATGCACCATGGTGAGCAACATGTTTAGCTATAATTGTTTTTTTTTGTGCGAGTTTCGAGAATGCTTCTCTAGGGTTCTTTCTAGAACCAAAATTGAATCTTATTAAAAACATCTACCTCTTGTGGTTTCTTATTTGCCTTAGCCTTAATAATGATTATTAATGTTCATAACTAAGCAAGACTGATGTATAACGAAAGAGTGTGAAATTCTATTTTTACAATATTAGATCTTCTCATGTTGAAAGAGTGGCGCAACTAGCAATTGAATCTTCCCATTGTTGATGTTGTGAGTCAAGGAAGGTCCCCAACAGATTCTGCAAAACATGCTTAGAAAGAAGGAAAATAAGCGGATTATAGGCCCCATCATCTCTTCCGGATGGGACTTTTTTGAAGCTATAAGTATGACGGTTGTTATACCCCAATTTTTTCCGTTTTGATCTGTTGATTTACTAGTGTGCGTGTTGTAAAGCATTAGGTCCAAATACCGCGAGATTAATATTTGAACTCATTTAGATACTATTTTTGTTTAATTGGGCTATGCTTACTATTTTGTTGAGTTGAGTGTATGCTTAATTTTCTTGATTGGGCTTTGGCCCAACTTGTTCTTTTTCTCTAGATTTTTCTTTTGATAAAAGATAACCATTTTTTTCTAAAATAAAAAATCAGTTTTTATAATTAAAAAAACAGTTTTAATCAACTTAGTTTTTATAATTAAAAAATCATTTTTTAATCAATTCAGTTTTTTAAATAATAAAATAACAGAAATATACTAATTTTACAATATCACCAAAATAAAAATAAAATTACAAAAAAATCATAAAAATTACAAAAAAAAAATGAAAAAAAGAGGAACACACGAGTCCTCAAGCCACAGTAGTTGCGCCCTACCCTTCCTCTCCTTGGTGAGCAAGTTTTCCAACCCTAATTTTGATCTTGAAATGGAAAAAAGATCAAGTAGCATAATTGCTTGATCCCGTTTTGTACCTATAAAAGTAGACCAATTTCACACAACAACAATAATCCAACAAGAACACTGACACGGAAAAAATTCAAAAATCACCCCAAAGATTAGGTTTTCACATCGAAATCCTAATCATTAAAAATTTTGAGGAAAGAAAGAGTGAGCAGTGGAAGCAGTAAGCGGCAGTAGCAGAGTTAGCTGAAAAGAGGTTGGTCAAATTCATTTTTTTGAAACTCATGTTTTTAGTTTATCACTAGAATACTATAAAATCTGAAGTTAGAGTTTTTTTAGGAATAGGTACAAAATTTGAAATAAGGAGACCTAAAGAGTATTTAGTTTCTGTTGGTGTTGTCTTCACTAATACCATTCACAAGAAATCTAGGAAGATAGGAAACTAAAATGGTAGTGTTGTGATCTATATTTTTGAAACAAATTAGGATTAAGAAAAAAGAGAAACAAAAAATAGGGGAAAAGAGACTTAAAATTGTAAAAAAAAGGAAAAGAAAGGAAGCAGAACCGAACTCACTGTCATCACTGGCGACGACCATCGCCAGCAACCGTACCTCGATTGCCACGAAGCGACACCACCACGAACCCTCAATGTTGCTATTAGGATATATTGTACATATAGTAGTACCACTTGTAAATACAATTAGTTAGATTGTAACTATCCTAGTTAGATCTTAACCACCCTGGTTAATATTCTGTTAGCCTTAGTTAATAGCTTGTATATATTTGGTTACTATTCATTCTGTACAGTTAACATTATTACATTCAATACAATGGGAGAGTTTATTTACTCTTGCTTCTGCTGTGCTAAGATGGTATCAGAGCTCACACCATGAGCTCTGGTTCATCACCTTCGTTGCGCAATTCACTTCCATTCCTTGATTCTTCGTCTCCGCTGATTTCTGCAAATTCATGTTTGTCCAAAACTTCTATAATTCTTCACGAATCATTCTTCATTCTTCGATTTTGAAGTTTACACCCAAACTTCAAAATTAGGTCAAAATTACCTTTGATTCCTTCAATTGATCTTCCGATCCAACACATTCTGGTGTTATTGATTACCTATTTCAAAATTTGAAGCAAGGAAATGGCGTCTCCGAACATTGTTTCATACGCTGATTTTGCGACAAATAACGCAAATCCTTATTACCTTCATCCGAGTGAAACTCCAGCACTCAATCTGGTCACTCCTGTGTTAGAAGGAACAAAGAACTTTCAACCATGGATCAGATCCATGCGTATAGTGTTGCTTTCGAAAAATAAGATTTCATTTGTTGACGGTACCTTCAAGCAACCGGCGAAGACTGATTCTATGTTCAATCAGTGGACACGTTGCAGTAGCATGGTCCTTTCCTGGATACAGCGTTCCGTTTCAGCGAACGTGCAGAAATCAATAGCTTACTTCGACAAAGCTTCTGATGCGTGGCAGGATCTTCACGATCGTTTTGATCAAGGTGATATGTTCCGTATTGCTGATCTGCAAGAAGATATATGTCGTCTTTCACAAGGTAAAATGGATGTTTCTGAATTTTATACTGAATTGAAAGCTATGTGGGATGAGTTAGATAATTTTAGGCCTCTAGCACAATGTAAATGCACTGTTCCATGTTCTTGTGGTGCTATTACGTCTTTTCGTACTTTTAGAGATCAAGATCAGACTATTAGGTTTCTTAAGGGCCTCAATGAACAATATGCACATGTTAGATCACAGATAATGATGATGGATCCACTTCCTGTTATATCTAAGGCATTCTCTATGGTTGTTCAGCAAGAAAGGCAACTTAATGCACCATTAACTGTTGATTTAGATACTGAAACTGCACCACATAACAACAATATTGGTAGTACTGGCACTGGTCAAGCCAATTTTGTCAATTCTGCTAGGGGTGGTTATCAAGGCCGTGGAAGAGGAGGTTACAACAATGTTGGAAACAGGTCACGTGGTAGAGGTGGAAGACACACTGGTGGAAACAGACTTTGCACCAATTGTGGTAAAACTAACCACACTGTTGATTCTTGCTATTTTCTATATGGTTTTCCACCTGGTTATCAAACCAAAGTTAATACAAACAATGCCAACAATGTCTCTACAAATGGCAATTCCAAGGATTCTGAGAAAGAACAGCAAAAGGATACCTCCAACAACAACAATGTCTCTCTCACAGCTGATCAATACAAGGGGCTAATGGAGTTACTTCAAGCATCAAAGCTGCAAGCCTCCCCTGCATCTCACTCTGCCAATACAGTTACAACCTCCCTCCACCAAGCCAATTCCATTTCAACCAATCCCACAGTCCAAAATGCCATGTCCTCAGCTCATTCTGGTAAGACCACCATTGACTCTTGGATAGTAGATTCAGGAGCAACTGACCATATCACTTGTGATTTTAGATATTTTTCAAATTGGCATTATATTTGTCCCATACACATTAGTTTACCAAACAATACTATTGTTACTGCTAGAATAGCTGGCACTGTATGTTTTCCAAATGGTTTAGCCCTTCATAATGTACTATTTGTTCCTGAGTTTCATGCTAACCTCATTTCAGTCCCTAGGTTAGCCTCTACCAGTAACTGTTTTGTATTTTTCACAGACATTGCTTGTTTCCTGTTGCAGGCAACTTCTACTTTGAGGATGATATGTACAGCTAGTCTACAAACTGGATTATACAGGATCAGTCTTCCAATAGCTAAGTTCAACCATACACCTTTCCCTTCTATTTCACCCAATAAGATTAGTATGCTATGTAATTCTGTTACTTCACCCACACAACCATGTAATTCACACATACACAGTAATTCCTTTAATACAGAATGTAAAACTGTTTCTGAATTGAGTAATGCAAACATTTCTGATCCTACTTGCAATTCTATGTCTCATGTTACTAAATCATTGGTATGCAATTCTGATTCATCAAATGTTAATAATTCCTCTCTATGGCATATGAGACTAGGACACCTGTCACTCACTAGACACCAATGCATGTCACAACAATTACCCTTTATCCAATTTCAACATCACAAATCACCATGTGATACATGTCACTTTGCTAGGCAAAGAAAACTTCCATATCCTAACAGCACCACCAAAACCACACATCCTTTTGATATACTACATGCAGATATTTGGGGACCATACTCTCATACATCTATCCTTGGCCATCGTTATTTTCTCACCCTAGTGGATGATTTTAGTAGGTTTACTTGGGTAATCCTCATGAAAACTAAAGCTGAAACCAGAAACCACTTAACCAAATTTATAGCCTACATTGAGACACAATTTAACACCAACTTAAAATGCATTAGAAGTGACAATGGCCCTGAATTTTTAATGGATGATTTCTTTTCCTCCAAAGGCATTATACACCAAAAATCATGTGTAGAAACACCACAACAAAACGGCACTGTTGAAAGAAAGCATCAGCATATCTTAAATGTGGCTAGAGCCCTCACTTTCCAAGCTAACCTTCCTCACAACCTTTGGAATTTTGCAATCCAGCATTCTGTCCATTTAATAAATAGAATACCTACCCCCTTACTTCAAAATAAATCCCCATTTCAGGTTCTATATGATCAACCACCCTCACTCATGCATTTAAGAGTTTTTGGTTGTCTTTCATATGCTTCTACATTGCAAGCAAATCGTACTAAATTTGATCATAGAGCTAGAAAAACAGTTTTTCTTGGTTATTCAAATGGTGTCAAAGGCTTTGTATTGTATGATTTAGTTTCTCACCAATTATTCACCTCTAGAAATGTTATTTTCTATGAAAATAATTTCCCATTCACTGCCAATGACACTCACACTTCATCTTCATTTCCAAATCAGCCTTCTCCTACTCTTACTAATACTTCACCTTCTCCTTTTAACTTTGACCAGCCACATCCTGATCCAAACCTTCCTACTACATCCATACAGCCAAATTCTTCTTCTTCACAGCCTCCACCACCTGTAACAGAACCTACAGCCATTCCAACTCCACCAAATACTCCCCTTCCAATTCCTAGACAATCACAAAGAATAAAACACCCACCTAGTTACTTGGAAGACTATCATTGTGATCTCCCTAGCTGGACTAATCATTCCTCAGGTAATGTTTATGCTCTTTACCCTCTTTCCTCTGTTTTGTCTTATAATAAATGTTCTCCTTCCTATACTAGTTTTTGTGCCACTGTTTCTTCCCTCACTGAACCCTCCACCTATCTTCAAGCTTCTAAACATAACTGTTGGCAGAGAGCTATGCAAGATGAACTTGCTGCTCTTGACTTGAATAACACATGGTCCATTGTTGATCTTCCTGCTGGGAAGACTCCCATTGGCTGCAAATGGGTCTACAAAATTAAATATCTTGCTAATGGTACTATTGAAAGATACAAGGCACGCCTTGTGGCAAAGGGATACACTCAACTTGAAGGGGTGGATTACTTTGACACCTTCAGTCCTGTTGCAAAAATCACTACAGTAAGAATTCTTTTAGCCATTGCAGCTGTTCAAGGGTGGTTCCTTGAGCAGCTGGATGTAAATAATGCTTTCCTTCATGGAGATTTACATTAAGAGGTCTACATGACTCTTCCACAGGGACTATCTTCTCCTAATTCTCATCTTAATAACCCTGTCTGCAAGCTTCACAAATCCCTCTATGGGCTTAAACAAGCAAGCAGACAATGGAATCAAAAACTCACTGCTACTTTGCTTTCTTTGGATTTTGTTCAATCCCAGGCTGATCACTCTTTATTTACCAAAGTTTCAGGAACAAGTATTACTATTTTGTTGGTCTATATGGATGATATTGTGCTTGCAGGTAATTCCATGACTGCAATCTAATCTGTCAAGAGTATTCTGGATAACAAATTCAAGATTAAAGACCTTGGGTCTCTACGATTTTTCCTTGGTTTGGAAATAGCAAGATCCTCCAAAGGTATTGCCCTTAACCAGAGGAAGTACACTCTGGATCTCCTCCAAGACAGTGGTTCTCTGGCCATCAAACCAGCTGCCACACCTTCTGATCCCTCAATCAAGTTGACCAGCGATGGCTCAGATCCTTTCCTGATGAGTCTGCATACAGAAGACTAGTTGGAAGACTGCTTTATCTCACCACAACCAGGCCTGACATTGCCTATGCGGTTCAACAACTCAGTCAGTTTGTTTCCAAACCCTTGCAGTCTCACTTCAAAGTTGCCATTCGTGTTTTAAGATACTTAAAAGCAGCTCCTGCACAGGGTCTTTTCTTTTCTGCATCATCTACTTTAGATATTTCTGGCTTTGCTGATTCTGATTGGGCGTGTTGCCCAGAAACTAGGAAATCTATCACAGGTTTTTGTGTATTTCTTGGCTCTTCCCTCATTTCATGGAAGTCCAAGAAACAAAACACAGTCTCTAGATCTTCTTCAGAGGCTGAATACCGAGCATTGGCTTCACTATCATGTGAGATTCAATGGATTCACTTTCTACTTGCAGATTTCAAGTTGCCTCCTTCTAGTGCTACTGCTGTCTTCTGTGACAACAAGTCAGCAATCTACCTTGCTCATAATCCTTCCTTCCATGAACGCACCAAGCATATAGAGATTGATTGTCACGTCGTGCGTGAGAAGATTCAACAGAAAGTCATTCATCTCCTGCCTGTGCCTTCTGCTGCTCAATTGGCAGATGTGTTTACAAAACCACTCCATGCTACCTCCTTTTCTTCCTTTGTTACCAAGTTGGGACTTTGTAATTTCCATAGTCCAACTTGAGGGGGGATATTAGGATATATTGTACATATAGTAGTACCACTTGTAAATACAATTAGTTAGATTGTAACTATCCTAGTTAGATCTTAACCACCCTGGTTAATATTCTGTTAGCCTTAGTTAATAGCTTGTATATATTTGGTTACTATTCATTCTGTACAGTTAACATTATTACATTCAATACAATGGGAGAGTTTATTTACTCTTGCTTCTGCTGTGCTAAGAGTTGCCACCACGCGACGCCACCTCTGACCATGAATTCCCACCACCGTCATACCCTCACTCTTCGTCGTAGCAGCATCACAAGGTCGTCGTTGCCGGCGGCGGGGCGGCACCATCCCTCTCCATCGCAGGACCCCTCTCTCTCATTTTCGTTTTTCCTCCTTCCCCCTCTTCACGAAATTTCTCTTTCTTTCTCCAAAGAAAGTGAGGAAACGACGCTGGGAGTAGAAGGTGAAAAATTAGGGTTCCCACTTTTAGGGTTGTTGCCTTAAATAGTCCTTTTAGGCAGTGTTTTAAAACTTGGACCGGTCACCATTTACCCCGAAAGTAATTATAGATGAAAAAGTAAGTAAAACAAGTAAATTTGTTTTTCAAGTAAGATTTTCACTTTATTTTCGAAACCTCTCACAAGTAAAAGATGTCATCTAGCTCCTCCAATCATATAAGCATGAAATACTAAAGCCATAAAACATTTCTTTCAATATAGTAACAAAAATGACTTTAAATATAATGTTAAAAATACAACTCAAATCCCGATGTCACATGATCAGAGTAATTAACCTTTAATTCAATTTAATTAAAAAAAAAAGAGTAACATCAACGCATAATATCATACTACAAGCTATTAGGTGATCCGTAGTGATCACATCTCCACCGATTCACGAACGTAGAAGTCTGCTTCAAAGACACCGGGAAGTTAATATAAAAAAAAAGGTTCATGGGTGAGAAAGAGCGTCCAAGCCATATAAGGAACATAAGACCGAAACTAAAACAACAAAGACTACCATAATCGATCAAATCAAAATCAGACAGTCAATCCCTAAAGAGTGATAACACAACATGTCTAAACGGCGAAATGTCAAAAAGTGGAGCCACAAAGGCTCGTACATAAAAGTGATGAGGTCACATCACACAACGAAAAATCACAACAATATATACGAAGAACATAACCTGCATACTCAGTCAATCATCAACTGAGATCATCATCTTCAAGGAACAGAGAAATACCACACCAGTGAATCCAGCGAACATGTCACACGTGCTCGGTCATTCATCAACTAATGTCGTCTTTCTGAGTCTGGTGCAACGTCGATAAGATCTTACCCACTACTCCGCAATAATTCAGGATCCATCTAATTCTGTGTAAGCAGATGTAAGTGCCATCACATCCCGAGAAATAGATAGAGTCTAGTCAGGGTACCCCAATAGTTTGTGGAACGCCCCAGCAGGGTGCCTCGCTTAAAACCCCTCCCCGGGCCGACCTGCAAGGCCGGTCATGGCCGTCTCTACTACTACCCCATAATCATTTGCTTACCCCCCGCCTATTATCCCTACCATCCGTGAAGTATAGCTCGCCCATACTGCGACGAGCCACTGCTCATACTACGACAAGGTTTCTTCAATCAATCTTGATCACAAAGATACATCTCGTCCATACTACAACAAGTTCTTGCCCATGTTGCGACAAGATTCTTCAACATGAACCAACTTGTTAATCATCGACGAAGGATAACTTGCCGATTGCGTCCGTTAATTTTTAATTAGTGAATTTTTTTCACGACTTGAATGATACTTTTGTGCTATGTATTATACCCAATTAAAATACTGTACATAAATCTTTTAAGACAAAGCTCTAGCTAAAAACCTGTGACCCAAGAAACAACACATATGATGCGAAGATGGTACATTGCTAAAGCCTAAAACCAAGGATGGTCAATCTCACTTCATTGCACTTGCAGGTTATTTTATCTTCAACAATATTAATTGTGCACATAATATAACATAGCTTTAAAAAGTTGAGCGAAATGCACACATGTACAGTACAGAATAACGCAAGAAAGTGATCATTAGTAGCAAATAGATACTGTTATATGTGCCTTAATCTTCATATTGCTTATCATTATCAATGTTTCATAACAAAGCAAGACTCATGTATACAAGCCAACCAGACCTACTTAGCGAGATATATAGGAGCCGGTTCCGAAAATTGACATCTCGCTCGCCGGCTGAATTCAACCGTACTCATCGATCACTGATCAAGTAGAATTAAGATTGTTTGTACATCAGCAGGAATTCATGATCCAGCTGCAGCTAGAATAGAATAGAATGAAATAACTAGATTGTACTACATAGGTCCTCCTGCTATGCTAGTTCCACTTACACCCTCCATAATGGCAAATCGCATATCTTCAGATGGTTTCCAGTGCCTTTTCCTCTGATTTATGAACCAATTATTTATCTGCTTTATATCCAGTCCTGTCATTTCTGATAACTGCAATTTCTCATCCTCCTGAATGAAAAGTAACCACATTCAAACCATTTTATTAACATCAATAAAACACATGCTAATTTATGATATACTATTGATTGATTTCAAGTAGTTAGTTTTTACCGTAGGATAAGGCCATCTATAGTGGACGCTCCACCAGTCCATCAAAGCTTTTCTTGCATCCTTTGGTAGCTTACCCTTTTTCCTTTTCTTTAGAAATTCCTTTCTCAAGCTGCTTAGATAACCACCATACTTACGAAGTAGCATTTCTTTAAGCTCTTCATCACCTCCACACGTCCCACAACCTTCAACCTTCTCACAACTCAACTCTTCCTCTGAAGTCCCAGTTGCCTCATCTGACAAAAAATAATCAAAATGCATGCATGCTTCCAGCATATAAATATACTCTAAACATTCTAAGACACAAACAATTTGACTTTTCAATTTAATCAACATATATATTATATAATGAATGACTGGCAAAACTGCTTATCAACTCAGTATTAGTTTATCAATTATTCATGAATTCTATATAATTCAGGGACTAATTTAACAGATTTAAAATAGTTTAGGGAATTCTATAACTCAATTCCGCAAAATCAACTGGTAAGGTGAGTGATGCTCCTTCTTTGTCAGCACTTTTCAAACCTAGTTGATGTGAGAGTTGGATAATTTTCTAATAAGATAGTATGTAATTATAAATGTATAATGGTAAAATTAGTATCAACCCAAAGAGTAAACATGGTGTAGTGCAGACACCAAACTTGAAGATGCATGGTCAAAACGTTTAGCCATTATTATCATCGATTGGAAGTAAAGGAATAATATATTACATGCCAAATTAGTAAACTCTACTTTCTATTGTTTCATGCATGCATTGTTTTAAAATGGTCCCCCCACCCCATTCCAATTCATTTAAAGCAAAGATCCAACAACACTCTTTCGCTTTCATGTACGAAAAGCAAAATACTGATTGCATCTCATAAATATATACTACTACTAGTAGTACTCCATATAGAAACAAGATATAAAACCACATCTTAGTTTTTCAAATAAGCAGATAAATGTATGCCAAAAGCAAAGTATTGTCACCATCATGTAACTCAGAGCCAAAACGTTCCCATCTTATTACTTGAAGTCAGGACCACAGAAACCAGTCAAACAACTTCTATTCAACGGGAACTCAATATTGAAGTTGAAAAGACACATAATGCAACTTTGGCATGGAAAGGAATCAAAAAAATAAATAGTCTTACCTCAACATATATGATTAGTTTGTTATTGCACCAAGGAATTAATCCAATTCAAATAATTGCACTAAATCTAAACAACTGCGGTATCATACATTTCACAAGTAAACTATATACTAAATCCTGGTCTAATATGTTGAAACACACATACACAGACTGAGAGAGAGTGTACTAGGGCCACTCCCACTCCTATAATTACATCAACTATACTTGCATATTCTTTTCTAATACATGTATCAATTTATTAAATTACCATACAATGCAGTTTGCTTAACTGTTTACTTTCCTTAATATGAGAGAATTTTCTGAAACGTTATGAAATTGCACATTCTATTCGAATTGAACTAAGTTTTACTAGTATTAGTTATTGTTCCGGACAGGACCAAGAACCATACTGGCCCATAAGCGCCAGACCCACCAACACATTACACTTACAGGAAAAAAGAAACCATGTGCATGAACCTGGATTCGATGGTGGCGAGGACTTTCCACCTCAATCCAACATACCTCCTTAAAGGACTCTTCATCATTACCCAAATAAATGTTATTGGCTCCCAACGCAACCTCGCACACGCTTGCTCATGCGAGAACGAGACCCATTGCTAACAAATTCTCATCTTGTGGTGTCCCATCTCACATCACATATAAATATCAATGACACTCATTGAGATCAGGTGGACATTTATTATTGCTTCTTTACCCTGTGCTTATACTGACTGAAGCATCAGAGTACTTGCAGGTATCACCACCTCTACATGACATTGTGAGCTTTGCGTTACAACACGATCAAGTGCTACACCGTAACTTTAGCTTATTCTGACTTAAGCATCGAAGTAACATTCCCTTTTCTAAATACCTAAGTAAGTCTTCCTGATCTTTGTTCTCCACCGCAAAGACCAAGAGGTGACATTTGTTTGTGATGTTCTCCGCCGCAAAGACCAAGAGGCAAGAGCCTCCAGTGCATTAAAAGTGACAAACCATAGTTCTTTTGGTTACCCAAGTTCGGTAACAGTTTGGGCTCCATTATGAGCCCATATAAAATATAGCACCCCTCTAAATATTAAAGCATCAATAGTAAAATAACCATAAAATAATTATCTATATTCTTACTAGAATTATACTTATATTTTCTTCTATTAGTTAATTACATTATCATATTTTTATACTATCAATTAATTGTATAATCATAATTTAATATTAAAATATATTTTAATATTTTTTGTGGGATTAAATAATTCGCTTTACGACACCACAATTTGCGATCTTGACTTCCCACCCCGATCTTAGGTGGGATCTCGAGTCTCCAAAGCTCTATTTGAATAGTTTAAAACAAGTAGAGCATTACAGGCCGAAATAGAACAAAGTTTTTCACTATTTAGTGTTCCAATAATGGTATGTGGACACACAAATTTTGACACAAATACGGTGTCCTTTGTGTTTTTGGGTATTTTCATAATCCGTGTATGTTGTATAAGACGTAAAAGTAAGTGACAGATAGAAACAGAGTTATACGGTGTCACACTGTCACATACAGTGTCAATTATTATGTGTCCAAATGACACAATTCTTAGTGTTTTATGACGGAACATAGCAATGTTCTCATTCCATAGTTTGGTAGGTGGATCGAATAGAATAAGTTACACCCTTTTATTGTATTTTTATCCTTATTTAAAAAACACTCGTATGCGTTTCTTTTAAAATTTGAAAAAATTACTAATATGAATATGAATAATTATACAATTAAATCAATGAGTCACATCCTCCAATACCACTCAAATTTAGAGAAAGAAGATTGGGATAAGCAATGATATAGCATAGAATGGATTCTATTAGTACCATTGCATTTTATTTATTTAAGTATTCAAAGAAAGGAACATTATACCATTTCACTTAACTCCATCAAATTACCAATCCTAGCTAACATTGGGGAAAGAGACCCATTGAGTGCTTCAACCCACAACTTGTCGGAGGGCAAACCAACCCCTAAAACAAACCTTAATATAACAATTAGAGCATCCCAATGGTGAGTTCTTATTTTTTAAGAGTTATTACTCAGGTTTTAATTATAATAAAAATTTGCAGTTTTAGATTTATTGGACAAGTGATGCATCAGTTATTCAATAAACCTAAAACTGCAAATTTTTCTTATAATAAAAACCAAAGGGAGTAGATTTTAATAGGTACTCCCATTGGAGAAAATGAAAAATAGATACCAATTCGGGATGAACTCTTAAATAGGAAATTGTCTTTCTCCTTTGACGCACAGACTCACGACATTACTTTTAATTAAAAAGCTAATAAAAAATCGTAGTTGTCAAGAAAGTGAGACCCATTTAGTAAATTTTGGTGGGGTTTTGTGTTGGAGAGATAAAGTTTTTATTAAATATTTTTTTTGACGAGAAAGTTCTTATTATATTAAAAAATTACAAAAGAGTGATGTATACACATGAGACCTATTTAAGTACTCAAATAGAAGTTTCTCCATTGTAGATGTTCTTGCAAGTTGGCCAATACGAAATTTGCTTCTAAACACAAACAAAAATTATTACGTGGTTAGTCGTTAAAAAAAGCCTACTAGTGTCACATAACCTAATTAGGAGGACAGATGATCGTGATCGTGATCGTGATCGTGGGTCTCAATGTAAAGAGTTCTAGTTAAAGAATATTAATCGTCTCCATCTTTAACGTACAGAAGAGGGCCATTCTTATTCTCAAAAAGAAGGAGCCCATTCGTCTTTGGGAGTTTCAGCTAAAAACAAAATATTAATACAATGAGAGAGAGAGAGGGTCCATACTCCATAGACATGTTACAGTATATCCAGATATTAAGAGGCATTCCATAATAGTAAAATGGTAAATTTTGAAATGAAAGGTTTAATTAATTACCTGAGCGGTTGTTGTTGTTGTTGTTATTGTCTTCAGAGATTGTTAGTGTCCCCTTGCAGAGGTCGCTTAGTTGTGATTCGATATCACACAAAAACAAGGTGGCTTCATTGAAGGGCTTTGACAACTCCTGTTTGTATCTATGAAGAACTTCGCAGTATGATTCCTAGATATAGCAGCAACCACAAACACCCAAAATAAATAAATAAATAAAAAGAAAGAAATTTGGGTTTCTAGCTAGCTGAAGAAAGGATATATATATATATATATATATATATATATATATATATATATATATATATATATATATAACAACATACCATGAAGTCGTCAAGCTCAGGATCATCTCCTATATTCTGAGGGAGAGCATCCATGGGGTGGCTTTCAGAATCACGGATTATTTCTTCAAGAAGGGACGCCACTTCTGTCGGTGCTCCAACCTAGTTTTTTATCATAATAAAAAACAGAATAGATGTTACTATATGAATATTTTATTTGACTGTTTCGATCCTTACCACTAATTAATTAATTAATTAATAAAAAAACATAAATAATCTTGACAAGATTAATGAATTTATATTGACGTATACACAAGGACTAGTATAAATAAATTGAAGGTTTATAAATTATAACCTTTTGGCATTCAATATAAGCAGATAAGAGATTTGGATAAAGAGGGTGAGTCGCGATCTGGTTCTTGATATGTCGATCCGACCCAGTTACATCCGGTTCAGATTGTTCCATGTGATTGTGAAGGTAGTTGTTGTTATTAGCCATGAGTCCTAGATGCAATTCAGAATCAGCAACGTTACCACTTCTAACAACACTACCCTCGGGACAAAACCTGTAAATATCTTCCATATCTCTGAACTCAAACTAGCTAGTCAACTATGATATCGGGCAGTCAAACAAGGAGGTCTAAAGCTTTTTTTCCCCCATAAAGAAAAGATATAGTGGAAAGTCACAAAAGCAAGAATCGTACGTACGTGTAGAAGTATCCAATGAAAGTTGCTTGAAGTCTCCAACAACAGAAGAAGTTTAAGCTTGATATGTCTTTGATGCACGCAAACGTTGTAGTGATGGAAAGCGAAGAAGTGATGAGAAGGGTGAGAAAGAAAGAAGGTAGGGTAGCTAAACGCACCTGGAAAAGACCAGAGCTTATTTCTTTTCTTTCTTTTCCAAGAAAAATAACCTGACCTGGGGAAAAGGAGAGAGAGAAGAAGGGTTTGTGGGCGTGTGTGTACTGTGTATGGATATGTTTGTGTGTGTGTGAGACGGAACAGTGGGATGGATTTGACAAGGTTAAGGTGTGTTGTGTGTTTAGCTATGTAGACCGTACTCGTAGGTGTCAGCCACCGATTCTCACCACGACGTGACACTTAACCACGTCCCCCAACTTTATTGGTCACACCTCTATAAAGGAAGGCTCCACCTACATACTTCAATCCTTTCATTCAAATTCTCCATCACAAGTCTTAAATACTAGTACTAGTATTATTTTGATAACTGCAACTATAACAAATACTCATTTTTCTCTTCCCAATTTTTTTAAATAGTTTTTTCACAATTTAAAATTAAGGTTAAATATGTTTTTATCCTTATAAATATAACAAATTTTATTTTTAGTTTTTATAAAAAAATTTTAGACACTTTTGGTTCCTATATTATTTTTCGTTTGCACTTTTAGTCCCCATAGTTAATTTGGCATGAGTGATATAGCATTTTTTTAATGTGCTCGTCTGCTAGGGTGGAATCCACGTCATTTAAATGTGACATGTCATTTAAAAAATAAAATAAAAACAAATCTAAAAACAAAAATTAGAAAAGCACATTTCTGAAGTTCACACCCAGAAACTTAGAATCCCTATTATTCATCACAAACCCAGAATCCTTGATCTAATTGAACACTCAAATTCAAAACACTCTTCCATCTCTTTTGTCACACCGGTTAGCGAAAACCCTAAACATTGAATCAAAAATCTCTTCGCCATTTTCTTTCAAAAAGACTCCGTTTTTGGCAAGAGGGTATGCATGGAATCAAAAGTCAGATTAAGGGTCAAGAGAAAAGTAAAGCGAAGATCCTCCAATGATGGAGTTTTAGTACAGGATGGTGGAAACAAGATAAGTCTCGCCAATAGGGAAGAAGATATGCGAAAACCCAAAACAACAAGCTCCCAAGGGCTTCTCCAAGAGATCTGACATAGAATCGTTGGAGAGAGAGAGAGATATGAGTGAGGTTGAAAATGAATGAGCTGGCCTTGCAAAACGATGAACTGATGTGAAGGGATTAAAGGCATACAAGTGCTATTTGCAATATGATATGACAGTAGAGATAAAAGAGAAAGAGTTTAAAGAGAGATTTGGGGATTTCTCATTTTGGGTGATCTTAGAATCTAAAAGGTAAAGAGTAAGGTTTGCGCCAATTTTTTCGTGAAATTTTCAGCTAATTATTCATTCCCTCTTCTTTTATTTGAATTTGGTTTCCTAAATTACCTTATGTTCATGAAATAGAAGAGATGCAATGTATAGAAACAGAGTAAATTAATATGTTTGGATGTTTATATGGTTGTATAGGTTTAGAAGGAATGTTATTTATTGGTTAGTTATAATGTAAGTTGATTTTGTGTAAAAAGAAAGAGATGAGATTGAGTGTAGCAGGTTGTTAACAGTGAATCAAACAGTAAAAAGCTGAACATGAATAGGGTTGAAAATGGAGAGGATTTTGTCTGGTTCCTGTTGTCCATTAGTGGTGGTAGGTTGACAAGCAAAGTGTTCCATTGGTGGATATCAATTTAATATTGACTTTGTGAATAATAAACTTTAAAAATGAAAGCTGATAGGCAGTTATGATAATGGATGGAATAGTGGCTTTTTTATTAAAGATAAAAATGGAACAGTGCGATTTACTGTTGGATTGCTGTAGTAGGAGAGAAGTAGCTTAATTTGTGTGAAGTGATTGATGGGAAAAGTGAGAGTGTATGTGGTATTTGTGAGAGCCAAAAACTTGGAGCCATTTTTTTCAGCAATTAGAGGGAACATTTTTTAGTTGACCGCCATTTTATTTTTGCCAAAATTTGAATGTGTGAATTCAACCTCAAAAACCAACAACATAAAGTAGTGTCTTGGACAAAAAGAAAAAAGAAAACTTTTTTTTAACATTAATTAACCTCCTACAAATATATTTTTAACAAAGCTGATGGTAGATAAGGCAGTCCACAACTCTGAAAGAACCTATTTTATTTCTAAAAAAATGTCACTATGTGACTAGAACAAATAGAAGTGAAAGTGTTGGACAAGGCAAGAGGTGAGCTGATCGATTTCTTGAATGAGAGAAATAAAAAACGAAAAAACAAAATCTCAAAAAGCAAAGAATGGGAGAGAATATCTTAGAAAGCACATAAAAATCAAACTTTAACAAAATAAACAGATAGGAAAATGCAGATCTAAGTAAAACACATATCTGAAAACACAAAGAAGAAGAAAAAAACTTGCAAAGATTTGTTCCTTTCTTTACAGATCTAGAGCACACTTGAGGGAAAGGCAACACCTTTACGTCTTTCAGAAAAACAATCTTTAGCAACAAAAAGGATAAACATGAACTAAAGATGTCTTTAAACTGCTCAACTTCGCTTCTGACATGGGGGGAACAATTGGAAAAAAGACCAGAGATATTAGATATTACTGGACACGGTTTCAATCTGCGTCCAAAGACAACCGTGGATGACAAGATGTGGTCCATTTGCGTCGGTTTCAATCATTGGATATGGCGATTGGTTGTTCGGCAGGTGGCGGGTTGGTTCGGTGGTCATAGTGAAAAGGAAGAGTTGAAGGAGTACATTTCTGCAGGCGTTGTGGGTCGTAACTAGCGGTTGGCTGCGGAGTTTGTTGGGTATGGTGGTAATGGTGGTTTGACAAAAGCTTATGTTTTTGTGTATATCAGAGAGAAGAGAAAGACATAGTATGAGATATGGAGTAAAAATGAGAAATACTCCTAATATTTATTACTAATAAAAAATAAAGAAAGAAGTTAATCTTGATGGGAATTGGAATGGGAACCGTGTAGCATTAGTAGTGCTGAGAGTTGGAAGTCGTGTACACAAGAATTTTTTGAAAATATGCAAAATTGAATAGTTGGCCTGCTGGATGAGTATGAAATTGATTGGACATATGGGTTTGATGGGAAAGTCTATTCATGTTTGTCTTTTTTGTTTTGTAGATGTGTTAACTTCTCCTTTTTGTTCTCATTTTTTATTTTGTATTATTACTCAATTTTATGCATTTCAAATGTTTTGAAAAATCGGAAGGATCACAAATTCATTCATAAATTTATGAAAGATGGGAAAGTAGTATTTGGTCCATTCCAGTTTTCTGTTTTGACCAAAAATATTTAGAAAGCTAATAATATTTCGTTGAAAAATGATATTTCCTCAATTCTTAATTCTATGATATTTTTGGTCTTTTATTTTTGTCCCAAAATAATAATATTTTTTATTCTTTTGGTATAAATCAGGTATCCTTGGTTTTTTATTTTTGTCCTAAAATAATGATATTTTTATTCTTTTGGTAAAGCTTAAGGCTGAATTCGAACCCAGGACTTTGATTAAGCCGGAAGGGACCCATATCATCTCATCCAAGTGCTCTTGGGTAAATAATGGTATTTTTAAAATTCAATATACAATTCACTAAAGTTTTCCAAATATACTCTTTATATTTATTGAATATTTTAGAGTTCTAAAGTGGATTAATTGTCACAAGACGTTTTTATTTTGATTTCAATTATCATAAGACAACTACAAATAGGGTATTTTAGTACTTAGCTAATACAAATTAATGATAACTTAATTTGTGTGTAAAAAAATCAAAAATGCCAAAAATTAATATATGAGGGAATAACAACATTCTATTTAGCACTCTCTTGCTCTATGAATGATTGAAATCAGTGGATCCCGTCCTTTGGAAGTGAGACACATTAACTTAACGAGGCTCATGTGGATTTCAACTAATAAGAGAGTTTGTGTTCGTAGGAGAATATTAAGAGGAGTATTAGTACTATTGCTTAAAAAAAAGAGTATTAGTACTAGCACACCTCAAGATAATAATACAGTATCATTTTTGCGTAAAAAAAAGATAATAGCATTTTATTAATAGTTTGACAATACCATCAATACCATTAGCATGAAGAAAACCTTTATGTCCATGAAAATTTAGAAAACAATCATTTTAAAGGCTTCCGCTGTTGTTCTTTAAAAATATTTCATCTTAATTAATAAATATGAAAAACATGAAATAATCATTCTAAAGAAAAACATAAATTTTTTGGTTTTAAGGTACCGGTTAATATTAGAGCTTTTTTGTTGTTGAAAACTATGGGCAAGTTATTTTAAAATATACAATTGACGGGAAGTTTTAAAATATAGGTGGCTATTTTAGCTTTTGTTAAAATCATGGTTACTTAGTAGTTTTTAGATATAAATATATTTTTAGTTCTTATATAGTTTACACTTTTGGTATTTGAAGTTAATTTGATGTTTAGTTGGCAAATGAACTACCACGTTGACACCTGTCACGTCGTATTTTTTAATGATTATGATATCAAAGCATCTATCTCTAATCTTAAGTTGGTGTTTAGTCGGCTAACTAGCTGTCACAATGGCACCTGCCATGCCACAATTTTCAATGACTAGGATACCAAATCACATGCCACATGAGGTGATTTGTCATATTAATGATAAAAATTAGGGGGGACTACCATGCATGTAGTGGAGAAAAATTATCTCTATGATAAATATAAGGGGGGGTGTTTCAAGGATGCAAAAGAATGTAGCTCTTTGTCAAAAAAGTAGGCAGTATTTTTTCTTTGTTGCTTTTTTTTTATTAGGCACTATCTTTCCTTTTTTTTACTTTATGATAGACTAATAGTTTTAATGTTACTGTTTATTTGTTAAGTAAATTTGTTTCTTGGTATTTACATTTTTTATAAATTTGTTGTGATATTTTTACAATGACCATTATGATGATGACCAACATATTGGTTGGCATATATTTTCTACAAATCAACAAAATAAACTATACGTTCCAGGAAGGTAGCTCAGTTGGCGAGCTAAGGAACATGAAGGAGTTGCAAGAAGGAGGTCCAGGATTCAAACCCCGGAAACTAACATCCCCCCAGTGGACTGATGTGGTGAATAGTGACGGTGGTAGAGAGCAAACAGTGGACTGATGGGGTGAATAGTGACAGTGGTAATGTTGATCTACAGTACACGTTTGCATGTGTCAAAGACCACTACTGTTTGTGTACAGTTTAAGGGGATGAAAGTAGAAAAACAGTGTAGCCGATCACGAGCTCTGCAGAACTGACTCTTCCTTCAAAAACAGGAAAAAAAACTGCACAGAAAGTCAACGGGAAAAAAGAGAGAAGACTGAGAGCGAGAGAGACAGAGAGAGAGAGAGGATGGGGCGATGGGGAGGCACAGTGGGGCGGAGCAGTGCTGCATGCGGCGGCAACAGCGGTCGGGGGAGGTCCTCACGGTGGTTGCACCAAGGATGGTGGTGGTGAGACAATGGTTACTCTCTTTTCATGGATAGAAGAAAGGATAGAAATAAAATTTCAAGACTTTGAAGCTTTCTGTGCAGATTTTGAAAGGAGGAGAAACAAAAGAGTATTTTTTGAGAAAATAAAATCAACACAAGAAGATTTGGGAAGAAAGGTATATAGAGAGGAAGATGGAGTTGTGTTTTGGTCCGTTAAAAGAGAAAGAGAGATAAATGAAATGGGGTTGTGAGGAGTTGGTGAGAGAGAATGGGAAACGTAAAGGAGTGGTGGGGCTGAGAGAGATTGGGAAATGGGAGTGTGTTGGAAATTGATTACATTTATTTTTCAACTTTATTTTCACCTTTTTTTCAACCAAGAGAGATTGGGAAATGGAAACGTAAAGCTTTTTTTCCATATTTTTTCAACTTTATTTTGTTTTTTTGGCACATTTATTTTTAGATTTATTCTTTGATAAATTGATTAGCGCACAAATACACAAATAAACATATTTATCTATCAGATTAAAAAAATGAATTAATAAAACACAACTTGGTGTCAAAATAATTGCTATATTTACCATTAAATATGTTTGTTTTGTCTTTTAGGTTTATGTAAACTTTTATTAAATCTACTTGAACTACAAAAGTTATTCATTTCTTTTGACAACGGTAAAATTAATCATTTTAACCACTATCCATTGTCCAAAAAAGATGTACCTTTAACAAAAGTTTAAATTTATTTTTTAAAAAAAATTAAATGAATATTATACTCAATAATTAAATAATCAAAAAGTTACTATATACTATAATTTCTCTATTAAAATCATTGAATTTAACCACAAAGAATTGCAAAAAAAAAACTTTAACCACTACCAAAAATTACAAAATAACTTTTTATAAATAAACGAATGATTAAATTATATACAAAAATAAGTCATAATATGTGGCAACTAGAGCGGCAACGATAGAGGTGACGAGAGCGCCAACGGGAGGGCCAACGGGGATGCAAACGGGATGGCCAACAGGGATGCATATTTTACCTACAGTCTCATTTTCATTTTTCTTCATTTTAACTCCATTATTAACATTATAAGAAATACCAACTTTTTAAAACTTTTTCAAACATAAATAATAAATTTGAAAATATAGCCTTTTATCAAGTTTTTCCTTTTTTTATTAATATGTTGTAAATTTCATCGTATTTATAATTTCAAAGGAAATTATAACAGATACAGTATCACCCGTGTGTATGCAACGACCAACGAGAGACTGACAATGAGATCGAGAGCGCCAACGGGAGAAACAATGGGAGCACCAAGCTTTGCGCCAACAGGAGCCACAATGGGGGTGCATATCTTATATTAAATCTCATTTTCTTTTTTCATAATTTGTACTCCATTAATAAAAATTTATTAGAGGTTAAAAATAAAAGCTCTATATTATACAGGACCTAAAATTGGTCAAGGGTTTGATCCCTCACCGGTGCGTATGAAAAAAATACCTAGTGGGAGAGGTCAACCCCTTAAATGGATTTCAGTATCTTGGGGGATTAGTCTACGCAGTTGCACGCGCAGTGGATATATTGGTTTACCAAAAAAAATAAAGGGCCTAAAATAAACTTATAACCAATTTTTGTCACATTAATTAATAATGATAATACTTTATAACACATTAAATTCATTTATCGGCAAGATTTACTCTGTCCATTTTAATTGTATAATTAGTTTGGACGATAAAGGACGTTCACTGAACTAATAAAAATTTGGTCACATGACATACTGAATTACATTTAAAAATAACGCAAGAAAGAGATAAAGTTGACCAATCTGCAAATGGAATAAATTTTCGCATAAACCAATTAGGGAGGTAGCCAATATTCCTCTTGACCATCAAATATTAAAACACCAAATCATTGGTTGTGAGGTAACTTTCCCAACTTGAACAAAAAGATGTTTTGTGAAAAGTAAAGGCCAGAAATGGGCCGTGTATGTGGTTTGAAGGAAAAAAAGGGAGAAAATCCTCTCATTCTCAACAAAAGGTATTAAGTTGACATTATTCCTAATGATAGGTATAATAACTTCATTATGTTGACAATGATCACTTTTTTGATTCGTTAAATTCTAATGGTGAAATTTTTAGTAATTTTATTTGCTTCTATTTACATGATTTTATGTATTGAGTGTAAAAGAAAGTTATACAACATACTTGCATTATAATTACTAGCGGGGAAAGACGGGTCCTCCAGGCCCGTCTTTTATGTGTGTGTTGGTGTGTAGTGGGTGGTTATTATTATTAGAAATAGAAATAGAAATGTGATGGTGTGTTACTGGGTAGTTAGGATAAGGACATTTTAGTCAGAAAAATCTGGCACCAAAAAATCAGTTACAAAATGAATCCCATTTATATATAGGTATAGATTTTCATATTGGTTGACATATATTATCAAAAAATCAACAAAATAAAAAATAATCATATATAAACATGATTTTAAGTTGATTTTAAATCTACTTTACCCGTGCATGCACGGGTGCAAAATCTAGTAAGAAGATGAAAGATTTCGAGTTTGTGATGATTGATGAAGAAGGGATTAAGTGCTTAGTGATTATGGATTATTTTTCTGAGGACGGGATTATGAATTTCAGATTTCAGATTCTGGGTTTGTGGTCCAATTGTTTTTTTTTTAATTTTTGTTTTAAAGTTTGTTTTTATTTTGTTTTTTAAATGACGTGGATTCTACCCTAGCAGGCCAGCACATTAAAAAATGCCACATCACTCATGCCACATCAGTACCGTTAGTGAAAACTAATGGCGGGAACGAAAAATGCAAACGGAAAATAATATAGGGACCAAAAGTACTTAAAAAATTTTATAAGGACTAAAAACAAAATTCGCTATATTTATAGGAACCAAAAACATATTTAACCCTTAAAATTATTCATTTTGATCATTGAGATGAATTTAAAGTAGATGTGTCACACACAATTGCACGGCAGCGAGAGAGAGAGAGAGAGAGACGGAGAAAGGGTAAAGGAAGAGAGATGGACAACAAGTAGAGAGAGATATAAAGCGTGCATTGGTGGTTCATGGTGGTGTGGTTTGGGGATGGAGATGAAGTTTTTTCCGTAAAAGCGCACTTTGGTCCTTTATGCTTCACTAAAACTTCAGTTTATTCATTTTTGTTTTTTTTTGCCCAACCTCTAATGCCAACTAAGCAAACCACGTCACTTGTTAACGGCCAGCACTGATCCGTTAGCATTAGTGGACGAATAGTCAAAGAAAACTATTTAACATATATTTGAAACATAAAGTACTAAATTGAGAAAAAAAATAAAAGACCAAACTGAAATTTTACTGAAACAGAAATGACAAAAAAAGTGCGTTTTAGCTTAAAAATTAAAGAAGTAATTCATTAATATATTATTTATTGTGAACCTCCCATACCATTGAGTTTTGATGGGTATCAACCTACTCATTTTTTCTATTTAAATATTTTAAAATTAAGTTAAATATTGAACTAATTTTGCTTAGAAGGTATCATACGACCCAACTCTCAACATCTATAGTAGAATCTTTTTGGTCGAGACCAGGGTATCCACCACCGAACGCAGTGACTAATCCCCTCCCTGGATTGGAGGTACCTCGAAGGGTGGGACAGCTGGTCCAAAGATTTAAAGTTGCTCCGTACCCAAGACAATGATCGACCCCTGGGTTTCTATAGTAGAATTTACCATTATGTATACATACTAAAATATATCTGGCTAATTAAATATATGGAAAAACATTTAGATTTTGGACGGATGTATTTTTCAAAAAATAATAATTAATTTGATAAACAAGATTGTCATTAAGGGCCCTTTTGGATAAACAGCTTAATTAATAACTTATGGCATAAGCGCTTATCATATAAGTGCTTATCCATAAGCTGTTTATATAATAAACAATAAAATAATGTTAAAACTATTTTTCTATAAGCCATAAGCTGTTTTCATAAGCTATCTCGTTGAGCTTATAGAAATTAGCTGAAAACAGCTTATGAACAAGTCATAAGTTGTTTCCATAAACTCGCCCAAACAGTTTCATAAGTGTTTATAGCAATAGATAAGTCCAAATAAGCCGATCCAAACGGGCCCTAAACCTACTATCAAGATTGTTCTCTAGTTAGTTGTTTTGACGACTACAACAATATAGAAACGTACATCGACTCTCGAATTCAAATGCCGACATAACTATGCAATAGTGTGTTGTGTTTATTGTCATTTTGTTCAAGCTGACAAAAAAATTGTTATACTTACCCAATATCCCAAACCTATAGCTAAAAAGGTTTATTAAATGGCAACCATAATAAGCAAAGAGAATTATGCACCTAAAAAGGATAAGTTTATATGAACAAATTCTTCCACCAATATAGCGTGGCACAAATGAAAGATAACAGAGTCACTTGAGATTAGAATTCTGAAGCTTAAGTCATAACCTTGTGTGTATGGAAAAATGCCTTAACATCTGACGTAAAAAATAGCGGATAGCGGATTGAATTTTAAGTGTTTGGTAAAATTAGCGGTTCCCCTCACACCTAGGAATAGACATTGAACAACGAATATATTAGATAAGCTCTGATACCATTTTAGAATGTGAATTGAGCCTAACTCAACCCCACTTTATAAGGTGAGAGATGCTTCCACTTATAAACTTTTTTTCAGGCCATATCATATCCGATGTGGGGACTCTTAACACAGCTACCACAAATTTATCTGCTATAAGCTAGATCTTTGGTTATGCCAAACTGAACCTAACTGGGGGTTGGGTGGGTTGGTTTCCATGCAAACACATTGGGCTACCTTAGGACAAAATCATGTGACATGTTTATCAAAGTGTGAATCCGCCAGCGCTGGCACTACGAACACAAGAGACATGATGGGAAGACTATAGAGAAAGCTTTGGAAGTGAGACAAGTCATCGGGGAGGAACAGTTAGTGGAAAAAACCCATTCATGGAGATGGAGCTGACAACTTTTCAATCATTTGTTGTGGGTTGGCACACCTTCGTTAATGAGTAGGACCCTCCCCCCATAAAGTTCTTCTTTTTCTTTTTTGCTTTACAGCCTATGGTGTATGGCCTGCTCTCATGTTCTTCCTTGACATGCATCCTTATATATTTCGGTCTTTATTTGAGTTTGTTTAGCTTTTTTTAGTTTAATTTCTGAATTATAGTTTAGTTTCTATTTCAAATCATATGTTATTTTCAACTTATATTTTTTTGACTGGACCATGAGGGCCATTAAGCAAATTGGACTGGATGAACCCAATAGCTTGGATCCATGTCCAAGACCTTGTATTTCAGATTGGGCCACGAGGCCCACCCGGCCAAATGGACATAAGTCAACCCAATTGCTTAGATCCATATCCAAAGCCCTCTTTATCAAATTTTGACAACTCAAATTCACCCGATCGATCATAGCTGGCCGGCGGCGGCACTCCGATGGCCGTAGCGGCAGAGCTCTGGTGGGTGGTAGTGGCGCTCCAACTACCGGCGCGACGGAGCTCCGGTCAGTGGTGGTTGGCACATTATATCATATATCAATATAATATAATATTATATATATACATATATATATATATATATATATATATATTATGTATAATATTTTTTTGTCAAAAACAAATATATAATTTTTTTCTGAATATTTTTTAAAAAAAGTATTTTCAGGATTTACTTTTTTTATCATAGGAATTTTTTTTAATATTGAAAAAAGAAATTAAAATTTTTTGTTAAAATAATTGTTAAGAGTTATGACTATAACCGGTTATGCTATTTGGTTATAGAACAAGTTATAATAAATGGACATTTGATAGATATAGATTGATTTTGTAACCATGGTTATTTTGTGCACACTACTCACATAAGATACTTATAAAATAAGGATGTTATTAGAAAAGAGTTTTAATAATGTCGAGATAAATACTACCTCTAGACTCATATAAGCAACAAACAACTTTTTAGATTCGTTGAAAAAGTGATATATTTGTACTACATATAGTCGAGATACATCACTTTTTTCAAAAAATCTAAAAAGTTGTTTATAGGTAGTATTTCAATTATGAAACAAAACACTTTTGTGTTTTTTTTTTGACATAAACACTAATATGAGATGGAGAATATACAACCAGTCAATCAGACATGAACAGTTGAGTCCAAGGCTCCAAGCAGAACATAACAACGTGATACACGTGAAACACTACCTAGTTGCCAGTCTCATTGACTACAAAACAGGTAGTGGCAGTGTGACACAACAATGCAGCACTCTGCTCCACTCAAACAGTTAAGCTTAATGATTCTATAATAAACAGTTCAGCCAATAAAGTAGTAGTCTACAATTAAACATGCTTAAGTAGTTCTGAGATTTACAATTTTACATAGACTAAAATGATACATTAAAGTTTTGTCAAACCTACCATTCCTAGAAATTCATATCTGGAAGAATACCTAACATTAGAAGTGTACAATGATTAACACATCTAGAGATGTAAAGTAATCTAACAACCAGCAGCCTTGAGAAAATTGTCGAATGGGCTGGCAGGAGGTAGCTTCATGGCCAGCCTTGGGTCCCTTGTCAATGCAGCATCTACTTGAGTATGTCCACCATCATTTGCTAACTATAAGAATATAAAAATACCATAGTAACGCTTAAAATAATTGGAATCATCACAAAGAAGGAGCACCATGAGTGCTCTCATCAGAACATTATATTAATGTTATTGTTATCGTTGTACTTAAAGACATACCTTTTCAAGTGCTGAGTTTTTGTTACCAGCAATTGCTAGGAATGACTTATCAGCTGTTTGACTGTAATGATTCTCAAAAGCCAGCCAATTTGAAAGCTTCTTCCGTGCACATGTCCCCATTGATTCACACTGGCTAGCCATTGCATTGTATGGAAGAGGCGAATTTGAGACCGTTGTTCCTGCAACTTGACTGGCTACCTCTAGTGCCTAAAAGCAGTTGATGGACTGATGAGCTTATAGGAATAATTGGTATTTATGCATGAAAATTAAAACTATGGAATGGAAGTATATAACGAGATAGAATGTGTACCGATTCCATAAGTTGTCCAATGCTGATAACATGAGGCTGAGGCTGAGGCTCAGAAGGGGACAGTGGCATCTTTGGTATAAATCGAGAAAGGTCAGAGACAGAAGCTTCACTGATTGTGTCATCTTCTCCTCCTGAATTTGAGGGAAAATCCTGGATACAGAAACTGATTCAGTACTGATAAGCCACTTAATAGTAATACAATATCAACATAACAGATGTAGCGTACCCCATCAACCGACAGTGACTCCTGGGAATAAAAAATCATTTGATTATGATCAAGAATTGATTGTGGACCAAACACGAAGTCTTCGTCGGGCTTGAAGGACTCTGACAGTAGCGTAGTCAGGTTATCTGCATCCAGCTAAGACACAGAAAAAAGAAATACCAGAAAGTGAGAGAGTGGCAGGTTATTATATTAAAAAATATAGCCGCTGAATAAAATTAACACCTCAGTGAAGTTTGCCAAATTATGAACAAGGACATTCTTTATGGTCTGGTGATATTTACTTATTTGGTTCCTCAACTCAGATAATGTTGACATGGCTAACTGATTATCAGCAGCAGTACCATAGTCTCTTACATCCACGTTGATCTTAGCATATACTTGATTATCGTCACTGATACCCAAGAATGGATCAACCTGATTATATAGAAACAGACCGTTATTAAGAAAGCATAAAATACAGCTATGATACTATCAAATCAGGAGGGTAATCCTGCAAGATTAAGCTAACGAGTATCAAAATCAGTCGCATACTTCAGATATTGCTAATGAAGTGAACACATCATTCAGATCATGGATCTGATATATTTTGCAGGAAAATATCAGCATCCCAGAAGATAATACGAAGATAGACCTCTGACACGCTGGGGGCAACATTCCTGCCAGAACAAGAATACATCATAAAAGAGCATAGTTTTGAGTAGAGTCCTTTGAAATTCAATAGTTCACATTAAGATAGTATATATAGGTCATACCATTATTTGGGTCCAACAACATAGTCCAAAGAGACAGGGGAAGTTGGAAGAAGCGAATTACCAGATTATCTCTATCTTTTAAGTTCTGCAACATTGCATTTTGAAATATTTTAACAATCAGAATGATTACTGCAGAAGTATTTAATATTCTGTTTCCTATCAAAATAACAATCAATATTCCCAGGGTAAAAAAGCATAATGAGCTATAAATTCGGGCCACTGGTCAATGTGAAAATAATTAAGACGAACGGAACAAGACTTAAGTTGAAGGCAAAACAATCTAAGATGATATAGGTCCACAAATTCCTACGGTTGCTTTATTGTTTATGATAAAATTATTGAAAAACTCACTTACTTTCGTAAACATTTATTCCATGACACTTACAAGTTTCTACTTTCTATTATGAAGATTCAATGTTATATTATTTTATTTTTACTTTTTGAGTAAAAGATTCAATTTTATTGGGAACTCAAGCATACAGTATTACAAACATTAACTTATCATGCCTGGATACAAAAACAAGTAGTGTTAATCTACATGAAAATACTACCTTCATGCGTAAAACAATTAGTGATAACATGTATGAATGAGCTATAGCTTCAATATTTGAAGGTAAATTATCTGGGAGATTGGCCTGAATCCAGAAGGCAGAAAGCAGCTGGCTCATTTGATCTTCACTTAGCTTCATGAAATATGGTTCCTGAGACCAATTCAATACCAAAATTATGTAAATAACAACTTTTATTAAGAATAATAATTACAATTAACTAAAAGTTATAGTTAACTACAAATATTGATAAAAAACAATTCAGCAACTAACTGTGTCAGTCAAATTTGGTGTTCCTTTAGCCCTATCAACGATAGAGCTGAGTTTATAGAAATTAGGGGAATTCTTTAAGCCACAGCCCTGTTTCCATTCTTCTGCCACAATATCCCTTTCTTTGTCATCATGAACAACATTCCCGCGATTCTCTGCTTTGCTACCATCTTTGCCTCTACGGAGCTTTTCAAGTAAAGCTGTAATCGAAGCAGATGCAGATGTGGATGCAGTTTGAGAACGCTTTTTATTGCGATGATCTAGATATCTGGACCGCAAAGAGGAAACTTCATGCGAATGGAAGGAACTTGGTAAAAGAAGTACGGAAAATATAAGGTGTGCTCCGATGCGAGCCTCTACATCTGAATGCAACATTACTTTTAGGAGTTGCATGAGAAGAGATTCAGGGAATCCCTAGATGGAACAAAAAAAATTGATCAATTGATGTATTCCAAGATAAAATCAATAGAAATCTTCTCAAATCTTCAACCATTCAATGAAAAAAAAATCACTAGAATGTTGGATATGGTTCATGTTAACAAAGTCACCAAATGTTCAGTTACAACAATCTCCTCTCACCTGCTGCAAACGTAAATGGGCTAATGCTGAAGTGACCGCACGAGCAAGGACTATCAGTGATCCAATGGTAGCTCTACCAACAACACCCGGTGGAATATTTTCAAGGGTTATTGCCATCAAGTCAAACAGTGGCTGGGCATCAATGACCTAGTCAACCAAAAAAGAAAAAAACAACAGTTTAATAGCAGTGGCTGAATAAAAGGTAAATCATGGTTTTGTTCCCTAAACCTACCCCATTGGCAATTTCTAGTAAGCAGTTCTCAATGGAATTTTGAAGTGAGATATTCAAGTTCAATTCTTGCTCTCCAACAAATTCACTAGAGGCCTGAATGCTTTTCCTGAGATGCCTGCAAAGGTCGCCAACAAAACCTATCTCTGCCAATGCTCTCGCAGATCTAATTTGCATGGCCAAAGATGTGGCAACTTGAACTACACAAGACTTAAGTTCAGGATCATTCGCAACATTTTTGTGGTCTAGATGATGGATCACAGAAGCTAGGATGAAGCGCTGATTCCCTGAAGAAAAAGGTAAACATTATTGAAAACACATGTTTTGCAGAAGACCTCGTATGGCATTATTCAAAGGTAAAACACAGAATATGCATGAAACAATGAATGATTTATTCCTGAAAAAAATTGAGCCAGAAGTGATAGCCTGATAGGAGAGAATAATACCCATGTTCTCCATGAAGTAAGCCATGCTGGATAAAACCATCATTGCTAACCCATTCCGAGGAGCCCAATGTTGCTTTGAGTCGAAATAGACAAACATCGGATCCAGTACACGGCGCATAGTTGTGCTTTCCTTGGCTAATTCAACCATTCTTTGAATGCATATTTTAGCCCATATTTCTGGTTTTTCAATTTCTTCTCTATAATAATGATAAAAATGCATAAGTAGCCGACCAATTGCCACAGCTGAATCAGTTAAAAAATGGAATAGAACTTAGACATTAAATTACAAATACCTGGTTAAAAGTGAAGGATCCTTGACTTCTGGTCGTGGTTGGATGGTCAAGCAACTAGAGTGAATGTCATTACCAACAACAGAACCAGTTCGGCTTTCCGACCGGACAACCTCATTCACCCAATTATGATGTGCCTCTTCCCCGTTGTCAGCATCTTCACTTTGTCTACTCCACTCATAGTTGTCTAAAGTGGCATAAACAATCTATATTTTGAATGAACCAACAAATTAGAGATGATTCCTAACTGAGAATAAAAAAAATTGCTATCAAAATTTAAAAACAGCTATTGATCAAAGAAAACCAAAGCATAATGGTAGTTACAAAATTGTTGGGTTTCATTCCTAATTTCCTGTTATTAAACATGCAATTAAGAGAATCATAAAACCTAGGGATGATCTAAATTATTTCATCATAATTTCGCCCCAATATTGGACATATAGTACAACAATTGTGATCTAAGGTCAGTGATATCTCTTTCATCTATCTATAATTGCAATCATAAGGAGAAGCTTCATTAAAAAGCTAGAATGGTATCAGTGGGGAGAAAATCAATAACTTACCTCATCAAAATCAACAAAAATGTGTGAAAATTCGGCCATGAACCAAACCTGGTGAGGAAAAAAGAAGTTAAATAAACAATGAACCGCTTACAAGGCTTTGAAACAACAGCTAAAAAAAGCTCACCACAAGCATAAAATACAAGAAAATAAACACTGAAAAGTAATAAGACCTCACTCAATGAACAGAATATGATGTTTCAGATAAGATAGAACATCAGAAGCACACAACAAATCGAATGGAGCAACAATTACCATAGCTGAAAGGCATTGCAAGCTTGATGCCCTCAAGCAGCGCTTTTCATGAGTTTCACCATTCTCTTGTGATAGCATGCATACTTTCGTCACCAATTTCTCGATGCTATGAGTGTAAGTACCATCTACCTGTTCATTCATTGTGTCAATAGCATGAAAGTACATGAAAAAACTGTTTCCTCTTTCCAAGTATATAAATCCAAGTGAATATTTATCTAGTAGATTAAAGTTGCGCAGTAGCCACATAGGTAACAAAAACCCCAAAAGAGGCTTTTCGGATTGTATTATTCACCTGACAATAGATGAACCTTGTTAAGGATTGGCAACCAAGTGTCTGAATGGTCTCATCCTTCGAATAGCCTAAGAGCTCCGAAATTACATTAAGCACGTCAACGGCAAAATATGTTCTGCAATATGAAGAAGATAAAGGAAATCTTTTAAGATGACTCATATGAAAACGGTCTTAGAGATCAACTTCATAAATGAAAATAATAAAAAGGACCCATAGCGTATCAGTAGTTTACTGAAAAACAAACTGATCAATCATGAGAAACTTACATCTGCACCTTACAAATGGAAAGCAACTTATTGAAAGATTCAGTGATAATCTTGACTAGTTTGATGTGCTCAGATCTGAGTTCTTTGTAGCACCTTTCTTCAAGATATTTTGCTATCTAGCAGAAACAGCAGAAATAGTGAACCTGAGCAATGGATTCATCCAATTCAAGCATATCCTATTTTCCTCCTCTTCTTTAAAGAATCTAAATAAATTACCCATACAACAATGAAACAAAAAGCACTAATACCTTAGGAATCCGAAAAGGATTTTTTGCTGCATATTCACATAATTTGACCATTTTCCTTTCATTCGGAAGCTCATCCTGAGAAGTATGGTAAAATGTGAATACTAGGGTTCTAATTCATGCACAAACAAATGGTAAAGTGAAAAGATATCGCCACATAACCGAGTAAATTGATTCAACAACAAACATGCTTACTAAGGCAATGGACAACAAGTTTCAACTTTTTAACTTTGAGAATAAACAATACATTAGGGATACTACATTCTCACAAAAAAGAAATGTTTCTCCAAGAGATCACATTGGTTAAAAAAAAAGAGAAGAAGCTAAAACAGCTCCAATGGTGGCACAGAGAAGAGGTTTACCGGGGATTTGGGGAAGATATCAGCAAGGAGTTTTCTGTAACGCTTGACTGGTTGACGTGATCTTGACCTCAAAGCTGGACAACAAACACACATGCTCTCACATGCTGGGAAGATCTTCCGCGAGATCACCCCCATTATCTGCAATTCCCAAAAGGAGTGAAAAGTGTAGCAAATTGTAGAGTAATCTCAAGCAAAAATATTCAACTAAAAGACCACAAAAACCAAAATCCAAAAGACAGACTCTATAACAGCTGAAATGCAAAATGGGATGAAACTGAAAGCTGTTACAAGAGTAAACAAGTTACGAATATGTCATATATTCAAAACTAAAAAGCAGAAATAAAAAAATTATAAAAGAAGGAGAAAACTATTGACCCAGAAAGGAATAAATAAAGCAGAAACAACCATAAACTATAAAGAAACAAACTTTGCAAAAAAAAAAAAAAATCAACTGTATCAATTTTTTTTCTAAAAGGGCAACACTAACGGGAGTTCCTGTTCCTGATACATCTACAACAACAACAACAACAAAAAAACCAGAAAAATGAGAAGGATGAAAGATAATTGAAGTACCTAGTAGCTTCAGAAGAAGATCTGTGAGAGAGAGTAAGGGCAAAGGAAGCAATGGAGAGTGGGCAAGTGTGAATCGGAATTATTATTAGTACTGTAGACAGTAAATTGAAGTGGTGTAGCAGTAAATGAACCAAAAAAAAAACTGGCGCGTGGGTTAAGACAACATGGGAAACTATGTTGAATGTAAAAGGAATCACGTGACGGTGTCAGAGGTGAACACAAATCTATTTTACTTTTTCTTTTTCTTTTGCCGTGAAAGGGTACCTTCGTCCTCCTGCTGTTTTAAACTCTGTCAGAAATTGCAAGACACGACACAACGGAATTTTTGAAGGATTGGTTGTTCAAAATTACCTCACTCTGCACGCTTGTGGAAACTCATGTTACAAAAACTTCCTTTTCTTTTTTTTATTTTTTCTAAGCATAGTAAAATTTGAAACTGTTGTCAAGAAACTTTATTTTGAACTCTCCAAGGAGGAGGCATCGATTGTCCATTTCTCGGATTGTCCACTGCAGTGGTCAATGGTCATACAGAAGAGATGAGAACTCCAAATATCATTACTAGCCCTTTTTCCTAAAATATTAACTTGCAATTAATGTCATTAATGTCAAAACTTGTAATTACAAGTTTTAATTAATAATCATACTACTACAGGTTAAGCTACATTAACTACAAGTTTTGATAAGTCATTTTAAAAAAAAAAAAAACTTGCAAAGAATGAGTTGTGTTGGTTAGTTGTGATTACAAAGATTTAGAAATAAATAAAAGAAGGAGAAATTCTGATGCCAGCCAATCAATAGATACTTGGGGGTATAAATAAAATCAGTGCACATGCTTTGGGAGCTGGTAAGATTTTCATCCCACATGACCTAAAATGTTGGGACTTAGCGGGCAATGTTGTTTTCAATTCTCGTGTCACCTAAAAAAACAAAATGATTAATCAACATGATACCGCACAAATCGTAGATATTTGAATTACTTGATCATTTATTTTTGGGTTTGATCTTTTGTTGGTACATACTTCCTCCGTTATAAAATATAAACAAAAATTAGTCCACAGAAGTTGATGTATCTGGTTCAAAATTTATATCAAATACATCAACTTTTGTTGATCAGTTTTTGCTTATATTTTATAATTGAGTAGTATAAAAAAAATCTATTAAGAGAGATCGATTCCTTAAATAGATTTTCGTTAGTTCGAATGATTAGTCTTTACAATTGCGTGTGGAGAATACTTAGTTTTAAAAAAATGATTATAAGGATGCTAAATTAATGTTTCAATGACTATAGTATTATTGTGTATTTTACGAGAATCATACACGAGGTCGCCACCTAGCTCTAGTTTGACTTATTTGGAAAACGGTGATTCCTCACAATCCAGTTCACATGGCCAAAATCCAAATACAATACTTTTTAAATTAATAACGTTGTTGTACATTTTTTAATTTTGAAATGTCAAATACGGAGAACGAACGTAACCTAAGAGCACTTTGATGAGATAGTTGGAGTCTCTTTCAGTTTATCCAAGGTCATGGGATCGAATCCAGTCTTAGGCATGCAGTAGTGTTAAATCTCTTGAGAGAGAACGAACGTACCCCAAACAAATGGCTTCTTTGCTCCAAAAATTTCCGCCAAACAATATGTACCCAATGATAGTTGAAAGTTGAAACTACATGGAATATTCCTTTGCAATTCCAACTACCAGAGTACTAGGCTAGTCAAATAAAAAATATAAATGCACATGCAAATAAAAGGGGGGAAACTATATTCATCTCCTATTTTTTTTATAAGCACATTCATCTCCTCTGAATTATTGGTATAGTGGAGCATAACAGGAGTTGTATTTGAGAGGTCTCGAGTTCAACTCCGCACTTATCTCATTAGGGTAAAGTAAATGTAAATTACCTTCGTACCTGAAGTTCTTTCATGCCTTTGACTGGGGCGTCATCTCCTCCCCTAAATTATCTTCTATGGGATAGCATAAACATTTACCTATTTTTAAAATCAACACTCCCCTCCTTTATCAAAAATGAAGGGAGTGAGTGTATTTCTCCAATAACAGAAGTGCACAACGCAACGCAATTCACAACACACAGCCCTGTTGTTTTTTGCTTTTTGTCTTACAATATATTGATTCATCTCAGCAAATACACCCTCACTTATATGATGTTAAATCATTTTGATTCTTTTCGATCAAGGGGAGTCCAACGAGATTACAGTCGCATCATGAAGAATTGGATATTGGAGATCCACTGGCAGCACAGGGTTTTTATGATCACTCATCACCCCATAGATTAATAGTTGTGGCTTATGAAGCCCTGATACGAGATACGATACGATACGTGGATACAGAAAATTTTGACAATCAAGATACGATACGGCAGAGATACTTCAATAAAAAATTAAATCAAAATTTAAAAATATAAAACATAACTAAAGATATTTCACTTTACTAATTGACAACAATTGCTCATAATATTCAATAGATATGATCACATTTACAAAAAAGATACTTCTGATCAAAATAAGTAAACATAGTTAAATGTATTTTCCCTACCCATTTTAAAATATATTCTTCCTCTTACGAACATGTCACAAAAGATATGTTAGGCTCTATAGAATTGCCTACTTAACACTAATTGTCATTCTCCTCTCCTCCATTTCCATTGTCAAAAAATAACATAGCTTCCAACTTTGGTTCATCAAGAGACATCTCGGGATACTCCCAGGATACATATCCCCAAAGTGTCCCTCACGTATCCAGTAAGTATTCTGTCATTTTTAATTTAAAAATAAATATAAATTTCAGAATACTCTCAGGATACGTATCCGAAAGTATCCGACAAGTATCAGTATCGGATACATATCCGACACGGGTACGTGGCTTATTTTGGAGTATCTGGGCTTCATAGGTTGTGGCCTTAAAGACAAACTCATACAAAGTTTATATTAACTCCAACATAATTTCAATACAAAATAAATTTTATTTACTTTTCAATACCCAAAAAAAAAATCAATAAAAAATTCTGATTAATTTATTCTACCTACAAACTTAGTTATAAGATATACATTTCAGACTCAATTTTATACTTCTACATCAAACTTGCTTTAGAATAAAACATTCGAATATAAATCATTTATTAACCTCTATTTTCATAAATGAATTTTACCAAATCAAGTAAGTTTAAAGCCAGACCTACTAAAAAGTTAACCAAACACAAACTTTGGGGCCCTTGGCAGCCAAACAAACAAGAAATGGTATAGGCTAAATGATCTCAATGGAAATGTTGAAAAAGACCAGACGCTTTTAACATGGCAATCTACCAAACTGTCTCCCCTTGTAAATTGTAAGACCCCAGTTTAAAAAGGGTACCCCCCAGTAAGAGAGTGGGACGAGGTCTTTCTATAATTCTATCCAGCACATTCCGTGCAACGCAAGCTTCCAAGTGCTCCAATTTCTTAATTGAATTAATTAACTTGTCAGGGAGCTTCCACAATATCAACCTACTCTGAATTCGTACACAAGCCTAGTAGCCTGAGTTCACACGAAAGAAAAAGTATTAATTGGACCCTCAGCCTCAGCCACTTCACAATGTTCACATAAGGTTTATGGTTTTTCTATTATACAACACCTTTGGTTAATCGCTAAAGATAGTTCAACTTGAGAGCTAGTGCTCAAATAGATAATTTAATAGGTTAACAATTTACAATTGAAGATAGTTGCGGAAGAGAAGATTTAGCTTTAATAATAGCATACAAGTGAATATCACTGTCTAAGGCAGAACTTTGATCGAAGGTTGTCCAGAATCTCTGCATACTCCATTGGAGTTGTCTTGCCACAGAACACTTCATCCCAGACGTTGCGCAAGTCTGCATAAAAAGTAACCAGCTCAATCCAGTCAGATTGGCAATTCTTGTAACATTAACCCCTCATTTTCTTTGGAGGCAAATCAGCAAGTAAGAAGTTTACTATTGAAAGAAAAAGTAAAAGTTATTTCAGCCTGTGCACCAAAAGATAAACGTTATGTACCACATTGAATAAATATGGAAGGTCTGGAAGGTCAATGTGGTATTAAATTAACGAGGGTTCCCCACCAAGACACCCAATGTGGTATTTAACTACATAGCATGCATACGGCCGCTTTTACTTCAAGACTTTGACAACTACCTAAGAAATGTACTGGTCACCACCCATACACCACCCATATCCACAACCAGTTCGGCTTATTCTAGTCATAAGCCATCATGACTTTTCTGATTATTGTATACATAAAAATGTGAAACACTACTAAGAAAGTCCTAGAGGCCAATGGTCTCACTATAGACACGATTCATGACAAACCACAGTGATCCATGTAGCCGACCCCATCTAGTAGGATAAGGTCTGTTGTTATATAGAAGGTGAAAGCAACCTTGTGACATGGTGGCATTAGATTATGATTGCAGAAACAATCTCAAATTCCACGTGGTCATAGCCATATGCTATGCATTATATCCTTATGGTCAAAAGCCTTCCAGTAATAAAAGCCATTTGGCCAAAAAAAGAACTGACAAAACATTAAAATTCTGCAAATAGTTTATCTTCTGAAACCCCTAAACTTTCAAGAGATTGCAGAAAGTGTGGCAACAGAAACAACACTTAGAACATTGCAACTAAAAACATACATACCATCCTTAACTGCTGAGGGAAGGCACATTACAATCACGTCAAATCTCGGTACCTTGGTCAAATTATCCAAATAACTGACAACTAGATCCATGTCTTCACTGCCAAAAGAGAAATTCGCTATCATGATTGAATTCAAACCGAAATCAAAGCAATGAACAATTTTTTCTTCCATAAATTCTTACACAAAAAAGGACGCCAGACACTTGATGATCTCAATTAGAAGGGTAGAAGATAAGGCATTTTTGAATATTTTTGGTAATTCATGGGGAGATATGGCCTAACATGCAAACAGAAAAATAGTTAATTGCAATATGAAGCAGGGCGTTAAGCACTGGAAATTCAACATAAAAAATAAATAAAAAAAAACATCTCTTGATCTAGTCAAGGGAAAATATGCTTAAAAATTGAAATATAATCAAATCACAAACGCGCAACAAAATTGAATACCTTTAATAAATGAGCTTGCAAAGCAAGATCCCCTGAAAATCCTCTCCAAGAGACCTCAAACTGATAAGCTGTAGTTGGTGGTGTGATGTTTTTTGCAGCTTCAGACATGGCTCGATAAGCAGCTCGAGAAGCAAGCTCTTGAACAGATGCTTTAATTTCCTGCTTTCTAGTGTTGTTATTTCTCTGTTAAAATGCAAGACAACAAAATCATGTATAACAGGACCATGTGTCGGTGTAAGAAAAACTACTAATATTAAAACCACAAAACTACAATCAAGATATTATTAAAATACTAGCAAAACTTGAAAGGGTAAAACCATATTATTGTAAGGTATAAAATGCATGAAACGGTGAAAATACAACTTAAAATTCTTGAAAATCCTGTTTTAATTTATTAGTGCATATAAAAAAATGGCAAAAAGAAAAACACACAGGCGACTTTTACAAAGCTCTTGTGAGGAACATAAAAACGTACCCTTATGATTCTAAACCTAAGGAAAACTATAAGTATTGCTTCTAAACAGAACTAGAATATTACTGATAAAAAATACAGAACTAGAATATGCATTGGAACTATGTTACTTGACAAAAAGTAGGAAGGGTTTTAAGATAAACCTTAACCTGCTCCAAACTGTTGCTTGCACCACAAGCTTCCTTAGGAACACTGCCGCCTTGTCCTTGAGTCCTGCTTCTGGCTTTTGTATCCCTGTTACCAATCTCCTCCATTAAGGGTGACTTTTTAACAGGAATTTGCCCCTCATCACCCTGCCAACATAATAAGTCTTCAGGGTGCGCAATATTTACATGAGAAAAACCAAGAAACGTAATCTTGAATCTGTCTCGTCCACAAACACGAAAGTTTGAAAAGTAGTGTTAAAAACTCTACTTATTTTTACCTTCGTATGATGAAGAGTTTCAGCTGGCCTTAAATTTTGTAGACCATTTGAAGCAGAGTGAATGCTGCCTCCATTAACTTTTGTTTCGGACTTTCCCACTTTTTGAGCTCCCTGTACAGCGTTTCTTAGTGCTCCAGATGCTTTCTGAAGAATTTCCTGGACAAAAGGCATTTTAAAAAATTAATTACTGCAACAAGGAAGCGAGGGAAGCAAATTGATATCAAATCAGAATAGTAAATAGCACACTATAGTATCATATTGCAACATCACGCTGGAAAGTGGCCTCATTTCATATTTTTGTGGAGCGACTATAGGTGCTTGAATTGTAGGCAAATAGCATTAAATCCTTGTTTACTTCCCATATTTTTCTAATTATTAAGGCGATTTTAAAAATTTCATGTGTTGTTGCCCATACTCACGGTCACAGGTTTGGCCTATTTTTTGCTGCAACTTTTTCCATGATTTCACCATGTGTTTTTCTTTGCTGGGATACACATCCTCTGTTCAGTCTCTTTTTCCAGCCAGCCCAACAGAGCAGCTCAACCTAAGCTTCGGCCTCTGATGGCCGTTACTGATTTGTTAATTATGCCTTCGATTGGTGGTGATTGTGTGTCTAGAATATGACTTTTCATTATTAATGATGTCTTTAACTTTGGGTAATTATTTTTATATTTGAGCATTATATGTCTAGTGTAAATTAACTAACTTCGAGGTTCAGTGCCTCAGCGCCACTATCCATGACTGACAATTATTATGCATGAAATGAAAACATTTCAACAAAAGTTATTGACCCAAAGTTAGTATTAAAAAACTTGTAGGGTTTCTCTTAATGCACCTTCATCTCTGATCAAATTAAAGACACATCGACCTCAACCTCAACTTGCTTGCTTATTTGATCTTTACAAACCAAATATAGTGTCATAGATTTAGTTGACAATCTTCCATCTCATGTCCTTAAAATAAAATTTGTTATATGTTCTAGAAGGATAGAAGGAGGGTTTTGGCCACACAGTTGAGTTGTTGCTTGGTGACTTGGAGATCATGAGTTAAAGACAAATAATCCGCTTCTTGCAAAAGCAAGGCAAGGCAGCAGACTTCAAAATTTACCATTTTCCTTCATAGGTTTCTTTCAGCGATGGAAAACATGTATATCTAATATCTACAACTCTTTGCAGCAATATTTTTCTCTATAAGATTCATGCTAAAGTCTTGTAAATTGTAATTTCCAATTTTTAACTCATGCGAAAATATTACTCTCGGGTATCTTGTTCCTTCATTCCATCTTCAAAGTTTTGCTAACACTATAGTTCTTCATTCCATCCCGAATTCCTGATTTTACTAAATGCACATCCTTTTAATCAAGAACCTTACGTTAAGGCATCGAACCATTTGATTTTGTATTACATATTAATCTTTCAGCTTTCCACTAGTACTATTGAATCTACTTAGGTCTTAGGTAAAGATGCCAGTATATGCATTTGTCATTTGAAACTAAAATTTTCACGCAATCCTATAAGTATTCCTTACTGCACTCATCATGGCCTACATAGTTATTATGAAAGATGAAATTGCAGATGTGCTTACTTTCTCATACAATGACTTGGCATCAGCAAACTGCTTCTTGACTTCTTGATTGTTAGGCTCCAACCTCAAGGCAAACTCGGCATCTGTAATTCAAGCAAATCGGATAGTCAACAAATTCAAATATCAAAAATTTTTAGGATATAGATAACAAGCAAGTATATAGTTTGTGTGTTAACACACCCTCCATGGATTCCTTATTTTTCCCAAGTTCTTTTCTAGCTGTTGCTCGGCGTGAGTATGCTTTTATGTAACGATCATCGAGATTTAAGGCCTCTGTACAGTCATCCTCAGCCTTTTGAAATCTACTGACACAGCACAAATAGGTAAGAAAATAAACACATGATCTTCAGGTAAAGTGCCCTTCAAGAGCATCAGTCGGGTGATAGACCAATTAGCAATTGCAGGCAGACTTGCAGTCCATTTAAACAATACTTTCTTTAAGACCACATTATTGAAAAAATCCATATTTTGTGAATACTCAATTCTTTAAAGACAAAATGTAAGCTTGCCTTTTGAGTTTGATATAGGCCATTGCCCTATTTGCATATGCTACAGCTGTTGGTGAAAAGGCAATGCTCCTTGAATAGCAGTCGATAGCTTCCTTAAACTTCTTCTGCTTGAAGAACTCATTACCCTGGAAGATACAGAAGGATTGCAGTATCGGCATCATACAGGACAGCAAAACCAAAATCAATCCATAATATCCTAACAGATCAACTTCCCCCCACCCTGTCCCCAAGACCAAAACAAAGGGAGGAAAAAAACAAAGCTCCTACCAGGTCTTTCTCGGAGGTAGCATCAGGAACATCTTCAGAAGCAAAACTACTATGCACACGAACCAAGGGATCACTATTTCTAGAGAAATCATATTGTGCTGGGGAATTTCTTGCATTGTTGAAAGAAATAGTATTTCCTCTTGATCCATTCTCCACACCCACTGATCCATTATGTTGAGAAGATGAACCCTTTGTGAATTTCCATCAGAATATCACACATCACAAATGAATAAATAATCCATACATAAGCAAGCACTTAAAAATATGGCATATCAATATATCTAAAAACAAGGGACTCTTTTCCCATCAAGACACCATTGAAGTAGAAAGACATGAAAATTAAGAGAAGAACCTAGGAAAGAAATTACTTCTACAACCAATGTCTACTGTTTTCAAACAGTTTATATATTCAGTCGGAGCTTAGATTTTTTTAGAATAGAGTTTAGATTTCCTCTGTACTGGAACACATTAAGATTTGATTGTAAACAATAACTAATAACTAATCTCTTTAAAATAGATAGGAAAATGCTTATAAATTACAAAAACATCATCACCAAATAAAGTATTTGAAAAGTAGCGCAATTAGTCGGACAAACTAAATTCTAGGTTGTTGATGGTTCCTCTTTTATCCCCATTCCACCAAAAAAAAAAAACTTCAACAAGAAACTATGAAACATATAGAGACTGAATTGAAGAGCTATACTTATACTGTAATGCATGTTGAAGCTTGGTCAAAGTAAGGATACAAAGTTGCAGTTAGATGATTATGATTGCAGCATATTTTGAAGGTTTTAAGATAAAATTACCAACATTTTCCTTTTCTAACTTTACTTTTCGTGTTTTATCCTTTCTAGAAATTTCCCAATCCTGCAAGTCGTTTAAGAAACCCTGGAAATCCTGCTAACAAGAGACAAAAATATTATACGATTAATAACGATCGAACGAGAAGCAAAGAACTAGTAAAGCAGAGGAAGTAATTGTACCATCTGCTTTGATGAAATGCACTGCGAGGTTAAGAGAAGCAGAGCAGAAGAATAAACTATACTACTATAGCATAGCTAGAGACGAAGGGGGGTAATCGGCAAATCGTGACTTTGAAGAGAACTTTCGCGAACTGTGAATTTTTATGGGTTAGCCCACGAGCCCAGCTCTTGATTGCAATTTGCTCAATGCCCTAAGAGTTTAATTTAATTAAGGGTTTTTTTTTAACCCCACAATATATTTTTTGGACGAAAATACCCCTTAAAAATTTAACCCAAAATCGTATATACCACACGTCTATGTATATACGACTTTAAAAAAATCAAATCGTATTTACCTAAAAATTACTTAGATACAAAAAGAAAAAAAAAAAAGTCGTATATACTTATTATGGGGTGTATATACGACTTTGTAATATACAAGTCGTATGTGTGGGGGTACATACGACTTGTATATTACAAAGTCGTATCTACACCCCATAATAGGTATATACGACTTGATTAAAAAAAATTGATCTAACGGTTAGGATTTGACTTCCACTGTTAATCAACGGTGTAGATTGCATAGATAGTATCAACGGTTGATATTCATTCACGAATTCTATAAATACCCACCCCACCCTCATTCTTTTCACACCAAAATTTCACTCTCAATTACATTTTTCACACATCCAGAATGTAGTTTTGTCTAACACAACGGTCCGTTGAGAATAGGCTCTGCGGTATACATTATGAGGACAACATCACGATGAGAGAAGATGGGGTCTACTTTTGGAGTCCGAAGCCGGCGTTATGCCAAATCGACCGTGCCATGGGGTTTGATGGGTTTAAGGATAAAGTGTGGTCAAAAGTACAAGTGATTGGGGACGACCGCGACGTCACTAGTATCACTTATCGGAAACCCGATCGTGGAGATGATGGTTGCATTTCCTACTCGTCCATGTCTATCAAGACCGACGAAGACGTGGCGACCATGTTCGACTTTCACGACAGGCTTATGGGGTATAAGCCTTTGGAGCTGTACGTGGAAACACAACGGAGCGTGAATGAGATTTTACGTCGTTTGCGAGATCCGGAATATTAGGGTTTAGTTTGTTATGTTTTATCTTTTATGTAACTTTGTTTTATCGAATCAATGAAATGAATGAAATCGAAAGTTTAAGCAAACTCGTAAGAAATAGTAATCAACTAATATAAAATAAGAGTTCAAACATAAATCCAGAAAGTACAGACATAAAATAAATGTACAGAAAAATGCCCTAGTCATCAAGTCCTAGCCTGCGCAACAACTGATAAAGCTCCGTGTACGTGCTGGTGCCCATACGGATATATCCACGATGAAGCCCATTCCTAACCAAGTCTGCCATGCTGTGCGCCCACTCCTCAGGTGGTGGTGGTGCTGCCTGTGCTGGTGGTGGTGTTGCTGCAGGTAAGAGCCTCGGAATCGACGCAGTCACGTACCACTGCAAGTAGCCTGGACCAACCTCACCCAACTCCTCAGCTGGATTGAGCTCTGAAATAATTTCCCTGGATGGGAAGATGAAGCAGGCAGGACACATCGTCAAGAGTAATCGTCATCTCACCAAATGGTAAGTGAAATGACGACGTCTCCGGGTGCCATCTCTCAACGAAGGCGGACAGCAGCTCATGGTCCACCGTGGAATGTCCGGTGGAGATAAGGGGGGATAACTTGGCACCTCCGACATGGCTGAACAACTGCTCGTTCTGGCAGTAAACAAATAGTCTGCTACTAACCTTGCCGCCATGGTTCCACGCTTTCACCACACGTCTATATGTCTACATTAAAAAAAATTAACAAAATAAGACTACGTACAGGAATAAATTAAACTAACAACACAGTGTAAATAATTTCAACTTACCGGGTCTGCCAGTACACGAGAATAGACATGACCCTCACAAGTAAAGAGAGGCTCCTGCTGAGGCTGCTAGTGATGGTGCTGCTACTGATACTGATGCTGCTAATACTAGTGGTGCTGAGACGTAGACTGGTCCTCAGACATAGCCTGGTCTGAGGACATAGACTGCTCATCGTCAGTCGCATATGGGTGAGCCTGCTGGCCCTCCTCATACTCAAACTCAGGCGAAGGGACCCGGACCTCCTCCACCGGTCTGTCTCTCTCTGTGCGCCTACGCCTCGTAGACGCATGTCCCGCAATCCTGTGGCGGGTGCGTGGGGACGGAGCTGCCGACGCCGAAGACTCCCCTCGATGCCTATGGGACACTGTAAAAAAAACACAAAATTAATATAAAAAAAAACCCAAAATATGGGTCGTATATACCTATATACGAATTCCAGTCGTATATATGTATATACGAGTTAATCATATATATGTGAGGTAAGGGTATATATGACTTACTATTTAACAAGTCGTATATATGTGGCGTAGGAGGAGGTATATACGATGCGACCAAATCCAAGCTAATCGTATATACGTCTATGTGATGTATATACGATTCCCTCTGTAAAAACTGGTGGTAAATCGTATGTAAGTGAAAAATGATAAGTGTTTTGTAATTTTAAAAAAATTTAAGGGTATTTTGGTCTTTTCGCAGGTGACATGGGGGTAGAAGGAAAAACTGTGGGGGTAAAAAAAAACCCTTTAATTAATCTCTTGACCCTAAAAAAAGAGTTTAACAATGTGATTTTGAGATAAATATGTATTTTAGAGAAGAAAAAAATGAATATGTATCAATTTTTATTGTTGATTCGTTAATAATGTAAAAAATATAGTTGAAAAAATATAATGTAAAAAATCTTTACATAGACCAGTCCAAATATTAAATGAATAATAAAGAATATTAAAAAAAGGGATAACAAAGTAGGTAAAGTTGTTTTTTTTCCAAAACAAACCTATTTCATTTCACTAGTAATAATGTTTGTTCCACATAAATGAGCATTATAATGAACTTGGGAGCTAGCTTCGAGTCACTCTAAGATTATGAACAACAATATTTGTTTGCCTTCGAATATAACTAATCCTATAGCTTGAAAAATGATTAATAAAGTTTTTACAAGTTTACAATTACAATGAACTAAAACTCATTATTTTGTCATGTCATCTTTTTTTTTACCAAATTTTGTCATGTCGTCTACTTAACCGTAAAATTGTGGGTTCTTATTAGATCTTGGTGTAAAATTGGTTTACACTGTTACATGTCCAATAAACTATAAAAATTATGGTTTGGATTTATATACATTATTTGTAAATAATTTTTACAAAGTCAGTCGATCATAAATTTTCATGTTATTATTCTGAGCTTCATATAGTAGTGTCATGCCTCATTATTAACGGCAGTTGAAACCATGAATTAATTGAGTCCGTATTTCTTCTTTATGAAACTATGCAAATAATACAAATTCTCATTTCAATTAGAGGCATAATGACCAAATGATAATGAGTCTTGATAAAAGGGATTTTCTCACTGTCAAATCAGCTTATAACAATATGAAAAAGTGGAAAATTTTATCTAATTCCAATGAAACAACACTTGTGGACCAGAATTAAGTATGGAGAAAATTATGGAGCATTAAGACTTTACCCAGGCATGTCCATTTAGCATGGCAAGTCATCGAAAATGCTCTCCCAACAAAGGAAAAGCTCGCTGCCAAAGGTATTCACAGTGACCTTTTTTGCCCAAAATGTGATAATAAATTGGAAGATATTGATCATGTTTTTGGAGCTTGTTTTATGGCAAAAGCATGTTGGTTCTCCTCTTCTCTAAGCGTAAATTTTGAATTGATACGTGAGAACTTTTGTGATTGGCTCACTAGTTGAATTCTCCAAATGCGTGTGGAAGTTGTTGTATTAGTTATTTCTATTATCTGTTCCATTTGGTGGGCTCGAAATAAGTTTTGTTTTGAAGGCAAATTGATACAAAGCCAAGTTGTAATGTCATATGCCTGTAGTGTTATTAAGGAGTTCAAAATACTGCCTTGACACGTTCCGACATTATGTTCTCAGCGCTAATCACAATCCAAATGGTTGGACCAACTTCTTGGATACCCCCATTTGGAGATTCTTACAAAATAAGCTTTGATGCAGCAGACCCAGTTGAATGTCGTTAGGGTATTGGAGCTGTTGTTAAAGACGATTCGGGTTTCCCTTTTGTTGGGGGTACTTGGTCTTTTTGGGGGCCTCCCGACCCATTTATTGCAGAGGTTGTGCAGTTGCAATATGCTTTGAATTTCGCTCTTGAAATGGGTTTCTTGAATATTCATGTTGAATATGATTTTCTTCATTTGGTCACTCAAATGACTCACTTGAAGGAGACACAGTCTTATCCGGGTATAATCCTACATGAGTGCAATTATTTATCTAAGTTTTTTAGAGCTTTTCTTTTTTCACATGTTTGACGGGTGGGTAATGTTGTCGCTCACCAATTAGCAAAATTTGCTATCTCTAATTTTGACACTGTTTGGTTATAGGAAACATCTCTGTATATCTCGTTTGCTTTGGCCTTTGATTTAAAAGGGTCTTAATGAAAATTTTTTCACGTAAAAAAGAAAAACTAGATTAACATATATGTATACCATAATTTGTGACTGAATGTGAGCGCAGAAATACTTTACGTTATTATCCATAAAAATTAAACTTGAAAATATATATAAAAAATAAGTCGATGGATGTCGGCTTGAAGGGTTGACATCGCTTTTGCTGTTCTGAGCACCACATGTTGATCTGGCGTGGGGGTGTACCCGAACACACTCTGAAGCCCAAGTTAGCTCAAAGAATTTACATGTGAGGTAAGACTGAATGTGTACATGTGGTGAAGATTACTGAGGTATTTATAGGCGTCGAGGACGATATCATGGCCTCTCACAGTCTCGTATTCTTGATCTAATGTTACATTTTCTTAGTGCATAATCGCGAGGTACTATGTTGATCTAATTATAATATACGATTGAGTGGCCTCTCAGAGTCTCGTATTCTTTATAAAAGGTGGAGAGAGTGTCCACTCATGATGTTAGACTAGACCTTATCAATAAATTTACAATAACTTATAAGGAAAAAATAACTATGGCTTCTACGGGACATGGTATTTTTTGTACTGAACAAAGCACTTAGATTGGTAAGGCTTAGCTCAACTGATAAATGTCAAAATTGTTAGACTAGATATCATATACCAAGTTCGAACTTAGGACCTCACAGTTTTGTGCGTGAGTTTCTAGTGGTAATTGTCACTTCGTCAACAAATAATAAAAAAAAAAGCACTTGGAGGTGCAATAGTTGAATGTATGGGTGTAAATAATAACACCCAAATGAAATCAGGGTTGGTGTATTGAGGCCCCGTGAATAAGCATGGAAAGCTCAAGTAGCACTTGGACATAAAAAAATCATGAATAATTAACACACGAGTCACCTCCTAATCATATACTACTAGAAAGACCGTGAAAATGAGAGGAGACCTCACCTCACGGCAGTGGAGTGGACAGAGTAGGGTCGTGGGTGACGGATGCAACCCCTGTAGTAGTCTGTATAAAGGAGGTGCTGTGGTCTTGTCAACATGATTGCCATTGTCTTTCCCTTTCATTTCAACTCAATGTGAATGAAATGAATCAATGAAATGAAGCATCTCACACTCCTCTCCTCAGCCTCAGGGGCCCTTTCTTTAACTTTTCTTTATCATTTATCATAATGTTCACTCACCCATTCAATCTTAAAAAACTCACATTACATCAATCACTCACCCATTCAATCAATCACCCATCACTCCCCTCTTTCACTCACTCAATACTAACTACCTTTTCAATTATTTGTTTCAACTACTAGTAAAAATTGTTACTAATTGTTAATAAATCTCAAATACGTAGTTCAGTTGGAGACCTACAAAATATCGAAAGAGTGCACTAAAAGAATGTAAGAAGGACTTTCTCCGTCCCTACTAATATTTCCTATAAAAATAAATACTAATTGTTAAAAACTATCTCAAAGCATATAAAAGCGGTGACACTAGCTAGGTGTATTCCATAATATTTGCTCCAATGTAATCAACATTATTTAAATTTTTCAAATATTTTACACTTATGTTTGTAATAGGTTTATAGGCAAAAAAATTGATTTTTCCTAGAAGGAAGTATGAAGCTTGCTTCTAATATACTATAGGGAAAAAAATTGATTCGTTTTACTATTTTTATGATTTTCTCCTCTTAATAGAATTTATTCAATACTTAATACTTGAACTTAAAAATATTGTCATAGTATCCTAACTCACTTACTGCACGAACCAACCTTGTTGGTTATTTTCTTGTATCATATTAATTAATGAATTATTGATGAATTTTTTATAACTATTTAGTGAGCTCCAGAGCTCACCAAAAAGTGAACATCAACGAGATAATTGTAGCGGCGGCAATTTCTGCTCGCAAATGGGGATTCTCGCGGGGATTGCCCTATTTAGAGTCCCGTGGGTGGGGAATTTTTCCCGGTGGAGACGGGAATGGGGGAAATCCCCCCCAGTCAATTTGGGAATAGGGACGGGTCCATATCCCCCGCTCCGAATATATTATATAAATATTATTGTTATAAATATGTATTATATTTTAAGTAATAGATTTTTTAGTCTTTTAATATGTGTTTTTAAATAAAAATATTAATAAAATATTAAATTGTGCTAATTTTTATATTTTTATTTATACCTTTATACTTTTTAAATATTAAAATATCAAAATAAGACTAAATTTCATATATTTTTTATATTTAATGTTAAACTTTTGTTTTTTAGTCTTACTTTTATACATTTTTTCAGTTTTATTATATTTTAATTTTAATTTTTGCCAACTTTGAATAAATTATCAGGGTCCTCGCGGGGATCGTTGGGATGGCGATGGGGGAGGGAAACTCCCCGAAGTAGGGAATGAGGATGGAGATGGAGGACAATATGGGAGGCGGGGAAGTACTCACTGGCTCCACCCCGCCCTATTGCCATCCCTAATCCCAACATCTTAATTTATGAAACAAAAAACTTAGGATATACTCCCTCTGTGCCATATTATATGTCATTTTAAGTCATTTCACACATATTAAGAAAAATAGTTAATTTTGTATTGGAAAGATAAATTCTGAGTAAGTTTACCAAAATAACCTTCATTAATGACATTGGCGAAAACAGGTGACCCATGGGTTTTATAAAACCGGACCGGGTTTTGCACGTTTATTAAAAAAAACTCAAAAACGCTGTTTTAAGCGGTTTTAGACTTTTTTAGACATGATGCGTAATTTTAGCAAATTAAGTTTTACAGGTATGAAACTTATATGTCTTGAAAATTCGGAAATTATTTAATTGAGACCGGGTCATGGTCATGCAGTTCAACTGTCGATCATTCGATCCGACCCTTGATCCAGTGACCCGATACCTTCACCGAGTCAATCACCAGTCCGAATTTTAAAACATTGTAATATAAAGTATGGTAAGAAAAAAAACATTAATGTTTCATTGTGATTCTTGCATGCACATTACTAACTACTAATGGTACGGTGTAGTAGTTAGTAATATACATGTATTTTGTTGGTGTACAAATTTTTCCACGTATATCAATACACACGGCAGTAAATCCACGAGGGAGGCAGATTGGACCGGTGATAAACCATCAGTGTGGCCCAGTCGCATACCCCCGGGGCCCACGTCTTAACTCCAATCACATTGCTAATATTCAATATGGAATTTTCATTTTACTAGTAAATAGTAACAACTTTGATGTAAAAAAAAGTAAGGCTTAAATATGTTTTTGGTCCCTGCAAATACACTTGTTTTTCAAATTAGTCCCTGCAAATTTTTTTTTATTAAATAGGTCCCTGCAAAATTTTTTTGTTTTAAATATGTCATTCCGTTAGAAAAACGTTACAAAAACGATGACGTGTCAGACGGAGTCACGCGTTAGCAATTACACATCAGCCTTATTTTTCCAATTAAATTTCTAATATCTGATGTGTATATAATTTAACCCTAAATTTCCTATCTTCCCCAAATTGACGTTAAAACCCAGAAACTTCCACTTCCACCATTGTTAAAACCAGAAACTTCCATGGCTTCCCCCCAATCTTCTCAATCGAAGTTATTTTTAATGTGTTGTTTTCTCTTTCTCTCTTCCTCTTCTTCCTTTTCCTCTCCCACTCCTCCACCACCCACCGTCACCAGCGCTTCATATAACGAAATCTGATGAAAGTGAAGTGTTGCGTTAAAAACACACTTAGAGCAAGTGTACTCTTTCGCAGAAGTAGTATAAAAGAATATCGTATCCACAGAGATTAATTAACAAGTACTAAACTACTTAAAATTATTTATTGTTTAGACGAGTGAATAATTGAGTTGTAATTGAAACTAAAATAGAAAGAAATAAATAAGAAGAATTAAAAATGCAAGATATAATCAATGGAGAGAGGTCTAGGGTCGCAGTTTCACTTGCAAGCTTCGATTCCCCTATGTCTAATTCTACTTGAATTCCCTTATTTTATTTAATTACCAATCCCTTTACTAAAGCTATTAATCCGTTTGGTCATTCGCGATTAATATTCTTTTTCTTAAATTAACCCTAGTTTGGTCATGCTAGAATTTAAATTCAAGAAAAGCGTGAAGAGCAAAAAGGTTGAATGATTGGAAGACTAAATTAAAGTTTGGTCATACATTAATTATAGCCCCAATTATCCTATAGGTCCACCAACTAATTGCAGTACGGTCGCTGATCAACTAATTGATTATTAACATGAAAAGGGTAGCTAATCCTAATTATGTGATAAAAACAATAGAATAATATTAATTGAAATAAAAACAGGAATTCAAATAAGAAATTAGAACATAAAGAGGTTTCTAAACATGCAAGATCCACCTAAGACCCTAGACGAGGACTTAGGTGTCCATAATAATAAAGAACAATAAAAGAAAAATAAGGTTCATGAATTACAAAAATAAGAATAACCCGGAAATAGAGAAAGTCTTAATCTTTGTCTTCAATCTCCTTCTTTTACTCCAAAGCTCTTTCACGGTGCTGAAAAACTCTTCTCTCCCTCCGTAGCGTTCGTGTAACTATGGTTTGTTTATGTGGTGTGTGGCTTTGTTTGTGTTATGGTGTCTCCCCTCCTTTCAGAAGTGAAGCTCTCCTTTTATATTAGTTCCTTTTCTTTCTCTCCAAGCAAAGGATCAAGTCAAGATTGCTTCCACTTTTAATTGCAAGATATGCCAATCCCTAAATATTAGGATTTAGATCCTTCCTAAGTAAAAACACCCTTCTGTTTATATTTCTTCCTAGCCCTAAATCCCAAGATCCACAAGATTTGGAAGAAGTCCATGAAGCATTATCCAGTAATCAAGATCCACAAGATTTGGAAGAAGACGTTGATGGTAGTGTTAATGGAGATGACAAAGCTTCAAATCAAAGCCCTTTCATCAAAGGGGGCGAGAGAGTTTTGTTCTGTTCTGGATATCAAGCTATATGTTCTGTTGCTTGAAGGGAAGAGGGGAGCTGAGTGCAGGGAAGCCGTTGGTGATGGTGGGTGGCGGAGGAGTGGGTGGGGAAGAAGAAGATTAGGGATTAGGGTTTAATTAAAATTAAAACTAATATACACATAACCAAAAATAAATATAAAAGGAAAACAATATCTGATGTGTCCAAGCCAACATGTAACTCTGTTAGCCACATCAGCAGATGGCTAACAGAAGGACATATTTAAAACAAAAAAGTTTTGCAGGGACCTATTTAATAAAAAAAAATTTGCAGGGACTAATTTGAAAAACAGGTGTATTTGCAGAGACCAAAAACATATTTAAGCCAAAAAGTAACTAGTAACTAAAGTATATAATTATTTTATTTGTCAAAAAAAATACTATATAATTATTTTTATTTAAATATATGTCACCTGCTGCATTACCATACAAGTGCATTTACATCGCGTTAAATCTCTTTAGGGAGAGCTTTACCGCTTATTGTGGTCCTTCCCGACTCGAGGTATTAGTCTTTACAGTTGTACGTAAAGAATATCCGGTTCAAAAAAAATACAAGTGCATTTACCCATGTGATGTACGTGTCAACAACTTTAGTTAACACATTAAGATTATAGTATTATCTTGTAACAATATATGAGGATGTAAAAAATTACGGGTTAAACTAAAGAGTAGAAACAATGTAAACACTAAATAATGTCGCCCAATAAATATAACTAAATTGCGTGTTTAGTTTGAACAATTGTTTGCTACTCACGGATTATCTCAACGCTTTTAATGAAATAATAGTATCCTCTAGTGCTTAGGAGTAAATTTTGCATTGACCATTATTGTGTTTATCCACAGCAGAAATCAAAGTCGGGGGCACCAAGTTAACACCCACGTCTTAACTCCAATCACGTGGTTTATAGTTATAATTATTGAATAATATGGCATCCATTGAAGATAAAAGAGAAAAGATTAAGAGATCAAATATTCATCAAATGGAGTTGATATAAAATGAGAAGAGTTGTGTGAAATGATTACATAAGCCTCTTTATATAGGCATAAAACTAACTACTAACTAACTCACTAATTAGTAACAACTATCTAACAAATTAATTTGTAACTATCAACTAACTATCTCTCTAACTTCTAACTAACTATATGTCTAATAGTCCCCCGCAAGCTAGAAGTTGTTCACAACACTTCTAGCTTGACATGAACAATAGAGAGATACATCAAAACAAAGGAAAATTACAATGATTCATAGTTAATCAACTACTGTGAGCCTTGAACTTTTAAACTCCAGATATGTTGTCTCTGTTGAAGTATGCAAGGAAGGAGTGATATACATGAAACTACACTCCACATTTTTCTTGGATTCTTGAAAGCGGTACACTAGTAACATGCCACCAGAAATCACAACAACACCAACAATGCAGAAAAGGGTAATCAGCACCCACATAAACCAAGATGATATGAAGAAGAATAATAGCACAAGAAAAGAAGATGCCATAATGGCAAAGAGAAAAGGAATATCACGATCCAAAATGAAATCGGAACTCCGCTTCAGATCACAATCATCGGGAATCAGAATGAAAGGAGGACAGTGAAGCGAAATGCAATACGGCGATGTGAAAGAACGCCAAAATAGGATGTGCGGAAATGCGGAACTCCGCTTCAGATCACAATCATCGGGAATCAGAATGAAAGGAGGACAATGAAGCGAAATCGCAAAACTGATATGCAAGAATTGCAAACGGAGACGACGATTACTGATACTGACAAACAATTTGTGTCAAACGAATCAGAAACGGAACAAACGAAAGCAAGTTGCAGAAACTAACACTCTCATAGAAGCGAGAGGAAGGAGAAAAACGCGATTCTGATTGAAAAGCGAATGATTGAATCAAAATCGATTCAAAGAATTTGCGAATTTGAAATTTTGGGAAACGCAAAAAACAGAGGAATGATGTAATTGAAAGAACACCAAAAAAGCGATGTGCGGAATTGCGGAACACGCAAACGTGAAGAAGAAAGAACGCAACGCACATTGAAAGTTAGAGATCACAAATTCCAAAATTCCCGAAAACGAAATATCAAGAATTGGGGAAAAGAAAGTGAAAACCCTAACAAAAATGAATTTCCGAAATCAAATTGGGGAAAACCCAAGAATAACTAAGAATGATGAAATCGGAATCAAGAACGATCAACAAGATCAGAAAAGTGAAATGCAACTAAGAGCACAAAATGCGAAATCGAAAATACAAATGCAATGGAGAATCACAAACTCTAAAATTGCAAAACGCAAAAGAGCGATCAAGGAAAATTGCGATATCAAAAAACGAAAGTCGCAAATGAGGAATCAAAGGCAAATCATGAAATGAAAAATCAGAATTTGAATCACAGAACAAAAAATGCAAACTGAATGGTGAATTGCGAAATATTGGTTTCAAACGCCATGAACAAAGAGGGAAAGAATGTAAAGAAACTGTTTCTCATGGATGAACAAATCAAGAAACGGAAGCAAAAAAGGATGCAAATGGAAGAAGGAATAAATCGGAAAAGGAAATGAATGAAAAGAAAACTGATAAAATGAAAAAGAACCTGCAGCGGAATTCAGATTCAAGGTGGATACCATGTGTGCTCTGATACTATATTGAATAATATGGCATCCATTGAAGATAAAAGAGAAAAGATTAAGAGATCAAATATTGATCAAATGGAATTGATATAAAATGAGAAGAGTTGTGTGAAATGATTACATAAGCCTCTTTATATAGGCATAAAACTAACTACTAACTAACTCACTAATTAGTAACAACTATCTAACAAACTAATTTGTAACTACCAACTAACTACCTCTCTAACTTCTAACTAACTATATGTCTAATAATAATGACCGAATTAAATGGATTCGAAAGATATTTCTCATTTAGAAATATAAGAAAAAGAAGAAGTATAAAAAAATTTATTTTTTAAAAGGTCCAGAAAAATATCCTTTTAAAATTAAAAAGGGAAGAAGTATAAAAAGAAAAATGTTGGTTTTTAGCCAAATCGATTATTGAGGGACAAATTTTGAGTATTGCACAGTTTTTTTTTGAATGCTAAAATACAAAAAAGCATATTGCTTAATTAACATTTCACTTTATGTATTTTGTGTCAAACATTTTTTCTGAACCTCATTCTTGTAACTTCTTCATGTCCCACTTAACTAATTAACTGAGCTACATTTCTAAGACACATTATTAATTAATTACCTGAAAAACAAAAACGGGGGGGGGGGGGGGGGGGAGTTTCAGCGGGACTGTTAGTCTCTGGGATTTAAAGATATAGATATAACTAATAATATTTCAGTTCAGACTATTGTTAGATACCTATGGAGTCTATATTATATTAGGTAAATTCTACCATACCCATCCATATTATTATCGGATAAGATTATGAGATTATTATTAAGTAAAAGACAGAGGAGCAGGATCGCGCGGGAGGCACGGGGGAAAATTTCTGTTGTAAACTGGGAAGCCCACAGACCCACCCCTCTTTCCTTCTTATATAAATCTATCGTACCACGATTCTGAATTTGTACACCTACCAATACGGCAATACCACTCCCACTGGCCACTACTACCATTCTTCCTACTCTTTCTCTCTCCTCTCTGTATCCACCCAGTATCACCTGTAGCAATTAATGATTTTTGTTAGAGAGGGAGAGAGAAAAGAATCAATGAACCGGCACATGGGCAAATATATATATGTGGTGTGCATGTATCATGTATGAATGTGTTTCTACATGCTTGTTACTGTTTAAGTTGACACTTGACACTTGACACTTTTTATTTTATCTTACTTTAACCACTGTTCTCTCCTTACACCATGTGACTATTTTTTACTGTTAAAGCCTCCACAGGTTCACAAACGAGATGAAAGTGGATGCAACCACACCAAAGGAAGAGAGAATGAGTGAAACAATAATCAATTTAAGACTTCACATAAAGGAACTGAAGAGATTCATTGTATCCTAATTGACTTGCTTAAACACTCTCTTCTTTAGAGACTTGAGTTCGGATAATTCCTTCCACCTTCTTTCCTTTTCTACAACTTAATTGACTTACTTAAACACTCTTTAGAGACTTGAGTTCGGTCTCAATGCAACTCATTCATGATGATGATGTAAGGATATTATTAGGAATCATTTTCTCTCTTTTACTTTAAAATTTTATCCTGAGTTTCAACTAAATTTGAAACCAATAGCATAGGATGAGAGAATAATTTATTCATTTGTCATTCTAAAATATATTCAAAATTAAAAATTATATCTTTGTACCTAAAAAGGGAATAATATATATTAAAAATAATAATTATTTATTAGCTTATCTAAAATATATAATAAAATAAGCCTATATTATCTTTGTACATAAAAAGGAAATAATACACATTATCTTATATCTTATGGTATTGCACAACAAACATATGATATGATAGTGTTATCCTATCTTTCTCATATCTTATAAATCTTTATCCTGCTTCATATCCTATTCTGACCACCAAATGACCCTTTAAGGTAAGCTAGATGAGACTTGTTGTTCGAACATATAGTGATACTATAGCTAAACTGGTCAAAAAAACAAATCACACAGCAGAAACCAACTTGTTCTCCACAATTTTCGACTTGGGTTAAAAACTCTTTAAACTTAAAGAAACAAAACCCAATAAAAAGACCTGGTTAAGACAAAACCCAAAAAACGTGAATCAAAGCCACAATTTAAACAAGGGTTCGTAGCTTCTCTCTCCTCAGAACCTCTCTCTCAAAACTCACTGGGGTTTTTTCTTGTAAAGTAAAACGAACAAGATAAAGATAAAATGCAAAGGAGAATAAATAATACGGAGGCTACAACAAAATGGATGATTAAATTTTATTGTCATTAATTTTTTGAATTAAAAACAACACCCGGTAATAAATGGATAAGAGGTCTTTGACCCCATTCCAGTGTCCAAGGAAATGGACCGTAAATAATTGGAGTTGGGGTGGAACCCGGATACTAGCCGAGTCTGCCCTTTTAGATTGAGTGCATTTGTGACTTACCTACAAGCTTAGAGTTGGAAAAAAATAGAAATTAAGAATTAATGTGTGATTAATTTGATTTTATTTCTTATAATAATAATTTGGGCTCCAGAAAAACACCTACTTATATTTCTTCTAATATAGATCAACCATACTTGTTCATAATTACTCAATACTCCCCCTGGATCAATTGTTAAACATTTGGTGAAATTCTACAAGCATATTAGCAGGGAGTTATCTCGTTGATACATACTCAAATAAAGATCTAAGTTAGATAACTTATTCCCTAAGACAGAAAAACCAAATATTACATAACTCATGATTGATCTCAGATACACAGAGCAATAGAAGTAGAGAGAATAATTATTTCCAAATTTTACATAAACGTTATTAACTTCCTCTACTCATCAAATTAACCAGGGATCAAATTTAATTGCCACTTGTTGGTCCTCCAAGTGTCAAAACCAACCCTTGAAGATCACTCCTAATTTTATGCTCTTCAGGTAAGGATGCACCAGTTCCTCTCATCATTGGAGATGGTCTTGCCAATAGAGGTTGCCTTAAACCACAGAAAGGCTCAGATGAACGCGAACAAGTAGTTACTTGTTGTGAATCCCTCAAAATTTCCACATGATTTGAGTTCATCAGAGGTTGATTGGAGAATGAACAATTTAGCTCAGGAACTCCTGCTCCCTGTGATGCATTTTTGGTGTTACATAACTTGTACTAATTAAAAATGTGACATTATCATGCAAGCAAAGTTGAAAAACTTACTGGTGCAAATAAAACTCCTCTGAAAATTCTTCCATTCACAGATGCAGTCATTAGCAAACCTGAATCAAATGCTCCATCAACTTTTCCACGAACTTCAGCACCAATCTAGGATTCAAAATCATAACAAAAAGTGTAAGTAACAAAGAATAAACTCAGCTGAGTGTGACTTTTAATAAAATTTGAAAGCAAATAATCCACCATGTGTTGTTGATTATGTCCTCGCTCAGCATGCTTTTGTTCTATAACTTGGTGTCGAGTTTCTTTTCTATCCAGGAGATGAAGATCTTGTTGACATTTGTTATTTGAGAAATTTTCATACTGGCAAGTGCTTGGAACTTTGTTGATCATCTTGAATCGGTTAAACCGTTGAGAATCGATGACAGAAGGATTCGGTTTTTGACTTGGAGTCTGTTCTTGATCAGATTGAGATGGAGATGAATGCTGAGATAGTGAAAGTGAATGTTCTTCTTGTTCTGATTCAACATCCCAAACCTTTGCAGTAGCAGCAATTCTCCTCCTCTTCTGCTGTGAAGTTCCTGCAAAAAAATTCACAATTTTAAGTCAAAAATCCTTGAGTCTCTTCTTTTGGAATGAAAGTCATTTTTAACATTCTCAATATAACACACCTGAATCAATGAGATAAGGTAGGGGGATCTTTTTTTCTTGATTCCAGTACGTACCAAAAACTTTGCAGCCAGAAATTTTGCTGTTACGTACATTTGGATATTCTCCTCTGAGCTGCAACACTAATAATTCATTCAAAGGACGTTCATCTTCCCCACACCTGCTACAAGACAAAGGCTAATTATCAGAACAAATATCTTAATATGGCATTGTAAATTAAGATATAGGATATGATTAATTTGATGAGAACCTACCCTCCATATATGACAATACCCGTTTCTGCAACAATAGCTGTATGAGAAAACCTCCCCTGTGGTTGTTGACCATGTGTATCAAGTTGAGTCCACAAACAATTGCATATGTCAAACACCCAAATGTCATTGCAATAACGTTTATCTCCAACCCCTCCAATAATGTACACCTGTGTAAATCATCAATATTTCATCTCCTTATTATTTGATAAGTTTAAAATATATAGTACCATAAATCAAGGTTTTAAATCGCCGTCTCAATTCAATAATGGTCGCATTTGCATCACAATTCTTGGTATTGTAGAGAATCACGATTAAATGAGGCTAAAATCGTAGTTGAGATCGTGTTAATGTTAAAAACCACGATGTCGCAGCCTAGATCAGATCACAGTACTAGACTTTTTGTTAAAAAAAACCTCACGATGTATAGAAGTAATGACTAATTGTTCAAGAATAATTTTTGAATGTTGATGAAATAAAAATATTTTAAAAAAAATTCAAAATTTGGATATGGTGCATTATGTGCTAGCTTCTGTTCTGTTGTACACTAAGTAAGAGAACTTGCCTTGGTTCCAATATTCACTGCTGCATGACCAGCTCTGACTCCAGGTGAAGAACCTTGACTTTTCAGCTGTCATTAAAAAAAATACAAACAAACAAAGCCATTAATTAATTACTACAAGAAAATATGATCTTAATTTATTCTTTAGTCTCTCACGGTTCCATATGAACAAGTTGTCAGATTAGTAAAAAAAGACCATATTTACCTTTGACCAAGTCATAGTTTCAATGTCAAGCAAATTAACATCACCATGATACTGATCACCACTATCTCCACCATACACGATAACCTTATTCCCAACTGCAAGACTACAATGACTATCTCTAGGCACAGGTAAATCACCTTTAACTTCAGGTGAACTCCATCTCATAGTTCTAAGATCTAAAATATGCAAATCATTTAAATAATTTGCATCACCTTCTCCACTACCACCAAATATCACTAGTCTTTCACCACCAACAAGAGTAGCAGTGTGACTTTCCCTTGGTGAAGGAGGTGTCCCTTCACATTTAGGACTAAACCACTCTTTAGTGAAAAGATCAAGGATATGAATGTCATTTACTTTCTTGAACCCATTTGTACCACCAAAAACTATCATTTTGTGACCTACAACAATAGCACTGTGACTATCTCTTGCACCTGGTTTCTCACCAGTTGTAACAACCTTGCTCCATTCCATGTTTTCAGTGTCCAAACATAGAACATCACTAAAATGTAATCCTCCACAACATCCCTGAAATAAATATAAAATAAGCTTCTAAGTATTTTCATTAAAGGTAACATAAATAAAAGAGGGTATAGTGCAAGTTTTATAAATATAATATATGAGTATTGCTATAATAAGAAAGGAGAAAAAAGATTGAAAAAACAAAAAGTAATGTCCGACTAATTAGAGAAAGAAAAATGAAATGAGTCAGTTGTCTTGTGTGATAAGAGAAATAAGGAAAAAACTAAAATTGAGAGAAGAAAGTGATTTTGGTTATTAACCCAAGATAGCTGGGAAGTTGAGAAAAACAAGTAGTACTAGGTGATGATGAAATTATTGAGCAGCATATAACGAGAATGAAAAATGCTGAGTGATGAAAAGGTACAGATTCCCAGAAGGACAGCGGTCCAAAGAAGAAAAACATATGAGAAGTTTCAGAAACCATTAATAAGGACAACCCCAGTAAGAGTAACAAGCAGTTTCACTCTGAGTAAGTAAGTATTCAGAAACTAATAATAATAATAATAATAATTTATATTTTTGAATATAGAAGATAATTATATTCATACCCCAAAGATATACATAAGCCCTCCAGAGATACAAGCAGTGTGTCCCCATCTTTGAGAAGGATTAAAACCCAAAACCTTTGGATACAACCACATTGCTTTCTTCTTAGCACTTTCAGTAACCAAGGACCCCATCTTTGTGTTTCTCTCTTTCTTTCTGAGTTTGTAGTAGTGTGTGAGAGAGAGAGAGAGAGAGAGAGTTGAATACTAATTCAACACACACAGTGCTTGACAACGATGAGGGAGGTGTAGTAGTAGAGAAAGAGAAAGAGAAAGAGAGTGAGTGAGTCAAAAGAGGACATCAAGAAGGGAAGTTTGATATATCAACTATCAATATCAATAGACATGAAAAGATGGGCGCTTTCATGTCCAAATCACTCTGCCAATAAACAGCAACAGATGGTTGTTGTCAATACAACATTATTTTTTTTCTTTCTTTCTCTACCCTCCCCCCTCCATATTATTATAAGTTTCCTGATCAAAAAAATATTATAAGTTTCTTTTACTCACTCACATCCTAGTATATATGGTAACCCACAATATACTAACAATTTAATATATAAAGGAAGATTGCCATTTTTAATCTAAATATTCACGTAATAATAATACAAACATCCTAAGACACTATGTTATACTACATGGTAGTACTAGAAAGTTTATAAACATTGGTGGTGCCCTGCTTGGTTGGATAAGCTTAGTGATGTAAAATCATGGAACGTGACTGTTGAAGCGAGAGAGAGAGAGAGTGAATACATTTTAAATCAGTTGAAAATGGTTGTGTGTGGGGGCAGTGATTTGTTGGAAATGATGAGGAGGTTGTTTTGGGTTTTGACGCATGATAAGCTAGGTTTATTTAGAGAGGGAAAGCCCTCTTCAAAATATGTTCCCAAAACAAACATGGGTTCTGTTGTGCTTACTTGTTGTAATTAAATTAAGATATGATATATGGGGATTGATGGAAAGTTTACTTGCTTAGTAGTTTGTGTGTTTTGGTCTTCTCTCTTGAGTGGGATGTAGATCTAGAAATGTATCTTTCCAAGGTTCCTCCGGGCAGTGTGGTGCACTGCTTTGTTTCGTGCAAATTCTTTTTAGTTTTGGGAAATGAAATCCTCTTTGTTTACCTTAAAAAGCCCCACTCCTGTGTTTTTCTTTAATCTCTTTTTTATAACAACAAATATCCCAACAACCAAATATTTTATACAAGTCATGGAATCTTGTTTCAGGATATGAATATGTTGGAAATAGATTCTGTCAAACTAATGAGAGTTCATGACTTATTATATACTATGTCTATAAACGCTTAAAGAGTTCTAATGAGTCTTTAAGACATACTCTCTCCGTTTTCAATTATGAGCAAACATACTCTCTTAAGCAAATATATTTGAAAATGGAGTCTTTAATCACTTCGTAAGTATATTTGCTTCGGAGTAATTTGCCTAAACTTTCTATAGCCAAAAAAAGATAAGAGTTCACTTAAATTCGAAATATATTTACAATTCAAAATAGTGAGAAATGAGATTTAAGTCAAGGGTGTAACTTTTGCGATATTATTTCCTCCATTTTTCCACCAAAGAAAATCGTTTCCCTATTATTTTATGAGCAAAAAAAAGATGCGCTCTTCGAAAGGAATCGCAACCGGGATCATACTTTCAATGTAAGCTAGATATGCATGGAAACTCAACGCTCCAGCTAAAGTGTTGTACTTCATCTGGCTTTGCTACAACAATTCCGTCTCCATTAATGCCTGCAGACATCTTTAAACATGGTGGCTTTCCCTAGCTACACTTGTTGCTCCTCTGATGTCGGGACTTGGATCACATTAATGATTGATTTGTGACTTTGCCTCCACTCTCTTCCTCGCAGGTTTGTGCAGGCCAGGTGCTGGAGGAACAATATGGTTTTTGAGGGCCACCCCTAGCAAATCAACAAGGTTGTGAGAAAAGCTCATTCCTCCCATGATGAGTTAATCACCTTCTATCCTCACATAGATCTTGACCCAACCCATTTCTGCTTTCTAGCTCAGTGGATTCCACCCAGTGAAGGTTATGTCAAGTTGAACACTAATGGTAGTTTCCTTGAGGATAAAGCTCGTGCTGGTTTAGGTTGCCTCATTCGCGACCACAATGGAGATTGGGTTGCTGGATACTCCAATTTTACACCTGGTGGCGATGCTAGCTTTGTAGAAATGAGAGGCATCAAGTTGGGTCGTTTCCTTTGTCATGGCTTGAGCTTTAAGAGAGTTATTTGCGAAGGTGAACATCATCAATGTTAGTGACAATCACCATTTCCATTGCTATGCTTCCACTACTAGACATCTTGGAGTCTATGAGTGATTTTGAGGATATTACTTTGGTCCATATTTTGAGAGAGCAAAATAAATGTGTTGATATCTTGGCTAAGGAGGGAGCTCATTCAATCATATCTGCTCACTGGAAGTCCCACCCTGGGGTTTAGAGTCGCTCATCTTATTCGACACGATTAGCTACTAGGCTTTGCTTTCTTTTCTTTTGATTTGTTACTCACCACAAAAAAAATACGGAGTTAGACCCTTTTATATAGTACAAGTAGCTTTAAAATAAGTTTTCATTCTCCTTTTAGGATTTTGTTTTTTTATTATAAGCTTGTTGTAGCTTATAGTGTTTCATTCTTTTTCTCTTTTTTACCTTTATTATTTTTATTAAAATTCTCATTTACCCTCCATTAAATGAACATTATCTCTCATAATATTTAAACACTAATTATTAATGTATATTTATGTCATTTTATAATTATAAGTTAGTCATGCCACTAATTCCATCAAACATTTTAAATTCATTCCGTTAGCTAATTCGCTATCAGCTATCCTCTATCAATCATCCGCTATAAACTAGTTTATCTACTATTTGTTATTTTTTTTGTCAAACAGAACCTTTAAATCCTCTTATTACATCACTAACCTATCACATTTTTCATATTGGAACCTGCACTAGCCCATGCTTGACAGAAATCTGATATATTTCTTGACCATCCACTCAAAGTAAACACTTGTATATTGAGTCTCCAACATAAATAAGATGGATATTTCCTCTTTTAAAACCTCCTTAAAATTAATATTTATGCTACTTTTTTTGAAGAGTTAGCTTGTAGAGTTGTCAATTTTGGTACAGTCTGACGGGTCGGGCTGATGGTCTAGTGTTTTGGGCTGGGCTGATTAAATAGAAGCCCAAAATGCATTGGGCCGTTTTGGCCCAGTCTAGTTGACCCATGGGCCAAGTCGGGCTTGCTTTTTATGTTTTTTGAACTTTTTTATGGTTTCCTTTATTAAAGTTAGACTAAGCTACGAGTCGGGCCGCTCACCTAGTGTTTTGGGTTGGCTTGGATTTCCAAAAACACGACCCAATTGACAATTGGGTTGGCCCATCCCATCCCAATTTAACGTTTTGGCCTGGTAAGCCCAATTAGGCCGGGCTGAGCGAGGAGTTTGACAGCTCTAGTTGCTTGCATCGTTTAAAACAGAAGGCGTTGTTCATGCTCATTGTATTTTGTTCTTCAAATCATATAAATAGAAATTATTAGTTGAATTTAATTAGTATGTACTGATAGTGTACAAATATTTTACAATATCAACCAATCAAAATGTTTGACTTTTATACCATTTATTTAAAATATTTTACTCATCAAAAGTCACACATATATTGATTTCTTAATTATTGGATTAGAGTGTAAAAAAAACTTTACATCATCGGTGCATACTAATTATACTCTTTTCAATTAGCATGGTGTAAATACTATTATATTTTGTACCTGTAAAAATTAAGACTTTTTTACTAGTGATCCTAAGGGGAGAAAGTGTTCTTTTAAAATCTTGATCCAATAATCCACTTCCATAATTGACCAATTCAAAACATAGTAGATTTTGGATTTCAAATTTCACGATAAGTTATAAAAACGAATTAAAATTGAAAAGAGGTTAACCAGTAAGCAATATTGATGTAGAATTTTTTTACGCTATCTTTCAATAAGAATTCATCTTTTGTTTGACTTTTAGAAGATAACTAGGATAAAAGTCAATTATTTTTATGCTGTGACAATTCTTAATTAGTAGTGTAAAAAAAACCTTTACACAGCAAGTGCACACTAATTAAATACAATTGAAAAACTTACTAGTATATTCTTAGAATTGGCGTCCGAATCGCGTTTCTAAAAAGTGGTGAAAAAAAGAAGGAAATGAATTAATCATATTATTATTAAAATATTAAGACAACAAAACTAATTAACTTTTGAGCATGAAAAGAATTATCCAAACATGCGAACATGTTATGTACCATATTGACATTGGTTAATTTGTTTGACACATGATTCCGTTCTTGGAAGAAATGACCCAGCTAGCGTGACGGTTACGTGCCGTTCATTGATGCCTTGCCTTGTTCTTGTTCGCCACAGCAACTCAACTCACCAAATAGATACGCAACGGCGTTAACACGGCACAGCTTGTTTACTGTGTTTTCTTTTTCTTTTGATTTTATTTTGTTTTCATCACATAAATAAAAATGGCAAAGCTTCGAATCCTAAACAAGTTTCATCACAAGTTGTTTACCTAAATGTAGCCTCGAGGTGTTTTTCCAAACTTTTAATCCATCGTCTTCTCTGCAGCGTTAGATTTTCTAGACGTGTAGTATCATCCCATTTCAGAATCTAGACCATTAGGAAGCTGTTGTGTGTTTGTTTATTTATTTAAAAGAAAATAAATAAGACATTGTAGGTGGTGAGAAAACGTTAGACACCTTCCACTGTACATACCCGTTGAAAGTCTTGAAACATGCTTAATTAAACTATGGAGTTTATTTGAAATGAACAAAGGTGAGACCTACATAAGTTTGGAAGTTGCACCTACAACCCAAGCATACCGTTAATCCGAACATGTCTGGATACATATAGTAATTTTTTTATCCTTAAAAGCTTGCTTGCACAACTGACAAAACCCGTGTTATTATGTTGAATATTTTTGGTTGTAAAAAATAAGGAGTTTAATGTGTTTTCTTTTTCTCTTGATTTTATTTTGTTTTCATCACAAAACCGTCGTGTGGGAGTTTACAGATGATACTTGTCACTCTGACCAAAAAAGTAAAAAATAAATTTTAGGCTCCCACCTCTTTTGAACAATAGTCCTTTTCCTGGAGAGGCCTTGAGATATTGAAGAATACGATCGACAGCCTGCAAATGTCTCTGCCTCGGGTCATGCATGAATTGGCTCACCACACTGACTGCATAAGCCAAATCAGGTCTAGTGTGTGCCAAGTAAATCAATTTTCCCACCAATCTCTGATATTGGACCTTGTCAACTTTGGCACTTTCTTCTTCAAAGCTAATTTTGTGATTTTGCTCAATAGGAACACTTGCAGGTTTACAACCAAGCTTTCCGGTTTCTTTTAGAAGGTCAAGAACATATTTTCTTTGAGAAATAAAAATGTCTTTATCGGAGTAGGCCACCTCAATCCCTAGGAAATACTTAAGTTTTCCAAGGTCTTTCATTTCAAACACTGCTGATAATTGCTCCTTAAGTAGCTGTCTCTCAGCCAAATTGTCACCTGTAATAATGATATCATCAACATAAACAAGAAGTATAGTCAGTTTTCCATCTTTCAAATGTTTGAAGAAAAGAGTGTGATCTCCTTGGCTTTGCTTATAGCCTAAGCACACCATTGCCTTTGTAAATCTCCCAAACCATGCTCGAGGAGACTGTTTTAGCCCATATAAAGCTTTCCTTAATCGACACACCTTGTTTGTTCCATCTTTTGAACCAAATCCTGGAGGAATCTCCATATACACCTCCTCCTCTAAATCTCCATGCAAGAATGCATTTTTGACATCAAATTGGTTTAGTTCCCATCCAGAGTGAGCAGCAAGTGATAGTAAGATCCGAACAGTGTTCATCTTTGCCACAGGAGCAAAAGTCTCCTCATAATCAATGCCATAGGTCTGAGTGAATCCTTTAGCCACTAGTCTTGCCTTGTATCGATCAATAGTACCATCTGATCTGTGCTTGACTGTATAGATCCACCTGCAACCAACAGGCTTCTTGCTTCCCGGTCTCTCAACAATTTCCCATGTTCCATTCTTCTCAAGTGCTTTCATTTCCTCATCCATGGCTTGAACCCAATTTCTATCTTTGTATGCTTCTTGAACAGATGATGGGATTATCACAGAGTCAACAGCTGAAATAAAACTCTGATGCTGCACAGAAAGATTTTTAGTGGAGACAAATTGAGAAATAGGGTATTTCGCACAAGACCTTTTCCCTTTCCTCAAAGTAATAGGCAAATCATCTGTATCAGTGTCACTAGTGTCAGAACTGTGGGAATCACTAGTAGGAGGGTTAATTTCAGTACTTACCTCCGGTTCAGGCAATTGAAGTTGTGTCTAGGGCAAGTCGGGCTTACTTCTTCTCTGATACACCAAAGTTGGCTCACCAGCTTTAGCATTTGCTGGTGCCGAAGATGATGGTTCCTGCAAAACAGAAGATAAAGGAGGGACCAAAATAGAAGTAGGTGACTCAAATTCGGTATCTGTGGCAGCAGGATCAATAGTAGAAGGTGAGACAGGAGTATTTGTGGAAGCAGGATCAATAGGACCAGTAGTAGGACTTAAGATAGGAGCCTCAGGTAGGACCAGAAACTCGGACTTAGATTCCAAATCATCATGAATACTCTCCCCCTGAAGTTGAGGACGAGTGAAATAGGATACATTCTCATGAAACGTGACATCTTTAGAGATAAAGTACTTACGACTAGGAGGATGATAACATTTATATCCTTTCTTGTTAGGAGAATAACCCACAAAAATACATCTGACTGCACGAGGGTCCAACTTACTTCGATGTTGTTTGTGAACATGGACAAAAGCAACACAACCAAACACTCGAGATTGAAGACTCTGCAAAACATGAACAGAAGGAAATCGTGAAGTCAAAAACTGAACAGGACTGACATTACCTAACATTGGTTTGGGGACCCGATTAATCAAGTAGGCAGCAGTCAGTACTGCTTCTCCCCAGTATGAGTTGGGAACAGCCATTTGGAAGAGAATGGCTCGAGCAACTTCAAGTAAATGACGATTCTTTCTTTCTGCGACACCATTTTGTTGTGGAGTGTCGACACATGTAAACTCATGAAAAATTCCTTGTTGACTGGTAAAATTTGAAAGACTCTGATTGGCATATTCCTTGCCATTGTCAGAGCGAATTCTTTTAATGTCTTTGCCAAATTGAGTTTGCACCATGTGATAAAATCTGATAAATAATTCTGGTACTTCTGATTTATCCTTCATCAAAAAAATCCAAGTTGCTCGAGTACAATCATCAATAAATGACACAAACCATTTAGCACCCGAAACATTAGAAATAGGTGCAGGTCCCCAAACATCAGAATGTATAAGATCAAAAGGTTCAGCACTTTTAGTGGAACTAAGAGGAAAAGAGACACGATGATGTTTAGCTAACTCACAAACTTCACATTTAAAAGACTCAACTGAATGATGTAAAAATAAGGAAGGAAACATAGACTTAACTAAAGAGAATGGAGGATGACCAAGACGTTTGTGCTGAAGCCAAATTTGTGCGGCAGAATGAGAAGACTCAGCAGACTCGGTTTGCAAGCAAGAAGCCAACACCTTCGAACAATCTGGTTCAATTCTGATCACGAGTGAGTTTACGAACAGATATTAAATTGTGAGAGAGTGTGGGAACATGTAGCACATCCTGTAATTGAAGTGAAGATTGCAAGTTAATACTCCCAGAGCCATCAATATGGGCATAAGAACCATCAGCAATAGTAACATAACAATTCTTCTCAGAGGAGGTATAAGAAGAAAATAAACTCGAATTAAATGTCATGTGGTCCGTAGCACCAGAATCCAAAATCCAAGCATCCTTAGGGATTTTACCGCAAACATTGAAAGATCGGGAGCATACGCTAATACCGGTCGTTGGTAGAGAACAAGACTTACTAAGAGAGTAAAGTAGGGCCTTCAAACGATTCACCTCATCCTCGGTGAATGATAAAGAGTAATCAATAGCAATATTGTCAGACATCTGTGACAATAACCGAAGAAAACAAGGCAACAACTAACAGACAAACACAATAACTGTGTCCAAAGTTTCCGAAAGGGCGATAATTGTAACAAAAGATGTGCTTTGAATAACCCAGAAACAAATTGTTGAATATGTAGAACGCCAATAGGTGCTGTGATAGCAAAAACAGAGCAAAAAACACAACCAAGTGGCTCCAAGAGTACCCCAAAATATCAAAGTGCTCCAAATTGAAAACGGACCCTCAAAACAGAGAAAGGGAAGGCCGATCTACAAGCTGTTCCAAAGAAGCGTGGCCAAAAAACCACTGTAGGGAGGCGCGTGGGGTCCATGCGCCGGAAGGTGGCCGGAGTTGTGGTGGCGCGTGGAGGCGCGTGAGGAGGCGAACGAAGGTGGGATTTAAACGGGTTGGTCGGAATTTCACGGAGATTCTGATGGTATAGGTGGTGTAGTGGTCAGATCAAAAACGAAGGGTGTTTAGGTGGGTTTTGTCCGTACGGTTCAAAAAGGGAAGGAGGAGAGATTCACACTAAAGGCGGCTAGGGTTTATGCGGAAGCAAGTCTCTCAAGATCGAGAGCTCGTGATACCATGTAGAAAAAGAACACGATATTGGTCACGCAGTTCGGCCAATATTTGCCTACGTCTGGGACTACAGAGCAGCTGTAGTTCCGTCTTATTAATTGTATGATTGTGTTTTGAGTACAAGCACTACTAAGTTTAAATAGGCTACTTAACGGGCCCGGTAAATGGGCCGAATACATATATAAATAAATCTACTATTTACAACATATTTCAACACTTATTATATATAAATGATTCAGTATATTAAATTCTAATAAGAAAGTCTAGGATGACATTTACTGTTTCTAATAGAAAAGAATCACTGCTGTAAAGTACAAAGTTGATGGTTGAAATTGAAATTCAAGTTATTACATATATGATCACATTCTCAGCCCACCCAATTTTTAATCATTAGTTATAACCGCTCACATTTCATCAAAAATGAACCCTTTGTCCAATAAAAGTGTACACTGAGATTTCCCAAGGAATTATTAAACTCTATCAGAATCAGAATTGCTGCAAATGTGAGATTTGCCAATGAATCATTAAACCCTATAAAAATCAGAATCACTGCAAATGTGCAGCAGGTCTCATCACATTTCTAAACTCAAGAACTTTAAAATCAATTAATGCTTTACAAAAAAATTGTGTATGGTGGACCTAGAAACTTAGCTATTCAATTTATTATGTGCAATCATACAATATGCAGGCATATTATCCATTTACAAAATTACAAGCAAAACCCTAGAAAAGCTCATGTGAGAAGAAAAACGTCCCAGGCTCCTGCATTTGGTGGATAATCACCCACCATGCTAATTGTTTCCAAAAAATTGGTTCTTGTTCGCATCTAACCGTCTTTGCAGCAAGGCAGAGAGTGGAACAACTGCAGAAAAAGAAGTTATTGGAGATCAAACATCGTTAGATCACTGCTAAGAGAATAAAAGCATGATTATAAGTCCATGGACCGGATTGATGTTAAAATCAATCAATGCTAAAAGCAATGGAACTCATTTTTAAGGAACCCTCATTTAAGAGTGCCATCTGCTACTTAAAGTTTCTCTTCAGCCAGAACGCTTGACAAAAGGTCGGACTACTACGAAAGCCAATATATAACAAGATACCCTTTTTACATTAAGATTTCCTATACCCTAAACAACGAGAAATCTCAGCAGTTCATTAACATTTCCTATACATTATGACAGGAAAAATATGCTAGCAAGCACTGAACTATTAATGCAACGCATACTGGTTAGATTTGTTATATTATTATGAGAGACAAGTTAGATATAAGAGCATGCTAGTAAATGAAGAACAATAAATACAAGGGGTACTTACATAAATATCATAACTGAGGATTATATGAAAAAAGGCTTTTTTGTTCGTCTGTTGGATTCAACAACCATCTACAAAACATCCATGCCGCACCAACAACTGATAAAAGAGACAACATTGCCAAACATCCAAAATGAGAAGGATCGTTTGCAATTATTGCGACGCCAAGCATTATAGATTCTGCCAAACTTGCAACAGCAACCTCCGTCGTTCCAATGAGATTAGCTTTGGATGATGGGATCCCAGTTTGAATAATTTGTGCCCCTACAACATCATAGGACATGTGTCCTAGCCGTGACAAAATCTGCAAACACAAATAGAGTAGTTTATGAACAAAGTCTTAATGAGAATAAATTTGACAAGATCTAATTTGGCATCAAGTACAAGCTGGAAAATTTCCAAAACTGAATAAATAATGCAACTTGGGACATCCCAGTCTTTTCTCTCTCATTCAAAGCTTTTGCTTCTTTAACAAATAATCAATTACTGTGCCCCGCTGCAGCTTTTTTTCAGCAGAGATATCCTGTCCTTAAAAAACCATGAAGGTTCACAAAGTTTCCACCCAATAAAGCAAAGTGCAGTTTACTCACAAATGCACATTGCATTTGAAAATAAAAAATTTAAAAGTATTTAATCAGCATTTAAAAAACCCTTCGAACAGACTACCTTGAACTTGAACATTCCGTATCACCATTTAGGTCACTAATTCGGTATAAGCTGAACTTGTATTCCTATCTATGAAGCCTAGATAATTAATACAGCCGGCACAGGTATGATTCAACACGACCTAAATACAATAAGTCATTTTACAAAAACAAAGATATATTTTACATAAATGAATGACATCTGAAACGACTTTAATACTTGTGAAGTTGTGATTAATATATAGCTATATCAGTAGATAGATCATGATCACAAATTACAACCAAATATGTCCATAACAAAAAGTATTATTTCCCCTACAAACATTTTGCAAAAGTTACATATTTTTTCTCCAACCAATGTTGAAAGGTCATATAAATCATCATCAGTCCTATTTGAAATAAGTCTCGGCTCTATTCAATCACCTACTATTTACTCTCTAATACTAGTTGTATTGGTTTCATATATGACATTCCCATAATATACAAATTACATAGCTTCGAATTTTGGTCATCAAGAGACGATTTTGCCAATTCAAGAAGTCCTGCACCATCATAGAGTAGATGTACATCTCTACAGCCGTCCCACAACCTAGTCTTTCCTTTATATTTCTAGATAAAATTCAGAGGTCGCAATGTACATGAACCAAATTCCTCTCTTTTTGGATCCATTTTATTTCTATGCAAATCGCAAAGAATTTATAAAGGAGTGTGTACTCTAATTTCTCTCACAATATGATGGACAAGGTTTTACAAGAAGCTTTTAAGTAGTTGTATCCCACATGCACCAAACCTGTATCCGAAATGTATCGGTTATAGATTTCTTTCTATGGAAAAAAAAAGGAAGATACTATCTGGATATGTGCCTAGAATTTCCTGCATGTGTTGGTACCGGAACAGGTAAGACACTAATATTCGAAATTTTGGAGTCTATGGGTGTTGGATATTCCGATTATTTCTGCCCAACTTTCTATGACTTAGGCTATCTAACTTATAGGCTTCGACATCGATATCAATGACAAAATGTAATTTAGCAACTTACAATCAGAAACAAGAAAATAAGAAGAGGACTCTGATGCGATATCGATCCACTCATATATACAGCAACCGCCATGCTTAGAAGTGAAGCTTGAAATACCAACCCAACTGCCCCAGCCTGGAAAAGAGAGACTTTTTTCAATGACCATATTTATATACAAGTTATCATACTTTCCCATATGCATAATCTAAAATTAAATAATTAATAAAGATAAAAAGCAAAAGAAACCTTTAACATGCCAAAATTCTTGACCAGAGTTGAAGACACAAATGTTGCTGCAACACCCATAAAAGCACACATACCGCTGAATCCTCCGATGATAGATGGATGTAAGCCTGTAAAACAAATGTGGGAAAAACATGGACTTAGCACAACAACCTAAGTATGAAAGGTTTGAGAATTAAAAATAAATTTAATACATAAATCTCTGTCAACTATGCCAGACAACAATACTTGAAAAATTTGAAACCAGGTGTGCTTCACTATACTCTTTGTGCAATAAATGATCTGCTAGAAATTAAAGAAATTCCCAAAAAAAAAACAGGGAGCATTTAGGAAATTTTCACATACCACGCTGTGTTAAAAATGCTGTCATCAAACTTCCTGGTGTGAGCACAATATTGAAGTATAGGAGAACCCATGCAAGACTAGCAGGAAGAACCGGCTGACCTAGATATTCCTTCCAGCCGAGTTTGATGGCTTCCAGACCTTTAACCACTGGTTTTGCAGCAGACAGGTGTATGCATATTTAAAAATTAGAATATCCAGACATTGAGATAATCTAATAAAGAAAGATAAGCACAAATAGTACCTATATTGTCAGAATCTGGTGCGGAATCTTCATTGAATGATCTGCAACAGGTTTGTGATGATTTAGGCCGGTCAAGAACACCAGTAGAAAGATAGTTGGCTAAACAGGTCAAAACAATCTGCATATTAAGAACAGAAAGTGAATATGAATTCATCTTTCGACCGATGGAAGTAATAGAACAAGAAGAGAAGCAGGGAAATTACTGTAACAGGTAGTAATCCTAGCATCAAGCCAGAGGCAAATTTTAAGCAGGTTACAGCATGAAATTTGGAAAGAAGGACTCCAAACAACAATGCTCCAGCTATCTGTAAATGAAAATCTTTTGAGTTTCCAAGATAGATAATACAATTGATTCTTAATAAGACAGTTTTTGAGTACTTCGTTCTCTGAATAATGGATAGTATTCTCAATTTCACATTGAAATAAATAAGCAAGGGAATCCACTTGATGAAAATGTTTAAAAAACAAAACAAAAAAGTACCTCAGACAAGAGATCAATTCGATTTAGAACAGCATTTGCATGTGAAAGTGCGACCGGCCTATTCACTCCAGTCAGCTGTTGAAATAAACCACTGAGTATCATATATATTTCAAATAACAAATTACATGTCAAGGAAAAAATGGAAGTATTGAATGACAATACCAAAACAACCCAGTCACGCTCATTTGCAACCCCCAATGCTACACCACATAGCTTCTCAATAGCTCCGGCAAAAACCAATATGAAAAACCATGGACGCAAAAGCAGAGTTGACAGTGAAGTAGGGGGCATAGAATGGGCACGAATTATCATAGCTGCAGATAGCAACTGAGCAGCTGCCTGAGAACAGAAAAAAATGATTGTTTTTAGGATAAAAAAGAACAAATCATGCTTGCCTTTATATATCTAGTTAAATAACTTGCCTGAACAACAGTTAAGCAATTATACGTAGGCACTCTAGGCAAATGGTCCATTGCTTTGCCAACCAAGGGGCCACCAACAATTACAGCCACTTTAGTGAAGAAACCCGTCACGGCTACAGGCAAAAGGCTTGAATGAATCAAGGCAATAGCAGAAGGCCAAGCAAAACTCCAAAGCTGTTCCACAAAATTCGCAACGATGCAACTAGAATAGAAAGCTGAAAATATATAACCTTCAAGTTAAGAGCTGTTTAGATGAATAAACTTCACAGTCATCAATCAATGTATATGGCAAAAAGGCACATAATAAGATCAATGGACAAGACAGCCACAGTCAAACAAAAGACACATAATAAGTTCATTGGACAAACAAATTGGCAATTACCATCAAACAACTTTTGTAACAAATGAAAACAAGATCACCTAGCTGGGTTCAACTAATGCTACAGAAGAAAACAACCATAAGCTATATTGGATTGTTACACGGGGTAAACGAGAGCTCTATTGAAATTAAAAAAACAATCCAGCAAGCATCGCTAACATAAGATTTTGAACATTAAAAATAGGTATGAAATCATAAGCTAGCCATGCAGATATCAATTGATTCCATATAGGGCAATGGATGGACTTTTAAATGCTTTATTAAATTCCAAGAGTAAATTAGAGGACTACGGAACCTAGTGCTTCATCTATTGCAAGACACATTTTTAAACTAGGATGCAGTAAAGTAGAGTTAGTTTGGTCAATGTTCATTTCACCCCAAAAGAAAACTACAGTTGATTGAAGTAAACACAAGACAAAATAATGGAACTAAGACAACATTATCAAAAATGACTATATGCTATGGATAGAGTTGTTAAGGTTAAAAAAGCAAAAACATCTCACCACGTAACCCGGCTGGATGGGCTGGAATTGCTGCAAGGGCATGTTGTTCCTCTTCAGACAAAACCTGCAGAACAAACCATATAAAGATGAGAAACAGTGAGGCAATGCTTAACAAAACACAAAACTATGGAAAATAACCTACAGGTAATGATATCAAGAGTGTATCTACAAATGTGGCTTCAGAGAGTAGGTTCAAAGACTCATTCTCCATAATATCAGGCTTGATTTTAATAGACACAGGACACTCATGTTCAATCACTGGGGACCCTCCTTCATCCCTATCCTCGTTAATGGTATCTACTTGATCCAAATGCATATCCGTATTTGTTATCGAACATTTGTAACTCAAACGGGAAAATCTGTGACAAAAAAAACAAAAAGAAATATCCAGTGTCCGAAATTTGAATTTTGCAAATGGTGATACAAAAAACCTAACTACTTAAAGTCGTTTGATAAAGAACAAGGAAAAAAGGTGACCTGTGAGAAGCGCATAAGTAATTGAGGTTCATCCTTCTACTAATAGGGATGCGATAGCGTATTGAAGAGGAAGCCTTTTGCGATAACGAAGTAATGGTGGAGAATTTTCTGAGATGAAGATTAAAGGTGGTCGAAGCAATAGCCATAGTTGGCATTTCTTATGAAACTTCAAGCTCTCAAACTTGAAGAAGAACCACTTAGGTTTAGTCCAACTCATGCAGTCTTAGAATCACTGGGCGGGAAGAAAGAAAAACCCTTTTTTTACTTTCAGCCTCAAGTTCATCACAAGAAGAAGAAGAAGAAGAAGAAGAAGAAGAAGTGTTTGGCAATGACGAAATTCTTATCTCAATTCTCAACAAGTTGCGGGTAATGTCTGGAGTTAGGGCGGATAGTGCAATTCGGCTTTTTTGGTTTTGTGGCCATTTTTTGGCTCTCACTTGTTGTTCCGTGAAACTATCATCTTCTAATGACGTGTAGCCACACGGTGGAGTGAACAATGGTTCGATTCGTGGAGGTGGATGATTCGCGAGAATTTTGTTTGGGTTTTTTTTTTACCCACCTATTCACCCCATACCCCCACATAAAAGTGAAACGCGAAAATACCCTCCATTTAAAAAATTCGCTTGGATTTACCTATTAAAAACCAAAATCCGATTTATCTTTTAGTAGGTAAATCTGATTTCCCTAATAAAAAGGAAATCGGATTTACCCTACCGCTTTTGTTAATTTTAAAAGCAGATTTACCTTAGGTGGGGGTTAAATCCGCTTTGTGTATTGAAAATACCCATTTTTTATTTAATTTTTTTTTAAAAAATGTTATAAAAATACTACTAAAAATCCATTAAAGAGTCAAAACTAATCTAAAAATTATAAAAACACTACTAAAAATCTAATAAAACCAAAATAAGGTTATGCAAATTTTTTAAGATTTTTTGGAGATTATGAAAAATTAATAAAAAATAGTAAACGATGGAATTTGGAATTTTAAGCCCCCTTCCTGAAAGAAGTCTCTTCTTGAGGAGTCTTGATCCCTATTTTTTTTCAAATTTAATGGCTGTGGTATCATTACAATCTAAGTAGGTTGCTCGAAAACCGATTTTTTAGCCTAAATTATTCACCCGACGTACAACATCGTCACGTGTTAACAAACAACACACTAAACAGAACCAAAAGACGACCGATATTCATATCTATTTTATATTTCTAAAAAAAATTAATTTTAATTTTAATTTCAAAGCGGATTTATCTAACAAAAAGGTATATCCGATTTCCCTAAAAAAAAGTAAAATAGGATTTACCCCCACCTAAGGTAAATCCGCTTTGTTATTTTTTCAAAGCGGATTGTAAATCCGCTTTTAAAAATAACAAATCGGATATACCCCCACCCAAGGTGGGTAGGTAAATCCGACTTTCAAAAATAACAAAGCGGATTTACCTTCCGAGCGAGTTTTAGTTTGGCAGGAGTATTTTTTGGTTTTAAAAATTATGTGGGGGTATAAGTTTAAATGGTGGGGGTAAAAAAAAACCCATTTTGTTTTTTTTTGGGTCCAAAGTGTTAATTGATATCATTGTTTTGGTCCCAAGGTAAACCCATTTTGTTTTGGTCACTGAAATATCATTGTTTTTGGGCCAAATAAGAGGCAGAAGCCCAAACAACATAACATGGCCCACAACCCATAGATAAGCAACAAAGAAAGACTAGAAAAAAGATGTTTTTTTATACCACGCACTTAGATACTATATCCCCAACAATTTTATTTTACTCCCATTTTACCCATTAACAAAAATGCAAAACAGATTATCTATTAAAATAATAAATCCCTTTTGTTAAAGATTGTTGAGAAACGAATTTATCATTTTAATAGATAAATCTGGTTTTAAAAAATGCAAACTGGATTTATCTATTAAAATAATAAACCCATTTCTAAAATTTTTTTAACAAAAAATAGATTTTTAGAGGTGATTTGGACCCCACCTGCTCCTTACATGATCAAGTTCAATACAAATGATGTTGTTAAAGGGCGCCTTGGTCCAGCTGCTTGTGGTGGTATTCTTAGAGACAGAAGTGCCGCTGTCCTTGGGTGTTTTTCTGCCTCGATAGACAACAGTTATGCTCTGCATGTTGAGCTTATCAGAGCTATGTTGGCTATTGAGATTGGTTTTGATAAATGTTAGATGTTTTTGTGGTTAGAATGTGATTCTCAACTAGTTGTTTCGGCCTTTAAGAATTATAATGTTGTTCCTTGAAAGCTTCGCAACAGATGGAACGATTGTTTATACTTGACTCGACAGATGAATTTCGTTTGCACTCACATTTATAAAGAAGGTAATGCTTGTGCTGATAAGCTTGCAGGTCATAGAATTAATTCAAGTGGTTTTACTTGGTGGAATCTCATCCCGAGCTTCATTGCTGACGACTTTTTCAGGAATAGGTTAAGTTTGCCTAACTACAGATTTTGTTAATTCTTTCCTTCCTTCGATGGATTAGGTTCTATTTTAGGTGTGCTGCAGATGATTGTTAACGACTTTGGTGCCAACCTGGTTGGGATCAGAGTCCTTATAGCGATGTTTGTGCACACCTCTATAGGTTTGGTTTTATGTCTTTTCAGTTATTACAATGTTTATGCTCACGGGTATTGGTCTAGCCCCCCATGTTCTTTGTTCATTTTCTTTTTTTTATCAATAAAATTTAGGGGGAGTAGTATCTTCTTCTTGTTGCTTTTTCTCTAATGAGGGTTTTGACGCAGAAGGTATTAACGAGGCTTCATATCCCTTTCTTTTGAAAAAAAATATCTTAGAATTATAAGTCAAAAAAATTACTTGCAGCCTGATTTTACAAGAAACTGAATAAAACGTTATGAAGATGATCACCAGAGCCAAAAGTGTTCCCTCTGTTCTCAAACCAAAGCAGCTCTCATTAGAGCACGACCAATATAAGTCGATTTAGCGCCACTTCTTTCACCCAAAACTTATGTGTTTCTTCACTTATATGTATATTAAGACTTTTTAATCACACCTGATACTACTCAAACTTGTTACTCCAACAACTTCTTTCTCAAATATGAGTCCATTCGTTGCTCCTCCTCAAGCGAGGGCTTTTTCATCCACATACATTTGCTCCGCCATTGACTCATTTTCATCAACGGGACACGACACCTATCTTCTACATTTCTAGGTTGACTTTTGATACATCGACTCTGATATCACTGTTTGGTTGCGACGAAAGCATATAGCACTGATATCCACATTAGCTAGTATGGGCCGCACTAATGGCATTTTTGGCAAGATTGCTAGTTCTGATCCACTAATTTTAGTCGCCAAAAAAAGGTACTGTATTTTTGTTGAAGAATTGATTCCCTGAATTTTGCATTCAATTCGTAGTATATTATGTTCCATTTGGTAGCAAGATTGTTGCGACATAGTACATCACAATTTTTTAGGACTGTATCTGTATTATTTTGTATTTTGTATTACAGAAAAAATGAAAGCTTATAAAAAACAAGAAAAAACAAATGAAAAACAGAAGAGTGCCACGTAGTTGGGAGGAGTGTGTAGGTGTTGCGGTGGGATGCATTCCACGAATGTCTGTCCATATTACATACATTCCTTTCCCCCAAGCAAACAAATGCACAAATAGGTTGACTTCACTGTTTTGAGTATAGTTGTTCAACATGGAAGGGAAAGAGGAGAAGAAGAAGATGATAATTCCATCATCGCCATCACTATCAGACACCCAACTCACCAATGCTGTCACTACTCACGATTCTGACAGCTTCTACACGAAACTCACCCAGTTGTTGAAGCCCTCTGGACTGAACCTAATGTGAGTGATCTTAATGTGCTTCCCTTTTTCTCTTCTTTGTTTCTATTTGTGTTCTGTTTTGTTGCTCACACATTTGCACTGCATTCACCCAAAAGTCTACTCTTTTTCTGTGTTGTATTGACGCCTCCTCTTTTTATGAACTTAATTCTAATATTTTGCAGTTTCAATGTCCGAGAATCATTGTTAGACTTGTACCTGCTTTACTTGGAAGTGACCAAAAGAGGAGGATATCACCAGGTACTAATTATTGATATTGTCAAGAGAGAGAGAGACTTGAGAATAATTTGCCTGTATGAATTTGTCTCACATGCATGCATGTTTAAATTTAATATCCAGGTTACGAAAGAAAGGAAATGGTGTGAAGTTGTCTCTGCACTCAAACTGGAAGTCTGCAATGCAAAGTCATTATCTGTATCTGATCAACTTGCAAGTCTCTATTGTTATCTTCTTTACCGATACGAGAAATTCTACTTCTATAGGTCTCCTCCAAAACAAGCTACAACTAGCACCACCGAAGGTTAATCTAAGACATAAACTAATTGGTGTTTATTATTTTATTTTTTAAGTAGATATATTGATTCAGTTTGGTACTTGACAAATGTGCTTGTTATGTAGGGATGTTTATCGCCAGATTCTATTATGATCAGAGAATTTAGAAAGCTGACTTATATATTTCATCGATTTGCAATGAATGGTTACAAGTGACATATAGCTGAGATGGCAAAACTGATTAACAAACCATGACTATCCCAACTGTGATAACTGATAACAGTTAGTAACAGAGTTGCTACTACTTGAGATAGGAGTAACCAACTTAACTAATAACGGTTACATTAGTTAATAGAAACAGTAAGTTTATACTGCAATAGTTTCTAAATATGTGATTTTCATTTACAGTTTTATGTTCACTGTGCATAAGACATTTCAGCAGCTTCATTGTATGATGTTTTGGTTACATTTTGGTTTTGAGCTGAAACATGTGCTGTTTAACTGTTTAAGGTCTAACTAAGAGGAAGAGGAACTCAATGGCTAGTTTATCTGAGGATTGCTCTAGCAAAATGACAGGTTTGTTACATTTATTAAGTACTTGGCTGCACTTTGGCATATTTTCCAACTCAATAGTGATCAATTCTCTTGGATGAGTTAAAGGTGGCTAATGTGAATTCTAATGTGCTTATGCAATGCTTTGGATTCAGGTGCAGACTGTGTAGAAAAGCCAGTGCTTCTACAGGCACCCTCCAATGACAAAAAAAGGAAGAAACGCGTAGGTGCTCCATCGGGACACAGTGGATATCATATTTTCCTGAAGCAAGAATGTGCTCGATTAAAATCCTGTCGTCAGGACTTAGATGGCCGTAGAATCCTGCGTGTGGCTGTTGATACATGGAGCAACATGTCTGAGAATGAGAAACAGGTACAAAGAATTAAGTTCACATGTATAGTATCAACTATCAAGTTCTGAAAGAGTTCTTTAGGAATTTTCCACTTCTAATTATTACTTTTCATGTAGCCATATGTGGAGGAAAGCAAGAAATGCAAGGAAAAAAGTAAGGAAGCAATGATCACTAACGAAAAACAGCAATTCATGAAAGATAGGAAGTGTGAAGAGAAGAGGCCAAGTGTGTGTGGTGAGACTGGTGGTGACTACTGTGTAACTTCACAACTTGAGGAATATGAATCTGTTGTAAACAAAGCAGCACTTGACATAGCTCTTGAGATAACAGAAAAAGCATCCAAGGATCCCTTATTCCTAGTTGATTGGGATTCTTATGGTTCATTGGATTTGCCACCTGGAGAATATAAGTAACTCTACTAGTTATTGGTGGGTCATTTTGCTTTTTGAGACAAACACTACTATGTATCCAATCCAACAGTTTTCTCTTTAATTTTGACTCAAACCAAGCTAAGCTAAGCTGCTATGTATGTTATGGTTTTGAAACAGCAGCAATGGGGTTGGATTGGAATAGTTGGGTGGATAGCAATCTTCCATGCCTATTTCACCAGTGAAGTATGTATATAAAGGCATGTAGTTTTATTGGCATGGTTCTTAATAGTTAATACAGATACCACCAATGGGACTCATTTTGTTGGCATGTTACTGGAAGAATGTATATAAAGTATGTACTATATAAGAATAGTTTTAAACACTTTTTCATATTAACAACTTGTCCCTCTGTTCTCAAACCAGAGCAGGTCTCAATAGAGCAGACCCCCACAGTAAACAATCCTGGACATCATGATCAACAAGAAATACTTCAATTTGCTGCAACATCTAAGGCAGGTTCATGCTATCATATTGAGAACCAGTCATTTTCAAGACCATTTTAACAAGTCCTATAATGAACAATAACAAAAGTATTTTATTTTACTTAAAAGGAACATGCTTTGAAAATCAACATAATAAATGATTTTAAGAGTTGTTCATAACTTTAAACAACTGGTTTATAGGAAACCAAAGAATATTATATACTAATCATTATTAGGGTGGTTGTTTTGTGGATAAGCAAGGGATAGAGTGGCTACCAAGGCAAACACTCCGGCTCCCTTTAGTTTGATTAATTAATTAATATACTAATAGTAGGAGGATCAATAATTAGAGATTCTTATATTTTATTTGTTCCTAGAATGCTGAAAAGTAATCACCCCTCCTCTCTCCAAAAGTACTCCCAATTAAAGGAATTAGTTAGTGTGTAGAAACAATATTGTTTGGTAGAACACGGATTATAATATTTAAGATATTTAAGATAAGACATGGTGAAATGTGTTTGTTCCACCAAATCCCAATTTAAATTTCTGCCTTGCAATTGTCTCCTAGTTTGGTGCAAACAGCTATCAGGTTAGTGGTTTTATTCCAAGCCTTAATAATCATCATCTACTTGTTGGAAAAACAATCCCACGACATGTGTATTGAAATCTCATTCCAAAATAAATTCATCCAAGGTCAAAGCAAACATCATGTGGGAAATTACCTTTAGGCTATTGAATCTTCATAAGATGGAGACTACTTTGGCATTCATAGGTTTTTATTAGTATTCTTCTTCCAGCTTTCTGGTGTCTCTGAAAATAATATTTAGCATAACTCTTTTGACAATTGTTTTGTATCAATTTAATTAAACAAGTGACAAGTCAGTTGTTGATTTCCTTATCAGGGTCAACCATCCCATTCATAAAACATACTAGTAACTTGTGAAACGATGCATGTACATATAAAAATAAGAAACGTATTAGTAGTAACATGTTCATGTTTATGTTTATTTAATGTAAGAAAACCATGTCGGGATGTAAAGCAGCATCACTTATGAATGTTGTCTGTCTTATCCGGTCAAAATCTTTTGTATTATTGTATTAGAGAAATGTAATTTGGACCAAAAAAGTGCATAACAAATCTTACGCCTACAATACATTTATTTTATTTTTTTTGAACTAAGTTCAGTATTATATGCTTATAATATATTTAATTTAAAATAATATATATATATATATATATATATATTTTTTATAAGCGTATTCTCTTCGTATCTCATACGTATTTCATATATTGGTACACTTTTAGTCCATTTTTTTTATCCAAATTACATTTCTCATTATATTGGGTCTTGTAAAATGTAAACGAGTGCATTAAGTGATGAAACTCACTTTTATGTGAACATATCCAAACGAAAATATATAATGTTACGTTAAATTTACCCTTAACTAAAATCAAATCTTCAAAACCAATATTCGTCACAAAATCAAAAAGCACTTTACACGCTAGAAAGAAATAATGGTTGCATACTCTATAAATAATATTATTAAATTAATAAAATAGACAAAAACATGCTAGGGGTATTTCCCTTTTTTCTATATCTTTTATGTCAAATCTGCTATTTTTTTTAGTTTTTTTTTTCTTTTTTTCACACTGTTTTTCTCTTTTAAATTTCCCTTCACAGGAATCACAACAAAGCAGTAATTAAGAGTCTTATCTTCTCACTTGGGTTAGTTACAGGATTTTGAAGTTGCAAATCCTGGAAACCACAGGGGAACATAAAAGATTTGGAGCAAATCTATGAGAAAGGTAAAAGTCCTTATTAATTTGACCGAGTAAAGATTAATATTTCTGACCAAGATATAACTTTATAGTAAACGCTAAAGGCACATGGACAGCAATCCAGGGAGATAAAAACAAAACAATCAATAAAATAAACCAAGAGTATCTTGAATAATGGGATGCCAAAAGGTTACTTACTCATTAAGAAGTGATATCAATCTAGTACTTAGAGGAAGGAAAAAAAAATGGATTTGCAACTTCAAAATGGGAGAAGCTTCATTGTGGATGCTTTTACAAACTTTGCTCAGTTGACCATGTGTTCCAAGTTGAAACATATACTTACTCTTGTTCACATTTTAAAAAAGTTATCTTTATTTATCTACCATCTTAAGATTTAATTATTTCTCTAGAGAAATTTAATTTGTGTGATTGAATAATAAACGGTCAATGATATCATGAGAAAAAGACTAATAACTAATAGTCTCGCTACAATTAAGAAATACTCTCTCAAGGGAAGGAAGTAGCTAGTAGTAAATAAGAAATACCTAATTGCCTACCACTCTTATCTAGAGGTGGACACGACACGAGTTGATTCAAACTCCACCTACGCGATCCAACCAACCCAAATAGTCTCGGCTGGTTTGGATCAATTTTGAAGTAAGTAATTTCAAAGCCTACGAGCTAATGTCGTATTTGAAGATTGTGAACCCAATTTTTTTTATTTGAAGAATTTAATGTTTTAATTATGAACTCAACCACCACCCAACTCAAATTAACTTGAATAACATTGAGTTATATACTTATGTCGGTTTGAATTACACACAAAAAATTGTTATAATCAGCCTAACACGACTCTAAACCCTAAAACTCAACGTTAATTTAGTTGATTTGGTTGAGTCTTTAAACACTCTAAAACCCTAAAGGTGCCGCGCGTCCTACTTTTATCAGGTGAAAATTCCCAAGCAAAGAGACTGGGAAGAAGTCTCATCTTACTCTCGCTCTCAATCTCAAATCTCACATGGTATTGAAGTATTCATAGTTTTATTAAAATGAAATAGTAGAGTACTTTATTGCTTGTTTCCCGGGTGAAGGCGAAAGTCATTGCACTGGACAATTTGATTAATATAGTAGTCAGTTGGCTCTTAGAAATTATAGAAGAGTGTAGACAGCAAAGCATGTCTCTATCAAGGAGGCAAACTATTTTGGATACGAGGCTCATCAGATTTTTCACAGATTTTGTTTCCAAATTTTCATTCTCACTCACACCACACCTTTTTTTTTATATATAAATTATAATCCATCGTTTTTTTTGTTGCTGCCGATAAGGGCAGATGAATGCATACCAATAATGCAGTGGCATGTACAGTTTAATAATGTATAATAATATTCTCCACATTCATAGTAGGCAATGTGGATGAAACCTGGCCACATCGTCTGAGAGACGAATTGAATTGAATCTAAAATATAAAAAAATATTAAATAAGGGCCAGGTGATAGAAAAGTGTTATGAAAACAACCACATGCATTCCCTCCTTTTTTCTCTTATATATCTTGGCTTCCATTTGGGTGCATCACCCTCTAATCATTGCCTCGAATAAAAACAAATTACTTTGGCCCCATTCAGGAACCAATCAACACAAGCCAACAACATTTGTCTGTCCAATACCCCTTTTCCAATTAATCAATAGTCTTTTTTTTTTTGGTTTCAGAAACTATATAACAATATAGTAATAATAATAATAATAATAATAATAATAATAATAATAATAATAAATACTAAATGTCCTATGTCTAAGGATGATTAGGGAGGGAGCGGAGTAATTTTTTCTTGCTATAAACTTATTCAAAAAAGATGAAGAAAGATGAAATTGGGCTAATCGGTCCTTTCCATGCGTAATGATGGAATTGGGCTAATCGGATCTGATATCCTTTAGTTGTGTGCTGGGCCTTTGGCCTTTTTTATCACCAAAAAAAAATGAAGAAAATTAAAAAAAAAATGAACATATATCCTTGTATTTAGGTAAAGGTGGGGAACATAGTGAAATTTAAACATTATGATAATACGGAATGTATGGCTTTTATCACATGCTACCCATTTGTCATGTATTCATTTGGACTGTCATTCATGCCCTGCCAAAAAGAGAGAGAACAAAAGAAACAACCTTTATCATTTAGCATGTGCTCATGACTACACTGACCTACAATTAATCTACACCGTTGGATTAGAGACATCAATGCCTCTGTACTGTTTGATTGTAACACTTTGAAGTTTGAACACCCTTGTTGTTTGTTTTTTCACAAGGGTAAAAACTATAAAATAAAATAAAAAATTGAACTTTGAGACACATTGAAAATGTTCCTTTTGCTTTGCCGGTACGAGTTAAAAAAAAGTTTTACCTACAGATGGTGACGTAGTGCTCAGAAAATAATACAACAACCACTACTTATTATAGGTAAACAAACAGATACTATTAAGTTGAAGCAAATGAAAGTTATATATATATGCTTTAATCTTTTCTTATATTTGCTTAATTTTTTTCTCCTCACCTTTTCTCTCTCCTCTATCTTTAGGTAACCTTTGCAAGTAAGTTAAGATGATTGAACCAACATGGAAGAAGATCTTATCCATACAAGTACACAATAATAGTGATTAATTGGATAAGTTTTGAAAGGGGACTCTTTCGTTTTTCAATGAATTAGAAATTGTTTGTGGCTCCCCCGTGACTAATTGAGTTTGTTTAATTCAAAATTAGGATAACGAATATTCTCCTATATATTGAGATTTTTAGATTACTTAACAATATACAAAATAATATTTATTTCTCTTTACATACATAGTTTTTTTTCTTCTAAGCGGAGTGATAAATGCTACTTGAAATCATAGGCGGACTCAGGGGGTGTTCCCCGTGTTCCTGGGAACACCCAAACATCCTGTCTTTGTGGTAATACATCTCAGACATTCTGCTTTGGTGGTAATACATTTTGTCTTAGTGTTATTGAAGGAACATCATACTACCTTAGTGTCATTGAAGTAACCCCCTAACAATCTCGACATGTTTCATTTGAGCTAGACCTTACGGATTCTTTTAATACATAGTTAATTGGCTTAATTGTATTTTAGTCCTCCTATTTTTTCATATCCATGATTTTGGTTCATCTGTTTTATTTTTCCCGTATTTAGTCTCCATACTTTTTATATTTATAGTTTAGGTCCCGACACTTTTTTGAATTAAACCATTGTCCTCCAAAATCGTGTAATTCTTACCCTATTCATCCCAAAAATAGTTGACTTTATAAAGATTAGGATCAAAAGTGTAAATAATCAACGGTTTTAGAGACAAAAAATGCAATTAAAAAGGGTTTAGCCAAATTTACGAAAATTAGATTAGGAAAGCCAAATTGTAAAATTAGAAAATGGAGTGACTAAAAAAATTAAGCCTACTTGATAAGTTAAGTTTTGAAAAAAAAAAATTACAACAAAATTAAAAATAAAATAAAATAAAATCGGGCAGCTTTATATATAACATAAACTTTAGAACATACGGTTGATGGGTTGACAGAGATTGAAGGAAAATAAAAGATTAGAATTCAGGAATTAGTTAGGACTGCACGATTATATAATAAATTAATTAGACAAGTTGTCCACTAGTCCATCTTGTTTAATCAAACTAAACTAAACTTTTCTCAACTTAGTTATCATCGTATTTAAAAGAACATGGTCGTTTGTTAATCTTTCATTTCATTTTGATTAATTAGTCAAGCTCTCAAAAGTTAAACCATTTAATTATGGCCTAAACCTCAAAGGCAAATTCCTTCCCACTCTCCCCACGTTTTACTTTTGCCACTTTCTTAAACATAGTTAAAAACAATTAGGATATGAGAAAAAGATAAAAACAAGAGGATTGAACTCTATGATATCTTTGACCTAATGCTTGGTCATGAATATCCTGATAAAAGATTATGAGAAAATTACACTCACCTACAAATAATAAGTCTTGATATGAAAAATTGCGCTCATTGTCCTGTCTTGATATGCCCAGCCGTGAGTCAACCAGTATAAATTGGGATAGCCCGTCAAAAATAAAATAAAATAACTAAAATTTAAAATTAGTGACACAAAATTTGCTATATGTGTCTAACTCTATCGCTAAATTCTATTAAGTGTTAGATCTCAACCACAAAACACTTATTTCCTTCTTTTTTACGTGTTAAAATTTCCAAAACTTCATATTTAATCAATTGTTAAAATTCATTGTACAAGGATCAAACCTAAATGACAGACTCAATTTTGTAAAAGTCATTCACCTCACCTATAAGAAGGGTTATGTAGGAGGTTGGTACAACTTCTCAAACAAATAAGAGCACTGTGTATTCCATTTTAAAAATTAGAAGAAGCGTGTGTCAACTAGACAAAACTAAAAAGAGATGAGTGCAATTTCAGCCGATTATAACAATAAATACCACATGCAATTTCAATGAAGGAATTACAATTTGTTAATTGAAGAATAAAATTGTGACACGTATTGTTAACAAAATAAAATAAAAAAATTGACCATTTATTAAAGTCGAAAATAATTTTAATTTTTTAACAAAAATAAAAATAAATATTTTCTTTTATAATTGAAAGAGAGAAAGGCGAAAGGCAATAAATGTGAGGAAGGGAAGGACGCGTGGTTCCCCGTGACTCGAAACTGCTCTTATACTCTCTTCTTTTTCTTTCCCTCACATCGCACCATAAACCATCTTTCATTTCTTTCTCCTTTCATCTTTCAACCTCTCAAATCCCTCCATCAATCACCAAACAAGGAACTCAATCCTTTCACTTATCTATGGACACTTTTGAACCAAATATAGAATCCACTAATTCAGATACCTTCCTAGAATCCAATCAAAGGAAGCGCCGTAAAATCGGAGACCACACCGGCGATCAAAATTCCTCTAATCTAATACCATGGAGATCCGAGGCTGACCAACAGATCTACTACCGCAAGCTCGTTGATGCACTCCGCCGAGCCGTTATGACTAAGCCTAGAGCCGCCGGTGAAGTGCGCGAGACCGCAGATAGAGTCCTCGCCGCAACCGCCAAGGGACGAACGCGATGGAGCCGCGCGATTCTCCGCCGGTCGAAGAAGCTTCGGAGGCAACACAAGAAAGCGAAGAAAGCCGCTACTGGATTGAAGAAAACGGGGATTGAGAGGGAGAGAATTAGACGGTTACCGGCTGTGCAGAAGAAAGCGCGCGTTCTTAGCCGGTTAGTTCCCGGTTGTCGGAAGGTTCCTTTCCCGAACCTTCTAGATGAAGCCACTGATTACATTTCCGCGCTGGAGATGCAAGTAAGAGCTATGGTGGCTCTCGCCGAGCTTCTATCCGGTGGCGCGCCGGCTGGAATCGGCGGTAACGTGTTGAGTTGACCCGCCGGTGTTGGCTATATTGCCACAGGTGTTACTTAATTTCTTTTTTCCTTTTTTTTATTACTATATCGCTATTATTGGTTTTCAGATTCATGTATTTTATCGTGTACGCTGTACATCCCATTTGCTTATTCCTAAAACCTCCCCCTTTAAGTTCCTTCCAGTTCCACTGTCACAGACTTATTTTTCTCTTTTTTTTTGACAGCACTCGTTTTTTAATTCTTTAACCATTTTATACTTAGTTAAATTAAATGTGAACATGCTGCTTAATTCTTTTCTTAAATATTTTAGGAAAAATAAATTTATTTATGACAAACTAGTGATGTAAAAAGTAATACTCCCCAGTCCCCCACACACAACACACACAGATATTCTCTTTATAAGTAACGAAAAATAGTTAACCTATAGTTATAGTTTGCACAAACAGTAATTAATGTATCTTTAAATTTTAAAAATGTCATGTAAATAATAATAATTTCTTCTAAAAAATCGACATTTTGAGAAAGAGTTTTGCCGCCAATTGTGGTCCTACCAAAAAAACGTACATAGTAATCTTGTATTAAATTGACATTAGTAGATATTTTTTGCAAAATATTCATTCAATAGGGTAAAAATAGTTAAAATTTGCTTATATCTTAATTGAAAAATTACTTATATCTACGACCATTAATTTTCAATTTTTCGTTACCTATAAACGAGACTAGAGGAAGTGAATGACATAAGATAGGAGGAAGTTTGTCAAAAAAAATAAGATAGGAGGAAGTTAATGACAAATAACTCCCACTTACTCATTTTTTACGACTGTATAACAATTTTTTGGTGTAAATCAAGTATTATCTACGCACAATGGGCAGTAAACTCTAGTGAGTTTTAATTCTCCTACATTTGCAATGTTTGATTCAAACTTAGAACTTTGATTAAGCTAAAAGAGACTCAAATCACCTAATCCAAATGCTTTTGGGTAAAGTGTATAACAATTTATAACTAAGACGCTAAACTTAATTGTATTTGTGAGTGGAGGCATAATCTACTCTTAGCGCACGGGGGGGGGGGGGGGGGGGGGGGGGGGGCTCGATGGCACCTATTCCATCACATCCCCATAGCATGAGATTGAATCTGTTCTGCACTGCACTTGAAGGGTGGTCCGAGGTAGTTAGTGGTTGATGTCCTTAATCAATGACCGTATCTGATCCTGGTGTTGTACCTACAAAGTCACTCCGATGCTAAAGTCTTAGCAAAGTAATAAATGTGAGAATGCTGCTCATTAATGAGGCAGTGAATGTTGTATTTATAGAGTGTGGTGGGGTTTGTTTCAACGAATTAGGACCATTCGATCTTGCGATTCGATCTGAGCCCTTGATGTTTGGATTGGGCCCTTTGATATTGGGCCTTTGTGTGGTGCAAATAGATGTGAAAGAATGGGGTGTATATGGTCAAAAGACTCACCATAACAGAATCCATCACCATATATAATTCCTAAATTACCAACTATTAGCCTGTAATTTCGACAGGCTTCATTAAAGATGGTCAACATGGCCTGACTTATATTTATTTCACAAAGACCATATTATTTCGACAAAGAAAATGGTCATGCGCAAGGTAAACTCGACAAGTTTCCAGAGAAGCAAAAGCAAGAGAGAGGAAAATCGACACAGGCTTTCGACAGACAGAAAACAGAGCAGTTATGCGTTGAAGACTAGCAGTTGGTCGAAGCATGATAGAGCGGTTTTGGTCGAAAGTAGGAGCAGTTACTTGGTCGAAAGTAGGAGCAGTTACTTATTTTCAAATTGTTAGGCAGTTACTTAATTCAAATTTCCCCCTCTTTTCCTTTGTATAAATAACTGTTTCTGAGAAGAAACAGGGGTCGCAAATCACAATACACACCCGATTCCTGAAACTCTAACTTCCAAGCCAGAGCGAAAAACGAGTGGAAGAATCACTGTACGTGATCGTGTACCATTTTTATGATTCAATGCAATTTATTTGTCTGTTCTTTACAATTCCTGCACCATTTACTGCTTCTTTTCTTTTCAATTCTGTTAATCATTTGCAAATCGTCCCCTTTTCTACATTTTCTGAAACAAAAACTTTTGCAATTTAAAGGCAATTGCTTTGAGATTTTTCTAGTTTGATCTCACAAACCTTCTAATAAAACTAGTGATTGTTTGCTAAAAACACCAGCAAACAAATTGGCACGCCCAGTGGGACTTTGCCTTTGATTTTGTTCATTCTCGTACTCTCTTATTTGTATTCGCTGTTGTATGCACTTAAGAAGTGGTAAAATGGTTCGTTCTGGTACGAATAATGCATCCAGTTCCAACCCTGTGGTTTCACAAGGGCAAGGAACAACAATGGATTCTGCAAACATTAGCGCAGGACCATCATCGTCGATAACCGTTCCTTCATTATCAATGACTAATGTTGGTTCAACGCAGTCAGAAATGGCATCTCTGCCTATGTCTTTGCCGTTAAGTGCAGGGCTTCATAGCCCTTACATGGCAATGGGAAACGGTTTAGACCCACGTTTGAATAACGTGCATCTACCCCCATTTCCTCTGGGAATGTATGGCATGCCTTCTGGAATGCCACATATTTCGACCTTTTCCCCTACACATGTCTCCTCTGAGAGTGTTTTTGGTCGAAATCCCCCAGCATTAACCAATACGTCTTTGTTGGCCTTAAGACAGCAAGTAGACGAGAGTAATCACGATATGGTTAATATGCTTACCCAACAAATTGGTACAGTTTTCAATCCATTGATTCAAAATACCAATAACAGTTACCAAATGTTGGCAAATCAGATGAGTAGGATTGCAGACTTTTTTGGGGTTCCAGCGGTTAATAATAGGCACGTTCCTATTATTGCGGGTAATGCGTCGCCAGTTAACCCCCAAGAAGCAGTTGCAGTCGAAGCGTCGACAGTTGTAGGCGAACTACAAGGGGCAGTAAACCACGTCCCTGAAGTAGTTTTGGTAAATAGACACCAGAACGCTGATGAAGTTGTTCGACAAGTGCAACAACACAATATTGGCGCAGAAAACAATATAGCTACTTTAGTCGAAACTATTTTGGCGCAAAATGGCCTTAACATAGGTTTACAAAGGCCTAACTTCGTATCACCATTATGTGAATACGTATTACAAACTGAGTTACCAAGGGGATGGAAAGTTCCCAAGTTTACTAAGTTCGGTGGTGATACAAATGAGTCCACAGTCGAACACATTGCTCGTTTCTTGACTGAGGCTGGGGACTTAGCACAAAATGAGAATTTGAAGATGAAATACTTTCCAAATTCTCTAACTAAAAATGCTTTCACTTGGTTCACGACCTTACCCCCTGGTTCTATGTTCACATGGGGACAATTAGAAAAGGCATTCCATGCACAGTTTTACATGGGCCAGTCGAAAATTAGTCTTAAAGAATTGGCTAGTGTTCGGCGCAAAATGCCTGAAACTATTGATGATTACTTAAACAGATTTAGGCTGTTGAAATCTCGTTGCTTCACACAAGTCCCTGAACATGAGCTTGTCGAAATGGCTGCTGGTGGCATTGATTACTCAATTAGAAAGAAATTAGACACATCTCATTTGCGAGATATGGCTCATTTGGCTGATAGAGTTCGACAAGTTGAAAGGCTTAGAGAAGAAAAATCTAGATCGAATAGGTATCATAAAAAAGAGAAAGTGGCATATGTCGAAGAAGAATTCGATGTTACATATAGTAATGTTGAGGAAGAGGAGATAGACGTGGCTGAACTTAAGCCTGGTCCTCCTTATACCTGTAAATTATTAAGGCCTGCGAATGGGGATAACCCTGTAGAGCCTAAGAATGATAGATTTATGCCTAAGACTTATACTTTTGATGTTACTAAATGTGATGAAATTTTTGATCTTTTAGTAACTGATGGTCAAATATTAGTGCCTAAAGGCCTTAAAATACCAACTCTTGACCAAAGAAAGAAAAAGGGTTATTGTAAGTTCCATAATTTTTTGGGACATAACACTGACCGTTGTGTGCTCTTCAGGGATATTGTGCAAAAAGCAGTTGACGAAGGAAGACTCAAATTTGCTGATAAGAAAATGAAAGCTCCTATGCAGATTGATGTTGATCCATTGCCTAAGGCTGAAGCTATGTACTCTGAACCTGTCGAAGCTGATGTAGGCATGGTGGATGCTCAAATGGCGGACCCTCCTAAGTGTGTTAAGACTGCCACCGAGAAATTAAAAGGTTTTATGTATGCTGAAGGTAAGAAACAGGAGGTGACCCTAAAAGAATATGATGGGAAGATACACGCTGTGTATCCAAAGGCTGAGGAAGAATTGATAGATTTCCTCAATCGGTGTAAGTGGAATAACTCTGAAGTTATGCTTTGCCCAAGGTGCAGTGCTGTCTTCGATAAAGAAGCAGCTAAAGCTGTCGAAGGTTATCAGGATCAACAACAACGCAAAAGAAAATGGCTTGATAACAGGCCAAAATTTGACTTTGCAAAAGGAGATCTTCCTGGCTATGAGAAGTCCTCAGCAAAAGGGTATTTGAAGCTGTCAACAGGTAAATCCTTTGTCCCAAGTGCTAGTGCTCCTGTTGAAGCGTGGGTGTCCAATAATCAACGTGCTAAAGCTGTCAAGCCAGGTACTGATGCTGTTAAGTTTAATTATAAGAATAACTATAAGGGTAAGAACCCCATGACTAGAACACAGTGGCGTCGTTACCAAAGACAACAGAAGAAGAAGGCACACTTTGACATTAACCAGGTTCCAAGTCATTTGGCTAATAATCAAGCTCCACGCAGCATGATAGTGGCGAAGAATGAGGTTCACAAAGCTGAAGTTGCCACAAAGAGGAATGCTGATGTTGCTAGTCATGTGTGTGCAGTGAATAAGGCCAAAGGCAAGGCTGTGGTAACAGAAAAGCCAAGAAGGCCTGCTCTTGAAAGAATATTTCCTCCATTGTCAACAGTGAAAGAAAGAAATGCTGATTTCGACATGGATGAAGACATGGAGTCTGATTTTAATGATTCTGAAGATGATTTCGACGTTGTTTGCAATGTGGTATCAATACTGCCTCTTGAGTACGATGTTATCACAGTACCAAATGACGTTGAAGAGGATTTTACAGAGGATATGGCTCATCATAAGCCAATGTGTTACTATGTGATGAACAATGGTTGTGTCGAAGACCAAATGGCTACCTTCGAGAAGCCAGATATGAGTATGCAAAACCACTTGAAACCCCTGTATGTCCAAGCCAAAGTCAATGGTGTTGGAATTAACAAAGTGTTAGTGGATGGTGGAGCTGCAGTGAATTTGATGCCACATGGTCTTTTGAAGAAGATTGGTAAGTTCGATACTGACCTCAGGCCACATAACATTGTTTTAAGCAACTATGAAGGCAAAACTGGCCATTCTTTGGGGGCCATTGAGGTGGATTTAATTGTTGGTTCCATAAAGAGGACTACATTGTTCTTAGTGATAGCCTCTAAAGCGAATTTTAATTTACTCCTTGGTAGAGAGTGGATCCATGGAGTTGGTGCTGTCCCTTCAACTTTGCATCAACGTTTAGTAATGTGGAAGGAAGATGGTTTGGTAGAGTATGTTGAAGCCGATCAGAGCTACTTCCGTGCTGATGTGAACCAAGTTACCAAGGAAAATTTTGAGAAACAAATGGCGAAGATTGCGCCATGTTCATCTTCTAATGAGGCATATGTTCCTGCGGATAATGTTTTTGCCTCAGTTCATCTTGACCCAAATTATGGTTTTGTTTGGGAAAGAGAAATAATGGGAGATGATAGTGTCTATCCTGATGGTGTTTTTCGACCAACGGGGTGGAACACTGGTTCTTGAAAGTGTTCTTATGTCAGTGCCCAATGCATGGGACAAAATTACGGCTTATATGGCCGAAAACAAGTTTAAAGCGGCTATGGAGGCCGAAATTATTCAACAAACAATGGCTGTTGAAGCCAGTGAGTTACATGAAGAAAATGGCATAGTCATAGATGAAAGACTTGACTGTATCTATGATAATGATCCATTAGGTTTTGAAAAGGATCCTAGAGATTTGACAAAGCATATGCAAGCTCAAGACCCGTTAGAAGAAGTTGATTTGGGAAATGGCTCAATAAAAAGGCCAACTTATATTAGTGCAAATATTGATGCTTCTCTAAAAACCCAAGTCATTACATTGCTAAGGGAGTTCAAAGACTGCTTTGCTTGGGATTACGACGAAATGCCTGGGTTAAGTCGAGAAGTAGTGGAAATGCAATTACCAATTCGACCAGGGAATAAACCAGTGAGGCAAGTGCCAAGAAGATTTGCTCCTCAAGTGTTGGCTAAGATCAAAGAGGAAATCGAAAGGCTATTCAGAAACAAATTCATCAGAACTGCCAGAAAGTGGTCATTTAGACCATCTTCGCCGTTCTTTTGAAAGAATGAGGAAATATGGATTGAAATTAAATCCATTAAAATGTGCCTTTTGTGTGCGTGCAGGTGATTTCTTGGGTTTTATAGTGCACAAAAAAGGCATTAAAATCAATCAAAATAAGACTAAGGCAATTATGGAAACGAAGGCCCCTTCGACCAAAAAGGAGCTTCAGTCGTTGTTGGGAAAAATCAATTTCCTTCGAAGATTTATATCAAATCTAAGTGGCAAAACACAAGTTTTTTCGCCATTGTTAAGACTGAAGAAGGAAGAAGAGTTCAAATGGGAACCAATGCATCAAGCAGCCTTCGACGAAATCAAGTCTTATTTGATGAAACCACCAATTTTGTTGCCTGTTATTAAACACAAAGTGCTCAAATTGTATATAGCAGCTTCTGATAGAATAATAGGTAGCATGTTAGCACAAGAGGATGATAGTGGTGTCGAAAGAGCCATTTATTACCTCAGTAGGGTCTTAAATGATACCGAAACGAGGTACACTCCTATAGAAAAGTTGTGCCTTTGTTTGTATTTTTCGTGTACAAAGTTAAAGCAATATATAAGACCAGCCGATGTTTCTGTTTATTCGCATTTTGATGTTATTAAGCATATGCTGTCGAAACCAATAATGCATAGCCGAATTGGTAAATGGGCTTTGGCTTTGTCAGAATACAACTTAACTTATCAACCTCTAAAATCAATTAAAGGACAAGTGGTTGCTGATTTTATAGTAGACCATTCTGTTGTTGAAGAAACATTAAGTTTTGTAGACGTATATCCTTGGAGGTTGTACTTTGATGGCTCAAGCCATAAACATGGAGTTGGGATTGGTATTTTAATAATATCTCCTACTAACATTCCAACGAAGTATAAGTTTAAAATTCGAGATGTTTGCTCCAATAATGAGGCTGAGTATGAGGCTTTAATAGTAGGCCTTGAAATCTTACTTGAGCTGGGGGCAAGTCATGTCGAAATAAAAGGTGACTCTGAGTTGGTTGTCAAACAATTGACAAGAGAGTACAAATGCATTAAAGAGCACCTTATCAGATACTTTGTTGTTGCCAATGCTTTGTTAAAAAGATTTGAGTCTGTTCACTTAGAACATTTACCACGAATTGATAATCAAGTGGCAAATGAATTGGCACAAATTGCTTCAGGCTATAAAGTTTCAAAACAAAGCCTGGAAGAGTTAATCGAAATAAAGGATAAAATCATTTCTAATGACTATTCTTCGTCACTATTGTCAACACCAAAAGTTGGGGGGGCAACAAACGCAAACGAGGAACTAGTCGTTGTCGAAAAACGTAAATTTTTTGGTGACTTTGACTTAGCAGAAATTTTTGCTCTTGACAATATGACCAATAGTGATTGGCGAAGGCCTATTGCGGAATATTTGCAAAATCCCACAAGAAATACCAATAAAAAGGTAAAATACAGAGCTTTGAGCTATGTGATAATTGGAAACGAATTGTTTAAAAAGACTCCTGAAGGAGTACTATTAAAATGTCTTAGTGAAAATGAGGCATATTTAGCAGTCTCTGATACACATAGTGGAGCATGTGGTTCACACCAAGTAGGCCACAAAATGAAGTGGTTATTATTTCGACAAGGAATGTATTGGCCAACTATGCTGAAAGATTGCATAGAATTTGCTAAGGGATGCCAAGAGTGTCAAAAGCATGCTGGGATACAACATGTACCTGCAAATGAATTACATGCCATAGTCAAACCTTGGCCATTTAGAGGTTGGGCTCTAGATGTGATTGGAGAGATAAAGCCAACTTCGTCGAAGGGCCATAGATATATCCTTGTGGGAATTGATTACTTCACCAAATGGGTTGAAGCTATACCTTTAGCCAATGTTGATCAAGAAGCAGTGATAAGGTTTATTCAAAATCATATCATTTATAGATTTGGAATTCCAGAAACCATTACTACAGATCAGGGATCAGTTTTCACTGGTAGAAAAATGGTAGAGTTTGCTTCTGAAATTGGTTTTAAGTTATTAACTTCGACACCATATTATGCGCAAGCCAATGGTCAAGTAGAAGCTGCCAATAAAGTTATTATTAATTTGATTAAAAAACATGTTGGGCAGAAGCATTATGGGCTTGTCAAAATTCACCCAAAGAATCTATCAACACTACTCCTTATAGGCTAACATTTGGACACGATGCAGTGTTGCCTGTTGAAATTTGTCTACAATCAACAAGAATTCAAAGACAGTGGGAGATTCCCTCTGATTATTATTGGAATATGATGCTTGATGAATTGGTTGATTTAGACGAAGGAAGGTTATCAGCTTTAGATATGCTTATTCGACAGAAAGAGAGGGTAGCTAAAACTTATAACAAAAAGGTTAAGTCTAAAACCTTTGATTCAGGTGATCTAGTGTGGAAGGTCCTATTGCCTACGGATAAAAAAGATAGAGTCTTTGGTAAGTGGTCCCCAAGTTGGGAAGGACCATTTAAAATTTTACAAGTTTATTCAAACGGCGCATATGAGGTCGAAGAGATCGGCGCTGATGAAAGAATTTTGCGTATAAATGGCAAATACTTGAAAAAGTATAAGCCAACGTTGCACGAAGTTAAAATAACGCTGGAGTAAATATAAAGAAAGCGTAAAAACATGGCATTTAAGTTGCCAAAACATTGCCGAAATTACAGGCTGTTCAAGTTCAAGGCTTGAATATGGAAACAACACTTAAACAGTGGTGACATCAGGTATACAGCTATTTTACTCAAGTGCAAAATTATTTCAATGGTGAATTCAAAAATGTCTTTCTCTTCTTAATCCTCAAGTTCAGTCGAAAAAGACATTTTTGGGGGGCAATTTGTTAGCCTGTAATTTCGACAGGCTTCATTAAAGATGGTCAACATGGCCTGACTTATATTTATTTCACAAAGACCATATTATTTCGACAAAGAAAATGGTCATGCGCAAGGTAAACTCGACAAGTTTCCAGAGAAGCAAAAGCAAGAGAGAGGAAAATCGACACAGGCTTTCGACAGACAGAAAACAGAGCAGTTATGCGTTGAAGACTAGCAGTTGGTCGAAGCATGATAGAGCGGTTTTGGTCGAAAGTAGGAGCAGTTACTTATTTTCAAATTGTTAGGCAGTTACTTAATTCAAATTTCCCCCTCTTTTCCTTTGTATAAATAACTGTTTCTGAGAAGAAACAGGGGTCGCAAATCACAATACACACCCGATTCCTGAAACTCTAACTTCCAAGCCAGAGCGAAAAACGAGTGGAAGAATCGCTGTACGTGATCGTGTACCATTTTTATGATTCAATGCAATTTATTTGTCTGTTCTTTACAATTCCTGCACCATTTACTGCTTCTTTTCTTTTCAATTCTGTTAATCATTTGCAAATCGTCCCCTTTTCTACATTTTCTGAAACAAAAACTTTTGCAATTTAAAGGCAATTGCTTTGAGATTTTTCTAGTTTGATCTCACAAACCTTCTAATAAAACTAGTGATTGTTTGCTAAAAACACCAGCAAACACCAACTTACTACTATATTTAACCTTTACACTTTTTTTTTGACAAATTTAACCTTTACACTTAAAAACCAAAATGTCTTTTCTTCCTCTCTCGACATTTGATCTTTGTTGTGGCCTCTTCACTGTGTCGACCCCCATAATAGCTTCTTCTTCGTGGTATGTCTTCTTGTGAGGTGAGTGTTTTAATTTTATATTTTATATCTGCAATAGGGACAGAGCCAAGATTGTAAGATTGCGAAGTCAATTATGGTATTGAGAAGTGTAATCTTAACTATATTCATAACTAAAAAAGATAGCTCAGTAGCTATAGTAACAAAAAGTGTGAGAATAGGGGTTGTTTTTATCTCTATGATTTAGGTGTTGTCGATCAATTGTTGATTATTCCTTATGTTTATCAATTAGAAAGTTTTTGCGACTTTACCTATTACATCAAGTCTCAAGCTATTATATGAATACTTATTTTTTATTCGAGCCATTGTAGGCTACCCACTGAGTGCCCTGACGCCTTCAACGAAAGAGTAATTTCCACTCGCGCTTAGAACTAAAATTCAATTAATTATGTCAAGAACTCAAGATGAAATTAAAGGATCAAATCAATAACTAATGGATACGGAATGGCCCTAAAGAGGTTGATGAAGCCAATCTGACGCGATTTGCAATTGTGTCAAGAGGTCCAGTTATGTGCCTTTTGAAGACTTCGTTGAAGAGCAAGAAGTTTACCGTCAAATGATTGACAATGATCACAAGTGATTATTAAATATAGTTATTTTTTGCTTAATAGATGAGTAACCATTACGAATGTTGCTCGCAAGTAGGCATGGCAACAAAACCCATACCCATGGGGACCGTCCCAAATCGACCCTGATTTGACGGGTTTTTTCCGCTTTGACTGGGTTTGGGTTTTTCCCAAAATCAAAATATGGGGATGGGGTGGGGAACGAGGACATAGGTCCCCGACCCGAACTCGCCCCGAATGTATAAAATTACATTATTACTCATATTAAATTAGAAACCCTCAAAGAGCTAACCTTAATTTGTACTTGGTTATGTTGTTGTTTTAATAATTTGGATTATCAGTTAATTTTAGAACATTGATATTTTAGCTATATGTTGTCTTGCATTAGTCTTATGTTGTTATGTTAAATTTTGGGTTCGGGATGGGTTCGGGTATGGGATAATTTGTGGGTATGGGGCTTGTTCGGGTTTGGGACAAGTAAAAACTATTTTTTTATTTAATAATTTGATTTCACCGCGGGGACGGGGATTCCCGAACCCAGTAGGTACGGGGATGGGGATCAATAATTCATCCCCGTTGGGTTTGGGTAGGGGAACGGGGAACTAAATAGGAATCGGGGATGGGGAATGTAAAACCCGTCCCCGCCCCACCACCATGCCTAGTCGCAAGTAGTTAGGCATTTATTTTATATGACATTACATATACCAATTAATAGCCGAAGTCTAGGCGCAGTGAAGTCTTAAATAAATTTCCAATTTCATTCGATCAAATTTTAATTTTAAAATTAATTTCATTCTTCCTTGAAAGCTTGCTAAAGAGAACTTAATTTAGTCTACCTTGAAAATTAATTTCGATGTGAAAATTGACCAAAGTCTAGGTGCATAGTACTCTTAAATATGTAGTTGAATGTTACTTATAACTTTTTTGTTTTGCCGATTGTTGAAACTGATTGAAGAAAGCGGTTTCATAGGTGAGATATGATCTATTTAGTTTCTTTAAGACATATTCGTATGAAGAAAATTTTCTTTTCCATGAGCTTGATAAGGTTTCTGAAGTCATTTTTCTTTTGTATTTGTTTTAATTTGTTGTAATGGATGTCCAAATTAAGACATATAATTATTTCTTTTTTTGATTTTCCTTAAAAAATATTTTACTAATGAACGCAGTACCCAAATCTCAATCCAACTCAACCCAACCTATTTGAGATCAGATTGATTTGGTTTGGGTCATACAAAAAATTGAGTCTAATTTTGCCGAACCAAATTCATAAATATTTGATTCGGTTAAGTGTTTAAACACATAAAAACCCACCCAATGCCTGCCCTAATGAGTGAGGTCCATATATACATGTGCTTCGGAGGACCTACAACATCAAGTGCACAGGGAAGGGAGTTTCACATGCTATTTTTGTTTCGAGAAGGAGACGAGAAAGGCTCACTGGCTTTTTGTATTTGCGTAGCAGCGCAAATTGTTTTTTTATTTTTTGGGTCATTGTTGTTTGTTCTTTAAATAGACAGTGGAATTGGGACCTACCTTACCCCCCCCACCCAGTGGGTGAATTAACGACTTCCAAGGAATACCTTTTTCCTAATTAATGGCTGACACGTGTGGAACCTTCACATTACAACTGTCAACTTCCAGATGACCAGATATCGTGACACGTGTGCTCCTTTAATGAAGTCTTGCTTATTTTTTTAAAAAAATCGTGACATGTCCATTTCTCCATTAATTTCTCTTAATTTAAACAACAATATTAGCAATGTCTAATAATTCAAATGTGTATTTTTAAATACATAAACTTTATTTACTTGAATAGTATTAAAGTTACAAGCTAGCGATGATAGTTGGTCCAAGTGGTAATTGGACTTGGATTCCACCCAATGTCTCAGGTTTGAGTCTTGGGTGTGGCAAAATCTCTATTGGGCTGGGAGAATCACAAGGGCCGGCAAAGTCATCGGCAAACTCGGTAGAAACTGTGCACCAAAAATATGGTTAAGAAAAACATAGACATGAAGTTATTTATTTGTAACAAGTTGATCCTTTTTTTTTAGCACTACCTTAGACCTTTAAGTTAAATAACCTGCGATACACAGTTAGTCATTTTTAGTTTTACCGTTACAAAAAAACTCAATTAATTTGCATAAACGGTGCTGACGTGTCTGTTATTGTGCTTATATGTTGCTTTTTTGTGTCTATGTGGCAAATAAGTAATAGTGTAAATTATATTTATTAATTTTTAATTAAAAAAATAAAATCCAAATTTTATGGTCATCATCTTCTTCTTCATCCAAATTTTAGCCAAAGTTTTCACAAAAAGATTAAAAGAATTCCTACACAAGCCAAATTCAAAATTGGGGCACACAAAAAAAAATTCATCTAAATTAAAAATAACATCAGTAAAACCCCAAGTCATGAACCCATTGGGTGACCAAAAGAAGACCCATTGCCTAATAATCAATATAAACTTCTGTAATAGGACTGAAAGTATGACTTTAGTTGCAAGATAATTGTTACTATATTTTTGACAAGAATTGTTACTATATTAAAAATAATTAAAATAGTCTTTTTACAAGCATGGTATTTTTTGTGATAATCGCAGGGGACCACACCACACCCACGTATATAGTGTGTATTTTGTTTGCTTACCCTACTTGCTTCCACGAAATAACATTGTTTGTGGCCTTTCATTTATTCTTTTTCACTCCCATCACTCACCACATTTTCACATGCATCCATGTGCCTCCATTTAAGAATCTCTACCTCTCTCACTTTATCGTCTCCGCTCTCTTCTTATATTTGCCTCCATTCCTCTCTATCTATCCCCTCTGGTGGCGAATCTAGGATTATGAGTCAAGGATGTAATTTTTTTAAAACATATGCATTACTAAAATTATAATAAAAAATAAAAATTTAATATTTTAAATACGTAAAAACTAGGGGTATTGAACTCATGCAAAACTAGAAACTTCTTGCAAAAATATTTTTAGAGTATACAAAGAAATATTTACCGGAGGTATCGCCGCTAAATGGTGGCGACCCTTATAATACCTTATCAAACTTTTTAAGTATATTAAGAAAAATTAGTTGTTTAATAAACATGTATAGTTTGTGTACTTTGTGTATTTAAGTAATTAATGTTAACTTTTCATATATCAAGACAATATAATAATATTAATAAAATATATATTGGAAATAATAAAAATAAATGCGTCTAGATATTGGTAAGAAGTCTTATAGTTTGGTGGCGACCGGCTAGGCAACACAAAAGTGAGAGGGAGTGTTGGCCATGGGGTTTTAGTTTTCAGTGAAGGGGGAGTGTCTAAGTAGGGTCTCAGTTCAAAAGAATAAATGAATATATAAATGGTACTCGTTTTTACATCGATTGACATACCTGTAAAAGACCACCCTTTATTGACTTTCATTTATTTATAACAATTGATGTATGCATAAAAAAAAAACAATTGATGTAAAAATCATGCGTTTCGTTTGTATTTTTCGACTAGGGTATTTTTAAATAGGTTATAAGAATAATTGATTTTAAAACTAATCTTTTTATAAATTTTGTAAATCAATTGCCCATATAGCCGATATAAAATGTCATGCAAAAATATTGATTTTTAATTTAATTGTAAAATTGTCATTGTCTCTACTTTGTTTGCTTTTCACGTTGGGGTTTTTTTTTTTGGTGGATGAAAGAAAAGCAAAAAGGAAATAACCAAAACAAACTAACTCCTCAAACAAAGTTATGTTGACATATGCTTTCGACAAGTTATTGATGGTACAAGGAGATATTTCAAGCCATCGCACGCACGTTTATTTCTGTTTCTTGCTTGGCCAAAAGGCTACGCAGCTATTGCCTTCGCCGTCTAAAAAAATTTATACTCAACCCTTTTATACTAGATTTATAATATAATAACATCCTGGTTACCGTGGTTTTTGGTAAACAATCGCTAGTTTAAAATTATTCGTTTGCAAGATCAACTAGTAAATCTTAAGACATATTGTGCATTGATTTCCCAGAAATTATTGAGTTTCGTTAATGTTCTTACGGTTTTAATGAAAATGATGAAGATAACCGCCAATTTCAAAGGTGTTGAAACTGTCGAAATTACTTCAAAACGATACGGTTCTGAACAGAATGTGTAAAAAGCAAGTAAAGTGCAAGGAATTTAAGAAAACAGATTAAAATTGCATTGAATGAATAGAAATTGGTGCACAAATGCATACATTATTATGTAACTCATTTTTCTCTCTCGCTTGGAAGTTAGAGTATGAGAATTCTGTATGTGCGTATTGTAACCCGTTTTTCCTATGAAAAACTACTATTTATACAAATAGAAAATAACTGTACAGAATATTTAAAAAATGTAACTGCTACATCCATTCGACAATGGTTGTTTGATTCCAATCCGTTACCTGTCTTCAAAACCTCTTCTTGTCGAAATCACTGTCTTCAACACTTCGATTTTAGCAAGCCTCATGTCGAAATCATCTTGACACCACCAAATAACTTAACTCTTCTCAATGTCGAAATTGACATCTTTCTCTTGAAATAATAAGTCAAACCTCGTTGACTGCATTTAATTGAGCTTGTCGAAAATGCAGGCTAACAAATTGCCCCCCAAAAATGTCTTTTTCGACTGAATTTAGAATGAAGAAAGAAAATGACGTTTTTGAAACTTCACTCAACAGTTTCGTGTCAGGTCTGCTGACGTCGTTAACATCTTCTTTCAGAATTGAAAGGACGTTTTTTCAAAAGGAAGCCACTTTATTGCGCCAACTATTCAGAGTTAGTGGGCCACGTTTTACCTTGGAACTCCTCAAAAAACCACTTTTCCTTAACTGTCAGGTCATGATTGTTAGTGGGCCACTCTTTGAAAGTGCAAAAAACCCAAAGGTTTATACCCTTTTTTATTTATTTATCCAGCAACTATAAAAGGCATATCTCCTTCTCCATTCTATTTTTCCACTCTTCATCTCCCTTGCGAACCCATATCCAGAACGCTTAAAAAACCTCATTAACGCTTGAAACCTTTCTCTGGTTTTTTACAAATCAAGAACAAGTCAGATTTTTCAAACCTAAAAAATGGCTTCTGCTTCAAACTCTCAAGCTTCTGGAAAATAGAAATTTGTTGCTGAACCTGATTTGGAAGATGCTCGCGCTCAAATCTGGAAATCACAGGTATTAATTCCCTCTTCTGAACCTAACAAGCATGCTTTTCTTGGGCCTCTCCCTGAATCTCATGAAGACACACAGAAACTTCAAGAAATTTTCCCTAGCTACCATAAATATAGCCCTACGATTTTCGAAAAGGGGCCCTACGAAATGGGGTTTATGAATGCCCCCAATAGGGTCTTTAGGTCCTCACCCCACGAAGAAGGGCGAATTCTGGAAATCCCAAGGGATTTATGACCTTATTCAACTGTTGAGATATGGCCCTAGGTACCACAACCCCATGCTCATCGCAGCATTACATTTTTGGGAACTCACAACTAACAGCTTACATCTTAAATGTGGCATGCTCACTCCCACCTTGCTGGATGTGGCTGCCATAACTGGCCTTAAACCGACAGGAGAAATTTTCAATCCCAACAACACCACCAATACCTACCAATTCGACTTCAAACGTGCCACATTTTCTAGGTACATTGAAGATCAGCATGTAACTGATGACGAGGAGGTTTCCGACATAAAACACATTGCCTTCCTCACCTTGTGGCTCTCCCTCTATATCTTCTGCTCTTCATCACTCCAAGTGGCCAAAATGTATGTTAACTTGGCCATTCAACTTCATGAAGGTCGAAACATATGCCTCAGCAAGCTCATCTTAGGATCTCTCTATGATGCTTTAGCACATGGATCCTTCGACTTGAGAGGACTTGAACCTCAAGCCAAACTACTGGTCTCAGGCCCTATTTGGCTGTTCCAATTGTGGCTTCTTGCCACCTTTGAGTCGAGATTGCAATTGTATTTCCCCAACGACTATGTTGAGATGGTCGAACAGAGGAGAATCGAAGGTATGAGGCTTGCTGTTTTAAAGCCTTGGGAAATAGGTCAATCTACAGAAGACCTGTTCTCTGCTGCTTTCACCGTGTTTCTGAACTGTGACACTTTCACACCTTCAATGGCACCATTCGTTGATAGGACTCGTGGACCAAGTTGGTTCACAAAAGAATTTTCTGCAACCTCTGTGGAAGATGTCGAAGAAATCAACCAAATCTGGAGAGCCTACTTAACTCCAAACTTTCTGTCGACTAAAATCTCAACTGGAAAGGGCAAGGCTCAATTGGAATGACTGGATATCAACCAAATTTAGTGGCAAGGCAGTTTGGGTTATGTCAACTTCGACTTTCCCCTTTTTATAAAACTAAAAAGGACTTGAAGCATCCAGACAATGAAAGAGATTTCTAGAAGCGTCTCGACAACACTGCTCAAAATGCTCCCACTTTTATTCCTTTAAAATTTGAACCAACATTTGCTTGCACTAAGGAATTTTTTAAGTGGTGGAGAAATTATTACACATCTAAATATGCTGATGTCGAAGAAACTACATTGCTGTCCAACCTAATTTCTACTTTTCCTCCTTCGCAGAATAAGAAGGACAAAAGTCAAGGTATGCACATTCGAGAAATTCAAGCCTTTCAAAATTACTTCGAAACTGTATATGATCCACATTGTCTTAGTCGAACTGTTTCTGAGGCTGCGAAAGTTTTAAAGCAAAAAATTATGGAAAAAATTCCGACAATGCACTTTCCACCCTATGTAACAAATAAATATGATTTTGCTTTGAAATGTAAAATTAAGTTTCCGCCTTTGCCAACCAGTAAACTAGCCTTGGCATTTTGACCACCAATTCCTGAATGGTTTGTGTGTGGTTCGACTATGGCGTTACAAAACTATTTTATAACTAAAACAGCCCAGAAAGTAACTCCGACTAAGCATAACATATACACGTTTAGAGGTGATCTCCATTTGGACATTCAACATGTTCGAATCGCATCCCTCATCAAAACAGGTGATGCATAAGACTCTTAGAAAAAATTTTAATTTTTCCTTTCATGTATGAACTTACTTATATGATTGTCGAATGTTTGTAGCTGTCCCTATTCCAACAACTCCAGCTGCTGGTATAACAAAGTCACCTAAAAAGACGTCGAAGAAAGAAACCAGTACTTCTTCGAAACAAAGCAAACTCCAACAAACAAAGAAATAAGAGGTGAGTATCTTTGCAACATCTTCCTCTATGTTCAAACTTTAAATTCGACACCTGACTATTTGTAGAGTTGAAAAAGGGCAAGTAGTTCTACTACTGATGTTCCTTCCAAAAAATTGAAGAAAACTGATACGCTAACTGTGAGTGATGATTCAGAGGTCGAACTTCTTACCTCTTTACTTTTTGTAATTATTTGTATTTCCTTTTCTTGTTTATGCTGACATGAGTGTCGAATTTTCAGTCTGACAACCCAACAAGCAGCCCTAAACAAACTGAGGTTTCCAAAACTCAAGTTGAAAGGGAAAAGAAAAGAAAGAACTCTCAAGAAGCTCTCAAGATTCCATCTCAACAAGCTCCTGTCGACCAACGAGGATACGGCAAGGAGGTGCACAAAGGGAAAGCTCAAACGAACCCAGAAAAACCTCTAAAGAAGAAAGTGAAAACTCCTAAGAAACCTGAAAGTGCGGGTTCTCGCATTGGAGAAACAGCTTCAAAGGTAATTGACACGTTTCTTATCTTCCCTTAATTGTTTATTCAATATGACGAAAAACTACAATGTCGAAACTCAACAGAAACAACCGACACCAACTTCGACTCTCTCTCCTTCTATCGAGCCAATAGCTGAGAAAGTAGTCGAGGAACAACAAACCCCAGATAGTCCCATCAACACAACGGGAGAAGCTCTTCATCAACAAATAGAAGATTTGATAATCAACGAGCCTTCCTCTGATAAGAATGAGCCTGGGAAAGAAGTTATTGACCATAATCAAGAACAAGGAGATGATGATATGAATGAAGGTAATCGCACTGCTGGTGTCGAAATTGAGAAAGACATTCTGGTTCCAACTCCAAATTCAAGCGACAAAGAAGAAGAAGAAGAAGAGGAAAACCAAGATGAAGACGACGAAGAAGAAAAAGATGATGATGACGCTGTTGAATTTGAAGGAGAAGAATCTCAAGGCAATTCAGAGCATGTCGATGAATCGCCAAAGGACAATAGTTCTTCTAAGGTAGTACCTTCGACTAGCATCACTTTAAGCCAAGAGGAATTGACAGAGCTAAAAAGTAAGAACCCTCTTGAGGCCTTGAAATTAATGTTAAGCAGCAGGGCAGCTTCGACTGACAAGAGACAAAGCTCTTCGACTACTTCTGTTGGCGAGATGTCTGAAAGTTGGAAAGAAGATCTCATTCAGGAATTTCGGGCTAAAGTTCTTGAAGTGGATTTGTTTCAGACTATTGAACAAAACCACATGGTCGCTTTTGAGATCTAAGCCTTGCTGCGCAAACTCAACAATTCAACGTCTAGCAAGTCTCTCATTGGCTTCCTTGTCGAATTTGAGCCTCTTCTGGAACAAATCACAAGGGATTTCCAAAAGAAAAAGAATGATGCTGTGACGAAAGAGCGTGAGGCTAAACTCCAACAAGAGGAATGGGCAGCGGTCGAAGCATCAAACGCAAAAATTTCTTCCTTGGAAGTTCAAGCAGCAAGTGATGCCAAAGAAATGGCTGCCTGTGATGATGCCATTTCCAAATATCAAGAACAGATCAAGAGCCTGCAATTGAAGATTAAGGCAGAGGAGAAGAAGAAGACTTCGATTCGCAAACGGACTCCCGATTCTTTGGAATCTGTTATTAATGCAGAGGCAGCCCTGGCAATCGAACATCTGGAGGAATTCAGCAAGCATGAAGCAGAAGTTCAGAGGTTGGTCGAAGACGAGGCCCTCACTGCTACAAGATTGGAGCATGCCAAAGCCGTCTTTGAGAGGCTAAAAGCCAATCTTAAACTTTAGATTGTAACTTTCTTTATTTCCAAATTTTTGTAATTCAACAATGTTTTGGCACTTCTAAACCTCAAAATGCCCTATTTGAATTTTCTTTTGTTATTTCAGTCTTGCGCTATTTTAATTTCTTGCAATATTGACTCATACTTTTTCAAATACTTGCCATTTATTCGCAAAACTCGATTATCAGCACCTAATTCTTCGACTTCATAGGCACCGTTAGAAAAATTTTGTGCGATTCGAAATGGTCCCTCCCAATTTGGTGACCATTTGCCTAAGACTCTATCTTTTTTGTCCATAGGAAATACAACTTTCCAAACCAAATCTCCTAAGGCAAAGGTTTTTAACTTAACTTTTTTATTATAAGCTTTAGCCACTCTTTCTTTTTGCCTTGTAAGGACATCTAACGCAATTAACCTCTCTTTGTCTAAATCAACCAACTCATCTAAAATCATATTCCAATAATGATCTGATGGGATTTCAAATTGTCTTTGAATTCTGGCTGATTGTAAACAAATTTCGACTGGTAAAACTGCATCATGTCCAAACGTCAACCTAAAAGGAGTAGTATTAATTGACTCTCTAGGAGAATTTCGACAAGCCCATAACACTTGATCAAGAGTTTTATGCAAATTTTCAGGCTTTTGCCCAATGTGCTTTTTAATCAGATTAATGACAATCTTATTGGCTGCTTCGACTTGACCATAGGCTTGTGCATAATACGGCGTCGAAGTTAATAACTTGAAACCAATTTCAGAGGCAAACTCTACCATTTTTCGTCCAATAAAAACTGAACCTTGATCTGTAGTAATGGTTTCTGGAATTCCAAACTTATACAAGATATGGTTTTGAATAAAATTAATAACTGCCTCTGATCAACATTAGGTAAGGGAATAGCCTCTACCCACTTAGTGAAGTAATCTATCCCAACCAATATATAACGATGGCCTTTCGAGGAAGTTGGTCTAATTTCACCAATCAAATCTAGACCCCAACCTCTAAACGGACAAGGTTTCACTATTGAATGTAGTTCATTTGCAGGCGCATGTTGAATTCCTGCATGTTTTTGACATTCTTGGCAACCTTTAGCAAAATCTATGCAATCTTTTAACATAGTTGGCCAATATACACCTTGTCGAAATAAAAGCCATTTCATCTTGTGACGTGCTTGATGAGATCCACAAGCCCCACTATGAGTATTGGAAATTGCCAAATATGCCTCACTTTCACTAAGACATTTAAGCAGAACTCCTTCAGGAGTCTTTTTGAACAATTCATTTCCAATAATCACATAGCTCAAGGCTCTATACTTGGTTTTCCTACTAGTCGTTCCTGTTGGATATTCCAAGTATTCGACAATTTGTCTACGCCAATCATCACTTGACATACTGTCAATGGCAAAAACTTTAACTTCAAAATTTCTGGTTTTAAAATTACAAATTTCAGTATCAGTTTGAAGTGGTAACATATTCGACTCATCTACCCCCCCAAGTATTGGCATTGACGATTCAGCCATAAAGAGGTCTGTCGAATTACATTTGTCTTTGATTTCTATTAATTCTTCCAGTTTCTCTTTAGAAACTTTATAGCCTGAAGCAATTTGTGCCAAATCATTTGCCTCTTGGTTGTCAATTCGAGGCACATGTTTAATGTCAACATTATTGAACTGTTTTAACATAGCATTGGCAGTCACGAAATACGCTATTAGGTTTTCTTTAATACACTTGTATTCTTTAGTTAATTGTTTCACAACTAATTCAGAATCCCCTTTTATTTCGACGTCTTTTGCCCCCAGTTTTAGCAAGATCTCAAGTCCTGCTATCAAGGCTTCGTATTCTGCTTCGTTATTAGAGCAAAACTCTTTGATTCTATATTTGTACTTCGTTGGGATTTTTGTTGGAGAAACAATTAAAATCCCAAGGCTTAAATATGTATTCTGCCCCTGCAAATATCACCATAATCCAGTTATATCCCTGTAAAAATAAAAAATTTAAAATTACCCTTGCAAATATAAATCGCTTACGGTTATGCCCCTCGGTCAGCTCCCATCCAAAAAAATAATTTAAATAAGATTTAAATATATGTTCTGCCCCTGCAAATATCACCATAATCCAGTTATGCCCCTGCAAATATCAGCATAATAGAAAAATTAAAGATTTTGACACGGGCATAACTGGATTATAGTGATATTTGCAGGGGCATAACTGGATTATGGTGATATTTGCAGGGGTAAAACATATATTTAAACCTTATTTAAATTATTTTTTTTGGATGAGAAACTGACCGAGGGCATAACTGTAAGCGATTTATATTTGCAAGGGTAATTTTAAAGTTTTTATTTTTACAGGGGTATAACTGGATTATGGTGATATTTGCAGGGGCAAAACATATATTTAAGCCAAATCCCAATTCCAGTCCCATTTTTATGGCTGGAACCGTCGAAATATAACTTCCATGGTTGAACATCCACAAAACTTAGCGTTTCTTCGACCAATGAGTGATCGACTATAAAATCAGCCACCACTTGGCCTTTAATTGCTTTTAATGGCTGATACGTTAGTGAATACTCAGAAAGCGCTAAAGCCCATTTGCCAATTCTACTGTGTAGTATTGGCTTTGACAGCATATGTTTAATATTATCAAAATGCGAGTAAACATAAACATCACCTGGTTTTATATATTGCTTTAGCTTTGTACATGAGAAATACAAACAAAGGCACAGTTTCTCAATTGGATGGTACCTTGTTTCGGCATCGTTTAAAACCCTACTGAGGTAATAAATGGCTCTTTCGACACCATTTTCATCCTCTTGAGCTAACATACTACCTATTGTCAGTTCTGATGCTGCTATGTACAATTTCATCACCTTATTTCTAATAGGAGGTAATAAAATAGATGGCTTTATCAAATAAGACTTGATCTCGTCGAAAGCTTTCTGGTGTTCTGGATCCCATCAGAACACGTCTTCTTTCTTCAGTCGCAGTAATGGCGAAAAAGCTTGAGTTTTGCCACTTAGGTTTGAAATGAACCTTCTAAGAAAGTTGATCTTTCCCAATATAGAGACTGAAGTTCTTTCTTGGTCGAAGGAGCTTTCGTATCCAAGATTGCTTTTGTCTTGTTTTGATTGATTTCAATGCCTTTTTTGTGCACAACAAACCCTAAGAAATCACCTGCACGTACACAGAAGGCACATTTAAGTGGATTCATTTTCAATCCATATTGTCTCATCCTTTTGAATGATTGTCGAAGGTGGTCTATGTGACCACTTTCTGATGAAGACTTAACAACAATATCATCTATGTAAACTTGCATAAAATCTCCTATAAAATCATGAAACATAGAATTCATTGCTCTTTGGTACGTAGCACCAGCATTTTTTAGGCCAAAAGGCATTACTACACATTCATAAACACCTAAGGCCCCTGGGCGCTGAAATGCTGTTTTCGACACATCTTCTTCAGCAATGAAGATTTGATTATATCTAGAATATCCATCAAACATACTCAGATAATCAAATCCCGCTGCTGAATCAACCAACATTTCTGCCACTGGCATAGGATATTGATCTTTAGGTGTAGCATTATTTAGGTCTCTAAAATCTATACAGACTCCAAGAGTCCCATTTTTCTTAATAACTGGAACTATATTAGCTAATCAATCTACATACCTTGCAGTTCTGATGAACTTGTTTCTGAAAAGCCTTTCAATCTCCTCTTTGATCTTCGACATGATCTGTGGTGCAAATCTCCTTGGTGTTTGTTTCACTGGTTTCTTATCTGGCCGAATTGGCAGCTTCAACTCCACCATTTCTCGACTTAGACCTGGCATCTAGTTGTAATCCCAAGTGAAACAATCTTTGAATTCTTTTAAAAGTTCAATAGTTCGAACTTTCAAGTCTTTATCGATCTTAGCACTGATATATGTTGGCCTTTTTGTAGAGCCATCTCCCAAGTCGATTTTTTCCAAGGGATCTTGTGCTTGTATCTTTTTGGTCGAACCCATTGGGTTTTTTTCGAAACCTAAAGGCTCGTCATCATAAACACAGTCAAGCCTTTGGTCTTCGACCATGTCTTCTTTATCATTATTCTTACTGGTTTCGGCAACCATTTTCTGATGCATTTCGGCTTCCAAAGCCGCATTTTGCTTATTCTCGGCCACATAGGCCGTAATCCTATCCCAAGCACTGGGCTTAGACATATTTAAATATCTACGAATTCCCACCCTGTTGGTGGAATTGTACCTTCTGGGTAATTTCCTTCACCTATTATCTCCCTCTCCCAAATGAATCCATGAGTTGGGTGAAGTTTGACTGAGGAAAAGGCATTATCTTGGTTAACATATCCAAGTTCAGAAGGTAGGCATGGCGCAATATTTTTTCATAGGATTTTTACCCTTGTAGTTGTTATTGTAGGCATACTTGTTAGATTCAGATGCCTTATTTTGGTTAGCAGCACTAGTACTTCCTTTGACCATCTTTGTGGGCTTGGTTTGGTATCCAGCTTTCTTCCCACCAGAGTACATCCATTTCTCCACGGGTGACCTTGATGTTGGAACAAAAGTCCTAACTTGATCTTTCTGAGAACCCTTTGTTGGAGGTACAATATTGTATGGTATACCTCTTTTGTTGAAACTGAACTTTGGTCTGTTGTCAACTCATTTCCCTTTCCGCTTCAATTAAGGCTTGAAGCCTTCAAGGCTTTTTGCAGCATTTTTGTCGAAGACAGAACTACACCTTGGGCACAGCATCACCTCTGTGTTGCTTATCTTGCAACGGTTGAGGAAATCAATTAACTCCTCTTCTGCTCTGGGATAAGCAACCTTCATTTTTTCATCATATTGGTCTTCAGTAACCATTTCGACCTCAACCTTTGGCCTTCAGTAGTCTTTTCCACGTTGGCATTTCCAGCAATCTTTCCAGCAGTGGCTTCAATAACCATTATCTCGACTGGTTCAGCATACATTGCATCTGTTGCCGGAAGAAGATCAGTGTCAATCTGCATCGGAGGCTTTGATTTTCCGCCAAATTTCAGCCTGCCTTCGTTAAGAGCCTTCTGGACTAGGTCCCTGAAAAGAACACAACGAGAAGTGTTATGGCCTAAAAAGTTATGGAATTTACAAAAACCTCTTTTCTTTCGTTGTTCTAATGGTGGTATTTTCAGGCCCTTAGGCACTAAAATTTGACCATCAGCAACTAAAAGATCAAAAATCTCATCACATTTAGTAACATCAAAGGTATAAGTCTTTGCAACAAACTTATCATTTTTAGGTTCGACAGGATTTTTCCCATCTGATGGCCTTAACAATTGGCATGTATATGGAGGCCCGAGTTTTAATTCTGCAGCATTGACCTCATTTTCTTCGACATTCTCATAGGCTATGTCGAATTCTTGGTCGCTGTCATTAGTATCGACATAAGCAACTTTCTCTTTTTTATGGAAACGACTAGTTCTAGTTTTTTCAGCTTTAAGCCTTTCGACTTGTCGAACCCTATCGGCCAATTGTGCCATATCTCTTAAGTGTAGAGTATCTAATTTCTTTCTAATAGAATAGTCTAGGCCACCAGCAGCCATTTCGACTAACTCATGTTCAGGCACTTGAGTAAAGCACCTTGCTTTGAGAAGTCTGAATCTATTCAGGTAATCATCAATAGACTCTGTCACTTTACGTCGAACACTAGCCAATTCTTTAAGACTAATCTTAGATTGGCCCATATAGAATTGCTCATGAAACGCCTTCTCTAACTGCCCCCAATTGAAAATGGAATGTGGGGGTAAAGTGGTGAACCAAGTGAAAGCATTCTTAGTTAGAGAGTTTGGGAAATATTTCATCCTTAAGTTTTCATTATGTGCCATGTCTCCTGCCTCTGTTAGATAACGGGCAACATGCTCGACAGTAGATTCGCTAGTTTCTCCAGCGAATTTTGTGAATTTAGGGATTTTCCATCCCCTAGGAAGTTCAGTTTGTAAGACATACTCCGACATTGCTGACACAAAATTAGGCCTATGTAGGCCTAATTTAAGACCATTCTGGGCTATAATAGTTTCGACAAGATTGGTCAAATTGTTTTGGGCTCCAAAATTATTTTGTTGAACTTGCCTAACCACTTCATCAGCATTTTGGTTTCTATTAACTAGCAACACATCAGGGATTGCTTCGATTTCCCTTTGTACAGGTTGCTCGACAACTAGTTGTTGCCTCTGATTTATGGGAATCCCATTGTTAGGCCTTTCTAAAGGGTTTTCAACAGGCCTGACATTCTGATTCTGAAGATCCTGTTGGTTACGCAATGGTGGAGTGCCAAAGAAATCAGCAATTCTCCCCATCTGGGTTGCTAACATTTGGTAACTATTGTTCATGTTTTGGATTAAGGGATTAAACACTGTACCTATTTGTTGAGTCAGCAAATTAACCATGTCGTGGTTGCTATCATCCATTTGTTGCCTTAGCGCTAACAAGGATGATGTGGTTAATGAGGGTTGGGCGTTTCGACTATAAACGCTCTGCTGAACTATGAAGAGGAGAAAATGCCGAACCATTTGTTGGCATACCATATGGGTAATCCCTATTGATCATAGGTAATGTAAATTGTGGGATGAAGGGATTAACCATTGGTGGGCTTGTTGGATGCCCTAATGTTGGTGGCACAGAAGCCATCATACTAGACTGTGTCAACGCTGTAGTGGACGACATAGACACAGGAGCAGTTACCCCTATCGTCGTCGAAGATGGCATAGAAGCGGTTACTCCTACGACATTTGCAGCGCTCGCGTCACTCACCGACGCTTGTTCTTGTGAACTTTGTGCATTGGATACAGGATTTAAAACAGGGCGAACCATTTCTGGAAAACGTTTGCCACTCCTTAAATGCATACAAAGATTAAATCACAAGTTTTCCAATTTAAGAACAAACACAGTAAAATTTCATTGGAAGAAATTGTTTCAAATTGTTTTGAAACTTAGCACAAACGGTCCCACTGGGCGTGCCAATTTGTTTACCGTGGTTTTTGGTAAACAACTGCTAGTTTAAAATTATTCGCTTGCAAGATCAACTAGTAAATCTTAAGACATATTGTGCATTGATTTCCCAGAAATTATTGAGTTTCGTTAATGTTCTTACGGTTTTAATGAAAATGATGAAGATAACCGCCAATTTCAAAGGTGTTGAAACTGTCGAAATTACTTCAAAATGATACAGTTCTGAACAGAATGTGTAAAAAGCAAGTAGAGTGTAAGGAATTTAAGAAAACAGATTAAAATTGCATTGAATGAATAGAAATTGGTGCACAAATGCATACATTGTTCTGTAACTCATTTTTCTCTCTCGCTTGGAAGTTGGAGTATGAGAATTCTGTATGTGCGTATTGTGACCCGTTTTTCCTATGAAAAACTACTATTTATACAAATAGAAAATAACTGTACCGAATATTTAAAAAATGTAACTACTACATCCATTCGACAACGGTTGTTTGATTCCAATCTGTTACCTGTCTTCAAAACCTCTTCTTGTCGAAATCACTGTCTCTACAACACTTCGATTTCAGCAAGCCTCATGTCGAAATCATCTTGACACCACCAAATAACTTAACTCTTCTCAATGTCGAAATTGACATCTTTCTCTTGAAATAATAAGTCAAACCTCGTTGACTGCATTTAATTGAGTTAGTCGAAAATGCAGGCTAACACATCCATAAAAAAATTATAACAAAAGAAGTGTTATAATAGTGGAGTCTGATTGTTTTGTACTCAGCTTTTTTTATAACAGTGTAACAACAAAAAAATTATATACTTCTCCTTCAATCAAACACTCGTCTTCTCTTCTTCATTCTTCAGACCGTTCAATTCACATTTTCTTCATTGAATTGACATCGAAAAACATTCTCCTTCTTCATTCCTCCTCTTATTCACCTTCTTCTTTTAGGCTAAGTAGGCTTTTTAAAAAGCCTTGACCTAGCCTATTTAAAAAAAGTATGGTCTGGCCTGAGTTTGATGCAGATTGAGCCTTAAGTCCCTGTTGAACGGTCTGGCCTATTCTCACTCCTAGTGAGCCTCATCTAAAAGTTATATGAGTTATTTGATTATAACACGATGATGTGTAGTTATTTAGTATCCGTTTTGTAGGTTTCTTAAAGGTGTCGCGTTCTGCTCAGATATTCAACTGGGGTACCTGAATAACTTGATATTCAGCTGAAGTTATATGAGATATTCAGTTATTTAGTATCCATGTGCCGCCAAATGATACGTCACACACTTGGATCAAAAGGGTTCGCATATTCCTCCACTCTCCTGAGCCAACCATAGAAACAAAGCATTATTCTAGTTATTTATTATTCTCTTGTTTTGTTGCCCTCTTTTTTCATTTGGTCTTATCAAGATCAAAATCAAAGCAATTGGCCAAAAGAGAAAGCAAAAACACTCAACAACCACCCTTTCAGTTTCAATTCAACACCCTTATTATTGAAGTTTTTCGTGTCTGCTAGTACAAACTAGATATCTTGAAATTAGATTTATTAAATTGGTAATTTTCAATTAAGAAGAAAGTGCTGATAAACTATCCATATCATTGTACCTATTACCTAATGTTGATAAATCCATATCCAAAAGCTTGTTTGAAAGTACTAACTGAAAAACGAAACGCAACATGTCGGTCAAAAAACACATGATAATGATAAATCTTAATAATGCACTTTAAGTCAAGCCTCAAGGCGAAACCGGTAGTTTTTAGGAGTTTGCAGCATCCCTAACAGGGAGTTCTTAATTGTTAAGAGTGTAAATTTTAGGTTAAACTACACTTTTGGTCATTTATCGTTGGCCAAAGTTTGATTTTGCTCCTTTATCTTTTCTTTTTCCCATTTGGATTATTTGTCTTTCATATTTGTGTCAGTTTGGTTTTTTATATTTTATTTTTTTCATACTTTGGTCTTTTATCTTTGATATTTATTATCGTTTGGTCCTTTAAAACATAAATTCAGAAAAATGGAGAACACTATAAATGTCTTTAAGCACAACAAGGTCCATTCGATTTATTGTTTCTTGAAAAACTCATTCAATACGCGATCAAATTGAATGAAACTAAACTCTAACTTGAATAAAATTTCACAAAGAATTCATTAGAACCAAAATTAAGCTTAGAAAAATTCTTCTGCGCAAAATCACTTCTGTAACCAAAAATTTTGAATTTGAAGTTCAAAAAATCTTCAATCTCAACAATGTTGATTTTGCTATAGAGCACGAAATTGAACGATTATTGTGCCTAAAATGCTCGAAATTCAACAAAAAATCGAAATGAGGCAAATATTTTGTTCAGAAAAGCGCTAAAAATGCAATATATCGTGAAGAACCAATTTACATCTATAAAACGTGTTTTGACTCTACGCGATCAATTTACGTCAAACCAATTGCGTTCAACTTGTATTGAGTGCAAAAATTAAACTACAGCAAAGGTTTCAACGAAAACGATGTAAATTCGAGAACGATGTGAAAAAGGAAACGCGAATGAAAGATAAAGGCCCAAACTGACACGATATGAAAGATAAAAGACCAAAGAGGGGGAAAAAGATAAATGACAAAATTGAAACTTTGGTCAAAGATGAAGGATCAAAAAACTTAGCCTACCCCCCATTGGGGAGAATGAAAAAAATGTACTTATTGGGGAGGAACTCTTAAAGGAAACACTCTCTCTCTCTCTCTCTCTAACGTGCGGAGCCACAAAAACAAATAAAAAGTTATTAGCGGGACTCATTTAATAAATTTTGTCGGGGTTCTGCATTGGAGAGATGAAGTTCTTATTAAGTACTACTATTAAAAAATTATAAATGAGTGATGTGTATACGTAACCTATTTAAGTACTAAAATAGGAGTTTCTTCATTGCGGATGCTCTTAGATTCTCTCATGTACTTGTTATGTCAAATAGGAGAGAGTGACACATACAATAAAATAATAAATACAATGAATGTTAATATCTTTTTGTATATATCGCTCTCTCATTTTTTGACACAACAAGTACTTCAAATGAACCAAGCTCGATTTTTTTGGAGAGTTTTTAAGTTTTTTCCTGCTTATATTTGAAGAAAATTTTGAGTGTCTTCTTTTTCTTTTGTTTCTATTTTTTATATTTTAATTATATTAAACGCATTATTTATTCTTCATTAAATGATTATTATCATTTTAGCATCAAATAAAAATGTTCACATATGTCGGTTTATATTTATTAGTTAGTTTAACTTAATTTTGTCAAATATTTTAAATTCAATTTATTAGTTTATCCGCTATATATGGGTCTATTTGTTACTAGATATTAGTTAGTTTGTTCGGTGATCACTAACTTATAGATCCAATAGCACTTGGATGAGATGATAGGGGTCTCTTCTAGCTTAACCAATGTTCTGAGTTCGAATCCAGCCTTCGGCATGCTATTGAAGAACACAACATCCATGAAAAAATAAGAGTAGTTAATCCTAGATGTAGCATCAACCAAAAATATATTCCCATCCGAGCGATCATCATCACCCTGAATTGCATAAAAGAAAGCGGGATTATCTGCCTGCATGCGCTTCAAATTGTCCAAAACATGATGACCCCCACCACCAAGGGTTAGTTGTCTAGTGCTACTCATATGTACAGGATTCCAAGAAAAATAGAGAAGAGGAGAAGGAGACAGAGGCGACTCCAGTTCTCGTTCGTGGTATGTCGTTCATCGGCGTCAGTTCTCTTCCAAATTTCGTTCGTCGTGTGTCGTTCACGCTCGCACTTGGAAACAATGAGAAGAATGAATAGGGAAGAGAACAGAACAAGGTGGACGGCGTACGTGGGTGGCGGTCGAGTATCTGCATCTCAGGCGTGCGTGGGTGGTGGTTAAGCGTCACCAATGTGGGTGGATGGTGGGTAACAATGGTGTGAGAACTTAGATGTGAGAGAAGACAGGAGACAGAAGGTTCCGAGCTAGAAGTATTCTGAATGATTTCTAGCCTGCGGGGGACTATTAGATATTTAGTTGGTTAGGTACTTAAGTGAGATTGTTAGTTTGTTATGAGTAGGTTTGTTAGTAGTCAGGGAATGCTTATAAATAGGCTCGATGTAATCATTTTATATCACTTTTTTCTTCAATATAAGAGTCCTCTAAACTTTCCTCTCTTATTTTCCATGAATGTCATGTTCTTCAATACATGCAGCAGTGTTAAATCTATTGAGGGAGAGCTTTGTCGCCCATTGTGATCCTACCCAGCTCGAGAAATTAGTCTCTGCAGTTGTGCGCAGAGGTTACCCGATTTATACTAAAAATAACTAATTTATCAGTTGTTCGCTATTTTTATCAAACAACCTATACATGCAATTGCAACCACATAAAGACATGTTTGGTTTGTTTAGCAATAAGCAGCATTTGAGCCAAGCCTTTTTTTGATTAGATTTTTTTGGTTCGGATCATTGCTGACTACCCACAGAGTGTCCTGACGCTTTCAACAAAAGACTAACCTCCGTTCGTGTTTAGGATCAAATTTCGTATTGGTCAACACTGAGTTTGCCCACTACGAGAATTGAATCTAGGAGCACCAGATCGACTCCCCTTATCTCAGGGTAGAATAAGCCACTAGGCCAACGGTGTTCGTTCTTTGTTTGATTAGATGGTAGAAAAGCAAGTGAAAAGTGGAACTACTAAACGACAATATAAGACTTACTTTTGGATTCTTAAGCCTTACTCTTGAGCTGTCAGGGTCCAACCATAACACTTCTAGACAAAGAGCGGTCACATTGGGTTGGGCCCAAACCCAATATGCGACAAAGTGCATGTCAAACAAATCAGCTTCACCCATATTATGGCCTTTATGATTTATTCATTCATTCAATGAACATAGCGTAGTTTTGTCCAAAACACAAATAGTCAAATAGTACAACACAACCTAATTGACTAATTTAAAATCAATAACCTTTTGTCAAAAAAATAATTGTATGGATATTTTTATAAATAAAACAAAAATGAATACTGTTCAAAGGAAATACATTTAAGTACCATCAGAGGTTGATCCAATTTCTAAGTGATAATTGGGCACACTTGGACCAGTCAGATTTCACGGTGTAGATTATCTTCAAAACCGGTAGTTACTGCGCGGATAACACAATAACCAAAAAGAAATATAGTTAAGCTGTTATGAAATTATTTTAGTAGTGGTTTGTAAAAATGTCTCTGATATTTGATATTAATTAAATAAACTAAGTATCAAAAATGAAATTATTTCATTCATTACAGAGATACGAATTTGTGAAAATGAGCAATTATTATTTTTATTTCATATATAACAAAGCACCGATTTGTTAAAATATACATTTCTTTTTTGTTAATTTAGGGGTGGGGGATATTTATGGTAGTTTAGCACATCTTAGATATCGATATTGCTAGTCCATCTAAATTTCATATTTTTAGGATTTTTTGCATGATATAAAAGTTATCTGTGTAATTTGTTTGAAGTTTTTATTTTAATAACAAAAAACTATTAGTTATTTAAAAAAATAATTGGTTGTTCCTCGGTGTTGATGGTGGTTGAGAAAAAAACAGGGAAACGAACAAAGGAAAGGGGTTGTAGTACAGATCCAACAACAAAAACTACTACTTTCGGGACCAGGGGCCCAAGTGTCACTTACCACACGTGCTCTTAAAGCAGAGAATAAGTTATATGAGTTGTTCAAAAAAAAAAAGTTATATGGGCCTTAGCGACCCGCCACCCTTTTAGATGTACCATTCCAATGAGACGTGTTTCGTTGCAGAATTTAAAGAGACGTGTTAAATCGTTTGTAAATTATTACAACATTTTTTTTTTGACGAGATATTACAACATTTTAGAATCAATGACAATGGTCAATGACAATAGATGGCATTTAAAAGCTAGATTTAAATGAGACAGCAACTCGGTGCTTAGGTTCTGTTTGGTAAAAAATAGCAAATAACAGATAAACTAGCGGATAGCGGATGAGCAGATAGCAAATAATGTATTTGGTAAAACTAGCGGTTTAAATAGCCGATAAATGTAAAATGACGTAAAAGAATACTTAACTAATGATTAAACTATTTAATGATGACAAAATGTTTAATAAGGAAGGAGAAGTAATTTAAGAAAAATAAAAGGGGTAATAATGTCAAAAAAGTGATACGCTATCCACTAGTGTTTGAGGAAAAAAATTATACTTGAAGCCTATGAAAAAACGATAAACGCTACCCAAAAAATATTAAACGTTAGTGCTTACCAAATACATGTATTTTTCACCCGCTAGTTTCATCCGCTATCCGCTAGCGGATGGGATGCGCTAAAAAGAGCCTTAGTGTATTGATCATAAAAAAAAGACATTAGTATAAAGAATACGCATGTGTTTTGGATTTCAGTTTACCTATAAAAACACTGTACATATTGTTTCATAGTAAAACGGAATGGCGCAAACAGAACAGGGCTTTCTCGGTTTTGGATCACCATAGCTAAGAAATAATGGTTTTTTTTTTACCCTCACCTATTCACCCCATACCCCCACATAAAAGTGAAACCCGAAAATACACCCCACTTAAAAAATTCGCTCCGATTTACCTACTAAAAGATAAATCCGATTTTGGTTTTTACCCAATATCGGATTTATCTTTTAGTAGGTAAATCTAATTTCCCTAAAAAAAAAGAAGGCTTAAATGCACGTTACCCCCCTGCAAATATCCCCATTTTCCATTTACCCCCCTGCAAAATTTTTTTTTAAAAAAAACGCCTTGCAAATATTAAGTGTTTCTAGTTACCCCCCTCTGTTAACTTTTCTGTTCAAAAAAATGACGTGGCAAACGGAACGCCACGTCAACACCCTATGTCATCACTGCCACGTCAGCAACCAGTAGATGGCTGCCACGTGGCAGTGTTGTTACACTCAAAATAAAATTTGAAAATGGCTTGGGTAGGACTTGAAATCACAACCTCTAACTCACAAGCAAGGGGAATTACCACTGAACCAATGCTATATTTGTGATATTACACGAGTTCTTATTTATTTATGTTGTTAAAGTTCTTCTTCTTCAGATTTGCTCCTTCGAATCATTCTTCTCCAGATCTGCTCCTTCGAATTCTTCTTCTCCACCTGCTCCTTCGAATTCTTCTTCTTCAAATCAAACAGAAGCAAACCCCACACACCATGGAAATAAAAACTCAGATCTGGAAAACGATTGAAAACGAAATGGAAAACCCCACACGTTTGATATCGCTTGATTTCGTTTGATTTTGTTTTGATTCCGTTTTGATTTCGTGAATTTCATCTAGAGGATTTCGTTTCGTTTATGGGTTTGATTTTGTTCAATTCGTTTTTTGATTTCTTCAATTTGAGTTTCTGGGTTTATTATTGTTGTTGAGGATGATGATGAATTCTGCTACAGAATTGATGATGATGAGGAATGATGATGATGATGATGATGATGGTGAATTCTGCTACAGAATCATTTTTTATGTGATATATATTAATAGTTGGCTTAACATTCACAATAATTGATGTGGTTCAATGGTAATAGTGAGTGGGTATAACTAAAGGGTCTTGGGTTCAACACCCATATCCCCCAAATTCCGTAATTTTTTAGTAACAATGTGTCATTGCTGACGTGGCAGCCATCCATGTCATTGCTGATGTGGCAGTCATCCAATAATATGGTGACACGCGGCAGTTCCGTTTGCCACATCTTTTTTTTTAACAGAAAAGTTAACAGAGGGGGGTAACTAGAAACGTTTAATATTTGCAAGGTGTTTTTTAAAAAAAAATATTTTTGCAGGGGGGTAAATGGAAAATGGGGATATTTGCAGGGGGGTAACGTGGATCGAATTTACCCCACCTAAAGTAAATCCACTTTTGTTAATTTTAAAAGCAGATTTACCTTAGGTGGGGGTTAAATCCGCTTTGTGTATTAAAAATACCCATTTTTTATTTAAATTTTTTTAAAAAGGTTATAAAAATACTACTAAAAATCCGTTAAGAGTCAAAACTAATCTAAAAATTATAAAAACACCACTAAAAATCTAATAAAACCAAAATAAGGTTATGCAAATTTTTGAAGATTTTTTGGAGATTATGAAGAATTAAAAAAATTAATAAAAAATAGTAAACGATAGAATTTGGGATTTTGAGCCCCTTTCACGAAAGAAGTCATTTCTTGAGGAGTTATGATCCCTGATTTTTTTTGGATTTAATGGCCGTGGTTTCATTACAATCTGAGTAGGTTGCCCAAAAATCAATTTTTTAGCCTAAATTATTCACCCAACGTACAACATCGTCACGTGTTAACGAACTACCCATTAAACAGAACCAAAAGACGACCGATATTCATATCTATTTTATTTTTTTAAAAAAATAATTTTAATTTTAATTGCAAATCATATTTATTTACCCAATAGGTAAATCCGATTTGCAAAAAAAAAAGGGAAAATCGGATTTACCCCCACCGAAGGTAAATCCGCTATGTTATTTTTGAAACTCGAATTTATCTATTGGGTAGATAAATCCACTTTGAAAAAAAACAAAGCGGATATACCTTGGGTGGGGGTAAATCCAAGCGAGTTTTAATTTGGCAAGAGTATTTTTGGGTTTTAAAAATTATGTGGGGGTATAAGTTTAAATGGTGGAGGTAAAAAAAAACCCAGAAATAATTAATGACGTTCTGGTCTGTAATTCCTTTTTTTTTTGGTAAAAAGATTTCATATTTATCTCTCAAAATGAATGGTTTTTTTGGGTACAATGAATGGTTTTATCTTCACGTAAAAACAAAAATAAAGTGAGGCTCATGCATGTATTTATATTTTTTGACAAAATGCATGCATTATATAAATATAAACTTGACAAGGATCACATATAAACTATACTAAATTGCAGAATCCTCGAGTCTTACCTCCTTATCTCTCCACCAGGACCTGGAGGGAAAGAGGCCAGAGAATCCAATCAAACATAAGAACGATGTAGTGGAGAAGAGTCCTACCACTACCAGCGTTGGTTGAGGATGAGGAAATTGCATGTAGCACAGATGGAAAAGCGCATTTGTGACACGACGGACGATGGAGTGGCTTAAGAGACTGAGGCTTTGCAACGAGACTCGCATATTGCAGTTGCAAAGGCCATTCTCCAGAATGACCATCACAACCAATTTGAGGTCTGGGTTTTTTGGTTAACCAAAAGTTTTGTTGTTGAATCGGAAGACAATGAATTATTTATAAACAAAGCTGAAAGAGTACATGACAATATCTTTGAAATAAAAGTCTTTCTTGGTGCCACTATACCTAAACCTTCAAGTGTTAGAAAGTTAGGAAGGCAGCCTTTTCAATCTCTCAAGTTTTTTTGCGAAATTTAAAACTTGAGAGAATGGGAAGAAGCCATATCATAATTGAGCTACCTCTTCAATCTCTAAACTTCGGAAAAACTAAGGGATACATAGCAACAATCTGTATTGCAACGGGATACGCAAAAACCTTCAAAAATATGCATTATCCTGACATGACCCCAAAGTAATTCCTAGTTAGGGAGATGTTAAGAGTATCCTACATTAGATAATGTCCGGTCAAATATCATGCACAACCAAAAAGATCAATCATGGGATAATTAGCGAATGATGTGAAAGGTTGCAAGAGCATCATTGGATATAACCGCACCCAAATAAATGAAGCACTGCGAACTACTAATCTCTCAGTATGTACAAGTGATTCAACATAAAAATGTTGTGATATTATTAGATATATGAAATAACAAACACAAAAAGCAATGATATGACTGTCAGTTAAGATAAGTCCATTGTACACCGGTGCAAATGCCAAACATCAATCTGATGAAAAAGATGGGAGGTATCTAGAGCCAACTACTTCTTTTCACGTAAAGTCCAGCAATGTCACTCTGCAATCGCTAAAAATTTTCGATATAGTCTTAGTCTTGCAACGAAAGGCTACTTACTAATGAGAAACTAATCATGCTTTGACAGGCAATGCACGCGGCCTCCATAATCCCAGCCTGTACTTGTGTGCGTATTTCAATATTAACTTCCTCTGAAAAGCAGAAAGTAGTTATGAGAAAGTCTGCAAGTGGGAGCTAACTGCTATCTGGAGGCCAAAAATATTCAAATACATGTCACCTTAAAATCAATGTAACACTATTACACTACAAAAACCCCAATCTTACAAAAGTGGAAAGGTCGTTGTACTCCCTATCTACAAGTCCTCAGATCGAAAAACCAAAACTGTATCGAGAGAAGTGACCACAACAACAGTTTCATTGATTTATCTGGTGCACATGCATCTTGGATGCACATGCACAAAATGTAAGTACTTATCGAAAAAAATGCACAAAATGTAAGTTACAAAATAATCTGATATCTAACACCCTCCCACATTTGGTATTCAAAAAATGAAATAAATTTTGGTAATTTAAGCTGATAACCCTAACAGCCATGACGCTGTTTTAATTGGTGTGATTCATTCGCCTATAGGCATCTTAGATGCTAGTAATATAACTATATACCTTCAAACAAAGGCATATGCTTAGATGCAGATGACAGTGCATCAAACACACAGACATCTGTATAAAACTTAATAGCTAATACTTAACTACGTGTACAGGTTGTTACAGGTGCATCATTTTCTTGTAGCAAGTTAGTGCCAGCCAAATTGCCAAGTGAAACATCAAGAAGGGATGTGCAGAGCCAGAAATCAGGAATGGCAGTATGCATTGAAAGGGGGAAGTTTTTTGACTACGACAAATATATCTGGGTTCAAAAGTACTAGATAATTTTTTAATGACCTCGACAAAAATATCTGTGGGTTCGAAAGTACAAGATAATTTTTTAAATAGGTAATTTATGGAAAGTCCCGACTCTCTTAAAAGCTTAAATTGATAAGTGAAGGCTCGGGAATGACTTCATTATGCCCGTGACAATTTATTTCGTAAAAAAATGCAAAAAGCAACATGCCAAAGTCCTAAAGACTGCTTAAGATTTACTGAAAATTACAATGCCAGTCATTAGATTTACTTACTGACTTCATAGTTATAACAAAACTTAGCCTGCTTAATTATTAAGGAAAATTGTTGAACGGTCACCCCCAAATTTTTGAACTCCATGTACATTGATTAGTAAAATTGTTTTGAGGCCCCCACCCGTTTCAGCTCCACCCAAGTGATACTTTTCTTGACAGTGGTGAAATTGCTTCTTCATTTTCCTTGGACGCAATGTTTCAAGCACAAGCTTAGTTGTTTTATAAGGGAGATCCGGTTGCATATTTGGCTAAAAAGAGAATTTTTTCCAACACATATCAAGGGTATATACCAATCTATAGAAGTTAGGGTTATAAACATTTGATTTTATACTTTCATTTCAAGGGTTGCACTAGACAAAGTGAAGAATCAATAAGCACTTGCACTGGGAATGTAAACAAACACAAGAACAAATAATTACACATAAGAAAGACTGAATAAACAGAGAAAACGAGTAGAGAATAAAGATTATTACATGTTTGCAAGGAATACCGAGCTTCTTGAGCTTGAGTGTGCGAGTGACAAGAAGCTTCTGGAAGTCACCAAATTCAGAATCAAGCTTGGCGACGTGAGATTCCACTCCGTTCCCTATTCCAGTTAGAAACTCCGGTATTCCAACCTTCACTGAAAACCGTAACAATCTATGAGTATCAAAAAGAAGGAATGAGAAGCCGTTAAAGGGAAGCAAGAGGAGGAAGTATTACCAACGTAACGAGTTGATTTGGAGAAGGATCTAGAAGAAGAGTAAAGCGAAGAAGAATGCGGGACTGTGGAGAACAAATTAACACCTCCGTTTCTGATAACTCTTTGCAATTGCAACCAAAACGTAGCCATGTTGCTTCGAACTTCAACCTAATATCGCCGCTGGTCGCTTGAGGCCGGAGGCCGAGGGGAGTTTGGGGTGTAAAATTCCGCCGTTATTATAAACGACGTCGCTTCCGGTTGATATTATCTCCTGTCTTGGTATAGGGGCCCAATTGGCCTAATTTACTAAGAGGCCCATATTTTTTCAATTTTATTCGGCGCATGCTTTTCCCACATCCCTCCTTACTCACCCCACACCTCCTAACCCTGCGAAATGACCAAAAGGCCATTAATAAAACGCGTATTTTTTGCCGATTCGGTTACGGGCAACTGAACACGGGTATTTTTTGAGACACACCCTTTTTTCTCAATTTTAGAGGATTCAGGGCACCCCCACCGAATGAAGTGTATGACACACGCCTTCTATTTAATGCAAATACAGAGAAGTATATGACATCACTAAAATGGAGCCAGAGATAACCATAGCTTGAACCAACTCAGGGTACAACTCAACCATCTTAAACGCACCATAGCTGAAACCAACAACTATGCACTTCTCAACTCCAAGCTTCTTCAACCCTATTGCCAAACACTCTGCTTGAAATTTTGGTGACCTCTCGACTTTGTTAGTCACTGAACCTCCGAAGAATAGAAGATCGGGAACATAAATTGCATACTTTTTAGCTAGTGCACCAATTTGGGTTTCGCAATGATTTGGGGCTTTTCGTCCTTCTTTTTGGGCTTCGTAGTGGTTTCTGATGTTAGAGGGAGATTCGGTGGGGGTGCCCCGAATCCACTAAAATTGGAAAAAAGGGGTGTGTCTCAAAAAAATACCCGTTCGGTTGCCCATAACCAAATTTATTCAGTTACCCATCCCCGAATCGGTGAAAACACGCACTCTACTTAAGGGTATTTTTGAAATATTTGGAGTTAAGGGGTGTTGGGTGAGTGGGAGGGGATGTGGAAAAAGTCAAACCCTTTTATTCGGACGCAGCTATTTCCACCATCCTTTTAAATTTTCTTCCCCCTCGTAAGCTCCCGGCTCCATTTCGTTGTAATCTTTTTATTTAGGGTATGTTTGGATGAAGGTTTAGGAGGGGAGGGCTTGATTTTCAATCCTAAATTGAGGAAACTATAAAACGTTTCTAAACAAAAATGAAGTGTGATTAACAATGTTTTATCATTTTTTATCATGTTGTTCTTTCAATTTTTTAAAATGTTAAATAAATATTAAAATATAAACCAAACCCTCGAAAGCCCTCCCCTCCTAAATCCTCCTCTCAAACATACCATTGGCTTGTTTACATTTAAAAAAAATTAGAGGTGGTGAAGGGTTCATTTTTAAGGTGTTCTGTACCGTATCTCCGATCTAGGAGGTTGATCCGAGATAGATGGTAGGTTGAGTCGTTGATCCGAGATGGTCCGATCCGAGGTGGGGTGTTGTACCTGCAAAGACACTCTAACGCTCAAGTCAGTGAGGTAGTCGATCACAAGTGTATGAATGAGAGAGATAGCTTACCATTAATGAAGCATTAAATGAGTATTTATAGAGTTTGGTGGTGTTGACCTAATGAATCTGGATCATTGAATCAGATTGTTTGATTTGAGCCGTTAATGATTGGATTTGTCACCAATGTGGGCCTTTTGTTAATGGACTTATTTGTTACCAGACAAAATTGGGCCTTATCCATAACATAAGGTAATGTGTGTATACCAATTTCCTTTTTTTCATCATTCTTTTCAAAAATATTGACATTTCCGTTACGAGGGTTTGGTCTATGATAGAGAGATAACATAAAGGACTAACCGAATATATGAAAATAAAAGGACCCGAGAAACAATTTTGTCTAAAATATATTACATTATTCCATAAAATTTTAGAAGTGCTCCCGATAAACATTACTTTTTTTTATATTTTTTTAAATATGTAGTCTAAACTATAAAAATATAATAAACACTCCCTAAACTATTTTATATACATCAATTTAGTCTCTCAATTACTTTTCAAACAGAGGAGATGACGGATAATTCAAAGACTGAGTTGATTAATTTAGAATAACTAAAGGATTATTTATTACATTTTTATAGTTTAATGACTAAATTAGAGATATGGTTATAATTGAGTACCAAATGGAGAGTTTGCTCTGTCTTAGACTCGTCTCATTAGTCCCTAGAATGGACCCTTTATAAAATTCCAAAAACTACTAATATTATTAATATCTAATTTTTTGGTATAAATCAGGTATCTTATACGCGCAACTGCGAAGATTAATCCATCGAACAGGGTAGGACCACCTCTACCATCTCATTCAATGCTCTTGGGTATTATTAATATGTAATTATTAAAATACAAAAATTTAAGGCTATGTTTGACAAAAAGTAGCAGATATCGGATAAGCTAGCTTATAGCAGATGAGATAGCGGATTGAATTTAAAGTGTTTGGTAAAATTAGCGGTTGAAGTAGCTTATAAATATAGAACTACATAAATAGACATTTGTAATTAATGCTTAAAATGAGAGAGAAAATCATTTAAAAATGGGAAATTTAATAAAGTAATGAGCGTAAAATTGAGACAATAAAAAATGAAATGCCATAAGCTATAAGCACAAACTCTACTTCAAGTAGCGTTTCAAAAAATGCTATAAGCTAGTGAAAAAATGCTAAAAGCTAAGTGTGTCAAACACTTATAACGAGCCGATCCGCTATAAGCTAGCGGATCAACATTGCCAAACAGAGCCTAAATAACCACAATTATTTTATGGATAATGCTTAAGGTCACGAATAGTAGTTCGTGGAGACACCCACAAACCTTTGTCGGGTTATGCGGTGAAAGTTTGACATTTCTTTTTGACGACACTGCCTATGTGGTATTAATTAGATCTGTGTTCCGGTGTCGGGGAAGAAATTTTCTTGGTTTTGCTCAGATGGAATCTCTATGAGCAGGTTGGACAGGTTTTTGATTTCAGAGGGTCTTATGGTTGATTGGGAGATCACAGGTCAGTGGATTGGCAATCGGGACATCTCCGATCATTCACCTATTTGGCTTCTTCGGTCATCGAATGATTGGGGCCCGAAGCCGTTTCGTTTCTTCAACGCATGGCTGAGTCATGATGACTTTTTACCTTTTGTTCAGTCTTGTTGGAATGGTTTTAGCAATACAGGTCATAAGACTTTTGTTTTAAAAGAAAAGTTGAAGTCTCTCAAAGGAAGCATTCGGAGTTGGAATAAAGAGGTTTTTGGTAAAGTCGACTTGAACATTGATACTCTAGTTCGGGATCTGAATTCGTTGGACGATATGTTGTGTGAAGGGTGGGATAGTGACGTTGTGGCAAACAGAAGAGAAGTTGCTGCCTCGCTTTGGAAGAAAATTCGTGCGAAAGAATATTTCTTGGCTCAAAAGTCTAGAGCAAGGTGGATAAAGGAGGGGGATATGAATTCAAAATACTTCCACTTTCTAATGAGGTATAGAAGAAGACGGTGTAGTGTGGTTATTCTTAGAGATAACGGGGAGCAAGTGGAGGAGGTGGATGCGGTGAAATCTTTTGTAAAACAACATTTTGAGAAGTGCTTTTCTGAGGCAAATCATAATAGGCCACTTTTGGGCGGTCTTCAATTCAAGCGTTTGACTTCATCTCGAGCGGATTCTTTGATTCAACCTTTTACTGAGGAAGAAATAAGGATGGGTGTCTGGGAGTGTGATGGGGATAAAAGTCCTGGTCCGGATGGATTCAATCTCAACTTCATTAAGTCTGGTTAGAGTTTCATGAAAGAGGATGTGGTAGGTTTTTTCAATGAGTTTTTCGCGAATGCTTTCCTCCCTAAAGCTATCTTGGCTTCATTCATCGCCTTGGTTCCTAAGAACGATAATCTGCAAGGTTTGGGGGAGTTTAGGCCTATATGCTTGATTGGGTGCATATACAAAATATTGGCCAAGGTCTTAGCTTTTCGGCTCAAGAAAGTTATGCCAAGTATTATTTCTCATCATCAATCAGCATTTATAGGGGGGCGACAAATTCTTGACGGTGTTGTGGTGGCGAACGAGTTGGTTGATTATGCCAAAAGAAGCAACGAAGAATGTATGTTGTTCAAGGTGGACTTTGAAAAAGCTTATGATTCCATCTCTTGAAATTTTTTGTTTTACATGTTGACTAGAATGGGTTTCCCCCAACGTTGGATTGCTTGGATTAAGTCTTGTGTGTGTACTAGCTCCATGTCGGTTCTAGTGAATGGTAGCCCAACTCAAGATTTCAAAGTTCAGCGTGGTCTGCGACAAGGGGACCCTTTGTCGCCTTTCCTCTTTCTTATAGTGGCAGAGGCCTTGTCGGTGATGATGATGAAGGTGGTGGATATTGGTGATTATCAAGGTTTTTCTTTAAATGAGGATTTGAACTTTTCTATTCTTCAATTTGCGGATGACACAATGTTTGTGGGCAAAGCTTCTTGGGCAAATCTTTGGAGTATCAAGTCTATTTTGAGATCCTTTGAGCTTGTTTCCGGTTTGAAGGTAAATTTTCACAAGAGCAAGCTTATAGGTATCCACACTCCGGATGCGTTTTTGGAGAGAGCTAGCACTTTCCTATTTTGTAGAACGGAATCTATCCCCTTCAAGTTTCTGGGAATCCCAATTGGTGCTAATCCGAGGAGGGAAGCAACTTGGAGCTATGTTTTAGGAGCAGTTAGAAAGCGGTTGTCTTTGTGGAAGGGTCGGTTTCTATCCATTGGAGGCCAGGTAACTCTTATAAACTCCGTTCTTAATAGTATGCCGCTATATATGTTTTCTTTCTATAAAGCTCAGAAGGTAGTAATCAAGAAGATGGTTAAAATCCAAAGGGATTTTCTTTGGGGTATCAAAGAGGGGGAGAGGGGAATGTGTTGGGTGGCTTGGGATAGTATTTGTAAACCAAAGGAAGAGGGAGGTCTCGGGATCAAAAACCTGGAATTATTTAATATAGCTTTGTTGTCTAAGTGGAAATGGAGAGCTTTATCGGATCCCTGTGTGAGTTGGAGTCGTATGTTATCTTGTAGGTACGGAGATTTGGCCTCTTCATTAGTTCAGGATTTGGTGGATGGTAATCGTCGTAGGGACTCGGGATCCATTTGGTGGAGGGACTTGGTGAACTTGGATGTTAATGTAGAGGAACAAAGAAGGTTTGCTTGGTGTGTTAGAAGAGATTTGGGTGACGACGCTTCAATTAATTTCTGGAAAGACTAATGGCTTGGGATTGACCCTTTGTTTAAGGTCTTTCCTCTCCTGTATAATGGTGTTGGACAGCAGAATTTAACGGTTGCTGAATCCGGTGTCTGGCATTTTGAGATATTGTTTATCTAAAAAAAAATCGGTGTTACACTATTTGAGATATTGACACTTGTTTCGTGGTTAGTATTCATTGAATTCTCTCGCTGGAAATAGCATTACTCTTATTTTATTTAAAAAAAAAGTCTCTCGTGCTTTAGGCATCCGTAGTTGATGAGCTTATCTGTCGCCATCATGGTTTGAATTTGAAATTGAACTTCCCTGATCGGAATAGCCGCTGCATCAGAAGATATGTCCTCATGAATTGATTGAACCCACTCCAACTACTGAGACCTAACCTTCCCTCCCTCACTCGCCCATTGAATCTCCATCGCAACAATATCCCCTCTTTGCGTTTCCATGAATTGTCAGCAAAATAGTACTACGACGCATCTGGAATTGGAACTGAAATTGGATTTTTGTGGATTATTAGGACAAATTCAAACACCATTTTGTTCTTCACCTCTCCTTTCTCTTCTTTCTACACATTCTACACATATATTAAAATATATAAAAGGCACAAACATACTATAATTGAAGCCAAAGCCAGTGTCAACTGTCAAATTCATGCCGGTATATCATTGAAAAGTGCACAAATTCTATGATTAAAAAATTAGAATAAAATTTTTTGAATTTGCTTTGCTCAGCGTGAGTCCTCTGTGGTCCGAATAGTTTTCTTTTTCATTATCACTAACCAAAATTTCCATAACAAACAAAAAATAGAAAGAAAAAAAAAACACAAAAGAACCTAATTTCCCCGAGGACAAAGTTAAAAGAGGGGTCGAAAAACTAAACAGAGAAATAAAGAAGAAAATAAATTAATATTTGGCAGCAACATTAACACGCATCGGCTTTAGTTGCCACTGAGATCTTGAACGGAGTCCATGCGGCGGCGCAAGCAGGGGCTATAGCGTCTCTGTATTGTGAATCAGATGGTACATCCATAGAATAAGAAGAAGAAACAAAGCATGGAGACGAGAGCAACGGACTCGAATGCCATCACCACTCCCCAAACCAACTCGTCCACAATGGAAATGCTCATCAGCTCCGACCACCGCATTGCCGGTAGTTTCAGCGACACCCAACGGAAGAACGATGCCATCACACAGACACACAACACTGTTTCAAATCAAAGCGCCTTCCTTTGATTTGCAGTTTTGCACTTGTAAATGAAAAAGGGATGTGGTTGGGATATTTATTTGAGGATTTTAATCACCGTATATTACTGCTGAAATTTTTTTATTACACACTGCCCAACAAAGCATGTGGTGCTTACAAGGTGTAATTACAATTTCATTCATTTTGTTTTCTAACTACTGTTAGTTGTTTTTTTTTTCAAGACCAGAGTATCTACCGCCAAACGCAATGACTAATCTTCGGATTGGAGACATCTCGGAGGGTGGAACAGCTATCTCAGGATTTGAAACTGCTTTGTACCTAAGGTGAGGATCGAACCCTCAACACTTGATTAACAGAGGATGAGTGTTTTACTCAAAAGAAACTCCTCTTGACCTTATATATATATATATATATATATATATATATATATATATATATATATATATATATATATAATCAATATCTATTTATTCAAACAAACAACTTACAAAAATACAATTTTAGACATCTTCATTTTTTAATACATCGCCACTTTTGTGGACAATAATGTATTTTTGTTTTATTTCTCATTTTTAATTCTATTCTCTCTCTCTCCCTCTTTCAATCTCACATTTCCAAATATTTCTCACTTTTTTAAACATCTACTATTTGTGGCCCCCACACCTTTTATTTAAAAATATTTCTTTTCCCATAGTAAATAGGAGTTAACTGTATATTATTTAATATTAATTTAATTTAATTATATTATATAGTAGATTAAAAAAATTGGGAAAAGAAATATTTTTAAATAAATGGTGTGACGACCACAAATAGTAGATGTGTAAAAAAGTGAGAAATATTGGGAAATGTGAGATTGAAAAAGAGAGAGAGAGAATAGAATTAAAAATGAGAAATAAAACTAAAATACATTATTGTCCACAAAAGTGGCGATGTGTCAAAAAATGAAGATGTCTAAAATTATCTTTTTGTAAGTTGTTTGTTTGAATAAATAGATATTAGATTAGATGAATAAATAGATATTAGATTAGATAGATAGATAGATTAGATTAGATTAAATTAAATTAATATTAAATGATATACAATTAACTCCTATTTACTATCTAATCTAATATATATTTATCTATCTATCTATTTATACAAACGAACCACACTTAAATTACCCAAATAAGACTCCCTATTTACTTGACAACCCATCTAACTAAAGACAACATTGTAATTTACTATCACACCTTTTTTCAAATTTCTTCTCCCAAAATCTACTTTCTTCTCACTCCCACTTTTTTCCTACTTTTCCCTACTTTTTTTTTTCAATTTTCAAAATTCATATCAAACTCACCCACTTTCTTTTCCCACTATCTACTATAATCTACTAATCAGCTAAACTTATCAATTGGAACTACAAGAAACTTGCATTGATATATAAAAAACACGGGATAACTGCACTAATATATAAAAAAAATACGAGATTAATATCTAAATATCTATTTATACAAACAAACCACATTTAAATTGCCCAAACAAACCACACTTAAAAAAGACAACATTGTAAATTACTATCGCACTTTTTTAAAATTTCTTCTCTCAATCCACTTTCTTCTCACTCCTACTTTCTCATAATTTTTTCTCAAATTTTAAAATTCTAATTAAACTCAATCACTTTCTTTCCACACTATCTAATACAATCTATTAATCAACTAAAGTAACCAATTGAAACTACGAGATAACTGCACTGATATATAAAAAATACGGGATAACTGTACTGATATCTAAAAAACAAGAAGATTTAATAACTATTTAAACTACTGATTAATACTTAAAGCACATTTAACAAATATTTGTCACTAATATCTATAAAAGGACAAATAATTGTCACGGATAAATGATAAAACACGGGATAAATATCTCTTATTGATAATCTAATATCTATTTATCTAATCTAATCTAATCTAATATCTATTTATCTAATCTAATCTATCTAATCTAATCTAATATCTATTTATTCAAACAAACCACACTTAAATTACCCAAACAAGCCTCCCTATTTACTTGACAACTCATCTAACTAAGGGCAACATTATAATTTACTATCACATTGTTTTCAAATTTCTTCTCCCAAAGCACTTTCTTCTCACTCCCACTTTTTTCAACTTTCTTTTTTTTTTTTCAAAAAAGTTTGAAATTCAAATCAAACCCACTCATTTTCTTTTCCCACTATCTACTTTTTTTTGACAATATCTCACTATCTACTATAATCCACTAATCAACTAAAATAATCAATTGAAACTATGAGATAATTGCACTGATATATAAAAAAAACACGGCATAACTGTACTGATATATAAAAAACAAGGGATAACTGCAATGATATATATAAAAACAAGGGATAGCTGCACTGATATATAAAAAACACGTGATAACAACACTAAAAAAATATTGCACTGATATATAAAAGAACACGAGATAAATGCACAGATTGTTTTTAAATGATGCTTTTACATTTTTAGATTTTAATATTTATCTATTTTTTTATTTAAGACTCATTTTTTATCTACTTTAAATTTATCTTTTTTTCACAGGGTGCTGAGACTATTTAAATTATGTCTAAGTTCATTTATAAAAATAACACGCAACACCCGTGCGTATGCACAGATATCCTACTAGGTATATATAAAAGGTATGTTAGGTTCTTATTTAAAAAAAAGGTAGGTTAGGTATAAAATATAAATATTTAACATGAGATGCATATTTAGTTATTACTAGTATTATTTACTAAAATTTCATATAGTTGATATAAAATATTTACTAATTTATTAATAGAGTATATTTAGAATAAAATTTCAAATCTCTAACATTCAATATGCTTTTTGGTCTTAGTGATTTTTATTTATTTTTATACAAAGGAGTGGAGGGTGCGTAAATGAAATCCTTAAATCGATAGTGATATTTAAACTCGTATTCTCATATGATATGAGGCATTTCTTTATCAACTGGACAAAATTTATTAAGTTATACAAGTATTTTTTTTGTCGAGACCAGGGTATCCACCGCCACGCAGTGACTAATAGACAATATAGATATTTATTAAAAAGAAAGACATCTTAACCAAAAGAAAATACGTCTTAGATATAAGTCAAAGTCTAGGAATTACGGTGAGTCTCCTTTCATAAGCATTTTCTTTATATAAATTAACTAATAAGCTATTTATGCTTAGTGATTTTTGGAAGAATCCCACAGAAAAAAAGAAGACACTTGGAACAATATTTTAAAAGTGAATTTCAAAAAAAATCTTGCATTTGAATGTGAAATATAATAGAATCACATGTAAAAACATGTAGAATCTTGCGAGTTCAATAACATAATTGATTTTACCTTTTTTATTTATTACGAAGGCAAAAACAAAAACCAAAAGTAAAAAAGGCCTAAAGCCTTATAGAGGAAACACCAAAAATTAGATAATTGATTTTATTTAAAACAAAAACCAAAAGTAAAAAAGGCCTAAAGTCTAGAAACACCAAAAAATTAGATAATTGATTTTATTTTATACAAAAGCTAAATATTATTGACTTGCATCATAATCAATTCTAACCACCGATTTTTTTTACGATAGTCATTTAGTGCATTTCATTAATAATCAAACTGGAAATACATGTAGCAATCTCAGAATATTTTTAAGGACTAGCTCGTAATAAGACCACCCTTGTTAGAGAGTAACATTCCTCCTAGCAAACTCAACATGAGAGTTGTAATTAAAAAAAAGTGAAAAGACTATTGCAAAAGCCCAGCAAAACACCAAATTCAGAAGTTACAAGCATCTTAGAGTTAAAGGCGTCTACCACCCACTTTGCATCAAGCTCAAAGATAACTTTTTTATAACCCAGCTCGCGGACCCACTTAATAGCCTCCAATAAACCCATGATTTCACCTGTAAGAATACCAATAATAGGCGAAAACCATTGAGTCCTAGCACGAATAAAAGAGTCTCGGTCATCTCGCAAACACATATCAATGCCAACCTTGTTTGCACTTATGGAGAAGGAGACATCAACATTACATTTCGCCAACTAGTTTGTGGCTTACGCCAAGTCATGTCATTATGGGACGTACCAGGAACATGTGTGATAGCCCCTGGCCGATTCGTAGATTCTCAAACTGCACTCCATTCTGAGAAAAATTTGTTACTCGCCCACACAATCGATCTTGCATCAACGCTAGTGTTTTTCCAAATGCGATTGTTTCTGCTCTGTCAAATACTCCATAAAGTTATACACCAAACAATTTTGTCTTGTTAATTAAGAGCAGCAACAACTTAGAACAACCGAATTTTTTTTTGGTACAAAAAACCGAAAATTAATTTTATTCACTGCAATTTTGTAACATATGTTATGGATTGGCTTTTTGCCATATACACCCCCTTTTTTGGCATCTATTCACACCACACAAAAGCCCAATATCAAAGGGCCCAGTCCAAACATCAATGGCTCAGATCAAACCACCAGATCGGACGGTCCTGATTCATTGGAATCAACCCCACCCCACTCTATAAATACAACATTCATTGCCTCATTAATGGTAAGCATTCTCTTATTTATCACTTCGCTAAGACTATCCCACTGACTTTAGCATCGGAGTGACTTTGCAGGTACAACACCAGCAGGATCGGATACGGTCATTGACTAAGGATATTAACCACTAACTACCTCGACGACCACAGTGGGAGATCTCAAAACCAAGATCTTCTCCCCTCACCTTAATCAATGACGACTCGAAATCTTCGTTCCAAGGCAAACAGTCACACAGCGGGAATCCATCCCGACCCTATCCTGAGACCGGTCATGCCCCATTTGGCCGAACCTCAGGCAACCCCGGACGGATTCGTTCAAAACCTTCCAAACTCCGATCAAGGGCGAGCCCAACGTCAAATTCCGGACTTCGTTTTGGTATCCGGAAGCTCCGCAAGGAACCGCGTACCTCCTCAAAATCAACTTTCTGTCCCGGCCGATGCTGTCCAACAGCTCGTCCTACTACTCAATCGACATGAATTGGCAAACCAATAGAGGAGTTACCGATTTACGGATCTTGAAGCACAGGTGGCGGAGCTCCGAGCTCGGAATATTCCGGATTAGGTTTCGCCCGACCGAGATTCCGCCGAAAGAAGAAATCCGGCTCGAAGGCGCCAGGTGTCGCCCGACCGAGATTCCTCCGAAAGAAGAAATCCGGCTCGAAAGCGCCATCGATCTCCACCCAGAAGGCGACACTACCATCGCTCTCCTCCTCGTAGGCTCGAAAGGAAAGTTTCCCGTTCGCCATGCGTCGGTAGGGCAGACACCGATTCTTCACCCGAAGTTCATTCTTCTCTGGCATCCTCTTCTCCTAGGCAACGATCGAGGAGTAGAGAATATTCACCTCGAGGATATCTCCCTCATAACCACAGGCACCCGCAGCATCGGCACCGATCTCCGCCGCAGGATCAAACAACCGAGCGCAGAGGCCCTTTTACGGATAAAATCGACCGTTACCCGGTGCCCAGATATCTCGAAAAACCTCCAGAAGGATTGAAGACCTACGACGGAACGGGAGACAGACATTTGAGTTACTTTGACACAGTAATGCAGTATCGCAACGTCCCCGTAGAAATGAAATGCCGAATTTTCCCCCTAACATTGGAAAAAATAGCATCGGAATGGTTTGAGACCCTCAAATCAAACACAATCTCCTCGTGGGACCAACTGGCCAAATTATTCTCAGCTAATTTTTCCCATTCCAAAAGCAAACCAAAAAACAAAAACGTCTTAGCTTCCATCAACCAAGGGAGCTCCGAATCTTTAAGAGAATACATAGAAAGATTTAATAAAGAAGCAGTTCAACTTCGAAACCTCGACGATTCTTTCCGAGTTTACTTTATGGGGATGGGCTTACGCCCTGGGAGCCCATTCAAGAAACACATAAATACTTGGGAACCAGAAAACCTCCAACATTTCCTTCAACTATCCCAGTGTTTCATCAATGAAGAAGAAAGTACCATGACCGGAAAAGAGCAACACCTCCAAAAGTAAGGTTCGGAGGATTTCCTTTTTGTCCAAAGTCTCCAATTTGAAAGCACCTGTGCCGGTCTTGGCTTTGATACAGCGTTGCAGTGGTTGGTGTCATGTCCGTTGCTCCGGTGATATCGACAATATTTATTGGATCGTTGACCAGGTCTTTGGGTGAGTGATTTTGGGAATTTCCCGTCTCTAAACTCTGTGTTCCAGCACTCGCCCAATATCTGGGACTGATCGACGTTGAGTTCGGTATAGAATTAATGACGGTTTCGAGGTCGGGGATCCCTGTTACCTCGGCCGCCACCCCTTTGTAATGCACGCACTTACCTTTTTCGATCCCATCAAAAATATAAGTGTTGCCTTTCTTATCCCAACAAAATTAGAAAGCAAAATATGACCGCCTAAATGTCTCCTTCTTCAGAAGAAACTCTTGGACCGATCTCATAAGATCTCCATACGTGGCCAAAGCAGTCGCAACCCTTAGGGGCGAGTTCAATCCGGGCCGAGTCCTGGTAAACTGCCCAAAAGGTACGAAAGGTCCTTTAAGGATTTCTCCTTAAATCGATCATTGGCCTTAGTAGCCAAGAACCCTAATGGACGAGTTAAATCTGGGCCGAGTCCTGGTAAACTGTCCTTAGGCCCGATCTTACGAGGGTTCTCAACAGGTCTTCTCTAAATCGTTTGAAGAGCTCCTCTCAAACCTTTTACTACCTACGTTCCACGTTTATGATTTTTGATCCAATCAAAATTATGATCGGAACCGCGTAACTACCTACGTTCCACGCTTATGATCGGAACCGCGTAACTACCTGCGTTCCACGCTTATGATTTTTGATCCAATCAAAATTATGATCGGAACCGCGTAACTACCTACGTTCCACGCTTATGATCGGAACAGCGTAACTACCTGCGTTCCACGCTTATGATTTTTGATCCAATCAAAATTATGATCGGAACCGCGTAACTACCTACGTTCCACGCTTATGATCGGAACAACGTAACTACCTGCGTTCCACGCTTATGATTTTTGATCCAATCAAAATTATGATCGGAACCGCGTAACTACCTACGTTCCACGCTTATGATCGAAACCGCGTAACTACCTGCGTTCCACGCTTATGATTTTTGATCCAATCAAAATTATGATCGGAACCGCGTAACTACCTACGTTCCACGCTTATGATCGGAACAGCGTAACTACCTGCGTTCCATGCTTATGATTTTTGATCCAATCAAAATTATGATCGGAACCGCGTAACTACCTACGTTCCACGCTTATGATCGGAACCGCGTAACTACCTGCGTTCCACGCTCACATCAATAGTTTCCAACGCACGCTCACACCTACCAAAGCGTCACCATCATTAGCCGCCATTGGGAAACGCGCTCAGACAGACACAATAAATGCAAATGCGCCAATTCAAAATTTCTTCTTTTTTATGATCGGCGAAAACTTCTCGCCACCTTCAGAGACCAAGTTTTAACGTCGGTAAAACTTCGCCACTATCAGAAATCATGTTTAAACATCGGTAAAAAGAAAGCTTCATATCCGAACAAGTCAAGATCGCCTCTAAAGACGACCTGACTTGGGGGGCAACTGTTATGGATTGGCTTTTTGCCATATACACCCCCTTTTTTGGCATCTATTCACACCACACAAAAGCCCAATATCAAAGGGCCCAGTCCAAACATCAAGGGCTCAGATCAAACCACCAGATCAGACGGTCCTGATTCATTGGAATCAACCCCACCCACTCTATAAATACAACATTCATTGCCTCATTAATGGTAAGCATTCTCTTATTTATCACTTCGCTAAGACTATCCCACTGACTTTAGCATCGGAGTGACTTTGCAGGTACAACACCAGCAGGATCGGATACAGTCATTGACTAAGGATATTAACCACTAACTACCTCGGATCGCTCTTTAAGGTCGGAAGTACAGTGCAGAACAACATAAAAATATAAGTAATATTTATAATTATTATATACTACGTCATATTTTTGCTATCATAATTGGTTGTTGCTCTCAGAATTAATCACGGAGTCTCCAATTTTATTTTATTTTTTTTAAAAAACTGGCGCTTGAATTTCTGTCATTTGAAATTTGTTTCGGGAAACTACACAAATTTGGATTTGATTAAAAAATCATATTGGGACAAATATTGGTATGGTCCATGGGAGATAATTTCATTGTTCCGGGCTTCCGGCATTAATCGCGGTCCCTGCGTACTACTGGTGGGATTTTTCATTTTAAACATGCCAGTTGTAGTTAGATTGTACTGGTACATCGTAACAAACGGTCCCTCCAACCAGCTGGAGTTTTAATAAACCACACCAAAAGTATACCAAAAAAAAACTTTTAATAAGACAAATATATGTAGCGGCTGAAGTTTTCTTTTCACTTGGGAGGGAAATTTTAAATTTTAAAAACACTTGCTTATCAAAAAAAATAAATTAAAAACACTTGTTTACAATTGGACTGGCTTATACTTCCTCGATCTCGAATATAACCAGGAAAAAATACTTCACACATTTTTTAAAAAATAGTTAATTTATTTAATTTTCATAAAGGAGCCAAAAATAAAATTTTATCTCTCAAATTAGCTATAGTAGAAACTTGTTCTATAGGAGAAGAAGAGTTATTGAAAAGTAAAAGGCTAAATTATAGTTTTAGTCCCCTTATTTTCAAAAATTCAGATATTTGTTCCCCTATTTTAAAACTCGGACATTTAGTGTCCCTGTTTTAAAAAATTCAGAGATTTAGTCCAAAAATGGGTTTTTCAAAAAAATGCTCTGAGTTGAAATTTTGCCAAAAAAAAAATGCTGACATGACCCTCATTAAATGATGTGGCAGCTAATGCAACGTGCACATGTCATTTAATGAGGCCACATGGACCTTCCACCTCAGATTTAAATAATTTAATTAACTTACATAAATTATATTATTAATTAAATATTATAACAGTGAGTTTAAAATCAAAATTACAACAGATGCAAACGAATATCAAAGGTAAGAACCAATGTTATTAAAACCGACCCGGAGATCGACCCGTTCAAGTCACTAGGTCAATAGTCGAACTGAGGGGTCACAAGTTAGCCAGCTTGACCCGTGATACTGCTAAAACCTGATAAAATTAGGCATGTTGTGTATAAATTCATCAAAATCTTTATCCGTGAAGCTATGAATTTTTTTACAATACCTTAAAAATGTAAAAAAAAAAACTAAAACAATATTAACATAACTAAACTCACTACTCATAACACATTTAAATCAAATTCCTAAATATAACATAGGTACCTAATAACCATTAAACACTTGAAAAAGTAGGTAAGATCTGAACAATTTTCAAGTCATAACATTCACAAAACTAAAATTCTATAAACATGAAGAGAGATCAAACGAATAATGGAAGATTATGAAAGTACATAGTAATTGGATATAATAATAAGTAACAAGGCTTTGTCAAAAATAATAATGATAAGTAACAAGGCATTACCAAAAAAATAAAATAATGTAGCAAGGTTTTTATTTAAAATAACAATGAAGAATGGTTTAACAATAACGTATTACGCTTGTAAAACAACAGAGCCCGGTAGACAGCTGGTTAAGAATTGCGCTGAATTCAGGAGGGGATGGGTTCGATTCCCTGCTGTGGGCCCAAACCGAGGATGAGACGGGCCACGGTTGGACCGGGTCGGCCCGCCGAGTCGGGTCGGGTTGAACAACACTGTTAGACCATCTTTAGTGGAGAGCAACTAAATGAGTTGCTTAAGTTACTTTTTTGTGGGCCCAAAGTGTCAGGTAGGACTTAAGCATTTTTAGTTGACTCAAATGATTTTTACTCCAATGGGGGTTGCTTATAATGAACTATACATGACCCCAGTTTTTTATACTTTTTTATTTATATTTAATTTGTATTCAAATTTAATATTAATTCAATTATTTTAATTAAAACATGATACAAATATTAATTTTTTAAAATGAAAAAATATTTTAATATAATTTGGAACAACAAATTTAAAATAATAAGAAATACATAGTATTATAAAATTAATTAAGAAATATAAAATGCATAATAAGAAGCAATTAATTACATTTTGAGAGGAATAAAAGATAAATAAAACGTACAAATTAATTTTCGTTATTCTCGTGTCCAAACCGCTCTCAAATATGCTCCACTAGGTCAGCTTGAAGTTGGCGATGGTTTTGCTTTTGATGAACATGTGCTACTCTTTGAAATACTGTTGTAAAATTTGGATCAGGACCATTTGAAACTTCAGCTGTGGAGAAACTATTATCTTTGCGGTCATAGTCAAAATTACCGGTGTACGTGTTTCGTTCATCTTCAACGATCATATTATGCAATATGATGCATGCTAACATTATGTTTTTCATTGTATTCACATGCCAAGCACGCGACGGACCACAAACAATCGCAAACCGGGATTGGAGCACTCCAAATGCCCGTTCGACATCCTTTCTTGTTGATTCTTGTCGTTGGGCAAATAGTTTTCTCTTATCTCCTTGTGGCACAGGGATGGTCTTAACAAATGTAGCCCACTCGAGATAAATTCCATCTGCTAAGTAGTACCCCATATGATATGTAGTTCTATTCACTGTGTATTGCACTGCAGGAGCTTGCCCATTCAAAACATCATTAAACAGATCAGATGTGTTTAACACATTAATGTCATTGTTAGAACCCGCCGTTCAAAAAAATGCATGCCAAATCCACAAGTCTCGAGATGCCACAGCTTCAAGCATAATGGTGGGTTTGGCATGATCACCCTTACAAAATTGACCTTTCCACGCAACAGGACATTTTTTCCATTCCCAATGCATACAATCTATTGAACCCAACATACCTGGAAATCCACGCGCCTCTCCAATTTGTAATTGACGTACAAGGTCTTCGTTGTTTGGCCTTCTCAAGTACTGAGCACCAAATATCGCGCAAACACTCATTACAAATCTGTCTAAGCACTCCAATGCTGTGCTTTCACCGATGCGAACATAATCATCCATACTATCAGCAGGTGATCTGTATGCCAGTATACGAAGAACAGCAGTGCACTTCTGCAATGGTGAGAGTCCCTTTCTACCAACTGCATCAATCCTCATCTAAAAGTACTTGTCATGATTCTCAAGTGCTTCAACAATTCGAAGGAACACATGCCTTCGCATTCGAAACCTTCATCGAAATTGAGCATCCGTGTATAGCGGATTTTCAGAGAAGTAGTCATTGAACAATCGATTATGCCCTTCTTCACGACTTTGATCTATCACTGTTCTTCGTTTTCTGTGCCTACTGTTGTTGTTGGCTTGTTGGGCCTCACGTAACAACCTCATCACCTCCTCTTCGGTGTTGTTCTCGAGACATTCATCTACGACTTCATTCCAGATCTTATCAAAGTCATTGTTTGGATCCATTATATTTAGGATATATGAATGAGAGAAGAGAGAATAGAAGAAATTGTAAGGTATATATAGACTAGTCAGGAGCTAGTTTCTTATAATGGTTAGTTTCGAACAACGACTAGTTTTTTACAATGGCTAAAATTTAATTAATTCCTATAAAAATATTAATTTATTAAAAGTGAACAATTTTATTTTAAGTCTAGAGTTATCTAAATTAAAATTTAATTTTTTTAACAAGAATATTGTTTCATTTTCTTGAGGTAAAAATGCCTAACTTTTAGCCTCATTTCCACTAACCACTCATTCCTATTTTTAGTCTAATATTTGTGGGAGAATACCAACTTCTCACAACATTTCACGCCTAAAGAAATGGTCAAATATTTGCCACATTATTTTATCATAATTTGCTAAAAAAAAATGCCGTTTGAGTGGAGTCACATTTTTAGGAATAAAATTAGCAAAGATAGTTAAAAAAAAAAAGAAGGTAGATACATAGCATACAGGAGAAAGACATAGCACATAAAACCATCATTTTTATTTTATTAAAAAACGTTAAATGCAGAACAACAATTAAAATTAGAATGATTTTTTTTTTATAATAAAAAAAACTAGAAAGATTCATAACAACGATAAATTATAATTAAAATTACATTATTCTCTAGGTTTTCCTAATCTCAGCTTGATAGACTCACAGACAAACTCATGATTTTGACGTCGTTGATCATTCATATTTGATGTGTCCTTCATGAGGATTTCGTAAAACCCTGGTATCATCTCCGCCAACTTTGCTTCCGCTACTTCTTTTATGGCACTTGATTTTCTATCAGTGGCTTTTTCCAGACCGGTCAGATCTACCAACGGTGTTGCAGATGTCGTTGCTTTTCCTTTGCCTTTATTATTCTTTTTTGCTGCCTTTTGCCCCATTGGGCGGACTGTTGGGATTGCCCCGTCATATTCTGATCTCTTTGAAAAGTTTTCCATTGATTCTCCCTTCCATTTAGGTTCATCCTTCAACAATCTCCATGCGTGCTCGAATTTAAAATGCTTGCCATATTTTTGAAAATAAAGCTGATATGCTTCATCCATGACGTTGTTCTTTGATTGGCCGCTCTTTTTGTTAGTAAAGGCTAGTTTGTAACAGCCGCAAAATCTTTGAACAACCTTATTTAACTTGCCAAATCGGTTTTTCAGGGGATTTGCCCTCCTCTCTAGAAGCCGCTCGCGATAGTTGTTGTAGTTTTCACTAATTCTTACCCAAAAGCTGTGTCCTTTCTGGTCAACTCCCACAATTGGGTCCTTCGAAATGTTGAGCCATGACTGAATGAACAATTTGTCTTCTTTATCTGTGAACCTGTCCCGAGTTTTTTTCTCAGGTTTTTTCGTTGATTTTTTTGGGTAGGGTCTTCTCTCTCTTCCGTGAGATTAATGCTTTCATTGTCAACCTGAGTGGCGTATTCTGGTGATGACTTGACAAAGTCAGTGGTAACCGGCCTTGAAGCTGTAATGGGGTTGGTTGGGAGTGGAGGTTGTGGAAACATAAAGTCTATGATAACTGGCCTTGAAGCAGTAACGTGGTTGTTTGGGAGTGGTGGCTGTGGAAAGCTAAAGTCAGTGGTAATCAGCCTTGAAGCAGTAACGGGGTTGGTTGGGAGTGGTGGATTGGTTGGGAGTAGCGGCCGTGGAAACATAAAGGGTTGGAAATTTTGATTGAAGTAAGCTTCATCGTACAACGTGAAAATTTGTGAAGCCGCCATCAACATTTTTTATTTAGGGACCAAAACATTGAAAAAGGGTCCTTTTTTAAGGCGGGTGGTCCTTTGAGAACTAGAGATGTAGGTTCGGGGGTCGGTTAGGTGTGGGGAAGGTATTAGCACCCCACACCTCCTTTCTACCGAAAGGGAACCTTTAACTTGATGTGCGGTTTTGACAGAGTTGATTTGAAACAATTCGTTCTATTTCTTTTTTTATTTGAGAAAAGTGTTTTTTGAAAACGGGGGAAAAGAAGAATCTTTTTATTATTTTTTAAAAGTGTGCTTGACGGGATGTGACCCGCTCCTACGTATCTCCCGGTGCGATGGAGAATTCAAAGCTTACGTAGTTCTCTTTAGTCGATAAACTTTGTGTTGGTGTTTTTTATTGTAGGGGTTTTCGGTCCTAGACTGTACAGTCCACTAGACCTAGAACAAAGACAACCCCGCCTGTACAGACGACGTGCCCCCTACTTATTGAAAATGTTTTTTTGATTAAGGAAGAAAAAGATTTGTTGTGAGGTTGGTTGCTTTTATTTGAGCAAGTATCTTAGGCTCGCACGAACTGTACAGCTCGCTAACCCTAAGATGCTAACCAATACCGGATGTACATCCGATTCGATTCCTTACTCATTTTTTGAAATAGGGCTCAAGTTGTTAATTACTTGTTTTGATTCTCATAAGTATCCCAAGATGTTTGAGCTGTACAGCTCCGATCTTAGGACGCTAGACAACACCGGCCGTACGTCCGACTTGCCTCCTTATGAGTTTTCAAAAAGGTTTATTGTTGATCTTAGAAAGAATTTGATTGTCTTATGAAAACAAGTTGAGAAAAGTTTTAATTTGGAAAATAATTTGGAAAAAGAAATGACTTGAAGAAGAGAGGAAGAGAATTGGAGGGTGATATTGATCACAAAAGTTTGTTTGGATGGCGTGGCATTCAAAAGAAAAAGAAGTAAAGAATTCAAATCAATTTCCAAATCAAGAACCAAAGTGTAAACTTTAACAAGTTGCAAGCAAAACAATCAACAATGCAAGCGTAAGCATATACAATTAAGGTGTTGAATCCCTTTAGGTAATCTTTAACACTTGGGATATGTACAAGTGCATAAGTGTTAAATCCTCTTACCAAATCATCAACACAAACATGATTTTCAAAGCAAGCAACAAAAACAAGCACAAACCCTAATTATCTCATGAAATGCGACACCAACATAGAGCTAAAACCTCATTTTATTCTTTGAAAGCAACAAAATCATGCAAGCAAATGACATAGATCAAACTTTTTGGCAAGGATTCACATGATTAAGCAAAGGAATGCACTAAGATCACACAAATTCTAATTTTTCTATAATATGCGAAATGAAACATAATCCCAAATCACAATTTTATTCATGAAAATGCAAGCGCAAAATGAAAATAGCACAAACACACAATTTATTCCAAAAGAGAGAGATGCATTTCAAGCATCCAAACCTCCCAAAGTGTTTGTCAAAATGCTTGAAACACATCTCTCATTCAACAACAACAATTATATCAACATTTCAACATAAAATAGAGCACTAAAATGCAAAGAAATGCTTGATATGCAAAAATAGATTGATGATCTACATTTTTTATGCTAAAGTTTTGATGATGTTAAGATTGAGAGTATACCTCAACTCCAAGCTAGAATAGCAAAAGACATAAGGTGAATGAACACTAAACCACTTGAATCAACCCTCTAATCTTCAATCTTGAGCTTGATTCTTGAGATTTGAAGATGGATCTTTGAAGAGAATGCAAGGATGATGAAGGATTTAGGACTAGAATGTTGATTTGAAGTGAAAAAGTGAAGAAATGAGGTGAGGGAATGAGGAGGTGTATTCGGCCAAGAAGGGAGAAGAGGAGAGGCTAGGTTTTTGAGTGTGAATTGTGAGCCAAAACCTTGTGAGAGGTGAGGATATGAGGGTATATATAATGTGCAATTAGGTTTAGGGGCATTTAGGTCATTGTGTACCTCATCTCATTCTAGGATTGCATCTAAAATTTGAATGGAGGGTGAGGATTGAATCACACATGGATTGAGGTCAAAAAAATGCAAAATGAGAGGGAAATGAAGGGGAGTGAATTCGGCCAAGCAATGAGAGAAGAGTGGTGCCCAAGTTTTGCAAGTTGTCATCTTGTACTATTGTACTATCATATGACCATTCTATTATCCCTTCATTTTTTATTATTCTTCTTAGGATAATTGTACAAAAATACACCCAATTTAGGCCACATACTAGGAATCTTAGGAATATGCCATTTTATGAGATCACCATGACCAAAAATATCATAAAAACCTCATATTGAAATTTTTGTAGAATATTCCTTTTTGATGTCTTTTTTAAATTTGAATTTTTATGCAAATGTGTGCATGTATGCGCAAAAAAAAAAAATATATGACCAATGGTGTCTTGCTTCAAATAATTTCCTCTAAAATTGCACAATGATTTTTGATGAAAAATTATCCTATTTTTAGAAAATGACCAAAATACCCTTTTGCCCTAAAAACTCAAAAAAATGTATGCACAATGTTCTTCCCACTCTTCAAAATAATGCCACACTTATCAATTTATTTATTTTTGTTGAGAATTAGGGTTTTGACCTAGGCGGACAAAATTAGGGTATGACAGTAATCAGCCTTGAAGCAGTAACGGGGTTGGTTGGGAGTAGCGGCCGTGGAAACATAAAGGGTTGGAAATTTTGATTGAAGTAAGCTTCATAAGGATCAGGTTGATTGGATCCATTTTAAAACAAGTTTGATAAAAATAAAGGAATGAAATTTTACATGATGTTAACTTGTGTAAATCATTATTTATAGAAAATAAAAAGTTGCCAAATTTACCTTTTCAACTCACCAAAAATAATGTTACCTATTTATTAGCTCAATGAATCTAGACTCAATTACAGACTCACCAAGAATTTTGAGATTTTTTTTTGACTGAAATAAAGTTTAGGTGAGTTGGGCTCCGGGGCTCACCAGAGTTAGGGTAGGCCTCAAAACTCTTTGATTACAGAGGTACTTACAGATCACCCATCAAAGAGGTCCTCACATCGGCAACGGGAGTTGAACTTACGACCTTGTGGGAAATAAATCAACTCCTTACCAACTGAGCCAATCTTGATTGGCTTTGAAATTTTTGTTGATCAATAATTTTAATATCCAGCGGAGAGAATGCCATTTTTTTCTCACCTACCTCACCACATTTCACGTAATTTTCCTATTGAAGTGCCATTTATTTATTTTATAAAATGAATACATTGAATATAATATATAATAATGGATACATTTATAAGCTCTAGAATCTTCTCCACTAATTTAGCTAAACATACCTCACTCACCACAATTACCTCACTCCACTCAATTCTCTCAATATCAATTCTCTCTCAATCACTGACACACTCAACCTCTCGGTTCATTTCCCCATTTCCCCCCTCACCTCTCTGAATTAGTGCTGTTCAAGTAAACCAAAAAATTGAACTGAACTATAGAACCAAATTGAAAATATCGAATAGTGGATGACAGTTTACTAACCGAACTTAATAGTTCAGTTAACAGTCCGGTTGCATTTAAAGGCAAAATATATCCCGAGGTCGCTTAACTTATTTTCAGATAACGAATAGGTCTCTTAACTCTTTTTTGTAATGATTAGGTCCCTTAAATTTTAAAAACGTTGCACCATTGCCCTTTTTTGTATTTTCTGTTAGTCTCCGTTACAAAAAAGCTTAGGTGACTGTTATCTTGGTCAAGTGGCAGTACACTTGTGTTTTTTTTTACAACATGGCAGTACACTTGTTTTTATAATTAAGTTTACATTTAAATTTAATTAAAAAATAAAAGGGTAATCTGCATATCTTGAAACCAAGAAAAACTCTTCAACGTACTCAAACCCAGAATTCTTCAATCTTGAAACCCAAGTTTTCATCAACGAAAACTCGTCTCAATGAAAACTCAGAATCCCTTAATCCTTCAATCTACAGTGAGTTTCCATCTACGAAAACTCTCCTTTCCTTGTTACAGTCTCGGCTGTGGGAGTGGCGGTGATGTCTGTGACCTTGTCACGGTCTTGGCGATTTGTGCGGCGGTGATGCCTGCGACAGTGAGAGGAAGGGTCCCGGAGGAAGAGAAAGAGAGACAGAGATGAGGAGGCCATGACAAGCTGGCGGGCTATTGCGATTTGCGAGCGAGAGTCTGCCTTAACATGACGAAACCCATGAAATTGAAAGAATCTGTGAATACTTCAAAACCAGTGTTGTTGTTTTGTTATTCCCAACAGCTGATGTTAAAAAGGATCTGGGAGCAATTATCACTCATTCTCTCGGTATCACCGCTTGAAAGAAGAATCCCCTGTTGGACATAGCTTTTGTTGCTGCAAGATTTACAGAAAAAGTGAATGAAAGAAATATTTGATAAAAATGAGATTTAGAAGGGGGAGTAATACCTTTTTACTTTTTAGCTTGAAGAGAATGGAGGAGGTGATTGCTATCGTCGCATGTTGACGGTAATGGAGGAGGTGAACTTAGACGAGAATGGAGGATTGGAGGATTGGGGTTGAGCAGATTGGGGAAGATGATGATGAACATTTTGTTTTTTTATTTAATTTACAATAAATTATTAATTTTTAAATAAAATCCATGTTGGAATTGCCACATAAGTACAAATAACAGCCACCTAGACAACTTAACAGTCACCTAAGTTTTTTTGTAACGGAGACTAACAGAAAATACAAAAAAGGGCAACGGTGCAACGTTTTTAAAACTTAGGGGACCTAATTGCTACAAAAAAAAGTTAAGGGACCTATTCGTTACCTGAAAATAAGTTAAGGGACCTCAGGATATATTTTGCCTAAATTAAAAGATGCCATGTTTCAGCTCCTAAACTAGAGGCGGACACTGACAAGATGAGCAACTATTTTGTGAGCATCAAAGCTGGTTCCACGTTAATTGTTCAGTTCGGTTAAAAACTGATAACTTTGGTGCACCGAACTAAAGTCCCAGTTTGATTCAGTTCAAGATTAAACTTAACAGTTCAGTTTGGTTTGGATGAACTATTTTTATAGTTCAATTCGGTTCAGTTCAGTTTTCCTCATTAACTGAACCATGAACAACTCTACTCTGAATCTTTCTTCTTCAACTTCACACTTCTCTTACCAACAACAACCAAAACAAAAAACTTCACACTACTCTCTCACATAGACACATACACAAACTTCATCTCTATCTTAACAGATTCTTCATCCCATCTCTTTATTTTTTCAGATTTTGGTTGCAATATTTGTCGCAAGGTGATGGTTTTCCCTCTTACTACACCTTGTGCTCACAATTTCTGCAAAGCCTGTCTTGAGGGTATACTGTTTCTCTTTCATCAAACAGTGTCTGATCCCTCATCTCCCTCACCAAGAGCTTCAGATCTCTACATGCAAAACAATGTTTGGATGTTTGGCTCAACACAAGAAAAAGTAGTGTTCATCCAAAAAGGATTTGGGCTCACAGCCACACCTCTCCTCTTCCAAATCTGCTCTTCTTCCAGATTTTTTTTTGACATTGTATTTCTATTAAGAAATTGGTGGATTCTGTATTATGTACTTTTTATTATTTTTTTTATCAAATTTCTGAATAAAAAAACGTTTTTTAAATATAAAATCTTGATAGTCACCGGCTCCTAATTAGTTGCCGGCTACTAAATTTTTTTAATAAGCAGTGCCACGTAGGATTGCTTTAACACAAGTTATTTATAAAAGCCGGCGCTTATAGACTTAACCCCATTTAGCATCTTGCCTTAAAGATGCTCTTAGCAACTCGGAAGAAAATATTAGAACCCTAAAATCAAAGATCATCTATCTGTATATTTTTCCTCTATCTGTACATTCTTCTCCCACTCTTCTTCTTGTACACCATAAACCACAATTTCTGCAGATTTGGGTATTTGACAACTCGATGATGGTGAGAAATCGAAGAAAAGGACGCGTTTTGCTGAGAGAAGAAGTCTATAAAGGTGAAGACATTGTTCTTTTGGTTATTGTCTGTTTCACTCTCGGTTCTGGATTGATTCCATGATTCAAGGTGTTAGAACATTCGTGTGGGTTTCGAAACCTTCGTCGGTGACGGTGGGTTCCAGATCTACGAAGACAGCGCGTGGAACGTGCTTGCCGGCACTGGTTTCGCTGAAGAAAGTGTTGAAGGGGCGGAGACTAAATTGAAAAATTGAAAAATTCCTCTTTGGACTAAATCTCTGAATTTTTTAAAATAGGAGACTAAATATCTGAATTTTTGAAAGTAGGGGAACCAAAATTATAATTTAGTCAAAGTAAAATTGAAATTAGTTTAAGGGTATTTTAAAAATGATGACAGAAAATCAAATATATGTTAGTTAGAATTTGTTTATATTTCATAAACTACTAGCGAAAAGACGGACAATACAATGTCTGTCTTTCCGCAAATTTTACTATACATATGCATGCATATTTCCAGGGGCGGAGGGAGGATCATATTCTTGAGAGTGCAAGTGTTTTTATAAAAAGACAATGATGATGTGAAATGGACTTTGTTGGAGTTATGAATACAATGTGTCTATTTTTTTTGACAAATATAAGGTATGTTTATCGGGTACAAGAGATCTATTGTTCACTCTTTTATCAACCAGTGGCTGAGATTGTGGTTGTACCCTACTACATCCACATTGTCATTATGGAGGTGGTTTGGCAGATATTTGTTGCGGTGGTGGAGGTGGAGGTGATTGGAGTTGGACATGCATTTGTTGTGGTGGGGATACACCCACCCGCATGTCAACCAACTGTAGTTCCACATATATGTATGGTTTGAAGTTCTGGTTAAACCAAAGTATATACTCGCACTTGAATTTTCTTCACCATCAAAATTTATCCATCAAATACAATCATTTTCGTGCTCTCCATGTCCTAATCTCTTAAACATGCTCGAGACCAACTCTACCGACAGTTTCCTCTTGTATATTGATTGTGGTGGTACTCTATATCCACTGGTTCTTCTGATAGGTAGCTCTGATGCGATTCCTATACATTCATGAGAGTGCGTTTGGTTCTCATGAAAACCAGGGAATGAAAACACACATTCAAGTATTTTTCCACAAGTTGGTTTGAAAAGATTAGTGGAGGGAATCAAAAAGTTCAGGCGGGTCCCACTCATTATTCCTCCTCCTTAAACTGGAGAGAAAAGTGATGGGAATTGAAAATTGGGTTTAAATAATATCACTACAAAAAGTCCGTCGGAAAAGTGACGTTTCTGGCGAATTTTTTCGTCGGAAATCGTAGGAAACAACGAATTTTTCCACCGGTAATTGGCGGCTTTGGTGAATTTTTTTCATGAAAAAAAATTAAAATCAGCTGGAAATGTTGTTCCCCGCGGTTTTATTTTTGAAACAAATTTGGAAAAAAACTGCTGGAAATGCACATTATCGGCAGATTTTTCATTTTTTTAAATTAAATTTTTTAAAAAAATTGACAAACCCGCCGTAAATTCACATTACTGACAGGTTTTTTTAAATAAATATTTTTCAATTTTCCAAAATTTAAAATTTAATGTCTAATTTATTAAAAAGTAAGAAAAATGAAAATGAAGTAGAATATGAGAAAAAAATGATATAGAAGAGAATGAGAAGGAATAAATGAATGAGAATGAAGAAGTAGGAAGGAATAAGAATGAAAGACAGTATCAAAAGAAATAATATAGTAGGGAATAAGAATAAAGAAATAAGACGAAATAAGAATGAAGCAGAGTACGAGAAGTAATAATATAGAAAAGAATGAGAATAAAGAAGTAAGAAGGAATACGAATGAATGAGGGAGAATGAATGAAAAGAAAGAAAGAAAGGGAAATATAGAAGAGAGATATGTAGAAAAATTTATGGAGATTGAAGAGTATGAGAAAGAAGAAGAAAGACAAGATGGAAAAAATGTAGAAGAGAATGAGAAGGAAATAAAGAGTGAAATGAGAGAATAAGAAGAGTGTAAGAAAACATTTTTTTATAGGCATTTTCGGATGGTTCCGGCCGATTTTTTTTCCCTACGATTTTTTTTGGCGAATTTCTTTTGATTTTTTTAAAAAAATTTACCGTAAATGTTACTGGTGGATTTTCGGACATTTTTTTTCAAAGTCCACCGGAAAGGATAATAATCCGTCGGAAACCTTTCCGGTGGATTTTTTGAATTACCGGCTTATATTTTAAATTTTAAAATTTTAAAAAAAATACGCTGCAAATATACATTTGGTCCAAATATTGTTTCTATAAAAACAAAACATTGTTTTTGTCCTTGCAAATATATGTCTGGTCTTGTTTAGTTCCTATGGCTGATGAAATTTTGTTATCATCTCTACAAATATATATATTTTGTCCATTTGGTCTCTTCAAATATTTGATTTTAGTCCCTCCGATATGAAAAAAAAATGACTAAAATCAATTATTTTTTAATTAAAATAAAACATTAGTTTTTTTTTAATTTATCCTAGTTTTAGTTGGATGTATTTACTTTCTCTATTCTATTATCAATTTTTGTTATATTCTATTTACACTTAGTGTAACATCCCAATTTTTTTTTAATTTAGTAATTAAAAACAAATTGGATCTTAAGGGTAAAGTAGTAATTTCACCCAAGGTAAGAAATGTGAGTCTATTATGATTAGTATTTAATTGACCAATTTATTTGAGGTTTTGGTTAGGAAGAAAGACTAAATTAGAATAATCAAATGAGGGCTCATTGAGTAATAGTATTTTAATAAATTTTGTCTTACATCCCACCATACACCACACTTATTCACAACCCACCCTGTAACACCCCAATTTTTTATTAATATGCGTGTATATATGTGTGGATATATTAGTAGTCTTGTGTAGGTTTATTTTCATAATCAACATATTTTAATAGTGTATCATCAATTTATTATTTTATTTTAAATATTAGCCTTGAGTTAGTATTATTATTTTAAATTATAAGTCTAATAATTTTAAGGCATCATGTATCTTGGAAGTATTAACATATATTTTATTAACATTTAATTGTACTTTTATATGATATTAATAGTATATGTTTGTTATTATTTGATGTATTTTGATGATGCGAAGTACCTTATTGTTATTGTTGTTGTTGCTCTTGTTTTATTAATATTAATATTTAGTGGAAATATTTTGAGTTAAAGAAATGTATCAAAGTAGATGTTGTAAGAGAATTGGGCTTTAGAATATATTTAGAAATAAGTTGGGCTTTTGTAGTGATTCATTTACTTTTTTTAACGAAATTACTGCACTTCCTCTAAATTACTCATTTTCTTCTCAGTTCTTGTTCTCTCTTATTTGATCACCAAAAATTACCAAACTTCATATTCCTATACAAATTTATCTTCTAAATCCGATTATGCTGTTATTTTGGTCATCACAGACAGAAATTACGCCGTATTTTGTGCTGTCTTTTCGTGATTCTGGTTACCACGGTCGTCATTTGGAAAAATGGACATCGTATTTGGATTCCTATTGTCAGAACCTTTAGGAAAAGGTATTGCTTTTATTATTTTGGTGAATTTGAAAAATGACCCGTTTTACCCGTGATTGCAACTTCCGGTCTCACTTCTGGCAAATTCGGTTATCATCATGAAAAGCCGAGACCTTCTTTAGACTCAGCGAGAAGAACACTTTTATTCTATCCATTCAGATTCACAAACCGAGATGTTTCAAAAATGGGTCCCGTTATTTGTCCTTTTTCGCTACCGTTGAGCAATACGAAAGATGATTCTCAGTTCCTTCGTCCCATAGACCTCAAGATATGAACCGTAAGAAATTGTTTTTGGCATAACTTTTCCTACCGATGTCAGATTCACAAACCGTTTGAAGCTACACGCTCGCAGCGATGTCCTTAACGCTATAAAAAAACAAGTCTTCAGCCTTTTGTATTAGAATTTTGTGGTATGTTCCTCAGCCCGTCTTTTTAGTCGTTTTAGTCCCTATGGTCAAATAATTAATACTATACATTTGTCATTTGTTATACGTGACTTCCGGGATCATCAAGGAAATAACATAGGGGAATTTAATGCTGTTTGGAGGACATAAGTTGCTGTCATTGCTTTGTACCATTGTTCGTGATCGCTCGGATTCGAGGTAAGAAGAGGGGGGATGATAACTAAGGAATATGATAGTTTAGGATGCAATTGACATAACTGTAAACCATTGTATGAGCAATGGACTTTTATTTCATGATTTGGTTATGTCCTTGTAGGAGCAAGGACTCTATTATAATGTGTTGATGTTGATGATTTTGGGTGGTTTTGAGCATCTTATGCTTATACGTTGTTGTTGATGTTGTTTTCTCCATTGTTGTTTTGATTGTTGTTGATGATGATAAGAGACCAATTGGATTAGGTTGAGTCTAATTATTAAGGATTAAAGGCTAACCTTTTTAGAGGAGATATGATTGTTAGTGTTGTTGTAATTGGGTAGTTATAATTGATGAACTCTATGGTAATAGGCCTTACTGGACCTTTGAATAAGCTGATGATTAAATTATATGGTTAGATAGCCCATGAGTTGAAGATTGATGATGTACACATAGTTTCGACCGTCTTTTAGTTAAGTAACAATGTCAAACCTTTGCATAGAAGATTGGGTTGATGATATTGAAGTTCATAATAATTTTAGTGGTTTAATTAGAATTAAGAATTTCTTAGAAGGATTCCTAGACAAAGATGAAGACGTTAATATATTAGGTTGATGTTGTTGATTGATTAGAGCAGTGGAAATTACCCAATAGATGTTTCGGACTTGTGTTAATCTATTAGGGGTAAGATGTTAATCAATTAGAGTAGTTAATATAACCAAGGAGTTGTCCTAGATGTGTGTTAATAGATTAGAAATGACCGTTAATAGATTAGGATAATGAAGTATTACCTAAGAGACCATTTGAAGCCTATTAGTTGGATAAAACTAAGTTGCTAATGGATTAAAACTATTGTAGGGATGTTTTGCAAGATGTTTGACCTTTCCTAAGCTAGTTCAGGTAACACCGACCATGAGTGATGATTGAGACAATAAGAGTCATTTAGGATTTGAGGCATCGGATCAAAATGACTACATATGAATATAAGGATGGCTTTATTATAAGGAATTAGCAGGGACTTGGGTAATAGTTATAACCAGAGATGATGATTATATTGACCCCCTAGTTGTATGGTGATACCCGGGATGATGATTAATGAACACGTGATCCCTAGTTGATGATGATACCCTCGGACTTAGGAGTTCTTAGCGAAGTTGATGATGATGATGCTTAAGGAACCTTGTCGCAGCATGGGCAAGGATTCGTTGCAGTATGGGCGAGTCGTACCTTTGTAAAAGTTCTAAGAGGAACATTGTCAAACTATGGGCAATGACTCGTCGCAGTATGGGCGAGTCGTACTCAAGAATGGTGATGGTGATAGTTGTTGTTGTTGTCATTGTTGTTGTTGTTGTTGTTGCCGTCGTTGTTGTTGTCGTTGTCGCCATCCTTGTTGCTGTTGTCGTTGTCGTTGTTGTTGTTAGTAGGGCATTATCGGGCAAGGTATCCTGGTCCTCATAGTCCTCTTTTGAGTGTTCTTTAGGGCATTATCGGGCAAGGTATCCCGTTCGAGTGTCTCGGTCCTGTTGTTCTTGTAGGGCATTATCGGGCAAGGTATCCCGTTCGGGCAAGGTATCCCGGTCCTCATAGTCCTCTTGCTGTTGTTCTTCGTAGGGCGTTATCGGGCAAGGTATCCCGGTCCTATTGATGTTGTTCCTTGTAGGGCGTTGTCGGGCAAGGTATCCCGTTCAGGCAAGGTATCCTGGTCCTATAGTTGTTGTTGTTATTGATAATTGTAAGGTAGTATCTAGCAAGGTGTTCTGATCCTGTTGTTGTTGTTGTTATCGTTGTCGTTGTCGATGTTGTTGTTGTTACTGCTTGTAGTTCTAGAACCGTACGTGAGGTCGCGACATGGAGGATTAGATGACAATTAGTTTATGATTGTTGCATATGCGTGTTATGTCTGTTGTATCCACTACTGTTTATTGTTTCCTATGTTGTGTGATTTTCTCACTCTTCTTTGTGGCTACTCGTGTGCCATTGTACACGTTTAGGTGATGAGCTAGCAGTTGGTGATGAACCTATCGACGTGGACGCCAAGGAGTAGTTCGTGCTGATGAAGATTATTTGCTGCTAGTTGTATTGTTAATTGGTTTTAAAAGTTGTAATAATTCGTAAAAGCTCCGAGACATGTGACACAGGGGTTCCATAGGGTTTTTACGTTACTTTTGTTATTTGTTTAATTAGAATTTTCGCATTGCTTGGTGATATTTGTTATCTCGTTTGACTCAAAGTTTTTATAAAGACACATTTTCTATTAATTCTTTTATTTACGTCACGTTTTCCAAACGGGGTAGCGGGTGTCACACACCCTATCACCCTCACATTCCCTGATCACTTACCCCTATTTTCTTGTCCTCATGCTGAAAAAGAAAGAAGGAAATAGAAACAGAAAAGAAGAAAGAAAAAGCGAAGAAAGAAAGAAAAGAAAAGAGACAAGAACGAGAGAGAAAGAGAGAGAGAGAGAGAGAACGAAATAGAGAGAGATTCAAATACAAGGTGGAGCTCAATCAAAGGTTTTTTAGGCCTAGGTTCAAGGTATTGAAGAAAGGAGATGGAGATCGAAGCTTAGGAAGCAACTTCTATGGAAGATGGCTAGGGTTCCATTTTAGAAATTGGGGGTTTTCATCCTAAAGCTTCTAAGGCGCAATAGGTAACATAGAATCTCCTTTCAAAACCTCTCATAGGTGTGCTTAGGATTTTAATTTGTTTTGCATGTTTGAGTGATGAGATGTTCCTACATGATATTTAAGATAGAATGAATAGTGTATATGCTTGCAATGTGTTTGATTTAACTAGTATGAGAGAATTTCAGTTTTATGATTTGTGTTGAACTGAGAAAATGATCATATCTCTGTTATGTATTGTTTTAGTAAGAAGAAAGACCCTATTTACATATTTGAAATTGGGGTTAATTAAGTTTAAGATGAAATTAGATGTTATGCATGTCAATCTTGAGACATATGAATGTTGATATTGAGGAAATTATTTGTGCTCCTAAGATTCTCTTAGAAACTCTTTGAATCCTTTTGAGTTAATTGGAATTAAGTGTCTTGGAACCTATTTGGCTGATGATTGATGGTGTAACTTAGTTTTTGGCTTGTTGTGACTTCTACATAAGTAATTTCGAAATTTCTTTTCTTTATTTAGAAACTAGACTGAATTCTCTTCAATTTAGACACCTATTTTGCTGCATTTGGTTAAGAATTGGTAGAGAAAATCATGTTAGAAGTTGAGCAAGATATTTTGTTTTGTTTCTGCACTATGCATCTTGTTTTAATAAACTGTAATAGTTGGTTGGTTATCTTGAAAAATAAAAAACATATTCATAATATAGACATCTTAAGCTCTCCAACGGATGGTCATTTGCCCAAATCCGACACCGTTTGATATTTTAATAAAATTGCCGAAGTTGAGGTATTGCTGCAGAAAATTCTGCATAGATTGTGAGTATAATGACACTAGAATTGTGTAAAGTATATGTGTTTTAAATTCTTATCAAACATGATTTTTACATGAGGTATAGTAATATGCGAGTAGCTAATTTATGAAATGAGAAATTTTATTTCCATGATATTTGTTGTTGTTGTGATTACCGTTTTGCCGTGACGAAGAGATAATACGGCTTGAGATTTCTGTCAAACCTGTGACTTCCGTTTTGTCGTGACGAAGAGATAATACGGCCTGTGACGAAGAGATAATACGGCCCATGATTACCGTTTGCCACGACGAAGAAATGATGTGGTCTATGTGCATATAGTATAATAGGTGTTTAGTTTATGATACATAGGATATACACGCACGAAATTTTACTGTGATCTTTTTATGTAATGTAATTCTTGTTCTATATTGTTGTGTTTATTTCGTTATTATTCAAGAACTGTATTTGAATGAAAAACATTTGTATGTGATTTATATTTTCTAACATTGGGAAGCTAAAGAGTATATCTGGATAGCTCGTCAGTAGTCCAATGTAGAGAGTCGGTCACCGGATCACAATCATAGTTAATTTTTTTTTGACACAAAACTTATATACACAATCCGGCAATTTAAGCATAAATTTATTTATTGGTTGACATCACAACAGCGCCTGTTGCGAAAGAGAGATCCATAAACCCTCAACTCTGGAACCTGAAATCATGTCCGAGAAGCAAGTCATAGACCATTACGGCGTCCTCCTCTATTACAAGTACGCCGACATTCCAAACCTCAACGACCTCCTCACTTTCTACCAATCCAACTGCTCCTCGCTCTCCCTCCTCGGCCGCGTTCGCCTTTCTTCCCACGGCGTCAATGTCACCGTAAAACCCTACCTTCTTTCTCCATTTTCATTCCAATCTCAACTCTCACACACTCCCTTTCACTTTATTAATAGGTTGGCGCCAATTTATCCTCGCTGGAGAAACACATCGAAGACCTCAAAGCCTACAATAACTTATTTGAAGGGACTGATTTCAAGCTTGCAACTTCTCATCAACCATTAAATGATGAAGTTGCTAAGGAGTGCGGATTCACTTCTCTCTCAATTCGAATCGTCAAGGTATTTTTATTTAAATAATATATATTAATTGATTTAATTTATATACACCAGTGTTTGCACTTTGCATAATGTTTTATACTACTGCTCTGTTGGTAGGAACTGGTTACTCTCAGTTCCCATCCACTATTAAAGTCACCAGAAATTTCAAATGCTGGAAAACATTTATCTGCACTTGAGTTCCATTCTACCCTTCACAATGCTAGTAAGTTCCTATAACTTGATAGCATTGTTGCATATATTTTCCACGTGTTATCTTATTTCAATCTATATATGTTCTTGCCCTTTATTTTGACTGTCTAGATTCCTGAGCATTTGGTTATATCAGGAGAATTGGTACTGAAATATGAATCTTCTTTTGTATGATCATGTTTTTAGTAGACAAGGATGGTCCAGAAAACAGCCTTGTTTTACTTGATGCAAGGAATCTGTATGAAACTAGAATTGGGAAATTTCATGCTCCAAATGTTGAAACTTTGAACCCACAAGTTAGACAGTACAGTGATTTTTCTTCATGGATAGATGATAATGGTGAGCAGTTGAAAGGAAAAAATGTCCTCATGTAAGTTATCCGTTTAAAACTTTTTGATCGTAATTCTTGTTTCACCTTTAGCCCTCTCATTAACACGATTTAATAAGTATCTAATTACTTATTTGGGGGGTGGTATTTTCCCGTCCCTATGATTTTTAGACTGAGTAAATTTTAATTATTTACGGTGTGTAATTTCACTTGGTGGATTCAGGTATTGTACCGGTGGAATCAGGTGTGAAATGGCATCAGCATATATTAGGTCAAAGGGTGCTGGGTTTCAGAACGTGTTTCAGGTAAACTCCTGAATGTCTCTTCTCCCTACCCACTACTCTTTTTAAAGCAAGAGGAAATTTTGATAAATGTCATGCATTTGTATTTGTATTTGTATGATGTGCATAACCTGTTCATATTGATTCTACATTATAAAAGAGCCTACAAAGTCATAGTTACCTTCAATCGTTATCGGTTTTCAATATGATGACTGTTGAGTGTGGAAATGTTGTGGTAATGTATCCTTCTGTAAGATAAGAACTGTCATTAAACAGGATAAAGAACAACTTAATGCCAATGACCAATCTTTCTAATTTTTTTATCAATTGCAGTTATTTGGTGGCATACAACGGTATTTAGAGCAATTCCCAGATGGTGGTTTTTTCAAAGGAAAGAATTTTGTTTTTGATCACCGGTATGTCCTTTTAATTCTCACATTTCTTTTATCATCATTATTTGTTTAAGAGTCATATTAGTATTTAGTTTTTTTTTAAATGTAAAAGACAAAGACCTGCAGGTGTAATAATTTAAGCTTTGTTTCTCTGACACCCCGTAACCATAGCGGCCTGTTTTTGAATTGATGGAATAGGTAGCCTTATATTGTTAAACTGATTTTTGTGAACTGGTTATTCAACTTGATCCTTTATAGTAATTAAATATTATTCAGATAGCTGCACTTTTGAAATAATTATCATAGTATCCATTTAGATACACTCGATTGTATATAATCCTATCCTATTCCCGTCCGGTATGGAATGAACTTATAATCACGGAAATTGGAAACGACTTGATCACCGGATTATAGATTATAAGTCCATAACCCCAACCCATTCCCATTTTGGGTGGAACATATCTTCTAATTATTTGATTCTAGTATGATAAGAGTTGAACTTCTATAAATCATTCTTTATGGCCCTTTGATAAGAGCTGGTCAAACATAATTGGGCAGTGTTTCAACTGGCAACAATTGGATGAAAGAAGTCCTTATTTCATATCTTCTGTGGCTGTAGGATATCAGTTGGAAGTTCAGATGCTATAATTGGTACCTGCCTTATTTGTCACTGTTCCTTTGATGATTACTCTTCACGCTGCCGATGTACTTATTGCAGAATGCTTGTCTTAGTTTGTCATAGTTGCCAGGTATGATCTGATGTATTATCCGTGCCAACATTATTTGTCTGCATATCTCTGTGAATTTTACCATTCTGAAGGGTTAGGAGAGGGAAAAAGTAAAAGGAAAGACAAGGAGATCATTTATATATTATGAGAATATATACTGGATCCTGTGGAACATACTGCTGTTTGGGAGAAATTAAACTAAGAAATTAAATTAGTTATTTTTCTGTTCTGTTTTCTTGGGTTTTTCTTTTGATTTCTTGCTTCTGATGTTACTGTGGTCCTCCAGAATGAATCTGCACTGTATGTTTGTGAGCTGTGCGAAAAACAACGCAAGTCTATTAGGCCAAAGCAGTTCACTGAAAATGGTGATTCAAAAACATCATTGCCGGTTGTCGAGTTCCAGGATTTTTCTCCAGATACTATACCCTCGCCTCAAGTGCATATGGGAGATGGTAAGGTCTGTGATAAATATCGCTCGAACAGATCTTGCTTTCACATGTCTTTTGTCAAATTTGAAGTTAACTGATAGTTAATCTTACAATTATTTTGTCAGTGTACTGAGAACCTTAAAGTCTGCTAAAATCTCAAACGTTGGCTAATGAATTGTGTTTCAGATGCAGGGACCCCAAGAAAACTGAGGATCTTATGCTTGCATGGATTTCGGCAGAATGCATCCAGTTTTAAAGGAAGAACAGCATCATTAGTCAAAAAACTCAAGAAAATGGCTGAGTTTGTTTTTATAGACGCACCTCATGTGCTGCCATTCATTTATCAAACCCCCATGTCAGTGCCACATGTGACTTGTGAATCATCGTCTTTGCCTGCTAGTCCTCCTCCGCCTTCGGAGAATTGCAGGAAGAAGTTTGCATGGTTTGTGGCACACAATTTTGATGGAAGTGGTAGTGTTGATTGGAAGGTGGCAAATGGTCCATTTGATCCACTTCAATACCAGCAACAAACTGCTGGATATGATATTTCACTATCACACTTAACAAATGTGTTCTCCCAAGAAGGTCCATTTGATGGAATCATGGGATTTTCACAGGGAGCAGCAATGGCTGCCTTAATCTCTGCACAACAAGAGAAGCTAAAAGGTAAAATGGACTTTAGATTTGTTGTCTTGTGCTCAGGCTTTGCTGTCCATTTGAAGGAGATGGAGTATTGTCCTATTAAGTGCTCCTCTCTTCATATTTTTGGTAATGAACATGGTAAAGACAGACAGATAGCCAACCAAGTAAGCAAAGAACTTGCTTCTCTATATGATGAAGGTTGTTCTGTGATCATTGAACATGACTGTGGTCATATAATTCCTACTCGCCCCCCATATATTGATGAGATCAAGGCTTTCCTTGGGCGTTTTCTTTGATAAGGGGAGAGAAACAATCAATACTCTGTTTTCACCTTTTCTGACCTTCACTCTAATAACCAAATTAGTAAGACTAGAGCATCTATTGTAATTTGTAGATTAGTTCGCAAGGCTACATTTTTTCATGGGAGTTTTGGGAAGTTTTTCTGTGCTTGTTCATTTAGGTAGTAATTTTAATGGGTTTAGTTTTAGTTTTGTAAAAACGTGAGCAAAAGTTGAGGAATTGGAATATTTTATTTAAGTTATCATAATTAATTAATAATTAAATTAACCAGCTTAAATTATTTAGATACTTGGGAATGTAGCAGGGTTAAATCTCTTGAGGGAGAGCTTTACCGCTCATTTTGGTCCTTCTCGGCTCGACGAATTAGCCTTTTTTTTTGGTTCGGGACCATTGCTGGCTACCCACACAGTGTCCCAACGCTTTCAACGAATTAGTCTTTGTAGTTGCGCGCAAAGGATACTTAGTTCTCACCAAAACATAATTTGATTAGTTAAATTAATATAAAATAGATTTTATAATTTATTAAATTAATTGAATGTAATTGTTCTTGTCTGAATCAATGACCATCCGAGTTGGTCCATACAATTGAACTTCATTACCTTTCCCATTTGGTTAGACGTATCGGAGATATTTTGTCTAAACCAGCTTATGTTTGTTGGAAGCACATTGTGAGAGAGGCTTAATCAGCCTTTTGATGCTCTTGCTAAGAGGAGTCTTAATAATAGTTCTGTTATTTTCCTGTTGGGCATTTAGTCCTTTGTATCTCCTAAAATAAATTGGTCCATAAGCGTTAGACCTAACAATGCCTCGCTCTTTTGGGAAAAATGCCACCACAAGCACCAACTTGGGTCCTAGAGTGATCAACGCTTCTTGCCTGGATCCATGGACCTTATCGAAAGAACCTTCATAATTATTCATAGGCTTACCTAACCCCAACTCGATCTCGTAATGCTTGCCCATTCAGAAAAGGGATCCACTACAAATGGATTCTCTTTTCCGAGTGTCTCATCCCACTCCACCTATAAATAGCAATAATCTTCGTCGAAATCGAGTACATATTTATTATTGCCTCTTTGCTTTGTGTTTACACTAACTTGCTCATACCCTCGACCATCCACCTCATATTAGTTGTAAACTTGTAATTGAAAATTATAATCAAATATTTTTTAGATAGTTTTCTTTTTACATTCATTGACTTATTTTTTTTTTCTCGTAAACCAAACAATTTCTCTTCATTTTGTCCTCTCTTACCTTTTGAGTCTTATTCATCTATTTCTATCTTCTTATTTCTATTGGGAACTAAAGACATAAAATGATAAAATACGAGTATCAGACTATTAGTTACCACAAGCAGTTTATGGAGAGGGGAACCGAACAGGGACAAAAGGGGCGAGGCACAACTCAACTAAAGTAAACTAAAGTACTAAAGTGATTACAAAAGCGTGTAAGCTTGCGAGGCCTTCTTAAACCCTCCCAAGTATAAACCTCTAGTTTGGCTAGTTGTTAAACACAAAAGAAGCCACGAGATGCAGAGTGTCGTAAGAAAACTCACCAACACAATTTCACACAGACAGGTACGTTTATGTCTTCCTTTCATCCATCGCTTTCTGCTACCTCGTACCTCAATGTCTACTTATTTTGTTCTAAATTATTTGCTGACTGTAGCCTTCAATCCAATTAATCACTTTGACTATTTGGCATTTCCCAGTTTCGCTGCTCCCAGATTCTAGGTTTTCGTCTCTATTGCACTGACAAGGTTATTGTTGATATTGGACAACCAACCCCTGCATCTCATCCCCAGGTATTGCTATTTCACATTCAAATTTTAGGAATTTATGAAGCACTATACGAATTTACTACAACTTATAAATTTGATATAGAGTTTGCATAAAAACACTAGTCTTTTTTTGACACTAAAATAAAAACACATCTTTAATTCAAAGAGAAAATTAACATTATCTAATTATTATGTTACTTCTATTTGTATATATTCGATTTTTTTTGAAAAATAAAAGCAAAGAAGTTGTAAAATATAAGTAGGACTTTTAGACTATCCGGAGTATTCATCAGGTGACAGGTGTTTGCCACAAGAACGGGTTTACTATGACTATTTGCATGCATTTCACTGGGATACTTATTTTGTTATAATTAATTAGCATCTTTTTTCTTCATAATGTTATGCTGCATTGTAGCTCTTAAAAGATGGGGAGATCACACCGGGCATATCCAGTGACGAATACATCCTGAGAAGAAAAAAGATGTTGGAACTTCTCCCGGAGAAGAGTTTAGCTATCATTGCTGCTGCCCCAATAAAGATGATGACAGATGTCGTGCCTTATTCATTTCGACAAGATGCTGATTACTCATATATTACAGGCTGCCAACAACCCGGTGGTGTGGCCATTTTAGGGCATGACTTTGGTTTATGCATGTTCATGCCAGAAGCCACGCCTGAAGTGAGTCTTATATGATATCTTATACCCTTTTTAAAAAAACCGAACTGTTGTTTCTACTGGAATATGTTCTGCAATACTTATCTATGCCGTAAATTCATCTTTTATTATTAAGTTTCACAAAGTGTTTACTTGCATATAAAAAAAATGTGCTAATTGTTTGTTAAATACACATGTTTTGGGCCCATAAATTAATGACTTTTTTGAATTAGTCCTTTATTTTTTTCAGTCCTTCAAAATATAAAAACGCATGTTATACATATATATATATATATATTAATATGAGGACTAAAAATGGCTAATTCCAATAAGTCGTCTTATTTTCAGGAATCACAAATCTATTTATGCCATAAATATCTGATCTTTCATCTGATTATCAATGTGCCGACGTTTGAAGTCTATGTAGTATTTCAATTGTTTTTCATGTTAGTCTCAACTATCCACGAATTTGGTCATCATGTGTGCGACTTTTTCTTGTGATTTATTTTAGAATAAGTAGCTGATTTCAAAGCTAACACAATTTTGAGACCATAATTCTTGTAGGATGTGGCTTGGCAAGGGCAAATAGCAGGAGTTGATGCAGCATTAGATACATTCAAGGCCGACAAGGCGTACCCAATGAGAAAATTGCGTGATGTGAGTCATTGTCATAGTAATTATCTAGTTATCTACTTTGTCCTCTACACCTGAAATATTTTCAGCAATGTGCCTGCTGGTGGCCGGCAACCAAAGTTGCCCCAGTTTTGCTGTCTAACACATGCATTTGCGTCTCCTCTGTCAAACAGTTTTTTTAACAATGTTAATAACTGATTCAGATCCTTCCAGATATGATAATTGGATCCACAAAATTGTACCACAATGTTCAGACTGCTACACCAGTATATACAGAATTGGAGGGCTTCAAAAAGCTAGCTTATTGTAACAATGTAAAGGATGTATCTTTTTTTACCCATCAGCTGCGATGGATAAAGTCACCTTCAGAGCTCACGCTGATGAAGGAATCTGCATCAATTGCTTGTCAGGTACTTTCAACTCTATTTAATGGCTAACTATTTAGTGACTAAAAATCTTGAACCCCTAGTGAGGCTGTTTTATGCAGATTTTGTTATTTGGTCATAGATGCAAAAAGCTAAGAATTTGATGATTTGAATTTTGAACATTTTCTGGTTTTGAGTAGGCTCTTTTGTTGACAATGATGCATTCAAAGACATACCCTTTTGAAAGTATGCTAGCTGCAAAGGTTGAATATGAATGCAAAATGAGAGGTGCCCAGCGAATGGGGTGAGCATTTCTTCATTGAATGATTCTCGCTCATGAGCAATTTGTTTATAGCTTGCCATTTTATTTATACTTATTTATGACCTAAGAAGCTTCTACAAGAGTAATAGAGGATTTCATTAATAGAAAGAAAAGTTTAAAAGCCTCACTTGTGTCCACCGTTAATGAGATAATTTTTCTTTTCTTTTTCTATTTGTATCAGATTCAATCCCGTGGTTGGTGGTGGGTCTAATGGAAGCGTTATACATTATTCTAGGAATGATCAGAGGGTGAATTCATTTACTAACTGCCATTTCCTATTATGTGTAATTTCATTTTTTTAATTTTTCTCATGTTTGGCAGGTTAAAGATGGAGATCTTGTTTTGATGGATGTTGGATGTGAGCTACATGGCTATGCCAGTGATCTTACACGTACCTGGCCACCTTGTGGTAGCTTTTCTTCTGCCCAGGTTAGCATGATTTGATTTCTTTTATAAATTCTATCTAGGTAATTCAGGAGAGCTTCATAAGTTTTTTTTTCTTTCATATCATCCTACGCAGTAAATTTATGCTCCTTATTTCATTCTTGACTTTTCCTCTCATTTGATATCCAATCTATTGATCAATTAATAGCAAACGGAGACAAGCATATTCTCCTTTATCCATTGCAGACCTCATTCCGTGATGGGGTTAACTGCATAGATTTTCATTTATGGTTATGCATCTGCTCTCACATATAAATGTGCCCTTGTTCTGGATCAGGTTTCTGTGATGTTGGTCCATTTTTGGTTGTAGTTATCTGGTATTTTATTTTGGCTATGATATGGTACTTTCTCGCATTAGACTTCACTTTGATTGACGTCACGTGAGATGTTAGTTTTCCTTTTTTTGGGGGGTGGGTCATGAGATTTCCATCTCAACAAATAAAGGCAAGTGCATAGTATCTTGAAGTTGATAGGTAGTTCTCAAGGGGAGAAGCATTACCATCTGGCAAATGGACTCTTGGTGAAGAGTGGGTTCCTTGCTTACTCACAGTTAGATGAAGCTCACCTCTACTTATGATTGATGATCCACATGTTTACCACCTACCTACGTTAAGGTCTACTTTAGGAAGAAAGGCAAGGGGAGTAGGGAATTAGAGGCATATTGCAGTGATCGAATTATGAAATCATATCCGTTTCTGTTTTGTGTTTATCTTCAGTACATTGTATAATAACAGCCTGTTGGTTTCAATTTATTTTAACTGGACAATGAATGAAAACGTGGCCCTGAGGCAATAAATATCACTTTTTTCTGAAGCTAGCCTTTGGAAAATTTTATCAAACGGAGAAATTCACCACAATTTTTGATGCACATATCTAAAACAAGCAAGACATAAATCATATTTCTTGAAAACTGACATTACCAGCATAAGAAGGAATTCAGTGCGGTATCTTTTTATAAATATGTATTCTAGTTCCAGTTTCTTATTGATATACCAGAAGGCTTACTCATTTAGATAGAGCTCCATGACAAAAGGCAGATGATGACATGCTAATCAGCCATTATCTCCCAAATTAAGACCGTTATATTTACAATATATATTGCACGAGTGAAATATGCTCTGAATAATTTGTTCAACATGGACATTAAATTCAGGACACATTCTCAGCCTCTTCATGACCCCTTTCTCTACGGGTCTGATGACCCCTTTCTATAGTATGTCTGTCATGTCAGTGGAATCTTTCTTTGCTTCTGCTATCCCATGACATATAAACGTTTGGAACTTCGTTTCTTTTCCTTACACATGCTAGTGAAATCTAGGATAAAATAAAATTGCTTATTCCACATCTTGCTTTGTCCTTTTAGTTTTAGTCTTATCACTATTCATATTAGTGTCATTGTTTCTCTGCATTTCAGGAAGATCTTTATGAGCTTATACTGGAAACAAATAAGCATTGTGTGGAACTTTGTAAGCCTGGAGTCAGTATTCGACAAATACACAACCATTCGGTATCTCCTTTTTCTTATCATTTTTCACTAACGAAGTCATTGTCCTTCATGAAAGTTTGCCTAATAGCTTAAGCTTTTAGGAGAGTTTTGACTGACATGGTGTTGGAGCATCTATGATTAAGTGTGTTTGGTTCCACATTGTGACCCAAAATCAAGTTTGAAGAGTAAAATGTGTCTTCAATGCCGTGCCTAATATGGTAGGCAATTTGGAGTCAAGATTAATTTTGGATTCCAAATTTGATTTTAGCCTCTAAGTGCGATGATTTTGCAGTTAATGAAATATTGTTTGTGTGTATTAACAAACATGTCACGTGGATCTAACAACACAGCATTCTTAATATTAGTTTATGTGAAACTCCTGAATCTTAATACCTTCATCTGACTAATGTTTTTTTTGTTAGTTGGGAGTCATAAAACATAGAGCTGAGAGAATTTATGTATCTCTGGTTTTTTTTATAGGCATGTAGAAAATGTCCTATAATGTATCTTTTGCCTAACTGTACATTCTGTCTCAATATTTTAAATAGAACTGAATTTATATTATTTCAGGATTCGACAATTAGCTTACTTGATGTTGAAATTTTCCTTCTTCACATGTTTTGCATTAATCCCCTTCACCCCTAAAAAGAAAACTTTCAATATTTGTTTTGCCTTGTGCATGATAAACACACACTCTTAATTAGTAACAGCCATTATCTACTGAATGTCACCTTGTTTTTTCTTGGGTCATTTTCTATACTTATGTATACTCAACTAGCTGCGTGAAGATTCTTTAGCTATTAAACAGTGAGACTGAGACATGTTAAACGGTCTGGTTGTACAGGTTGAAATGCTGCAGAAAGGACTCAAAGAGGTTGGAATTTTGAGTAATGTTGGAAGCTCTTCCTACAATTTTCTGAACCCAACTTCTATAGGTAGCTCATGCACCAGTCTTTTAGCTGACAAACCAAGCAAGATATGCCATTTAGAAACATGATTTTTTATTGAGATTCATTAGAGTGACAAAGAATGCAAGATATGTCCCTCAGAAAAATTATATTATGATTCATAAGCTATTTTGATGTTTGAAACAAAAAAAATCATAGCTAATATATTTTGTTGGTCCAGGTCACTATCTAGGAATGGACATTCATGATTGTTCAACGATCAGCTTTGACCGTCCTCTGAAGCCAGGTGTTGTAAGTAACCTCTCTTTAAACAAGACAACCTAATTGGATTTTGTTACTGATAGAAACCGGTTCAAACTGATATACAAATTACAGAATTCTGCCTTAAATTATTAATAACAGAATCTGTATCACAAATCAATCCACTCAATTTACAAGATAAATCACAAGAACACACTAATCTAGAGAACATATGAGAGTCTCTAGTCTCTCCCAATGCCTATAAGGCCCCAATTCCTTTACTAATTCATCAGATAATCCATCTATGATCCCTTTCCCCTCTTTATACTAATAAAACTGCCATATGGCAGTTATTTAACACTAAAACTGCCTAATATCACAAACTGTCTAATAAAATAACTACTAATAACTGTCACTGCCCTACAGAAATTACATAATAATAACACAATAACTTCCCTAATTAAATAACATAATAATAATAATAATAATAATACTAAAAATTGCCCATTCTAACAATACTCCCCTCCTAAACTTTCACCTTGTCCTCAAGGTGAATTAACAATTGACCTCCTGGATCCCATTGTTGAAAGAATAATGAGCCAAACTGGTTGGAATTCTTGTAGTGAAATTCAAAGGATTTCATCTTGGCCTCCTTTTCTTGTTTTTCATCGTAAACCATCCCTTTTGCTTTCACCTTTGAGCGATCAACAACCAAAATCTTCTTGCACTTCAGTATTAGGATAATCCTCTTCTTTGTTCCCCTTTGTTTTGACCATGGTTGTTTTGGTGTTTTTGATCCCTTACTTGTTTTCACACCCACTCTTGGTTCTTGATTCTTTACAAGATCCATTTCTGGCCAGATAATTGCCTCTATAATATTCCCCTCATCATCATCATCATTACTGCCGTCAGTATTTTCCCATTGATCATGATATGTTTGGCGTCTTGATTCTTCCATTCTGTCCTTGAAGAGTCGGTAATTGCCTTGGCACCTTGGATCATCAATTCTGTCTTTGTCAGTCAAGTAACTGTCATAACGCTGCCAGAATACTGCTTGCCCAAAGTGGCGCCCTTCTCTTGGGCCATAACTGCCCTCGCACCAGTTTCTATTGCGCCATTGTTCATTGTAATAACCGCTCCTATCACCCTGTTCAAAGCGCCGATGGTCAGGCCTGTAACTGCCACTAACGTGCCCTGTAACGCGCCCCTCTCTCGGCCAGAAACTGTCATCATGCCTTTGATGGCGCTTCTGGTTATCTTGTTCAGTAACGGCAGTTTGAATTCCTTGAATGGAATTCTGTAACTGCTGGACAATTTCTGGAATTACTCGGACAGATTCTAAGATATTGTCCATTTTCCTTCTGTCTTCTTCCATTGCACGTGTCATCGCTTCTACGCGTGATTCCATTGTAGAACCCATGAGTTTCCCAGAAACGTAAATGCTTTGATACCAGTTGATAGAAACCGGTTCAAACTGATATACAAATTACAGAATTCTGCCTTAAATTATTAATAACAGAATCTGTATCACAAATCAATCCACTCAATTTACAAGATAAATCACAAGAACACACTAATCTAGAGAACATATGAGAGTCTCTAGTCTCTCCCAATGCCTATAAGGCCCCAATTCCTTTACTAATTCATCAGATAATCCATCTATGATCCCTTTTCCCTCTTTATACTAATAAAACTGCCATATGACAGTTATTTAACACTAAAACTGCCTAATATCACAAACTGCCCTACAGAAATTACATAATAATAACACAATAACTTCCCTAATTAAATAACATAATAATAATAATAATAATAATTGCCCATTCTAACAGTTACCTGCATTTGTCATTTAGATATGCTTGTGATTCACATGGACATTATGTATATCCTTATTAGCTGACAGCCTGTTTTTTAATTTGTGTGCAGGTAATAACTATTGAACCAGGAGTCTACATTCCATCTTCTTTTGATTGTCCAGAGAGGTACTTATTGAGGTTGATTAGTTTTAAAAAATTGATAATTTCCTTTGCTTGCTCTTGTACAAATTTCCTGGTTTACTAGCTATTTCTACAAAACATTTAATTTCACAGTTTTCTTCCATTGACCAGCTTCAGGAATTTCACCTTTCATTTTTCATTCCCGGAATCTGGCTATGTATACCTGTATGCTAAAACCTGAGATGGTTAACCCTAATTGCTTCTCAATTCCGGTAGATCTTCTTTGATTCAAGAGCAGGGTAAAATTTGGATGTAGTAGTATTTATCTCCAGTAAGATTGATCCAATTACATTTTTACCGTATATCAAATCTCAAAATTGTAAAAGTATCATCCAACCAGTGCTGCACTTGCCCCACCTTTACCAACCCCCCAACTGCCACTAAACCAGCTCCGTCCGCAAGGGTAGTTTTGTCATGAAAATAATTTTTCCAGTCCTGATTGATTTGACAGACCATGTAGAGGAATATAATGGAATAGTAATTTAATCATATTAAACATGCTAATGGAAATGGCTATTCTTTTCTATTTTCAGTCGCATTCTTATTTAAATCATTCCATCGAACCCACTGGAACCTGAAGTTCTACAGATGTATTGTTCATAATTTATGGTTCTTGATTTTTTTTATTTAGTTTTTTGACATGTATGTGTATGCAGTTATGGTTCTTGATTTTTTTATTTAGTTTTTGAGCAAGTTGTACACTTGAGCTAACATAATATGAAAAAAACTCGTTATACCCTTAAAGTCATTCACTCTCCTTAACTTCCGTTGCATCATTGATTGATCTCAATCTCACATCGATTGTTCACCATGTATTCCATGTCAGCATTTATATTGGTCTTTAATCTTGGAATTAAATGTTTCTGATTGTGACTTGGGTATTATGGGGTGCCTAAGTCCCACTTCGAGTAGTATAAGATGCTCAATGGAGTACTTAAGTGGCTTGGTTCTTCCCCCTTAACAACTAGCATTTAAGTGAGGTTTCCCCAAGTGCTTGAGTGCTTATCAATTGGTATCAAAGTTGGGTATTAGAGAGTTCTGACCCGTAGAAGGTTCTAACCAACAAGAAAGTTGAGTGAAGTGTCGTGGAGTGCAGCCACTGAGACGTAGGCTCTCAAAGGCGGTGTTATGATAGGGACTTGGGTATTACAGGATGCCTGTGTCCCATATCGAGTAGTTTGATATGATCGGTGGATTAAGTGACTCGGTTCTTCTCCATTAACAGTTAGCTTTTAAGGGATGTTTCCCTAGTGCTTTGGTGCTTATCAGTTTCACTTTCATGTGCAATTGTAATCAGTTTTGGAGGATGTGATGTCCAATGCAGGTACCGAGGCATTGGGATAAGGATTGAGGATGAGGTTCTCATCACAGAAACCGGTTACGAGGTAATTTTTCTCTGAAAAGTATTGCAATTGAAACTAGTTTATCAGTAATGACAGATAGAGATGTGCTGATTCACTTCCTTTGAACCTTGAAATAATTATTGAAAGGAATGGATCCCTTTCATTTTTTTAATGGGCTTTTCCTTTTTTGATAAGAAAACGATGGCAAAATGTGCAACCATTTTGAGGTACGGTACGACATTAATTTAAGGAATGGCATCTCCCAACCATTTTTTTTCCATCCACAATACTCTCAAACCTGAGAGCTGTCTCAAAGGGACCCGAGCCAGCAATCATTCAAGGGTTCCTTTCATTTTAAAGTCTTGTGTCTATCCATCTCTTTATAAACATCCAATCTTTTAGAATTTTGATAAGGTCCATCCAATTAATATTTATAAAGGAATACATGTAGACAAATTACTACTATTCAAGTTTCAAGGAAATACTTTATCTTTTTCTTTTTCCTAAAACAAACAAAAAACTAAGAACTTTCTCATATGAAATTTGTACTAGCTGTAAAACAAGAGTATGATTGTTTAGCCAGTATCAGCCATACTTTCCGGATTCATCTAGATTTTAGCTCTAAACATAAATTTGAATACTTAATTTCAAAATTAGAAAGTATTCATGGAAAGTGCAGCAGTTTAAGTCAGCAATGCATTTAATACTCCCTCCGTATCTTTTTAATTGTCGCTTTAGAAATTTCACACATATTAAGAAAAAGGTGTAAAAGGAAGAAAGAGAAGAAGGATTTTACATAATTAACCTTATTGGTGATAGGTGTATTCACCACCATCATAAATGCAAAGTAGATAATAATGTTTTGGGAGTGATGCTCATAGTATTAATTAGAGGGTAATATTGGTAAAAGTTTCATTAAAATTAGAAAGTGACAATTATTTTGAAACATTTTTAGTAAGTGAGACCATTATTTGGATACGGAGGGAGTATTACATTTTTTTTCATAAATGCTTTGTTTTTCTTGATTTCTTAATCAAATGTTATGGGCATTTATTAGCATGACACTAATTTCAAATTTTCAACCATCAGTTTACTTTTGATCCTTTTTAAATTTTAACAATACCTCGTACTCATTCTTTGTTAACAAATCATTAATAAGTTTAGTGGTTGTGGAAGCCGTGAATGATTAAGTGATGGAACTTGGAATGTGGTTACTTTTTTCTCAAGGATACCAGCCCAAGATGAGTTAGGGTCCGTTTGGATAAATAGCTTAATTAAGCATTTATGGCATAAGCTGATTTTCTATAAACCATAAGCTGTTTTCACAAGCTATCCTATGGAGCTTATGGAAATTAGCTGAAAACAGCTTATCAACATATCATAAGTTGTTTTCATAAGCTCTTCCAAACAATCTCACAAGTGCTTAAACCAGTAGATAAGCCCAAATATGAGAGTTTCCATCATACAACTGGATGTGTTGCAGTACCATTTAATGTGCCCCATGTAAGCTGTATGGCCATTGTTGTCTAAACCTGACACCAATAAATACTTGCTATCAAATTATGGTGTTGGTACTGCAGAAAAATCATAATTGAACTAGGTTCATGCAACTGTGCCTCTACAGCTATATTGCTTCTACAGTTATACGACAATCAAAAAACCAGTAGAAGCAAAAATAGCAGTGACTTTTTCTTGGATGAAATTTCTTAGGTGCCTAATGTATTAAATTTTAACACCCCAACTATGATTACTTTATTTAGAAAAGAGGATGAAGTGGATGAAAACTTGTGTTTTTTGTTGAAAGCAATTCAGCAAGTACGTAAACAAGTTTACACAAGTTTTATCATACACACATGCACACCTAAAGGTATTATTATTAACTAATATTACACAATACAGGTCTTAACAGCATCAATTCCTAAAGAAGTGAAGCAAGTTGAGTCCTTGCTAAACAACTTCAGCCATGGAATAGGGGTGGATAGCCAAAATAACCTAAGAGCTACTTCCAGTTGATATTGTTCATATGCATTCAAGAAGCAGGACAGTGAATCCTTCAGATGTGCATTGCATTGCCATAATTCTAGGTAAATTATTTGTATCCTTTATTTTTGGCCTCCTACATGTTAATTTCTACATGGGAAAGATGTATTCGACAATTTTTTTTTTGGGCAGGAGGAGGGTCGAGAAAGTGGGGTAGGGGTTCATTTACTTACTTTAGTTGCTGTTGTTACTTGATTTGGCTCGTTTAGGTTTCTTGTACTCAATTGTTGCATATTTCCTGCCTGATATTTTATTGCTGTAAATGATTGATGATATTATAAGTTTATAATAACATAGCCAACTCCAGATAATTTGTTTATAGCAGTTGGAATGTAATCTTTTACACAAATTTCATGACAAGGAAAATGCTCAACTAATACGAATTGCTACGAGTCAAACTGTTCTTTAAATTAACTCCACGTGTAAATGATTATGAACTTCTGTTTGACTTATCACCAAATAGCTTGCGGTGTTAGGACAAATGTAGTGATAATCTTTACAAAGCCACTATTAGAAGATTTGATGAGAACTTCGAACACTTGGTAAATGCAATTCATTGATATAAAATAATCAGTTAGGTCAGTTACTTTACAAGTTTAAATTGGATATATAACATCTGCGACAGTCTGCTAAGCAACAAAATATTTGGTTGAGTAATGAACTAGGGAATCAACATATCTTAGGCTCTGTTTGGCAAAGCTAATAGCGGATAAACTAGTTGTAATTGTTTCACATGACTAGCTTATAGCGTTTTTTGAAACGCTACTTAAAGTACCATTTGAGCTTATACCTTATAGTGTGTCATTTTTTCTCCCATTTTTACTCTCATTATTTTAATTAAATTCTCCATGTATCCTAAATTAAATGAATCTTCTCTTTCATTTGTAAGCATTAATTACAAATGTCTATTTATGTCATTGTATATTTATAAGATAGTTCAACTGCTACTTTTACAAACACTTTAAATTCAATCCGCTAGCTTATCCGCTATAAGCTATCCACTATCAGCTCATCCGCTATGAGCTAGCTTATCTGCTATCCGCTTTTTTTTACCAAATAAAGTCTACGAGTTTTTGTTTTTGTTTTGAGATATACTTCCTCTGTCCCAAAATATAAGGCACTTTCACCGTTTTTCTTGTCCCAAAATATAAGACCCTTTACTAATTTCTAGATACATTTATTACTCTTTTTTCAAATATATCCCTTATTGATACCATTGAATTCTTTCTACTATAAACAAAGAGTAAATTAGTCATAGACATGCACAAAATAGACATATTAATTACACTAACAATTTTTCTTAATATGCGCAAAAATTATAATGGGGCCTTATATTTTGGAATGGAGGGAGTACTAATATATCAACTGCAACGGGCAAATATTTGCTCTTCTTTTATAGGATGTGTATGAATTATTTAATAGGTTTATATGAATAATTAATTGTAAAGTATGAAAAAAATATGTAATTATTGAATAAGTATATTTTAGAATAATTAGAGCCTTTAAAGTTTTTTTTTGAAGCAGCCTTTAAAGTTTATATGATGTTTAAAGTATGCAAGGAGGATCCAAAAGAGAAACATTTTATAGAGCATAATTGTTTATAGAAAATAAATAAATTTTAGAACTCAAACAGTAAAATTCACTTTGCAACTATATTCAAAATAACAATGGAATTTTTACTATTATAAGTATAATTATTACTATTATTAGAAATTGCTCTTTTTGTCAAAAAAAAAAAAAGAAACTGCTCTTAGTATTTTTGGTTATGGGTTGACTGTTAGTTTGAATAAAGAGAATATTTTATAACAGTTTATAGAAATGTTAAGATAAACCGTTCTGATACAATAAAAGCATAATATATGTAATTAGTTAAGTTGTGAAAAGATAAAATTAGTTTAGAGTCAATATGAAGTGACACCAAATAAACCAAATTCGGGGGCTGTGGTTGAGTGGTTGGGGCTCATCCTCCATTAACTAAGTGTCGAATGTTCGATCCTCGTCTTGGGTACGGAGCAACTTTAAATCCTTGGGCCAGCTGTCCCACCATTCGAGGTGCCTTCAATCCAGCGAGGGGATTAGTCACTGCGTTCGGTGGTGAATACCCTAGTCTCTACCAATAAAATAAAATAAACCAGACACGCTCAATCCAATATGTTTGTGGATTGAAATATCTTTGTGCAATTAAATTAGTTGTGGGATACAAGTGGGTATATGAGTAAATACGAGTGATACTGAGTAAGTTATCTATATTTTTTTAAATTTACCTAAAAGGCAAATTTCATTGAGCCACATGACTCACTTGTAACATAAGGTCAATTCAAATGTATTTGTACACATTTGACTCAAAAAAAATATATTTGCACGCTTACATCACACTAATATTAAATTAGGCCAGTAAACATGTTTGAGTGTTGTCTTAATCTTAATTTTTATATCTGATAAATAACTGTTGCGTAAAATAGTTCTGGGGTATTTATTAAAATTGTAACAAAAATTATTAAAATATTATAAACACTTTTAGGTTAGTTACAGTTCAAAGTCATATTAAGATTGAAAAACATCATATTTTTAGTTTTAAAAATATACATTTACTTGGTTGTATTATTTTCCTAAACTTTTGATATTATTTATTTTAAAATATCTAGAGATAAAAAGTAAACTAATTTTATATAAAATGAAATTACTTTTTGGTTTTTCTAAATATTGTTTTTAAGCAAATTAAAACAAAAAATTATGAGTGATACCAGTCTAAGTGGTAATTAGACTTGGATCCCACCCCAAGATCTCGGGTTCAAATATTGAATGTTAGAAGGGAAGAAAGATCCAGACAGACGACAAAGTCGAGTATACATGTGGTCAGTTAAGTTCTCCAGTAACATGGTAATTAAAAAAGTACTCCCTCCGTTCCTGATCTTTGGTACTTTTGGCCTTTTATTTTTGTTCCAAAACAATTGTACTTTTAAAAACCCAATGTACAATTCACCTAATTTTTCCTAATATACCCTCTATATTTATTTATCCTTTTAGAGTTCCAACGCATGAATTAATTGTCCCAGGACTATTTTACTTTAACTTCAATTATCCCAATACAACTACAAGTGGGGCATTTTAGTACTTAAACAACACAAATTAATAGTACCTTAATATGTGTGTAACAAGCCAAAAGTACCAAAGATTAGGAACGGAGGAAGTAATAATTAATTAATGATTCATGTTGGTTGAGAGACACGTAAAAGATGGCTACTGATTCATTTACTACATCTCCAAATAAATAGGTCACCTTCCCAACTACACCTCATGTCACACATTCTTATTGGCTTTTATGATTTTCAACTCAATTACTCCTTCTTCCTTTATCATGCATTCAATCTCCAACCGTATCATAAAGGTAGATATTGTAGAAATTTGGACCAATAAATTTTGAAAGAAAGAGAGTAAAAGAATGGATGAGGGGTTTTAGGCGCCTGGATGTTCTGTTGCACCTCTCTATAGCATTCTTTTTCTTTTTTTAGCTCGCTCTCTAATTGTTTTATCTCTTTTCCTCATTTCTATGTGTTTTTTTCTCTCTCATCCACTTATCACTCTCAAGTCTTTGTAACTTTATGATTTATGACGGTATATAATATGGTAAAGAAAAACAAAATCAATCTGCAAGGTATATGCCAATAAGGGTTAGTCCAAGTGGTAACTAGATTTAGATCTCACCCTAATGTTTTAGGTTTGAATTTCGGGTATGGTAAAAACTCTGTTAGGAGGGGACAACCACACGGGCCGACAAAACGGGTACTCGTGGCCAGCCAGGTTTTCCGACGTATATTAATCATCAACAAAGCCGGTGGAAACTGCGCACCAAAAACATGGTAACCAAAAAAAATCTGCAAGAGATGCTTATAAAAAAACTGTAAGGTCTATCTCAATTTGCAAATGCCGAAATTGTTAGGCAAAAACCATGTTCTGGGTTTGAATTTGTGACATCACAACAGTGTATGTAAATTTCTAATGACACTTACCACTTCGTCTACAAACCAAAAAGAAAGAAAAAAAGAAAAATACATTAATAATGTCTTCAAAGAAAGAAAAATACATTAACAATTTTCACAAAATTGTTACCTTATTTTATTTTTTATAATTTTCTATATGTATGAGAGAACCTAAGATAAGATACAACTTATTGCGAAAGGAATGAGGGTAAAAGTTAAAAGAAATATACACTAAAATTTAGTTTGGGTTGTCTTATACTTACTCGGTTAATTTTCACAAACTTTAATTAAATTTTATTAGGATATCAATTCAGGCATAAATATAGGGTTTCACCTATCTTGTATTCACTTACCTTTTTTATTATTATTATTTATTTCAATCATTTTATCTCTCCCCACGTATATTAAGAAATCACTTTATGAACTTGACCCCTCACAATTTTGGAGGGCAACGTATTTCTTTATTCTTTCTTTTCACTTACTTCTTTATTTTTTATTTTCATTTCAATCATTTTCTCTTTCTCCACCGATATACTCTAAGAAATCACTATTTCTGCCGGAAAACATTATCTTTTGTTGGAGTAATTATTTTTATATTTTATCTTTATGTATGTATATTTTTATTTTGTTTTCGAGTTCTTGGTATAATTTCAGTACTTTTTATTCCTGGCGGAAAACATTATGCATAGTCAAAATAATTTCATTGTTTTTAAGAAGTCTCAACGAGTAATATATACTGTCACTTTAATTATTTTTTATATTTTGTCTTTATGAATTTCATTATTTGTAAAAATTGTTTTGACTCTAAGTATCAATGGGGAAATATAACCTACTGCTTCTAAATTATTATTTTACTTTTATGTCTTGACCGAATACAATACCTGTTATTGGTATATTTATTTTGTATTTTGGCTTCATAAATATCTTTACTTTTATAAGCGAATAATCTTTTTGGGTTAAGATAGAGATAAATTAGAATAATTTGAATATTTTCACTTTTTCTACGTTTCAAAAGAACTAAAACAATAATGTGTGTTACATTGTATTTTTTTTTATAAAAGAAGTGTATTTAAAAATTGTGTAAAAACATAGTGACCTATGTGTGATATACTTAGAAGAAGGTAATGGATTTTTTTTAACTTTTTGCAACTTAAATTTTTTAGAGCGTGGCAGCGGCTACGGGGCAACTATTGCGGTGGTTGCAACGTAGCTGGATTACTTTACCGGTATCTTCTTCCTCTCTCAATTGTATATTTCTCTATTTATCTTCATCTCTTTTTCAAAATATTTATAGGTTCACGTATAAAACCCAAGTTTTTTTTATTAGTTTCTAGTGTACTAGTATATATCTCTTATTTCTAGAAAGGACTTACGGGATTTATTTGATTTATTTACTTTAACTGCATCTCTTATTTATTTATCTCTTATTATATTTGACGCCTGTTAATTATTTTATTGTTCTAGTATGAAACACAAGAAACCTTATTTGCGAATTGCGATGATAAAAACTCCTCCAAAGTTCTAGCAGCAGTGTACCTACAAAAATATACGGATACTTAAAAGTTATCGATAATGTTATTTAGCCAAACTTTTCCAGTCAAAAATAGTTAGAAACCACATTACAACACTAATTAATCAAGTTTTTTAAGTAAATAACCAACCTACTTTTTCACAATTTTTAATCAATGGCTTAGAAAACTGTGAAAAAGTAGGTTGGTTATTTGCTTTAAAAACTTGATTAATTGGTATTGTAATGTGGTTTTTGGCTAGAAAAATTTGGCTAAATAACATTACTCTAAAGTTATACCATAAGTCATTGTACACTCCCCAATAAGGCGTTAATCTAATTTTCTATGTAAACGAATACGACTCAAAAATACGGTAATCATGATTTTGTAATTAAAAGAAAGTGATTTTTTTTTAAAAAAAAAATTAATTTTTTTTAATTCCGAATTTACCACATAAATTCGGAATACAATTTTAGATTTTTTTAATTCCGAATTTACCCCTAAATTCGGAATACATATTTATTTTCCAGATTTACACATAAATTCGGAATACAGTTTAAAAAATGTATTCTGAATTTACACGTAAATTCGGAAATTTTAAATTTAAATTCCGAATTTATGTGTAAATTTGGAAAATTTAAAAAAAATGTTTTCTTTTGAAAAATCAGGGGCATTTTGGTCCAAAAGCGATTTATGGGGGTATAGGTGATAATGATGGGGGTATGAAAAAAAAACCAAAAAACTTGACAAAAATAGGTGAAAATTTTATGAGGGGCTAAAATCAAAGAACCTAAATTTTAAGGGACTACAAAGTACAAACATATTTAACCTTTTTCTAAAAACCTAATTTTTTAAAAACTAGTGCACTTGCATACTACACTTCTCTTGTTGTATAGAACAACACTTAAATTTTCTCTGTTAAAATATTATAAGTAAATTTAAAATATTAAGTATGATGTAGCCAGTAGAGTGAGTAGATTAGTAGAGAAACAAATAGGAAGAAACCTACTTGAAACTGATTTTAATGATAAAGTTACTGCAACCAACAACACTCATTCGAAACTCTTCAATATAGTAGTAGCATTACTATCACTTTTATAGATGATGACATTTAAGACACACCATTTCCCCTACCGTCTACTACCTTAATAGCAAGCAAGCTGCTAGTTACATATCATATCACAATGGCATTTCTTGAAGTTTTTAAGAAATACAAGGGCAAAGTTATAGATTCACAACTATATCAAACCCATCCATCTCCCTTCCTGTGATCATTCACATTCAAGTAACATTACTGAGCTATTCCAAACATCATAAAAAGAAATATGTCTCTAATCACTGATGAGATGAAAGCAAAGTCAGAGGTTTACTATGGAGATGACCTTTGCCAAGAGAAAGCCAAGTTCCTTCTCAAGGAAGCAAGCTTACCCAATGGTCTTTTACCCTTGAAAGACATGGAAGAATGTGGGTACCATAAGGAAAGTGGGTTTGTGTGGCTTAAACAGAAAAAGAACACAACTCACAAGTTTGAGAAGATTGGGAAGTTGGTGGCTTATGCTACTGAAGTTACTGCTCATGTTGAAGTTGGTAAGATTAAGAAGCTAACTGGTGTGAAGGTGAAAGAGCTGTTGGTTTGGATCACACTGAGTGATATCTATGTTGATGATCCACCTACTGGTAAGATCACTTTCAAGACTCCTTCAGGACTTTTTAGGACATTTCCTGTCACAGCTTTTGAGATTGAAGAGAAAGAGAAGCAAGTTAAGGATGTGAAGGAAGATCAGAACAAAGATGTCAAAGATGTTAAAGAAGTTGCTGCTGCTTCCTCTGTTGCTGCTGTTGAAGTCAAAGAGGTTTGATTCTGAATTAGTATGAGGCAGTGGATATTAGTATTCATTTAATAAGTTTATTAAAAGAAGACTAGTTATATTTCAGTATGTTGTAATCCTTTCCATTTCTATCTCCACAGCTGTGCTATTTATGTTTCAGCTAAGTATGTGATATTGCTGCTTCGATGGAGTAAGAAAATATAAAAGTATGATCGTTTATTAGGAAATATGGTCTAATATATAATAAAAGTGAAATTATTAAAATGTACTCTTTTAATTTTTATTATTCACTCTGGGCTTACTTCGGATCCCCGAACGATGTAATGCAGCTATAAATTTACCATGCTTTGATCCTCATGCTCCACAATAAAAGAATTTAAATTTTAAAAAAGAAGCTGAATTTGGTATGAGGTCCTGCTACTAATCATTAATTCATCATCCATTTAAGGAATTAAATTTTAAAAATTATTTTTTGACAAGAAAATTTTAAAACTACAGCATTGCATTGAATTGCTAATCAACGTTAGAAAAAAGAAAGCGCAAGCTAAAGGAAGAGACTCTGTAGCCCGGATTATAGTTCTTTCTTTTTCATCTTGACAAACAAAAGAAATTAGAGCATAGTCTTTCCTTTTTTTTTCCGTAAACAAAAAAAAAATGAAGGAAAGAACGAAGCAACTTGCAAATAAACGGGGAGAAACCCTCTCTACAACAGAACACTACGAATGGCCATGGTAGGCAAACAAATCAGCACGACCAAATTGGTCTCTTCCAATGAGATATATGAAGCTAACTGAGGATCTCACGAAGAGTTTGAATAAGCAGATTCTGAAAATTAATGGGACCTACAACGATTGAGTCCACCTCAAAAATAACAGCTGATAACTCCATCTTCCTTGTCATCTTAATACCATGATAGAGGTCCCCAAGCTCAACCAAAACTGGGTTTTATGTTCCTAAATTACAATGGAAGTCACGTAAAATTTTTTCCTGTCCAATCATAAGACTGACAAACCACATAACTAGAGTCACTCGGAACAGAACCATCCAAATTCACCTAAAGAACGTGCAACATAACCGGGTCATGCTTGCACAACCAGATTATGTTTTAACATGTTTTCCATTTTTAAACTCTGTTTCTCAACAGCCTCAAACTCTCTCTCCATCTATCACATCAATTTCCCACACTTTCCCCGGTTCAAAAGAATAGGGAGTACGCAGCACGCGCGCACACACACACACACACTAGTATTGTATTCGTTTTGGTAGGATCTTACAATCCTTGTTACCCCCTCTCGAACCTAGGTATTTGGGTAGAATCTTACATTTCTAGTTGTGATCTTACGTGTTACGATCTAACTCAATCTCAATTTTGATAATATTGGTATATAATGTAATGAAAGTTCTGAGCAGCTATACTAAGCTACTTAATCCCGACCCTAAGATGCCATTTAACTCAGCAAGGTGAGTTCAAGTTTTGATTCATGAGAATCATAAGTCCAAAGTTTTGGTTTGTAGGAACTACCAAGTCTAAAATATACAAAAGTTTTATTTTTTTATAATATCAGTTTATAGGATCCCGGGAGAGTGACTAGACCGAAACTGGACTTTTCTTCAATCACTTGCAGTTTTCATCGTTCAAAACTTCAAAGCCTGAAACAGTTTAAACCAAAAGCTCAAGGTTATGACCGTCATATCAACAAAATCTTTTTGCATGCTAAAGAGTCAAGAAGTTCAGTAAATTTGAAAGGCAAGGCTCTATTAATTAGCTCTAAAGAAAGATATAGTTATTTTTAAATCAGGATAAAAATACCATGCCGTCATAATTGCGGTCACGAAATGCAATTATAGAAAATACCTTGCTTGTCATCATGTCAGCATCCAGTATTAATCAATCAATAATGTTAATAATCTGTCATTAACATGAGCAAATGCTAGAAACTAGTAGTTGTTTGTAATATGGTAATTTGATTGGTGATGTTATACATGACTCAACACTTTCATTGCTACCACATCCACATACGAGCCAAATCAAACTATTGTTAACAGAGTCGCTATCTTCAAATATTATGCATGACAAGTTAGACAAAAGGAAATCATACTATTTTTATTGATGTAATACAATGCACAAGTGACATAATCTTAATTGGAGAGTCAAGAGAAGTGATAAATGAAAAGCTAGAGATGTGATAACAAGCCTTAGAAACACATGATTACCACCTAGAGAGAAGTGGAGTAGAGTAGAATGGAGTATATCCAATGCAAGATCGGTGAAGGACAAACAATTTTTAACATAAAGGTAAGTATTGGAGAATACAAGACTCCACAAGTTTCATGTATTAAGTAAAGGGGATATAGATGCAGATGTTGAATAGGGTCCATGTCGTGTGACCTTAAAGGAATGCTTTCAGTGTGTTATATGATAGAAAAATTGGTCTTCAGATTAAAGGAAAATTTTACTACAGAAATACGCTACCTGCAATGTTGTATGCAACTAAGTATTGGGGTAGTAAAAAACCAACAAGAAAGTAAACTTCGCATAAATGGAAATGTTAAGATTGGATGAGTGGTCACATGAGAAAATAGAGAATTACAAATACAATTATTATAGATAAATTTGAGATAACCCCATGATCGAGAGGATGATAAAATATCCTCTTGGGTAATCTTGATACGTATAGAAGAGTAATCGGAGTACCGATATGGAGAGTAGACTAGATAGCGGATAGTGCAATAGTTAGAGGTAGAGGGACACCAAGCCAACAGGAGAATGGGCAACTCAGGCCAACAGGAAAAATGCAGTGCAGGTATAAAGCAAATTTGGTCAACAAACGGAAAAGACTCGGGTGGTCCGGAAATCCAGACCCCAAAATCAATTGACAGAACAGGCAAATCCAACCTGCTAATAATCACTAAGCCTATGTTTGGATTGGGACCGCGTTGAAGCTAACCAGACGTGTGGGCAAAACAAAGCAAGTAGTTCAAGCTTCCAGCTCGCCGTGGAAATCACATGATCCCAATACACACTGACTTAAATTTGAGTCAATAATTACCCTAATGTGCTATTAAATGTAAACTATTTTCCTCAGAATCCATCAACTTAAAATAATCTACCAATACCAGGATTTCTGAAATCCAACATACTCCAAAAGATTGAGTAGGTTTGTACAAGATTTCTCTCGCCGAAAACACATGTTCGGTTCAACCAAAGAAAGATTTGATTTCCTTTTAGAAATGGTCCTGGACGTAGCAAAGATATTTTAATACAAACATTCCATGAGGAGAGGATTGAAGCCAACCCTCACAAGGCAACAAAGGATTTTGACAATAAGTTGTTATGTGCATCAACTCAAGACTTGTTTCAAAAGGAAGTGCCAATGCGCATGCTCAAACACTTTAATCGCCTCTCTCAAACACTTTAAGATAAAAAACTACAAACACTGCAGCCATACCTTAGAAGCCACGACCCATTTGCCATCGATCCAGTCCAGATGCAACCTCAACTGGGAATGCTGAAACTCCAGCTCTTCATTAGAGTTCCTGAAATAAACAATATACCTCGAGTCCCCGAGAACTTTGGAAATCACACCAGCCCACCAACCGTCATTGGACAAAGCATCAACTTCATCGAGAAACTTGAACTGAGCAACAGCATCAGTTTGTGGTGGACGAGGCCTTATGTACATGATATCAACCTCCTCTCTCAAAAGCTTGGAGTCCTCATCCAGCAAGCTCTCATACTCAACGACGAACCGGTTTTCTCCGGTTGCCTCAACAACGACGGCAGAAAACCATGCCCCTCGGAAACCTTCTTCATCACTGCTAACCTCAACCAGTGTCCCTGCCTTAAATTCACAACCTCCCTTTTCTTCCACCACAGTTTCAACCACCTTCACATGCGGCGACACCATTTTCGCCAATTCATTATTCTACAATTAATAAACAACATCAACAATTCAACACCAATTGACTTTAAGAACATTAAATTGAAAGCAAATTAACAAACTACGACATGCACAATTCAGCGATTGAATTTTCCCTAGCGCAAGAAATAATGGAATTAAAGAAAACCTGATGTTGCTGCTCTTCTTGTTGGAATGGTGGGACCCAATTTTGGTTGATCCACTCGCGGTGGGGTCTGAGCTCCTCCTTGGAAAACGCGATCTGCTCCCTCGAGACTCGGAAATACACCGAGAACTTACCATCAGCTAATTCTTCGGTGATGTGGCCCTCCCACCAGCCGTCATTGTGGAACGCGTCCACCTCATCGCCGTACTTGAATTCCGACTGAGTATCCGTCGGGGGAATCGGCCGGATATGGTGGAGTTTCATAACTTCTCTCAGTCGCTTAGAGCTTTTCTCGTCCTCCAGCAGGTTATCATACTCTACCAAGAACTTATCGGCACCCTGACGGCGGATGATCGTTCCGGTAAACCAAGAGCCGCGGAAACCGTCATCTTCTGAGCTGATTTCCACCGCGGAGCCTGGTTTGAAGAAGGGTGCAGCAGCGGCAGAGGAGGCGGAATTCGATTTTGAGGAGGATTTGGATTTTGAGGCGGATTTTGATTTTGATTTCGTGGCCGATTTTGATTGGGATTTGGGTGCCATGGGTTTAGGGTTTACGGAAAAAAGAAACGTTAGAGTGAAAGTATGAACTAGAGTGTGTCCTTTTCTCGTGTATCTACGTGTATTGTGCTTGGCGGGAACAAACCGATTGCTCACCTGATGGGCTCATTTGATTATCATTTATCAAACCCATGATTGTCAATGTCATGTAGCCATTGTTTTCAATTCATTCAAACTTCAAACTAATATGTGCTCAATATAATTATCCTCTAATAGATGAGAACCAGAAAAGAAAAATAAAGAGACTCTTTTAAAAGAGTACGCACATTTAATTTCTTTTATTTGGATGATGAAATTATATTGACATGAACTCCAATTTACATGCAACATCCCAAGTGTATTACATGCAACATCCCAAGTGTATTACATGCAACTTTTTTTTTCGTCGAAATTACATGCAACTTGACAATGTGTCAATGGTGAGACCCACAATTGTTGGGCTTTGATAAGCTAATTTATTCAAGTGTTAAAGTTATGAACAATTTTTCTTCTTGTTGATTATATAGAACATGTTTAATATCATTAAGAAAGCCAATTTATTAAAGTGACAAATTGAAATAACCGTATGGATGTTGAAAAATGGAAAACCAAGTTATTACATAATTTAGTATATGTATCTTTGTGAAGCAATTGAGAGGCTTTCAAATTCAAGGCTCTCATTGGCATGTCGCATCTGTTAGCAAATAGTGAATAAGACTAGTGTATTTGCAATAGCGGATCTAGGTTAGGTTCAGGGAGTTCAGTCGAACCCCCTGAAAAAAATGTGTGTTTTAGTACCACTATATAAATCTTTTTTGAACCTCCTAAAATTTTAAATTGCACTATTATTCTTAAATCTGCACCCAATTTTAAATAAATCTGTCTGACGGGACTATTTATAAAACTTCAGGAAGTAATTTTACGGATATCACATATTTTTACGAACTACTTATTTTCATATATTTTAGGACTTATACAGGAAAAGGCGTGTAAACTTAACGATTTACTCTTAAATAAATTTGGAGTTAGACAACTTGATTACTTAATTTTAGTAAATTGAGTCATGACTCAATTTACTAAAATGTGTCGCACTAGTCATCAACGCCTTCGACTTGCGAGCCTCTTGCCAACAAAAAAGTAAATCCGATGCAACTTGAATTGATAATTGGATTGGTTTAATTATATTATCCCATACTTTGTCATTCCTTCGCTTCCATAAGCCCCAAATCATCATAACAAAATAATTTCTAGCATTTTCCGGGAGCAAAGATAGAATCTCAAAAAAGGAGGATTTATAGCTAGTAGCGTTAGTAATTACCGACCTGATATCATGCCACAATTCGGATGCTTTCCAAATCACCTCTGCATGCGTGCACCGGAAGAATAAGTGCAACTCATCTTCATCTGCCACTTTGCACATCGGGCACGTCGCCGGGCAAGGAACGCACCGTCGACAAAGATTGTACCTGCAAGGCAAAACTCCTCTAGCAACACGCCAAAGATGAAGTTTGACCTTAGGAGGAACCTTCAATTTCCAGATTTGCATCCAATTACCATCCACCCGGAAGCTTGTAGTATCAATAATTTCATTCATTGCGGAATAATAAACCGATTTCACGGAATAATGACCATCACGACTACACTTCCAAATCAACCTGTCCTCCTCCTCCCTACATTGAAGTCCCATACCAAGAATACGGGTCTGATCCTCATCATTAAAAAGAGTCTCAAGTAAGTGAGTGTGCCGGTTATCATCAATGGGATTAAAAAGATCACTTACTCTCAAGTCTTCATATCCAGGAATCACTGTCGAAGAAACAAAAGAATTTGAACCTCCCCTTAACCACGGATCATGCCAAATATTAATATTGGTGCCTTCTCCAATTTTCCAACGAGCTCCATAATTAACCAACACCTGTGAAGCATGGATGCTACGCCAAACATAGCTGGAATTATGGCCCAAGCGAGCCCACAAGAAGTTCCCATTAGGAAAATATTTAGATTTGAAAACCCGAGTAACAATAGCATCTTTGTTGGTACATAAGCGCCAACCTTGCTTCCCTAGCATGGCTAAGTTGAAACCATAGTAGTGGCGAAAGCCCATACCTCCAAACTCCTTCCGCATTGTTAACTTATCCCAATTAAGCCAATTAATGCCTCTCCGGTTACCACGATTTGTACCCCACCAAAAATAATTGATCATGCGCTCCATCTCCTCCCCTAAAGTTTTAGGAAGGAGAAAGGTACTCATGCAATAAGCCAGAATAGATTGAGCCACAGATTTTACAAGAACCTCCTGCCTGCTTTGGACAAATGTCTGCCTGACCATTGCTGAACTCTGCGCCATACTCTGTCTCTCAAGTACCCAAACAACTGCTTCTTGCTGCGACCCACCATAGAAGGCAGGCCCAAGTATTTACCAGTTCCCAAGCACTCTGATACTCCAAGATTAGATATAACACGCTCCTTTATATCAGCACCTGTATTTCTGCTAAAATAGACTTCGGATTTTTGAAGGTTGATTGATTGTCTCGACGCCTGTTCATAGAGTGTCAGCACCTCCTTTAACTTTCTGCTCTCCAAATCATCAGCCCTACAAAACAAGAAACAGTCATCTGCAAATAATAAGTGTGTCAGGATAGGAGCCCCCGACACACTTTAACACTGTGAATATCTCCTCTTGCCTCATATTTTTTAAGTAAAGCTGTAAGCCCCTCTGCACACAATATAAATAGGTAAGGTGACAGTGGGTCACCCTGCCGAAGTCCTCTCATTGGTGAGACTGAGCCAGCTTTCTCGCCATTCATAAGCACTGAGTAGTTAACCGTTTCTACACATAACACCATCCACTGAACCCACTTCTCATGGAAACCCAACTTCAACAACACCCTCCTCAAATACCCCTAGTCCACCCTATCATAGGCCTTACTAATATCAACATTCAATGTCACTTCTCCCACCTTTCCTTGCACTTTACACTTCATATGATGAATAACTTCGATAGCAACCATTACATTATCTAAGATTGACCGATCAGCCACAAAAGCGGCTTGCTCTTCGGAGATACATTTATGAAGCACCCTCTTTAATCTATTTGCAAGGACTTTGGAAATTATTTTATATAGAACATTGCAAAGAGAAATAGGCCTCAAGTCACGCATGGAAGAAGGATTATCAATTTTTGGAATGAGCACAATATTAGCATCATTTAACATAGGAGGAAAAACACCATCATTAAGCCACGACACACCTGAATGAAACAATTCCGGACCACAAAGATTCCAAAAGCGTTTAAAGAAAGCCGGATTTAAGCCATCAGGCCCAGGTGCTTTGTCAGAGTGCATAGAAAATAAAGCATCCTTAAATTCACCAATATCAAAAGGAGCAACCAAAGAATCATTATCCAAATTAGAAATTTTGGGATTTAAACAATTAATAACAGGTTTATAGTTACCCAAACTCTCTTCAAAAAAATTGTAAAATAAGAATGAGCTACACCATTTAAATCAATTTGAGATTCAGCCATAGTACCATCATCACGAGTTAAGGAAGAAATAGTGTTGCGCCGACGTCTCGCACTAGCCATAGCATGAAAGAATTTGGAATTAGTGTCATCATCACGAAGCCAATGAACTTTTGCTCGTTGCTTCCAAAATGCGTCTTCTTGAGATAAGAGAGTACTAAGCCGCAGATTTACTTCCTTATAAAGTGAACTAGCATTGGGATCCTGTGAGCTTCGTAAAACCTCCAACTCCTCCCTACACTTCGAAATCTCCAATCTATATCTAGAGCGTAGCTTTCTTCCCCAAGAATCCACAGCCACTGTACAATCCTCAACTTTCGTCATGAAATCACGTCCACCAGTCATCATCCAACTCTTGCTAACCACCATCGGAAGATCCTCCTCTTCAAGCCATGCGTTTTCAAAACGGAAAGGCCGTTGTTGAGGCCTTCTCCTTCTTCACTCCCAAAGACTCAACCAAAGAGGAGTATGATCTAATCTATCTGCAACACCATTAATCAAACAATTATTAGGAAAGAGATCAAACCAATCTTGAGTCGCAAGCATACGGTCTAGTTGCTCCTCCTTGAAATTATCTGTTCCTCTCCCCCTACTCCATGTGAACGGATGACCTTGCATAGGAATATCATGAAGAGAACAATCTTGCACCACTTCTCTAAAGCCTCTAATTAGCCAAGGCGCTCTATCCGCACTACCACGTTTTTCATCATTTGACAAGAGATCATTATAGTCACCAACAACACACCATGGCAAAGAATTATCACGAGCCAAGAAACGAAGGAGATCCCAAGATTCACGCCTACGACCAGATTCCGGGAAACCATAGAAACCTGTGAGTCTCCAAGAGGGACCATGAACACTAACTACCTCTGCATCAATGTAATTAGATGAGTAGGCAGTTACAGTACAATCAAAAGGATGACGCCAGAACAGAGCCAAACCTCCACTTCTACCTCTACTATCCACCGCAAATGCCGCATCAAAACCAAGCCGAGCACGAATTTCTTCAATTTTATTAGCGTGTACCAATGTTTCACACAAAAACAATACGTCCGGTTGGTACGTCCGAACGAGGTCACGCAAGGACGGAACTGCTCGTGGGTTACCTAGGCCCAAGCAGTTCCAACTGATGATACTCATTTCTCCTGGCAGGCCTGACTGCCAGAGCCTGCCCATAAAAAAGGATCATCTGGTGACACGTTGAGGACTGGTATTGCATTAGTTGTATTTGATACTTGGCTAATATTAGGAGGTTTTGTAGTTCCAAGTCCTTCATTTCTACGTCTTTTTTTTTCCACCTTCAGTGACGTCACAAACACCATTAAATGCAGCAATCATTCGCTGCGAGATTAATGCTCCTTCTTTATCGGTTTCGCTGTCATTAACTGCACCTCTTGAAACGGATCCATCCCAGTAATTATGCCGCCTTTCACGCCCTAGGTTTTGGCCAGCCGAAGTTGAATCATCTCTCAGCAAGCCGCATAAATAACAAAAAGGACCAAGCTTCTCATATTTGAACGAGACCACAAACGGGACACGTCCTTCTTTACGTATCTTCTTGGTACGGAGAAGAGGCTTTCGAACACAGTCGCATATACGACCGCCATACACCGGAATTATTCTTCACATCGTATTCCAATAACTCACCAAGGCAGCTAGATAGGCTTTTTCCCACCGCTTCAGACATGAAACCCAGAGGAAGGTTATGCACTTGAACCCAAAATGGCACGCCAAATAGAGGAAGTTGATTCGACATGACACCCTCTTGCATAGCACTGATGATCAACAAATGTTTGTCGAATGACCAAGGTCCACCCTTCAAAACTTGCTGAACATCTACCGGATGATAAAACTGGAACAAAAAGAGGCCTGGTTCCAACTCTCTAGTGGTAACACCCCCTAACGGTCTCCAAACACCTGCCATTCTTTCCTTCATGATATGCACTCTGATAGGTCTGTCAGTGAGGAAACGACCCACCAAGCACAGGGCAGTATTGTTTTCTTCTTCTTCACCTTCCTGGTTTGGAACAACCACTCCAGGATCATCATCTTCAAGTGACAAGTTCTCAAACTCTTGAGTGGCCATGAGACCAACGACAACGTATACACACAGCGACAAGCAACAAACAAAACACACCACTTAGGGCAACTTCTCACTCAACGGCGGAGGAGGAAAAACATCTTACACAACACATGTCTAACTGAAAAGTATAAATGTAATAAAACTCTATAAAAGAATAATATTCATATTTTTTTCACGCGTCTATGAATTTGACAAAAATTAGCCTTTTTTTTAAATTTAATAAAAAAAATTATTTAAATAGAGTAATCGTGAAATCAATTATTTAAGCTTAATAATAAAAAATATTATATATATATATATATAATCGAATCAGTTCATGGTTCAAAAGAATCCAATTATACATAGATTAATTGTAATTCATTTATTTAACGAGCTCAATATTCAGCTCAAGTTTAGCTCAATGAACTAATTATCGAGTCCAAGTCTAAGACTATGTTTAGGTGGTTCAATTCATTGATGTTCCAAGTTTATTGTAGAAAGTACATAGTACAGATGGAGATCCTCTCTAATAACTGGAATTGCACCCTTCCTCCACTATTTCTTCCTTCATTGCCACGGCCTCCATTGAAATTTCTGCCACCATTACCATTAAAGGACTGCTTTGAATTTCTCAACTGAATTATATAGAATTGTTTATTCTCAAAGACTCCATTAACAATATCCGTGATTTAGCAGTATCACATACATCATTTAATCGTTTTTAGAAGCGGATCACATACTTTGTATGATTTTCCCTTTGCATTTTAATATTCTTGGTAGAACCACAGCTACATTTCACCATAAATGAACAATCATGAATCGATCTTAATGCTTCTAGCCCATCCCATAAGGTTTTCAATTAAGTATTAAATCAGTTACTGACATACATCTCCTTGTCTAATTGAACGAACTTCTTGAAGTAAATCAGATAACTGAATCATTTGGTGAATTTTCCAGCAACTCGTCCTGTAGTACTTTGGCATTGTCTATGTAAACAACACTTGAGGCAATTTGGAAAACTAGGGTTCTATTAATCCAAGAAACCACCATTGGATTACATCGCTCCCATGCCTCAAAATAAGGATCATCTTCATTTGGTATCTGCAATTTACAATTTATGAACTTCGACTTGTTCTTGGACAATCAAGCTCCCTTCATTGCTTTACTCCAAGAAGAGTAATTCCAAGAACCACTAAGTTGTGGTGATACAAGTACCATTCCTATATTCTCACCAGGATGCAGAAAATAAGGAGATGAAGCATTTTGACACATCTCCATTTTTGTTTTCTTGGGAGGTTGTGGTCTCAGGGTTCGAAACTGAATCTAATGCTTCCATGGCTGTGAATCAATTGCAAGAAATTTGAGAGAAAGGAAGTATTTTTAGTGATGCAGAAGCAGGGCAGGAAACTCCTGCTCTGATACCATATTGATGAATTGAATGAAATGACTCATTAATAATGAAATCATTGGAGTACAAGAATATATAACCAGCAATTCAAGCTCGAGCAATACAACCAGCTAAGCAAAACCAGCAACTAAGTAGTTATTACTAACTGACTCCTAAAGTGTTTCTAACTAGCTTCTTCTCTTCCTTTACATCAATTGATCCCAATAAAAAGCACTTGTAAATTGTAATCAAATTAATATACATGGTAAACTTTTCCATCTCCAAGGCCATTGTTGCAGGAAAACACTGGAACTGTTGTGGCAAAACAGTATAAGTTGTGATGCAAAGCCAAAACCAAACACCTATTTAGAAAGTTACCGCCGATGCCGATGTGATTTTGGTAAGGGAGATTCGATTCTTTGAAACTGGAAACTGCAGTAACCAATGCCTTTTCATGCATAAAGACAAAATGGCTTCATGGAGTCACAATTCTATCGACGATTCCTTTTGCTTCGATCATCACGATATTTGCATTGACATCCTTTGAATCTCTATCTACTCCCGCCATGCATTGAGAAAGCACTAATAATGGAGGGTTTAATGTTTAGGCAGGGTTTAATGTTTGTCTTGATCTATATTTATTTCTGTTGTTGGGTTTTGACTCTTTTTGTTCACCAAAAAAATCTGTCTTTATTTCTCCCAAGGTTCAATTGGCAGAATTTGGACTGAATTACCAATTGGGATACATAAACCAGAGAAACTGCTAGAAGCAATCGGCAACAACAACATGGTCATTTTCTTTTCTTTTCAGCTTCTATTCAAACGTCTCATCTTCTAAGTCGTGTACAAAGCAATCTATATCAAGTACATATCCTACATCTTTCATATGTCTAATCAACAATCTCAGCACTTCACACACCTGCTCATTCGTAGAAACAAATCTATCTCCAACAACGAAACTGTAAACCTGGCTTTTCAATTCAATCCAGCTCATTCCCGCTTCTTTCTTATTCTTCATACTTTTCATAAGCTTTCTCAACTTGGCAAAATCAGCCCAGTTACCTTCAGCTGCATAAATATTTGATAACAGTACATAAGTTCCCGCCTTTCTTGGTTTCATATCCATAACCCTCAAAGCAGCTAATTTTCCCATACTTGGTTGTTTATGTTTTTTACAAGCTCCAAGAAGGGCTACCCATATTGACTCATCTGGTTTAAATGGCATATTCTCTATCAGCTGATAAGCTTCCTTTACCCTTCCTGCACGACCAAGCAAATCCACCATACATCCATATATGTCTCGATCTGGTGCAACATTGTAATAGCTGGTCATTAATCTAAAATATCTCAGGCCTTTGTCCACTAACCCCGCATGGCTACAAGCACTCAGAACTGCCATAAAGACAATCTTATCTGGTTTAATACCTGATCTAACCATCTTATTGAATAACTCAACAGCCTCTTTTCCATTTCCATGAGCCCCGTATCCTATCATCATGGAAGTCCAGGAGACCAAATTTGTGTGCGGCATTTCACTAAATATTTTATGCGAATCAGCTACATTTCCACACTTGGCATACATATCTATAAGGGCATTGGATAGTTCCAAGTTTTTATCAAGGCCTCTGCGAACAATTCCACCATGAAGCTGTTGCCCACAATACAGAATGGCCAAGTTCGCACATGCAGCTATGACACTAGTAAATGTGAAGCAATTCGGACTAAAACCCTTCGACACCATTCGTGAAAATATGCAGAGAGACTCTTTAGAATCCAGTGTTTCAAATCCAGCTATCAAGGTGTTCCATGTGATAGTATCTTTATGAGTCATTTCAAAGAATAATTGTTTTGCCTCGGATGCACAACGACACCTGCAATACATGTCCAGTATGGAATTCATGACAGGAAGATTGGACGCAAATCCATGATTAATCACCGCAGCATGTACCTGCTTGCCCAAATTACTTGAGCCAATCGAGGCACAAGCACTAACTGCAATTGAGAAGCTGAATGGACTAAGCTCTCCTTCCTCCTGTTAGCCACACACACAAAAAAAAAACCATATTAAACAAATTTCATTTCAGATGAATGAAATTTATTTTCATTCTTAGATCTTGTTGCTATTAATTCATTAATCACTCAAAAGAGTCAAGTAAAATAGACATGTATTTACAACAACAAAAAAGGACCAATAAAAACAGGAGCTTACCCGAAACATTTGGCGAAAAACTCGAAGACCACCATAGGCATCACCTCTATGAGTATACCCAGTGATCAAAGTAGTCCAAGAGACAGCATTCTTAGTTATGATATCCTCAAAAACCATTCCTGCATGGTCCATGTTATCACAGCAAGTGGCATAGACATCCATGAGTGCATTATCAACATATATGGATGAACCTTGTGCACCAATCTTGATAGCCAACCCATGAGCTAATTTCCCACGTGAAAGAGCTTTCAAACCTTTACAAGCCTTCAAAACAGCAGATATAGTGAAAGCATTGGGACGCACCCCATCATTGAGCATGTGAGAAAAAACGTTCCAAGCACGGTTGTGATGGTTACAGGAGGTGTAGCCAGTTATCATGGCCGTCCATGCAATGACGTCTCTGTGAGGCATTTCGTCGAACAGTGTGTGTGCGTCTTCGATGGAGCCTTTATCGAAGTAAGACTTAATAAGATCAGTGGTTAAACCGGTTAAGTCTTTGGGGCTAAAGGGTGTGTCAAATTGGGTGCAGCGAAGAGAGTTTTGGACAAATAATGGGATTGGTCGGAAATCAGTTGGGGATAGCAACTTTCTACCACACGCTCTCATTCTTGTTCTTTTTTCAAAATTCCCACCATAACTAACGCTCTTATTTAAGCTACTATTCGCAACTTGAATGGAAACGACCAACTTCCAATTTCATGCATACATTTTTATATACAAAAATTAATGAATAACTTTATTAGTGATTTTTTTTACAAAATTATCATTCTTAATTATTAATTATTGGAGTCTAATTATTCTCATGAATGTGTACAGTTGAATATAGTGAATATTTTAGAGGGAAAATTGGAGAAAATATTTTAAAGATTGCCTCGGAAAAGATATAAATAAACTCTCAATTTAGTCCTTAAAATATTTCTCTCTTATTTAATCTTTAATCTATGAAAATATATTAAATAGTTTTTAAAGTTTATCTTTGTCTATCAATTTTTTTTTGATAAATTTTAGGGAATAAATTGATGGACGGAGATAATTTTTATGGATTATTTTGTAAATTTTCATAATTTATGGACTAAATAAAAAAGTGATATTTTAGAGACTTAAATGAATGTTTATGCAAAAGAAAAAGTGACACTTAGTATAATTTCTTTTTACAAAAACTTACACTTAATATGAAATGGATAGAGTATTTTGTAACGGGCTAGTAAACTCAATTTTGTCCACCAACTACTAATTTATAAAATGATTTATAGAACTGTTCAACTACAATGTTTGATTGATTACCATTATTTATCAAGTTTTAAATTTACTTGAACAAAGTGCAAGACATGTTTGCTTCTGCAATCAACCAAAAAAATCCCTAAACAACCAAAAAAAAAGTTGCTTCTGCAAAAAAAAAAAAACTTAACAAACTATAAAACGCTGCAAAGGAGTAATATATAATGAGAAAAATCAATGAAAACATTGTTAATTGTTAATTAATATACATACACGATACATATCAATAAAAGAAAATCCTTAACAGTGAACATTGTCAATATACAATACGTAAGCGAAAATCCTAAATCGCCAACCAGGCTACATGTGAGGGTATTGAGTAGTTTATAAGCGGTTATTAGTTTAACCTCAACCTCAATTGAGATTAAAAAATAAAAAGAAGAGTTGCCCTCCCAATTCAAAGGAAGGGCTTCTCAACCATATATATCATTACAACAACGTGAAATATATTGTTGAATTTCCAACCTAACTTCTACTCTATTCTGCTTCCAAATAATGCAGAGTGTCATATCACACAAGAATCTGAGACCTGGCAGCACCACGGGAGCACTTTTTCCTGCCACTCTTGCTAAGTCCACAAACACATATGTCAAGAAGCTCATAATCCTCCTCTGAGAATAACATGGATGCCATTTCAGGATTCTTCAAAAGCATCTTAGATGTAAGGAACCCAGCTATGGTCCATGTTTGATACAGCCGAGCTTGTTTTCCGATAAATTTTCCGGTACGGGTATCATAGTATTCCGGCCAAGAATCAAGTGGCAGTCTTTTCTCAGCCAAATCAACTGCTTTTTGGGCTAGTTCTATCCTCCCCATTTTGATGCATGCCAGTGTGAACTGAAGATTATGTACAAGAAAATAATCAGAAATCATAGCAACACTTCATGACTTCATAGTTTATACTAATATGCAAGGTTTCATCAACAAAATTAGCCAATAACTTCTTTTTCAAAAAAAAAACATAACCAATTGAGTAGTGGGCTGTGTTTTTTAGCTCAGAACTCAAAAGCGAGCTGGGTTGGGCCAACCCAATTGTCTATTGGGCTGTGTTTTTTTAGCTCAACCCAAAACACTAGATCGGCCTGGCCCAGTCCAACTTTTGACAAAGGAAATCACAAAAGTGTTCAAAAAGCATAAAAACTAGACCCAATCTGGCCCATGGGCCATCTGGACTGGCCAAAATGGCCCAGTTTTTTGGGTCTCTATTTAGTGAGTCCAGTCAGAACATTGGGTCATGGTGGTCTGGCCCGTTGGGCTGTGCCATAATTGACACCTGTATAATTTACAACCCAAGAAAATAGTCTTTTCTGATTTTTTAACTTACAATATCATAATGTGTTTCAATCAGTGGGCCATTAAGTGCTAAGGGGTTCACTGGTTGAGATATTACGACACGAGAAGTGCATAACCAACACCATATCTGAGCTTTTTCTTAAAAAAAATCTATTGCCATCAAGAAAATTTTACCTGCCACAGAAGGGTTGGCCAAGATCCACCATTGTGATATGACCATGGCCTGTAAAGGTTAAGCATGTTGATTCAATTAAGATGAACATTGCAAAAACAATCCTGACTATAAAAGCATTTATTATAAGATATAAATTCATTCAAGTGTACTCAAAGATATGCAAACAACAGAAAGGAATCATACAGAAGAGCTTACGTATTCTTTGGATCGCTGCCAGTAATTATGCGCCACTCTTCATTATCCAAGGCAGGATAACAAATCTTAAGAGGCATATTCCCCACAAGATCAGCCCATTTTGCTTCTATCAGATTTAAAATAGCCTCGTTCTGTCTTGGGGTGCTCAGAGATGAAACAATGGACCAAAGATTTCCTAGTGTGAAAAACCGAAAATCCATATGAGCTGGCTGCAGATTCCCAATTAGATAACCACCTTTTTCTGGAATCCAATCCATTACCCAGAAAGGAATTTGTTCAGGATAGATGTTGAATTTGTTGATGGCGTCCATGGAGTACTCTTCTGTTTTGTACCTGTATATTTCATTAATCTTTTTCATATCCACCCAATAATATTGTCTGATGTGGAATGACAGTGCACTCAGTCTGTTGTTAATGGCTCTAATCAGATTATTGGTTCCATCAGTTACAGCAAGCATTTCACGTGAGCAGCGAAGAGCTGAGTAAAATAGTGCCTGTCAAGTGAAAATTACCACATATAAGGAAAACCAATAAGTGAAACAAATGAGTTAGAACTCAGAAACTACCTGCATGTTTGATCATATTTTTCATTTTTTAGAATAAAAACAATAATAACTTAGAGTTGTTTCTGTTCTCATTTTTATCCTACTACATCGCTACTCGGCACTTGCCACCATAACCGTGGCCTGCTTAGCACCTTCCATCACTACCACCCTACACCCCCCACCGTTGTTGTCGCTGTGCAGCACCATCATCTACCACATCCTACCATAACCTAGAGTTATGTCTCATGTTTAGTACAGATATTTTATGTCACTAATAGCCTATTTATGAATATAACATATAACATACATAAAAATAGGAGCATATGTATATTTGCATATTGTAACCAGGTAAATTAGAGTACCCTTCAATTCTAGATAGAACAGATTACAGAAACAGCATAATTTCCAAATGAATATATCACTTAATGCAAAACAAAGAAGAACGACAAAACATAGCATGGTTATGCTCACTTGGATTTCAAGGGGATGACCATGGATTCCCATCCGCCGGTCTATCATGCAAGACCCATCAGTGACTAGCAGAGAGGGAAACATATCAAACCCATCTGTTAAACACAATTGAAGGATCATTTTTAAGCCTGTTTGAACATCCATCCTTTCTTGCATGCTGTAGTCACCAGTGAGCTTCCCATAAGCTCGCAACAGGATGATCCACCACAATCCTATGAAAGAAACAAAATAGAAACAGTAGACATAGTTAGTCATGTAATATTTTTGAGAATAGCCATGACTTACATTACAACGTATAAACAATTTGCAAGAGCATTGTTTTTCTATAGGCATGTGATAAAGGTAGAAATCGGGAGAGAAAACCTTTCCCATTCATAAATGAAATCTTTCCAAAATGATTCTAAACCTTGCTATTGCATGAAGTAAGCTATATTTAGGCTGGTTTAGATCTAACTTGCCAACTGTGCTACCGATCCTAACTATAGCTAACTGTGTAACTGATTCATTGCTAACTGTTAACTAATTGTGACTGATTATATACCCTGAAAGCATGTAATAAGCAACTGAAAAAACAAACCTGAATCTACAGGTGCAACACGACCAATAGCTGATTCCCCAAAATCAGGATCTAAAACTTCTTCATGCTTATCTCCGTCAAGAGCAACAGTTCTAACTTTGAAACTAGCAGGCATCAAGCCCTGTCCCGGACTGTAGCAGTCCACTGTTTTCTCCCAACTCTATTTCAGTCAAATAGGGAAAAGAAAACGGTTGAATATTAGCAATCGACGTATAACAGTTTTAAATGCTTGTGAATTTTGTAAGCATAACTACTCTTTGTTTTGGGATAAAAATGCTAGCGAATTAGCATTCAATCATCATAATAAATACACTTCCTTTTAGCACTTGACCCTCAGATTTACCAATGATACCCCCTAGTTGCTCTTTATTGGATAATGAATAAGTGATAGTAAACACCAATGGAAAATCGAAGAGGTTCAACTGATAGTTAGCCAGCCAGCCATTTATATATTGGACTTTGAAAGCAATGTACTGGGATCGGTTTCAGCAAATAGCTTAGCTAAGTGCTTATAGTATTATCATATAAACGCTTATTTATGATCTATACCCATAATCAACGAAAATATAGTCAAACTAATTTCTTACAAGTTATAAGCTGTCATCATAAACTATCCTAGAGAGAAAATATCTTAATTTATTTCTATAAGCCAATCCAAACACACCCTCATTAGGTGACTCTAAAAGGGTATGTTGTTACCTGCAATTGCAAAGTGTGTAGAAGAAAGTTTTTGACAATCTCATGATCTCCTCTAAGCAAGAAAGCAAGAGCTGAAGGGACGAAATCCCTAATAAAGACCTGATCATAATTTAAGGGTTGTTTGTCACTTGGATCATTTGCAGCCATTGTACCAACAGGGTTTCTACAATAAGTAACAACAGCATCTTCCAATAACTTCCATGCTTGTTTTTCCACTTCTGTCTCCTCCCCTCTACTCTTCACCGCACCAACAACATTCTCTTCACCTTTATCAACACCTTCCACCACCAATGGCTTCACATTTATTCCACCCTGAATGTAAATCCTCTCAAAATTATTATCATTGACACGTGTCTCTATTGAAGTTGAGAAATTTCGAACCTTTAAGGCAACTCTAGCAGTGGTTGAAATATCCCTATTTGCGTTGCTTAAAGTAAAAGACCTTGAAAGGCAAGAATTTGAAGAGGGTGAAGGAAAGATTTTCTGGGCACCACCCAATACGCGGTGAAAACCGAGTAATTGAAAAGGGTAATAATCAAGATTGAAACGTGGTTTATGCGAATTGTTAGCTGCGGCGAGAGTATGGTGATAGTTTGCAGGTGCGAAACCAAGAAACGATGAATACCTAGAACCAATGAGAATTGTACGCGCTGATTTCATAGCGCGCTTGCGAATGTGAGAGATTGTGTTCATGACGAAAAAGTAAAGATGGTTATATGTGAGTGACGATAACAGAAGCAAAATCTGTGGAAATCGTTAGTGTGTCAGTGTCAGAGACACAGAGCTATTGGGAATTGAGATTTTGAATGAACGGGTTAGAAAAGAGCTATGGTGTTGTAAGAATGTTTTTGTTCATAAAAGATGAACAGCGATTGGGTTCTTTGCCTAAAATATTGGAAGTAGTGGTCTTGTCGTGTGGATTGGAAGGAGGCGGTGTTGCTGCCGGCGGGGAAAAGATAAAGGTATCATAGATATGATCCTTTTAATTTGGATTTCTATAACAAAAACTTAGGCGACAAGACAACACACGAGACGTGAGAAGTTCGTGAAAGTTGGATATAGATTTTCATTGATGACGAATCAACCAATTGTCCACAACTTTATTCCTAGATTTGCCGCTGCCAGCCAGTGCCACAAGGTTCACCGTTATTGTACGACTGGCCTAAACGGGGTAAGTTGACTTTTTTTACCTTAGATGGTGTAGTTTTTTTTTTTTTCGTAGACAGAGTGGCAATTGCCACTAGAAACTCACGCACACCACTGTGAGATCTCGGGTTCGAACTCGGAACATGATATTCAGTCTAACAATTTCGACATTTGCCGGTTGATGTAGTTTAGTAGTCATAAATCGTAATTACTGATTTGGTGTACTCAAAAAATTGTCAATATGGGGGTAAGTTGCACATGTCATATGCTACTCCACTTATCTCATACAAAGTTGTAAACGTAATGTAATGTCACTTCCACCAAAGTCTTACTTTCCAAATGTCATATTTTTAAGGAAAAAAAATAGTCAAGGTCATACATAATGTGTGCGACTTTATCCTAAATCGATGACTTCTTTTCAAAATACACCAAATCGTTAACTAAGATCACTAAACTAAACTGCACTATGAAGGTAAAGAAGCATGGGTTTAATGTTTAATCCAATCTTATATTGTGATGTGTTAGAAACATGTTGCCACTTGCCACAAAGAAAAGGCGCGGAGAAAAATTGAGTATCAAACATCAATGCGCCTAATTTTTTTTCCTTTATATTTTATCTTCTTTCATGTAAGATTTTTGAAAAACAAACGGCATACATGCTTACCTACTTTATTTTAAAATTAACTCTTATTTATGAATATAAGGTGGTTAGAATCAAAATAAGATTATGAAAGCTCTACTTTCATAAAAAAGACTAAATGTGGGTGAACTTGATCATAATTGTTGTTTCTTATAGATCTCACCTGTGTTTTCTATCGCTTACCCATCGGCCAATCTTTATTGGGAAGTTTACTAGTTAAAAACAAAATTGAATTGAATGCTTTAACATATGAAGATCAATGCCTGCCTCGCATATAGGTCTTGACGAGAGGAGAATATTGAGGTCTGACCTATGTTTTGTGTTCGGATGGATAACTAATTTGTGTAATCGTTCGTGACCAATCACCCACCCAGGACAATACAACATCGCCAATTTTATTTATCGACCAATTTGTATGAGTCATGAGTCAGTACTATGTTGAACATTTGCAGCAGCCAACACTGAATTTAAATCTTTGAGAAGATGCAAAAGAATACAAGAAAAACAAGATGTACACCTAAAAACAAGTAACCGTTCTACAATGTAATCTGATTTAGTCTCACTCGAGCCATTTCTTATAAAAGGTACAAAATTTTGCATTTGCTGTATCACTAATTATGCGAGTTTGACAGGTAGTCACGCGATATTATGCCGTCTGAAATAATCATCATGTACAAACCACTGCATCTCGGTATTTCCAATAATGCACGATTCAGATTGTTTGATAATCAGACAACACTGAATGCTGACTGTAAGGTAGATGAGAACCGAGAGGCAATTGTCTGAGAGGCGAATTGTTGAATCTGCTTCTTAGCATCTGAAAGAAAAACAAGCAATTTTGACCATTGCAAGTTATTCAGTTGAACAGCAATAAATATGAAATAGTAAATTTATGGTACGAAAGGGAAAATAGAAGTGTGAGCTTAAGTAGAACCACCGGTCTCAAGATGTGATGTGAAACAAGACTCCAACTGCTTGTATGTTTCACACATCTATATCACTTGAAATGAAACATGTATCCATGGAAGCAGGAGCAAATAGACCAGATGCAGTGCATAATATACTAATACAAAAAAGAGTGACATTTTCACTCCAAGTCCAAATAACGTTTCTTGTTAGTTAAACAATCACACCACAACTATTTTCACTACTACACCAATGAAAATAACAATAATATCTTCTGCCTATCTTCAAATTTTATGTGAACTAGTCCATTGCTTCCAGTGGACAATAATCTCAATGGATGACTGGTTACCCTTATGGTTTGCAAAAAAGACAAATAATCCCAAGGGATGTATTGCCCACCACAAATACAAGAATGCAGCTAACAATTCATCAATAACACGACCCTACATAGGTATTCAATCCCCTCTTAATGATATATATCATGACCTGACCAAAAGAAATTATGATTTAGTGACTAAACTAGTCATGATAGGCCAATAGAGACTTTTTCCAACCAATTATCGACAAGTAAAATGATAAAATTGACATTTGACATATACATCATAACTCTAAACATGAGTTGTTTAGTATTCGCTATCATTGTATGTGTTAGACCTATAGAGAATCATGTAAATAATTCTCAAAGGAATAAGACTCTTAAGTAAGGGTGTGCATGGTACATGAACCATACCACATTCAAAATCTGGTTTTGGTAACCAGTTACTGCAAAAACTGGTTTGTGTCTACAAAGTGGTTCAAAACCGGTATAAAACCAGTTTGTAACTGGTTCGCTATATATTGATCATCATGATTTTAATGATCACTAGTCTGGCCGAGGGAGCCATTATCGTGTGCCGTGTTTACGTGATCCTACCTGCTTTGCTGCTAATGAAGTAATGAGTTCTTCCGAAACAAAACGATGATGCATGCATGGAGCACATGATTATTTCGAAACCCAAAAGAAGTTGAAGTGAGACTCGTGAATATGCCACAGTGATCTCCACCAAGTTGTCCTGCTTACAAGGTTTCTTAAAGAAACTATTCCTTGGCAGTGGAAGTACAAGTTCGTGAGTAGCACAAGAAAGAAAGTTGAATAACAGAAAATTCTTCCTTGGCGGTGGTGGTTAAGTTCGTGGGATGGGTTCTAAAAAATGGCAAATTACTGGTGCTAAAAAACTATTCCCGGTATTCCATTTTTTAAGTAAAATGGGATGGGCTTTTTTTTTTTGAAAAATGGTATGGGATTTTTAAAGTGGTCCAATATGGTTTTTGGTATGGTTTAAGTTTACTTGTTTTTATGCACACCCCTACTCTTAAGGTCTATTTTAGGAAAAAGGGGAAAAACATTGTAAAGGACTGTGGTAGTAGTTAGTTTCAGTTAGTCCTAGGGATAAGTTTCTGTTATTCTGTAACTGAATGCTTTAGTCTCTATGTTTTATAAATAGAGGGACTTGAGCATCAGAAGGGTTGCTTTTATCATTTTGTTTGTTTAGTAAACTGGGTTATGCCAGTGTGAAGAGAGTAGGTACTCTTATGTACTTGTTTTCTGGTTCTTTAATAAAATTTCAGGGACATCATTGCCCTTTTGCTAGCTTTGGTCAAGCTAGAAACCTAACAGTATGTCAACTTTACAGGATGTTACACCTCATAAACCAAGTGATGCACAATAAGTTTCCAAAACTGCAACATGACATGTTACACCTCATAAACCAAGAAAAACCTTGCACTAAAAATTTCAGTTTCTTATTCAGGGGCGGCTGGTCTTGTATCGATAGGGTAGTCATTGCTACCCAAAAATAAAATAACAAGTCAAAAATAGGCATAATAATAAGATATGGTTACCCCAAAATTAAATAAAAAATTAAAACAAGGTATAATAATAACTTAATAAGTCATTGATATCCATAGTTTAATAAAGTCTTGTTATCTTCTACTATCTAGCTAATCTTTCATCTTACAAATTTGAATTTATAATAACTTAGTTGTTCTTTTTAGTCAAAAAAACTTCTGGTTCTATTAGCACTTTTTTGTTGTACTTTAGTGAAGTTTATTCTTTTGACATCATTTTAGTGAAGTTTATTTCGCCTCTAAAAAAAATTCTCTTAAATTTAGCCCTCTCATAAAATATTACCTAGCTCTACCACTGATCTTATTATTACCCGACAATTCCCCCAACCTAAATCTTTTATGCTATCTTAGAAGATACTATATTAGTTAGACGATATATATTAGATGACACATTTTATGAATCAATAAATTTGCATACCTTTTTTACATTTGGTAAAACCAACAATATTTGCAATGCTAAGGGTCAAACAAACTCCAACAACAAGGAGATAATCAGCCTGAAGCCTTATGAGTGAGAATATTGCGAACATGATCCATGCAACTGCCTGTAGAACAATACAGATAAAAATCATTTCCAATGCTGATTACCATAGAATGTGATTTTCCTCTTTTTTATAGGGGATATTCAAACTACAGGTAGACAAAACACTGCTGTGACTGTGACAATTGACAGAGTAAATCTCCATCCAGATCCAAAGAATATTGAGATTTTATCACTGTATTTGGCATACTATGACCTATTTATTTAGTATATGATTTCATTTTGAATAAGTCTGATAAGGCCATAATATTAAATATACTGTCCCCTTCGTAAATCTCCCAAAACGACCACAATTTGACTGTAACCAATCCATATTGTCTTACCGTAAGGTAAAGGGTCCACCAGAAGAGCCATGAATCTTTCTTGTTCATGCGAGCCAATGACTGGAGGGGGAAAAAATAACACATGTAAGGTTCAAGCAGGCATGGATGAAGAATTTAAAATCTATTCTTATGTTATTCAAGTTCAAAAGAGTTGGCAAATTGTAGAGATATTATTTCAAAAATCTGATTACACCCCTGAAATTGATCAAAACAAGGAATACCTACCTCGTGGTCAAGACATTCAAATTTCCAAACACTCTCACCCAGATCATCTATCTCATTCCACCATCTCAAACCAACCAAAATTCTCCCACTCACATTTTTGACAACCCAAAAATCAAGCGCAGCTAGAAGTACAGTTACCACAAAAATGATGACGAAGTTATTAATAAAGATGGCAGAGAGAATGTAAAATGCCAAAGCCCCAGCCTGCCAGATACGAAAGTTAAACAATTTTATGATGTGCATTTGGCTTACATCGCAAAAAAAAATGCAAAGGAGACACAAATGAATGAATTAAATAAAACCTTGAAGAGAACATGAAAGAAACAAGTCCTTGGATTGGCATAGTTTTCAACTACAGACTGCACAAAAAATAAAATCTAATTAATCATATAGAAATCTCAAATTAATCAATAGCATAAGCATTCCAACGAAATACACTTCAGTAAATCTCAAAAAAGAAAAAGAAATACACTTCAGTAAATCATATGCAAATTGAGGTGCAGCAAAATACTTATCCAACACAGAAAATAACAAATCGAGCAGAAGAAAATGACAATACTGAATCATCAGCGGAAATTAAATTATTCAGCGATGTAAAGCGTGAATTTCAAGAAAGCAACCTAGAGCTAGCGATCGGAAGCCAGATCTGAGAATGAGGGAGAAAAAACCTTTAGGAAAAGAAATTGTGGACTTACCTGATTGGGATCCATGTGTGAATGCGAGAGCTTCGGAAATAGAAGGAACGAAGCTTGCGAGAAATCACAGACGACGGAGCATACCAGATCTTACACCCCGCAGAGAGATTTTCAGACCGAACTTTGTTACTTTCCGATCAGATAGCAAGTTGGATTTACGAGTAAAATTGCATTGACGCCCTTCCTTTGTACTGTGGTGAGGACTAAGGGGTCATTTTCTTCACTCGTTTTTTTTTTGAACTATTTTTTTTTAACTTATGCACCACAACAACGTTCTGGGCCGATTTGGAGTACAACATTAACTGTTTTTGGTGAGTATCACATACACCCCAATTTTTCTTTTATGTACACCTCATTCTCAACATGTCAAAATTTAGTTGCATTTCCTTACATATTATTTTCATGTTATTTGTAATTCAAGTTTCAACACACAGAGTGCATCCAAAAGAATAAAGATAACTCTTTTAAATTTTAATTTAACAGAAAATTTAATATATATTATTTTCATGTTTTTTTTAAGAAAAGTTGAACTGTCTTAATAGCAGCAACAATTAATTACATCCGGTTCAGTTTCATGTTTCTGATTCAGTTTAATAGTTACATATGTCTCTACACAATTAGTTACTTTTCTTTATCGTTAACTGTGAGGAGGGAAGGAGACAAAGGAAAGTAATACTAATTAGAACTTCATTCTGTTCATATGATTGCCTATAAAATCCATCTAAACTAATTAAAAATGCAGTGGTCACGGACTGACAGTGCTACAGAGTTTGTTGTATACAAGTTGAAGGAAATGGAAAAGATTAGCGAAGAAGATATTTCAATTGTGATGGAGTTTTTCAGAAAACTAGATTGTGTTCAATCTGGAACTCTAACTGACGTTGATCTGAGATATTCTGAACAATGAATCATTTTACTCTATACCTTCCTGTGACCACTTGAATTGCCTTATTAGTGTGCGAATTGTTGTTTTTTTAAATGGTTGTGTTTCAGTTTTTTTAAGGACAGTTTAATTTTTTTTAGGGCAAATATCACTTTTAGTCCCTACAGTTAGTTTTAATTAATGGACGTCACGCTGAAATGTGTTTATTTAGATTTGAACCCAGCACCCTTTAGCAATATAGTGTATTCCTTAACCACCATCCCACTGATTCCAAGTTGTTAATAATTCTACAAGGGTGATATATATTACATATCTCCTACTTAATTTTGAAAAAAAAAAACGAAATTGGAACCTAAAATCAGATCTGCAAACGATTCCCAGATCCCTAAATTAAAACTTCATCATCTTCACCAAATTGATTTCCTAAATAAGTTCTGCAAACATTAAAAATCAGATCTTCAATACATTAAAATCAGATTTCCTAAATCTCCAAATTAAAATCAAAGTTTCGAACTCATCAAACTCCATCATCTTCACCGGTGTAGATCTGAAAAATCGAATTTTCACCATTGTTGCTTGGATTACACCATGAAACAAACCCAGAAACATGAATTCCAACGAAGAATAGGAAGCCCAAAATCGCAAACCCAATTCTTGAAAGTTCCAAAACCCAACGGCAACCGTAAACCCAAAATCGCTGCAATCAGGAACGATGGAAAACGAAAACAAAATACAATTGCTGAAAAATGAAATGAAATCGCTGGAAAAAGAGCCCAGATTGAAGAACAACGAAGATCAAAAAAACCCAGATTTAATAATAATAATAATAATAATAATAATAAAGAACCCATATTTAATAATTGAAGTTCAATATTGGTTTTGGTCTTCTTGGGTCGCCTTTTTGAGATCCATGAGTTCAAAGAGGAGCTTAGAAGAGGAACAAGGTGATGAAGATGGAAATGGGTATTAGTTTGGGTTTCCAGATCTGTGTTATTATTTTTTCTGTTTTTGTTTCATTTTTTTGTTTTTTAAATTTTGTTTTTGTTAATTTGTTTTTTATTTAAACAAAAGAAAATGCCACGTCATTAATCTGTAATCCACCTCAGTTTGACACTTAAGACGCCACGTCAGCATTTAACTGCCAGCGTGGCGTCCGTTAAATAAAACTAATGGCAGGGACCAAAATGAAATGAAAATGAAAGATAAATGACCAAAACGGACCAAAAAAAAGATAAATGACCAAAGCGAAACTTTGAGCAAAGATAAAAGACCAAAAGTGGTATTTAACTTTTTTTTAAAAGAACAGTTTTTGGGGCAGTTTGGATAACAGTTCGAGCTTAACAGTTCGGGTTCAACAGTTCGAAAAAAATTCAAAATTTAAACAGTTCGGTTCGAACCGAACTATTAAGACAGTTCGGTTCGGTTGAACAACTAAGACAGTTCGGTTCGGTTCGGTCGAACTGCTTGAGCAGTTCAGACCAGTTTGGTGCGGTTCTCGTTGAGAACTGAACCATGAACAACCCTACTCCCTTCTCCAACACAAACCAATCATTTTTATTGTGAGCTCTTAGAATGTGATTTAGGCCTAACTCAACCCCACAAAACTGGCTTGTAAGGTGAGGATTGTCTCACACTTATAAACTTTTTTGAGACCATATCTCTAGTCAATATAGGATTTGGGTTTTTTCCGATACGATCAACAATTTTTTTTCTCCTCGTTCGATTAGCATTATTTTGATGACTTCAATTTGGTCGAATATCACGTGTTGCCCTGAGAGTTAAAACAGAAAATTCCAGTTCAAGGAACAACAACAAAGATAAAACAACTCAATGTTTTTTAATCAATTTTTTTTGTTATTGATTTATTTATATTCTTTAGAAGTCTCCACATATACTCTTCAAATGAAAAGTTAAAACCAAGCATTTGCGGGTTTTTTTTTTACCCCCGCCTTCTTCCCATGTACCCCTGCATGACTTTTTTGACAAAAATACCTCTAAAAAATTTGACCAAAAATCGTATATACCTCACCCTACATATATACGACTTTGAAAATTTCAAATCTTACATATATATATATATATATATGAAAGTTTTTTAAATAGGTCGTATATACACCCCCCTTATGTATATACGACTTATTATTAAAAAAAATTGTTTTAATTTTTTAAAAAAGGTTAAAAACGCTACTAAAAATACGTTAATAAGTCAAAACTAATCAAAAAAATTATAAAAACACCACTAAAAATCCAATAAAACCAAAATAAGGCTAAGCAATTTTTTTTAGATTTTTTGGATACTATGAAAAAATTAAAAAATTGATAAAAAATAGTAAACGATAGAATTTGGGAGTCTTGGTCCTTAAATTTTTTCGGATTTAATGGTTGTGGTTTCATTACAATCGGAGTAGTTTGCCCGAAAATCGATTTTTTAGCCTAAATTATTCGCTCGACGTATAACATCGTCACGTGTTAACGAACTACACACTAAACAGAATCAAAAGACGATCAATACCCCCACCTTTTCCCTCAATACCCCCACAAGATTTTTTAAGACAAAAATACCCCTGCCTAAAATGAACGTGATCGGATTTACCTTAGGGGGAGGTAAATCCGATTTGTTAATTTTAGCCATCGGATTTATCTTTTTGTGCACCCCCACTAGGTAAATACGACTTTAAAATTAACAAATTGGATTTACCTTATGGGGAGATAAATCCGATTTGTTAATTTTAGCCATCGGATTTACCTTGGGTGGAGGTAAATCCGATTTGTTAATTTTAGCCATCGGATTTACCTTGGGGGGAGGTAAATCCGATTTTCCTTTTTTAAGGGAAATTGGATTTACCTCTCCCCAAGGTAAATCCGATTTTGGATATTATTTTTTTATTTAATTTTTAAAAAAAACTTATAAAAACGCTACTAAAAATCCGTTAAAGAGTTAGAACTAATTCAAAAATTATACAAACACCACTAAAAATCTAATAAAACCAAACTAAGGCTATGTAAATTTTTTTAGATTTTTTGGAGACTGTGAAAAATTAAAAAAATTAATAGAAAATAGTAAACGGTGGAATTTGGGAACTTGAGCCCCCATCCTCAAGAAGTCACTTCTTGAGAAGTCACTTCTTGAGAAGTCACTTCTTGAGGAGTATTGATCCTTGATTTATTTCGGATTTAATGGCTGTGGTTTCATTACAATCGGAGTAGGTTGCCCGAAAACTGGTTTTTTAGCCTAAATTATTCGCTCGACGTACAATATCGTCACGTGTTAACGAACAACACACTAAATTTAACCCAAAGATGACCGATATTCATATTATTGATATCTAATTTCTTTTTTCTTAAAAAAATAATTTAAATTTTTTAAATGATTTATTTATTTATTTTGGATAAAAAAATCGGATTTACCTATGGGTGGGGTACATCCGATTGGAAATCGGATTTACCTTTGGGTGGGGTAAATCTGATTTTCCTTTTTTTTTTTGAGTTCGGGGGATACGTTGGGATTTTTGAATTTTGTAAAGGCGTATTTTGGTCTTTTCAAGAGTGTGTGAGGGTATAGGTTCAGGGTAAAAAAAAAAAATCCCTTTTCGTATTGATGTGGCCTCTTAACTAGATTAGAATCGACCTCTTGATTTTGGACCAGAAAAAGTGGCTCATGGAAGCTGTAATATTGTTGGTAGCTATTCTAAAGAATACAAATCCTTTTAAAAGTTAGTTTACAAAATGTCAATTCTATTATCTGTTAGTTTGTTTTAGTTAGTTTGTTAGTTGGCAGACTATTGATCCTACAATAAGCTCTATATATAAAGCATCATGAACACATTTTTATTCACCTTTTACAATATGATTTCTTATGAGAATTTCTATCTATCAAGCTCTTAAGCTTACTTTTCCTAGATGTATCTCCGTCTCTTTGAATATATAGTTTCTTACATAATATCAAAGCGACATCGTTGCACAATTCCCTATCAAGCGACTAGTCTAGAGACAGAAATAAATTTGTCACTATAACGACCAATTTAGTAACTAAAATTTTGGAATAAGGGTGTGTTTGTTTCAAGTTATGTAAACTTACTTTCGGGTATAATAATCCTAGGAATGAAATGGTTGGAATAACAGTCTTAGGTTGATGGCAACCTCGGAGTCGTCGGTGACTATTTCGGTAGTCATGTAGGTGGGAGTGAATGAGACACCACGAGCGGGGATGGAAGACCGATCGATAAGTCAAGGAGACGCCACAACCGGCTATGGAGGTTCCGGTTGATAAGTCGGGATGAGCGCCACGGCAAGCCGATAAGCTCCAAGAACGGCTCAAAGAACCATAGAGACACGTCTCTAAATTTTTACTCAAAATTCAACTTGTTTATTTCATAAAATGCACTACAATATATAGAGAACCTCGGGCCCATTGGCCCAAAAGAACCTCAGGCCCAATTGACTTAATAAAACCCTAGAAATTTAAAATACACTAATAAATATCAAATTCTAATTTTAATGGAAATAACTAATTGGCATTAAAGCCATTGATTCTAATCCTAAAATAAAGAAGACAATTAAATGAAATTAAAGTCTTGGATATAATCCTAAAATAAAGTACTAAAAATGGAAATAAATTGCACTAATTTATTCTTTATGATATTGTACTAATATACTTTTCACGAGATTTTCCTTCAACTTTTCTACGTGCAGACCTTAGTTGCATGAGTTGAGAGGAATTCTTCAGCCAATGATAATGCAAGATAGCTACTTGGATTCAAAATTGGCATAAGCCATTAAGTCTTGTAGTCAATGAATTACAGATATCTTTATACGTTTCTTTCCACATACTTAAGGCAATTAGGATCTCATCATAGGTACTTTTGAAAAAGCATTTGGTGAATTTTTGGACATTCTCAGGAATAAGATAGTTATAGGAATATTTATATTTAAATTTTATCTCATCTTCATAGGAGCCCTTATTCTTAACTTTTTTGACGAGAATGTTTTCATGGAAATGGTAGACACTATTGGGAGTTATTTTATTCCTAGGAATCTTTATACCTAAGAATAATATTTTTCAAACTTATAACAAATATGAGAATACTCATTCCCAACCCGTTAATTCTCAAGAATCGCCATCCTAGACTTGAAACAAAGACCCTCTTACAACGTGTTTGGTTTAGAAGCGGAGTTGTGGAAGCAGAGAAGTAGGTGAGAGATAATTAGGAAAGAGAGAAAGAAGTGACAAATCGAGTAAATAATGGTGATAGGTATATATGAGGAAACTGACTAATATTAGATCAGCACTATGTTACTTCTTTTTTTTTCTCCCTCTCGTTTAACAAGAGAAGGTTAATACTTCTCTCTCAACAATTTTTTTTCTTACCTATTTCATCTATAAGGTGAACACTCCCATAGCCATTGAAATTTGCTCTCACTTTCTATTCCATTTTTTCTCATACCAAATAATCAAAATTATCATCTCCGTTTCCACTCACTTTCTCTCCTTATACAATCTTTTCTTTCACTTTCTTTCCTCTTACTTTCCTTTTAGAACCTGTTCTGGACTGGGCCTCACGAGGCCCATTCAGCAATTGAACATGGATTGGCCCAATCACTTTGGTCCATATCCACAATCTACAAGCCCAATTATGACTCTCATATTTGGAGGGCTCAGATCAACTCGTTAAATCCAACGGCTCACAATGGGCATGCTTTCCTATAAATACTGGCTCACATTGCCATAATGAGGTACACTCTCATTCCTTGCTAAATCACTCACCTACTCTCAATACTAACTTGGGCGTCGGAGTGGCTTCGCAGGTCCCCCTCCCGAGAGCTCGTTGACATCAAACCATACCGCAAGAGACCACCGACGCAGTCAGCCCAGCACTGCTAGGTACAGAACATTGGCGACCACAGTGGGAGGTCACTACCTTTCACACCATTCCTACTCTTAGAAACTTTTCTCTTGCACTTCCATGGCTCCAATAGGCAGACCCCGAGTTAAGAGTGTTGCCGTGCCTGCACCCCAGCTTGAAGGCACTCCTGAGGGCGACATCGCCACCCACGAAGACACCCCTGTTCAAGCTGCGCAAGAAGTTCCCTCGACGGGAGGGATTCATCCGCCGGATGTCAACCAACTGTTGGACCTTCTGGCCAACCGCACTCAGACTATGCTGCTACAAGAGGCACGTCTTAGGCAAATTGAGAGACGTGTGGCCTCTATGCCCGAGCAACCTTCTCCTTTTTTGGGGAACTCCTCCTCAAACGACTGTGGTATCAAGACCCTACCGTTCTCCCCCTCGGAGGCGTCATGCTCACCGTTCCCCACCTAGGCGAAAGCATGTGCATCGTTCTCCTCCTCGGTGTAGGAAGCCTCAGGGATCCGGCTCACCACCAAGGGCGTCCCCTTCCTCTCTGGATGGGACTTATCAGCCTGATGACACCCACTCTAAGGTTTCTTCGCGTAACTCCTCTGATTCGCGCGACAGGTCGAGGAGCAGGACTAAGATTCACAAGAGACGTCGCAGAATATCGCCATCAAGGAGATCTCCCAACAAGCACAGATACCAAGACTTTGACTTCCAAGATGTCTCACCTTGCAATTCAAGGAGGTTTGCGGATGAAGGACCCTTCACTCGGAGGGTGGAGGAATGCCTGATTCCAAGGACTTTGGAAAAACTCCCAACACTTAAGATGTACGATGGGACCGGAGATCCAGACCGGCACTTGGCTCATTTCTCACTCATGATGCGCTATAGAGGCGCTCGAGAGCCTGTTCATTGTAAGATATTCCCTCTTACCCTCGAGGACACTGCATTAGAGTGGTTCCAAGAGCTGAAGCCAAACTCCATCTCTTCATGGGGCAACTCGCAAGACTATTCACGGTCTGTTTCACCGCCTCCCGACTGAAGCCAAAATCTGAGGAAGTGCTGAGGGCTGTCAGGCAGCGGGAAGGCGAAACACTTAGAGAGTATATTGAGCGTTTCAATAAGGAAGCTTCATGTGTTCAGAACTTGGAAGATAAGCAAAGACTATTTTGGATGAAAGATGGCCTCAGGCAAGGAAGTCTTTTCTAAATTAATTTGGGAATCAACAAGCCAAGGGACTTGGCAGAATTCGTCCAAAAGTCTCAAAAGTACATGGACTACGAAGAGAATAAGTTTGCTTACCAAGAGGAAGCCAAGGTTGGCAACAAAGAGGATGGGCGGACCTATAAGACCACCGAAGAGCTGTGGCAGAAGCAAGGCCAAGCTGAGAGAGCTCCCTTTGAATCTCGACCCCGGCAAGGTCGTTTCTTAGAGTACACCTTGCTGAACACATCCTAGGCTGAGATCCTTGCTAAATGCGCCGACGCGGAGTTTCGAGATATCAAACAGCCCGGACCTCTCGTACAAAGGAAAGGCCGAACCTCTAAGAAGTATTGCCATTATCACAAAGGTTATGGGCACAGTACCAACAAATGCTACACCTTCAGGGATGACATTGAAGAGCTGATCCGCAAAGGGAAGCTCGCCCAGTACGTGAATGAAGAAGAGGAGGAGACCCATGACTCTGAATAGTGAACAAAGCATCAAAACCTCAACCTAGAGCTAGGACTAGTTAAGAATTTTGTTGTTTGGGCACAAAAGTAGAATGTAAAAGCTCGATATGAATGATTAACAAAAGTTCATTTCGCAAGTACCGTTTTTGCTCTAGCTCACCAACATTAACACTAGTTCCAAAGAAAATCCATTAATATTAAGAGAGAAAAAGGTCCAACTCCATAGCTGGGGGCAGAACGAAACAAGTTTGAGACCCGACATACCCCGTAGGAAGGGACTACCTGGCTCACAAAGGAAACCTCATCATTAGCTCTAAACTAAAATCATCTTCCCAAGACGGTCTTTTTAAATACACCCCTTGGAATCCTAGTAATGGAGTCAAGAGTGCCATGGCACGCCGAGACAAATAAAGATTGTGGGTAACAGAGTAATCAATGAGAGCCACCATGATCATTAGCATCTTCCCTACATACCGAGGCAGGAATCTCGTGATTCTTTCCATCAAGTGACCTTGGTGGTCGCAACCCCTTGGACGAGTTGTATCCGGGCCAAGTCCTGGTAAACTGTGCCAAGGGTATACTTCAAGTGACCTTGGTGGTCGCAACCCCTTGGACAAGTTGTATCCGGGCCGAGTCCTGGTAAACTGTGCCAAGGGTATACTTCAAGTGACCTTGGTGGTCACAACCCCTTGGACGAGTTATATCCTGGCCGAGTCCTGGTAAACTGTGTCATGGGTATACTTCAAGTGACCTTGGTGGTTACAACCCATTGGACGAGTTATATCCGGCCCGAGTCCTGGTAAACTGTGCCAAGGGTATACTTCAAGTGACCTTGGTGGTCGCAACCCCTTGGGCGAGTTATATCCAGGCCGAGTCCTGGTAAAGTGTGCCAAGGGTATACTTCAAGTGACCTTGGTGGTTGCAACCCCTTGGGCGAGTTATATCCAGGCCGAGTCCTGGTAAAGTGTGCCAAAGGTATACTTCAAGTGACCTTGGTGGTCACAACCCCTTGGGCGAGTTATATCCGGGCCGAGTACTGGTAAACTGCGCCAAGGGGATAATTCAAGCTGACTTTGATGGCCATAACCCCTTGGGAGAATATACTTGACCATGAGGTGCCATGTGGAAACGAAGGCTGGCACCCTGCCGAGTTTTGGGTATGAACCCCTCCACCAACGAAGGCCGGCACCCTGCCGGGTTGACATATCGAACCCCGGCACTATGATTTCTATCCCGGCACCATGTAACTCGGCACCATTGAGGGTTGTCTAGTCTGCAGACCATAACTTCGTCCATAGCTATCCGATGGGGACGTGTGAGTATATATTGGAAAGCTAAGAAGCAGAGCTACAATTCTTCTGTTAAGCTCAAGATCCAATTCTGACGTCTCCAACCCGGACACCATGATTTGTAACCCGACACCTTGTAATCCGGCACCTTGCCGGTTTCCGCGGCATCCGGGAGGGCTGTCTAGTCTCCAGGCCATAACTTCGTCCATGGTTATCCGATGGAAACGTGTGAGCATGCGTTGGAAATTTAAGAAGGAGAGCTACAATTCTTCTGTTAAGCTCAAGATCCAATTCTGAAGTCTCCAACCCCGGAACCCTGATTTGTAACCCGGCACCTTGCCGGTTTCCGCAGCACCCTTGAGGGCTGTCTATTCCGCAGACCATAACTTCGTCCATGGTTATCCTATGGGGCGTGTGAGCATGCGTTGGAAAGCTAAGAAGCAGAGCTACAATTATTCTGTTAAGCTCAAGATCCAATTCTGACGTCTCCAACCCCGCCACCATGATTTGTAACCCGGCACCTTGTAATCCGGCACCTTGCCGGTTTCCGCGGCATCCAGGGGGGGCTGTCTAGTCTCCAGGCCATAACTTCGTCCAATTTTATCTGATGGAGGCGTGTGAGCATGCGTTGGAAATCTAAGAAGCAGAGCTACAATTCTTCTGTTAAGCTCAAGATCCAATTCTGACGTCTCCAACCCCGACACCATGATTTGTACCCCGGCACCCTACTGGTGTCCGGGGCGCTCGCAAGAGTAGAATTTGAACCCCGACACCCTGCCGGTGTCCGGGGCGTGCGCGAAGGAAAGAATTGAACCCCTGGCACCTTGCTGGTGTCCGGAGCGAGCACTGAAAAATTAAGGTGTCAAAGAGAAAGAAATTCATGAGCACTTTCTAAGTGTTAAAGACTAAAAATTCATGAGAATTTTACTAAGTGTCAAAGACTAAAAAAATTCAGGAGAATTTTACTAAGTGTCAAAGACTAAGTGCCAACGATGGGGCAACGAACCCCGGCACCCCACCGGGGTTGGAAACAGCACACGAAGGCAAAGGTCAAGCACATACGTCTTCAAAACACATCAAGGAAATAATTGAACAAAATAAAGATTCAAAGCCCAACACCATGAGGTGTTTACAGCAGGGGCAAATGTCCACGAAGGCATGCAAACGCGCACAAGGGCGCGAAAGGGTGACGAAACCCGGCACCCTGCCGGGGTAGGCGCATCAGACGGCATCCTGCCGGTTTGGAGAAAGCGCACGAAGGCGCATAACCCGGCACCCTGTCGGTTTGGTGGACGCGCTCGAAGCGCCCGATGAAAAACGCAAGACCCGGCACCCTGCCGGTTTACGTGGGGAACCCGGCACCCTGCCGGTGTCCGGGAGGCGCGCGAGCGCGAGGTGTGGAGCCCGGCACCCTACCGGTTTGCAAGGGGGGTGCGCGCGGGCATGAGTGTTATAACCCGGCACCCTGCCGGTTTACGAGGGGGTGCGCGCGGGAGTTGGAACCCGGCACCCTGCCGGTTTGGGAGAGGGGGGTGCATGCGGGAATTGGAGCCTGGCACCCTGCCGATTTGCGAGGAGGTGCGCCGGTGTCCGAGGGCTATCCCTCATATGGTTCCATTTTTCGCAAAAACTTATGAGTTTGGGGTGTGATTTTGATCAACACAAGGCCATGAGGCACCAACATTCCCTTCTCACCTATAACTTTTATGGAAGACCAATGCCATGAGGCATCAACATTCTTTTGTCACTAAGAGCTAACATTCTCATGGAGCATGCAATGGTAGCATATAATGTTAAAAAGAGATAAAAGAGGATGAAGGAACATACACTTACCAAGGGAGAAATGGGGGAGAGCTTCAAAGGAAAAATTTGTGTGGTCCTAAAAGCCTTATCCACTCTTTCAAAATTCTATCTTCATCCACTCTGACCAGGCGCCACGAGGTGCCCACCAGCTGTTTGATAAATTGCCTGAAAGGCAGCGTCTGGATGCAACACAACTATGCACCCTACCAGGATTGCCTTGCCCATCAGGTGTTCGATAAATTGTCTGAATGGTAGTACATGGAAGGGACACAACCCGGCATTCGACCGGTCGTGTGCAGACGCATTGTGGACCCAGCGCAATGCCTATGCACCAAAGAAAAGAGAATGAAAATGCTTACCAAGGAGAGAAGTAAGAGAGGATGGATCCAATTTAAAAATGAAGTGTGTGGTCACCAAGAGTCTTATTCTCCACTATGCACAAAATCATGCCCATAAAACCATGGGGTGGCCAAAGCCTAGACACGACACCATCGAGGACGCCTAGCACACGACACCGTGGAGGTGCCAAGACACAATCACACAGCACCATGAGGATGCTTAGTCCCACGACACCATAGAGGTGCCAAGACATCATCACACGACACCTTGGAGGGCTAAGCTCCCGACACTTTGGACGAACCGACAAAAATGCTTCAAGCCAAGACCATCCTTCGGAATAATCCCGGCTTGAGGGGGCAACTGTTCTGGACTGGGCCACGAGGCCCATTCAGCAATTGAACATGGATTGGCCCAATCACTTTGGTCCATATCCACAATCTACAAGCCCAATTATGACTCCCATATTTGAAGGGCTCAGATCAACTCGTTCAATCCAACGGCTCACAATGGGCACGCTTTCCTATAAATACTGGCTCACATTGCCATAATGAGGTACACTCTCATTCCTTGCTAAATTACTCACCTACTCTCAATACTAACTTGGGCGTCGGAGTGGCTTCGCAGGTCTCCCTCCCAAACGCTCGTTGACATCAAGCCATACCGTATGAGACCACCGACGCAGTCAGCCCAGCACTGCTAGGTAGAGAAACAAACAAAGTATTAGTCATGGAATATGAATATGGTGGTAATGGTATGGTATCAAAGGAACTTTCTGGCGCAATTTCTAACAAGCTACAAGGCGCAACCTCACACGCGCATTACACACGCAAAGGATTTTATGGATCCCACCAAATTACAGGGTTGAATCAGAGCTCTAGATGAAAGCCACGTGTCCCGTAACAATTTACGTGAGCCATTTTCGCATGGATTTAATACGTAAAGCAAGTCGGTGGTAAAACTGTAGGTAGGGGCGGTGGCATGGCAGGTAACCTGAAAATGAATATTCTATCTTTTATTTTTTGTCGCTTATACACCACATAAATTTCTCTTTAGCAGTTGCTTTTCAACATCGAATAGATCAAAAGCGAAATATCAGCTCAAAGATAGATTATTTTTTAGTGTGGGAAATGCATATAGAAATAAAAATGTGGATATCTGAATGTGCATGCAATGTTATTTTTATTGACTGAAAAAATAAAAGAAAAGAAGTCCGATAAAAAATTGACCTGAAAAAATGTGCGGTGTTAATTAATTTGTTTTGAGCGAAAATATGCAGTGTTATTGATGTAGTATTATGTTGTTGCAACTCTCAAAATATTCAACCAAACAGATTAACAGAAAATAATACAAAAAAACTAACACCTAATCTAAGAGAAGGGAACATGAAAGCTAATTCTAAATATACAAAGATCGATTTGACTTTGTCCCAAATCTAGAGGTCAAAGAATGATGTTGGTTTCCCTGTGAGTAGGATTGTTGATTAGAATTAAAAAACTGAACTAAACTGTGAAACTGAAATGAGCTGAATCGAACTGAACCAAAATTAATTGAACTTTTACTAATAGTTTAGATTTGAATTATTCAAACAATTCGACCGAACTGAACTGTCTTAATAGTTCGGTTCGGTAGTTCGAGTTTGAATTAAATTGCTTAAATTTTGAACTTTTTTTCAAATTGAGCTCGAACTATTATCCAAACTACCCAAAAACCTTTTTTTTTTCTTTCTAAAAAACAGCTGAACTGTCCCATGACCATCCTCCAAGCCTCTTTACTTTGAACCATTTGTTGAAAGCTTCTTTTTTCTTTTGGGTTCTGCTTGATCTGTTCATAAGTTATTGGCTTCTCATAAGTCATTTATATATTATTACACTACTACTACTTGAGTGCTGGACGTCACATTTGTTACCTTTTCAATCTTATCTTCAGCATCAGCATAATATACAACTCAGCTTCACATTTGGATGATAGTTCGGGTAGTTCGAGCTTAACAGTTTGGAAAAAGGTTCAAATTTTAAAGAGTTCAGTTCGAACTCGAATACTGCCAACCGAACTATTATGACAGTTCAGTTCGATTCGATCGAATTGTTTGAACAATTTAGTTCTAAACTATTAGTAAAAGTTCAGTTAATTTTAGTTCAATTCGATTCTATTTGACGGTTCTGTTTAGTTTTTTAATTCTGATGAACAGCCTTACTCACAGAGGAAGCAACATCAAAGCCACTAAAAAATAAGAACCAAATGAAGTATAAAGCTGAAACTCCTAATGATAAATAATAAGCTGAAGAGGAAGAAGGGTGTTTTGAATAAGGGACTTTTGTCACCGTCCCGGGCTCCTGGTCTCTTGTTAGGAAACAAAGGCTCGTAACCGCAACCGTAACCGCAGATATCTTGACCACTCTCTTGTCTACTTCAACAGTATACTGATTTTCATAGCCGAAAGGGATCATGGCTTTAAGTTCAAAATTAAAATTTACGGTAAAAAAAATACCTTTCCACTTAAAAGATGCAACTTATATTATAAATTTCAAATTAATATTAAAACGTGTCCCCCTTTTTGTCAAGAATTTGTGGATCAAATGACAAATACAAAATATTCAATTTCAAGACTTTTACATGTGTTGCCTAGAAAAAATGAAGTTTTCTTTTTATTTGTTGCGTGTTGGCCATTCTATCGTTATCAAGATTTTATTACAACCTAATAACATCAGTAACACTAACACCTACACCTGTAGTTGATTAATGAACTAATATCGAATTGTGTAGATGTTTCTGTAAAGAAAAAGTCTAGTGTAGCTGTGTATTGGCGACACCTATGACCGTTTAATCCAAAATCACCTTCTTAACCGTTGGATTAGTTCCGAGTGTGTAATGGCGAGAATACCCTCGAAAGCTCTATATAAGCAAACTTCCATTTCTCCAACCAACACATCAACGAACAAAACCATAAACCAAGATTACTCGTGCTTGCTTAGCATCCTTTCAACCTTCAAAGTTCCAATAACCAAACAACGTACTGTCACTGAAACCATGGCACCTACTGATATCAGCACTGCTGCAACCAACATCACCAACGCTCAAACTAAGGCCGGCCGCCGTGCCTTCGTGACGTTCCTGGCCGGGAACGGCGACTACGTGAAGGGTGTTGTTGGGTTGGCCAAAGGTCTTCGAAAGGTCAAATCCATCTACCCTTTAGTGGTTGCTGTGTTACCCGATGTTCCTGAAGAGCACCGCAAGATTCTCATCTCTCAAGGTTGCATTGTCAGAGAGATTCAGCCTGTTTACCCGCCTAAGAATCAGACCCAGTTTGCCATGGCGTATTATGTTATCAACTACTCCAAACTACGTATTTGGGAGGTATATATTTTGTATGTCATTCTTGTGAATTTTAATTTCTTGTTTCATATTGCATGTTTTACACATTCTGATCACATTATCTGTTATATATGTATGCAGTTTGTTGATGAGTACTCAAAGATGATATACTTGGATGGTGACATTCAAGTTTTTGAAAACATTGATCACTTATTTGACCTGCCTAATGGATACTTTTACGCGGTGATGGACTGTTTTTGTGAGGCTACTTGGGCCCACACTCCACAGTATAAGATTGGTTACTGCCAACAGAGTCCTAATAAGGTTCAGTGGCCCTCTAATTTCGGTGACAAGCCTCCTTTGTACTTCAATGCTGGCATGTTTGTTTTCGAACCTAATATGACTACTTACCGTGATCTCCTTCAACGAGTTCAAGTCACCAAACCCACTTCCTTTGCTGAGCAGGTACTATATAAATTACTTAAATTACTGATCATTAAACTTGCATTTCCATTTATTAGCTAAGCTAATTACCATTTTAATTTATGTTTTGTAGGACTTTTTGAACATGTATTTCAAGGACAAATATAAGCCTATTCCGAATGTTTACAATCTGGTGCTGGCCATGCTGTGGCGTCACCCTGAGAATGTTGAGCTTGAGAAAGTCAAAGTGGTTCACTATTGTGCAGCTGTGAGTACTACTGTTTAATTCAAAACAACATTGAATATAAATTTCCCTTACAATGGATAAGATATTATTTAATTTGGTTACTTGTGTCTGTGTGATGTGGAACACATGCAGGGATCTAAGCCTTGGAGATACACTGGGGAGGAAGAGAATATGGAGAGAGAAGATATAAAGATGTTGGTGAAGAAGTGGTGGGACATTTATGAGGATGAGAGTTTGAACTACAATCCTCTTAAAGTGGATGGTTTCACATCAACTATTTTGGAGTCTGGTGGTGGTGGCGTCAAGTTTGTTCCCGCCCCATCTGCAGCTTAGTGTCTTTTCCTCATGATCAACCGCGTATCTCCCACATTATTAAGGATTAGGGGGATCATACACAAAGCATAATCAAGCTTTATATTTAATTATTAATTTTTAGTAGTTATATATGGATCTTATTGTTTTCTATTTTACCAAAAGGACCTTGTTTTTTTTGAGTCCTTATTTTTTTCTTTTGCTTTTTATTCTGTCATTCCAGAGATGTATGTATTAAAAACAAAAAAAGAGATGTATATATCTGTAATTAATATCATAATTATAATGGGTATTTTTATTTAAGAATATGTGTGCTTTTGTGGAACCCAAATACTAAGAAAAGGCCTTATAAAGCACAAGCCATTTAACACAAAAAAGAAAAAAGTTGCACATGCCATTCCATTCTTTGATTGTGTCTCATGGAAGCTGTTTTTCACTCTCTCTTTGCATTCTCTTGCGAATTGGTTAGCCAAATCAAGTATAAGCGAACCTAAGTAATAATGGGGATATGCAACTTAAATCTAAGAATAATATTTAGTTTTTATTACAGTATATAAGGCCTTAATTTGTTTCTTGTATCTTTCCCATTGATAAAAAAAAGCCAGCAACTTTGAGGGTTAAACTTACTTTCCATTCCTTTATATTTTTACAAAGACTCCTATCGAATGGAGAGAGGTTAGTTGTAATTTTTCTCTTCGGTAAAAACTCATTTTAGTATTGACAATTTTTTGGAAGGACAATTTGATCCCCGATAATTTTTGCAATAAATTAGCCCTCGACATTTTCAAAACTGCGACAAATTAGTCGTTGTGTCAGAGACTAACTTGTCCCCTTTTTGATAATGTTAGAGACTTATTTATCTCAAAAAATTGCCAGAGACCAATTTATTTATCCTATTAAAAAAATTTCAGCGATTAAAATAGTTCTTAACTCTTTTCTCTTTCACACATTCCCATCAAACCTCCGATCCAAAAGATGACCCACCTTAAATATTTTGTTGGATTATGCGACAGGGAGTTTTCTTATCTTTGTTTTCACAGTTTTAATTTGTTCTTTACTTTTTATCAGTCTTAATTTCAACTAACTATTGGTCAATACTACCTACATTGACATTGACCATCTCCTTTGGATAACTTTTTCATAATATTATAAGTATAATTATAATTATTCCATTAGGTATGACTTTCTTTATAGTAATATAGTAATCTCCACACGCTTATCACTGAGTCCTCACCTAATGGCCAATATTCTGTGGCTGTACAAATTGCATGGCCTGTCCGGCACATAAATAACTAAGTGTTTAACATGAATTGTAGATGTTGCTGTCAAAAATAAAAACATAAAGTAGATGTTACGTAACAGTTAACACTGATTATGACTCTGTTGGTTATTCAAAATAGTCAATCAAACCATTGATTCAATACCAATTTATCCTCAGCCGACAACAACCAAAAATAGAAACGCGTAAAATGAAGAATTGCATAGGAATTAAGAATATTATCCTCTGAAGATTTTGATCAGATAAGATAACTACTTACGTCTCACTTAGCAGGACCGTAAAAAGCCTCGTTTCCCCCACTATCTTCCACCTCCCTTAATTAGTGAAATGTCTAAAATACCTCTAAACTTTAAAAAATATCCTTTCAACTTTGTTCTTGTTTTTCTTTTTCTGTGTCTTACCGTAGTACTGAATATTAAAAATGTTTATTTTGGTGTGTTTTATATCTGCTTTACACACTGATCACTATCTTAATACGGAACAAATTCGATACCAAGGACCCAGACATGTAAATGTGGTTTGCAAATTACACGTCCGATACCGAGGTATCGAATCTGTCTGGTATTAAGGTACCAAGTGTGTTAAACAGGAAATACACCCCTTAAACACATATTTTCCATGTTTAATGACTTAGATATCATCGACACTTTTGATCAACGAATAGAATTTTAACAACATAATTTCATCGATAATCTTGATCAACAACCTAGATTCAATTAAAATACTTTAATAGAGTAATTGAAATCTCCGTCCTTTGTGTTAGAAAATGGAGTGAATGGCATTTGTTATGATAAATATACCTCAACAGATAGAATTTCAACGGTTCCGATCCAAAATTTTGATAATCAATACAAACGCCCAACCACACTTCATCTGATATAAGTAGCAACACACTCTTACCCTAATGTTCTTTCACACCAATTTCCGCCAACATCTTTCCCTTACTACCCTTGACCAATATTCATCTGTTAGGCCTTTAGAGTTGTATGTCGAGACTCTCTAGCGTGATGAGAAGATCATTTTTCTTTTGTCATGATAGATCAAAATGCATCTTTTGGGCCTATATATCATTTTTCTGTTGTGTTCTTATTACTGTTTTTTATCAATATAATTCCAACTTTGAATTAGTGTCAATAGATATATAAACAATTCATAGTAAAATTAACACATAATCCATTGCCATATACAAGATATAAAAAATAAACAATCCAAAATATTAAAGTTCTAAAGCACTACTTGGTCGCTCGTGGGAGTCGGTTGACTCTCCGCTAACAGGTCCTCCCTCTAAATTGAGTAGGTGGTGTAGTAATGGTGAGCAGCTTCTAGACTAAGTCCCGAGTCTTCGTCCCTCGTGGAACTCGTCGTTTCATCTCCTCAGCTGTCTTGAATATCCTGGCCCAACATTGTTCCTACCAGCAAAGTCAATAAAATATAACATCATGTACTAAACAAAACCATAAAAGCTCAATATATTCATAAAAAGAAAATTTGACATACTGGTCTTGCCGATGGATGTGCATCATGCTCTGCCTCACATGCTGGTGATGGAGGTGGGGTTTGTGCTACGTTTGTAGGGCATGTGTGTGGGTGGGAGATGATATGATCCTAAAACGAAGCGTATATAAAAATTAGGATTTATCCTTAAGTGAATGATAAAATTAAAAGGCAAGAGCAACACACAAATCAAACTAATTAACAAAAGTTAAAAACATGGAGAAGATAGAAGACAAAAAAAGAAAGGCGCACACTATCAATTCTGAAAAGAAAGGAGAAATGATAAGCCTAGAGAAGAATCGCCACAAACCTTTGAAAATATTCAAACAAGTGATCTTCCACAAGAAGATACAAGAGGCACAAAACTACCAATTTTGGGTCACACAACGCGCATGGTACACATTCTCCCGCTGCCACTTGAGTGAGCAACTAGGACCTTTCTCCATCTCGATCACTGCCAGCTCATAGGGGACTCGCAGAAGCAGGTGTAGTAGACGAGCTGCCTTCATCTTCGAATAGGAAGGGATGTTGAAAAACGGGCCAACGATGGAAATGTGGAGTAGCTGAGATACGTCATCCAAAGTGATCATCATCTCGCCCACAAGAAGGTGGAAGTTGGAATTGTCCTGCTATCATTGCTCCACAAATGCATTGAACCTCGAGTAAGCCAGAACGCCTCACAATGGTGTGAATCTCAGATACCGGCTCAATAAAATCTCTGGTCTGAGTGTGGGATCACTACAAAAAAAAATGTTTATTTGCGAGGGACATTAGCGAGGGAATAACATTCTCTCGCTAAAACTGACTTTAGCGAGAGAATTAGCGAGGGAATGTGATTCCCTCCCTAAAACTGACATTAGCGAGGGAATTAGCGTCCCTCGCTAATGGTTAGCGACAAATTTTTCAACATTAGCGAGGGACTGGTCCCTCGCTAAGTGGAGGCGGGAATTTGAAAATTTTAGCACGGAAAACAAGGTGGTTAGCGAGGGAATTGGTCCCTCGCCAACGTGAATCTGACCGTTAGCAAGGGAATTGGTCCCTCGCTAATTCAGTCAAATTCACGCGAATCAAGGAAATTAGCAAGGGAATTAGCGAGGGAATTGGTCCCTCGCAATTTTTTTTCACTTTTTTTTTACTTAAATCTGTTTGCACTCTTCTTTCTCACTCACTCTTCACCCTTCCTCTTCCTTTCCTCTTCCTCTACTCTCCACCACCACACAACCACCACCACCACCACACAACCAACCTACTCTCCGTTCCTCTTCCTCTACTATCTACTCTCCCCTTCCTCTTCCTCTGCTCTCTCTCTCTCACCTACAAACTCTAACCCACCACCACACAACCACCACCACCACCACACAACAACCACCACCCATGACACCACCACCACCACCAGAGCTCCTCTTCCTCTCCTCTCTCTCTCTCTCTTGATTTCCCCTTTCCCTCTTCTTCTCTCCACCTTCTTCCACCACACCACCACCACACAACCACCCACGACCACCACCACCACCACCACCTACAAATTTATTTCCTCTTTCTCTCCACCTTCCACACAACCACCACCACAACCACAAAATTAACAATATAATATATAAAAAAATAATAAATAAAAAAATCCTTCGAAATTTAATATAATAATAAATATATAATTGTCCAAATTTGAAATTTGAAAAATTACCCAAATTTGAAAAACTGCACAAATTTTGGGGCAGTCATTAGCGAGGGAAATTTCCCTCGCTAATTAGCGAGGGATTCAAATTCCCTCGCTAATGGGATTAGCGAGGAGGGATTTAGCGAGGAAACTGGTCCCTCGCAAAGGACCATTAGCGAGGGATTTTGGTCATTTTGCGAGGGAAATTTCCCTCGCTAATGACTGGTTTTTTTTGTAGTGGATATGATGTGCAGCATCCCACGATCCTACATCGTTGTGGTCTCTGTAGTGGGATTCGATCATTGAAAAACTTAATAAAAAAAATAAACATAAGCTCTGAGTTACTCACTTGACCCCCTACGAGTCCCTAGCAATGTGCTCACTATAACCAGTAATACTCGATCCATCCTCCAGAGTTCCCTAGTATGGATACGAACCAGATGATGAATGAGGTGCAAGAGAGGGGGGTGAGAAAGTGAGAGAGAGGGTGTGCGAAGGTGAGGGAATGGGAGTGGGAGTGGTAAGAGTATTTTTGAGATTTTAAAAAATTAGGTGGGGGTGGGTGAGAGAGTAGTGAGGGATGTGTTAAAAGAATAGTCCATACAAAAATAAGTTGGAGCCCGTCGTTGTAAATAAAGTTGGGCTCTGGGCCCAATTAATTAATTACAACCACCAGAAAAGAGAAAACAATGGCGGGGGGTAGGTGAGCGGGAGTGAGTGTCTGAGAAACGACCACGCTTCCCTTCCCTTCCCTCCAATTCTTCACCACTGTATGAATGAATGACTGGGCATGTGCGTGTCTAGCAAAGATATAAAATCAAAGAGAGAACTCCTCTCTGTGTGTCTCTGTGTTAGGTTTTGGTTTTAAACATTGAAAATGGGTGTTAACGGGAATTCAAATTCAAAGGCATCACCGACAATTGAGATAAAGGAGCTGAAATTCACTTACCCTGGCATCGACGGCCACCCTCCGCCAGGTTCTACTCCTCTAATTCAAGACTTCTCTCTCAACCTCTATTCCGGCGATCGTTGCCTTCTCGTTGGATCCAATGGCGCAGGTTGCTTTCTCTATCTTACTCTTTCTTACCACTTGCATCTTCATCCTAAAATTGAAGCCTTATTTGATTTGATTTCCATTTTTGTTGTTACTAGGAAAAACTACAATTCTCAAGATATTGGGAGGGAAACATATGGTTGAACCTGAAATGGTTCGCGTGCTTGGAAGATCTGCTTTTCATGACACCAGTTTATTATCTTCTGGTGATCTCTGTTACCTTGGTGGTGAGGTTAGTTTATCAGTTCCACATTTTGCGTGTTGATTAATTAGTATAAATAAACTCTGTTATGATAATTTAGAACCCTACACTTGTTTTTATAGTGTTATTCATGATTTGTTTCTATCAAATTGTTATCCCTTAGTGATTAATTTTATATTTTTGGGGGTTGGGACACAGTGGAGGAGAGATGTTGCTTTTGCAGGTTTTGAGGTTCCAATACAAATGGATATTTCTGCAGAAAAAATGATATTTGGTGTTGCGGGGATTGATCCTGAAAGAAGGGCAGAACTAATCAAGGTTCGATGAATCTTTAACTTTTATAGACTTCAGCTGAACAAGTTGCTTGTTTTTTATGGGACATGCCTTTCATGAATTTTTTTCATGTCAAATAAGTTTACGGGTGATTTTTTTAAGGGGATCAATAGTTGTTCTCCACTTCCCATATACCTCGAACCCATAACTCTTTAGATATAGGTGTAGTGTTTTGTCAACTGTTGAACACACAACCTTTCGATGTAGTGTTTTACAAACTAAGCGGCACTTCGTTGTCAATTTACTGATGGTTGGTTATAGGATACTTTTGTTTTAAAAGCAAACATAGCACCACAATGAATGATTACTGTTAGCATTCTCTGATTTTTCTAGCAAAATTGACTCCAATTGTTTGATAATATGTTTTCTCTCTGCATGCAAAGATGTGGCTGTGAATGAGTTGTCGCAGCCACTGAAGCGTTTTTTTTAGTAATTATCGCATCCTGTGTAACCACAAGAAATACTATTCAGCTTATATTTAGTTCCTAAAATATTCTCTGTTTTTGAGTAAATATTAATATGCTTAGCTTTTTATGTTCATTTCTTTATTATGTGGGATGACCGTTCATGAGGTTTCTTTTAGTAATGAAATAAAATATAAGGAAATTCTTTGGGAGGAAAAAGGATATGCTAGGTTGAATTTGATATTTGTAGATGAAGACTGAGCTTGCCTAGGCCAGGTTGAACGAATACTAAATCATAATGTTCTCTTAATGTCTGTGTCCTCTGGCTTAATTTCTGTTCTGATGTTCAACTGGGCAGGTATTAGATATCAATCTTTCTTGGAGATTGCATAAAGTATCTGATGGTCAAAGAAGAAGAGTGCAAATTTGTATGGGTCTCCTCAAACCATTCAAGGTATGATATACTATTTTGTTTGAAGCATAGAAAAGTCCTTGTACTTATTGTTGAATTTAGAAGAGTGTTGTATTTGTGGATTATTGCAAATGTGTGAAGGTTGCTCATTGTTTACCTAGGTTCTTCTTCTGGATGAGATAACAGTTGACCTTGATGTTCTAGCAAGAGCTGACCTTCTGAGGTTTCTAAGAAAGGAATGCGATGAGAGGGGTGCCACTATAATATATGCCACACATATATTTGACGGTCTTGACGATTGGCCGACAAATATTGTATGTCTAAGTTCCATGCCTAATTGTTTATATTAATGTTTTAGCGTAGTCCTTCATCATTTTGTTGCTCTTTTATCAGGTTTATGTAGCCCATGGAAAGCTACTACTAGCGAAGCCAATAGACAAAGTAATAGAAATCAGCAAACTGTCACTAATGGTTTGTTTTGTTCCTAATCTTGATCTTAAAAAGTTTTTTTTAACTATTTCTCTGACCTACTGTATCTCACTAACTGTGCCTAATTGGTTTTGAATATGCAGAGAACAGTAGAAAGTTGGCTGCGTAAAGAACGAGATGAAGATAGAAGAAAAAGGAAAGAAAGGAAGGCTGCTGGCCTTCTTGAATTCGAAAAGCAAGTTGACGGAAGCCGTGTAGTTGGAGGGGATCCAGCAAAAGCTGCTGTTCGAGTCACTAACAATGGCTGGGCCGCAGGCCGATTACATTCCACCGTTGCTGGTGAGGAAAACTTCCTCCTCAGCTCAAACCGAGTATTGAGATAGTGCATATGTTTGGTTACACGTTTGTAAACTGAAACATACATCCAAGGAGACCATCGCCATGGAAAAACAGAAGTTGGAATATCAAGCTTCTACATGAACACGGAAAATCCACCACAGGTTTCAGTGACCGTGATAATGCCACCGCCCAATCAAACATAAGCTAAATAGATTTCAAATTCTTTGAGCGCTTTTTCTTTATAAATTTATGAACTTGAAATAATATTTGTTTGCCAGTGCTATCTGGCATATATAATCCTTTGTTATATAGAAAGTATCACAGGTTATACAGATAAAGTTGATGTATCTAACCTGCAAAGTTTGTAATCCTTGCTTGAATTCGTTTTGTAACATTGTTAGTTATCATAATTTGTAACCTGTATTTGTGTATTAGAGAGAACAGAGAACAACAGCAGTCTTGGTAAAATTCTATAAAAATTGTTTGGAACTTATCGGTCTGACATGCTTGTTTGGATTAGTTACTTCGGCCATAAATCCAAATATCTCAGAATTTCACTTCCACAAAAGAGAGATTATGATGATTGTAAATATGTGAATTTATTTTTAACGTATTCTTCAATAACAGTCCTAAGGATTTTTGGCTGTAACCAAAAAAAAGTTCCAAGGATTTTGGTACTTAAGATGGGGAATTCAAATCTTTTTTTGTCTCCTAAAGATTTTCAGTTTCACGAAATAGTCTCTCAAATTTAATTTTGGCAAACTTGGTCTTTCTAATTTCAAATATTATGAATTTTCCCCCATTTTTTTTAATTCCATTTTTAGTCTCCGAAATCATAGACTTTTTTTGCACTTCTTCATTTATTTTTTAATTCAAAATTTCTAGGGATCAAAAGTACCAAAAAAAAAACCCACAACTTTAAAGGATTACAAGTGAAATTAAAAAATATTGGGACTAAAATGTTTTTTCGGTGGCTTATATCATTGTCACTTTCCAATAACCTCGCATCAGCTTTCGGAGATTAGCAATATCATTCACATGTTTATGATATCTCGCATTAGTCTCTTTGAGCAGACAAATAATATCATATAGTTTGTATAACACCTAACTCGATGATAACCCCTATCCATGCGCAACTTAATACCATGCACCAAAGCCATTACCATTAAATCCAAACTGAAAAGCTCCATTAGAGTCACAAACCAGCCTCTCGAAACCTGACAAGCCTAGTTACACCACTTCTGCTGACGTTCAAGGCAACCCAATTCGAAGGAAGCTTAATTCGAGAGACTTATTTTCTTTGATTTACCGTAGGCACATGATCGCCATCTCCACAAAAAGCATGACATCTAGTAATGGTTATGTGGGTTGGAATATGAGTTCCATCAAACACCACCTTATTTCTTAGACACCAGCACTTCCAAAGCACAATCAAGAAGAAAGACCAGTCCTTCAGCGCTCCCTAACCCATTCACAAGGTTCCATCTAGTCGGCCTAATCTATTTTCACAAAGTTTTTTTTAATCATGTTATTGTTACGAACTATCCACTAATTTTGCCGATAATTGATCTAAAAAACATGGTTTGGTGGTCATCTTTTGTGAGGTCTCCATTCGCAACCACATTTTTTTATTCTCGAACCCGAAACCTTACTTAAGAAATCTGAATCCAATTCAACTTAAACTAACGTGATGTTAGTTCCATAAAGCTCTAATTCCCGTAGTTAAAAAAAAAGTTAATATATATACAGATGTAATTATCAAGTTTGGAAGAAGAACTTTAAAAAGATGTAATCATAACACGACAAGGTGCTTTTTATTTTGAAAGTGACTCGCACTTACCACCCCATACTATTACTGGTATTTCTTATATTATACTCCTAAATGTTAGTATTTTTATTTTATATTTATTTAATTTGTATTTTTTTTCTTCTCTCTCCTTGTCCTACATCTAATCGGAATCTTCACCAGTTAATCAACTTTGAGTAGATAAGACTGAAGGATGTGTCATCTCTTTTATTGAAGGTTAAAGATTGTCATCATTCCAGGTAAAGAAAATTCTCTCTCTCTCTCTCTCTCTGAATTGAGGGTTCCTTTTTCTTTTTGTCTTTCTTAATTCTCAGAAAACACGTTTAATTTTAATTATGTTGTTTAATATTTCGAGGTAATAATATTCCATTCCTGGTTCTTTGATCATTTGGTCGCGTGATCATCACGTTTAATTGTAATCGCTTTCCTTCTCTCATGTTTTGGTTTAAGTTTTTTTTTTCTTTCATTTCTGGTGTACTATAATTCAATCATAACTTACCCTCTCCTCAGTCCTCAAAATCATGTTGCATAATCTTGGATGTGTGTCCTTATTTGGAATCTAATTATCCGTCTTCGTGTCACCCTTGTAACTGTTTTCCCGTCAATTGTTGTAGAAACCTTAAAACTCGAAAGATTATGTCGAGACCCAATTCTGTTTTTCCTTCATTGGGTTCTTCAGTGAAATGGGTGAACTTTTTCCTTTCACCATCTTCTCTCACTTGCTTTTTTTGTAAAGTCTTGAAATTTGGTGGAGTGTATCACTGTACTGCTGTTACTTTATTATGCAATTTATCAAAATTTGATATATGATGGGATATTTGGGATTATTATGATCTAATTTCTTTGTATATGATGATCCACCATATATGATCAAGGTTTGATTTTTTTTATTTTGCTCAGGTATTTTAGACAAAACTTTCTAGTTGAAGCTCTAAGGATTAATAGACCATTATCCACAGATGGGGTCTGAAGGTCCTTCAGCAGCTGCTGCAACAATAGTTCATATAACCGGTTTCAAGAAATTCCATGGAGTTTCTGAGAATCCAACTGAGACAGTTGTCAATAAGTTGACAGAATATATGAAAAAGAAGGGCTTGCCAAAAGGTTTTGTTATTGGGAGTTGCAGCATTCTTGACACTGCTGGTCAAGGAGGACTTGTTCCCCTGTACCAAACATTGCAATCTGCCATTAGCAACAAGGAATCCGAATCTTCGAGTTCCAACAAAGTTATCTGGGTGAGTTCCCCATATACTTGATATAGGTTTATAATTTATGTTCTTTTATTACTTAGTGTCTTATTAGTGTCTCAATAATCTCATCAATATTTGAAGTAGCTGAATCTATGTGCATATATGATCATATAATTGTGAAATTAACCGTGATTACAGATCACTGGACTTTGAAGTGAAAGTCCAAAAAAAAATTAGCATAGAAATGAAAGAATGGTGAGAAGGTGTCAAATGACTAGGACATTTCCTTTGTTAGATCCAGTATCTTAAATTGTGGTCATTTTTTTTTTGGACAAATTAAATTGTGGTCATTTAATTATCCATGAATCTTACGTTCTGGCTGTTTCTTGTTATATTTGTTAGCTGCATTTTGGGGTTAACAGTGGTGCAACAAAATTTGCGATAGAGCGTCAAGCTGTTAATGAGGCTACCTTCCGATGCCCTGATGAGATGGGATGGAAGCCCCAGGTTTGTTTGGAAATTTGAATAGTGGATGCATTTTAAATGTGCTTTCATCAAATCTTTAGACCTGATATTGAAATACTATGTTATCCTTTAGTGATATTCCCAAAATTTGTATTTTGCAGAAGGTCCCCATTATCCCTTCAGATGGTGGGATTTCACGCTTACGAGAGGTAAATTTGATCACTATTTCATTTCCACCCGAATTCCTAAATTGGTGTTTATTCCTAATATAGTGACGTCGAGGTCTGTCTTTCACTTAGAAGATCAAATAAATTTGTATACTTGCAAGTAGTAAAATGCAGCATACCATTCTATGTATCATTTAGCAGGCTTTTCAATTATCTTTGTGGCCCTAGCATACAAACTTTGTGCTCTTCATTTGTCAAAACTTAGGGAGTATAAGTAGAATATAGAAGGTTTGCATCAGAAGGTTTCAATGACGCCCCTACTTGTCTTTAAAAAAAGTAGAATATATAGAAATTGTTTGTTTAATCAGTTTTTGCCTCTTGATGAATGCTTATATAGCTACAAAAGATAGACAACATGAAGCAAAAAGACTTAATAATTGTTGTATAATTTTTTTTGCATAATGATTATCTTATGCCTTAACGTTATGCAGACTACCCTTCCTGTGGAAGAGATCACGAAGGCCTTGGCAAAGAAAGGTTATGATGTGATGACATCTGATGATGCGGGCAGGTTCGTATGCAATTATGTTTACTATCACTCCCTTCGTTTTGCGGAGCAGAACAAGATCAAATCCCTTTTCGTGCATGTGCCGCTCTTCTTCACAATCGATGAAGAGACCCAAATGCAATTTGCTGCTTCCTTATTAGAGTTACTTCCTACAATATGTTAGTAACACCCCGGCTCATGTAAAACTGTTCTGGTGTGCTCTTGCTTGTGAAAGTGAAGGAATGTATCTTGAATGAAATGTTATAAATTATGATTATGTTTATAAACAAATGTAGCTGAGGCATTTGTTCCCCCCTTAAATGTTTCAGATTAAAGGCTTAAGCAAAATTGCCCAGACAAATTTACATGTTAAGTGTGATCTTGGGAATAAAATGTTCATTTTCCTTGCTTCAACACTAGTCTTATTTTTTCGTTTTAATTGGCTTACGAATAATGAATGAATTGTATCCGATAAGCTTGTCCCAGTAAAACTGGAACCTAGTAGCATGAGGATATTGGTAAAACAAGCGAATCAATGCAATGGATATATATCATATAAACCTTGAGGCATAGTGGTTTTTATTATACTTTCATTTTATTATCTATGTTATAATAGACTACAAACATTTGATTGTCATCTTTCTTCTCCTCGCCACCTCCATCAACCAATTACTGCCATAATCCACCATGTGTGACCTTGCTATCATCATTTGTAGAGTCTTCACATAGTGACTTATTCAAAGAAAGATTGCACGCGAGAAGGTGAATGGATTGAGCGCCTTCAACTTCACATCGCGGTGATTGTCGAATCCAGCGACCTCACAACCTCAAATTTCAACCAAAGCAATGAAAAATAAGATAGGATAAATTGAGCGAGGGATTTGATTCTAATGTGTAAGTCCTTATCCGAGAAGATGATATTATATTAGTTCTCTCCTTTTTTTCACGTGGTACTTGCACAAGAGCCAATAAGCTCACACTACATATGCTGCAAAAAAAATTAAATGTTTCTTAGGAAAAAAGGCATACACCATTGTTCACTTATCTGAAGTATTGGACCTACTGATGCAAGAAATGTTGCCGGGGAAGTTACAAAAAATCTTGTGAATTTGAGACTCAAGTACAGAACTAGTAATGTATTACTCATAATATTTTTGTAGTTGTAGAAATGGTTGCTTACAGAAAAGTCAAACAGATGGTGGGAACATATTGATTAGCTAGCTACAAACAATTACAAATCTAGCCCCAGTCGAGAAAGGGAAGTTGGGGATATCCACCCTCAGGCGGTGGCTGCAGCGAAGGGGGCAAATTGTCCCATGACATTGATACTCCCATTCCCATACTAGTATCTCTTCCTATCACATTCCCTGCATAATATAATCACATACGTGTGCCACATGAATCACCAATTCAACACAATAAAGAACGAGAAACAATAAATAAATAAATAAATAATTGCATATGCTGTAGTTGACCTGGTGAGCTTAATATTGGTTGCTGCTGTGTATTGTTGGCAGTGGGATGAAAATATTTGCAGGAATCGCCGTAACGACAAAATCCCTAAGAGAGATTGAGAGTCAATCAAATCTCAGAACAATTAAGAATTGATAATTACTACATGTGATTGTGAATTGTAAATATATACCGTGTTGACGAAGTGAAAGCAAAGGGATTTAGGTGTTCCAGTTGCAGGGTGGTGTTGTTGGAGTTTGAAGGAATCGTACCAACGAGCCTTGGCTTGTTGGTGTTGAACGCCTGCAGAGTGGCGTTTCCGATCCGACGGTGTGTCTTGGAATTGCTTCTCGCAATAATCGCAGTAATACTTCCTTATTGGCATTCTATTCTGATTGATCCTCCCTCCCTATTCTCTCTTCTTTCTTACGTTTATGCTAAACCCTCTTCTCAAACTCTCTTTTCCTTTTACTATTATCATTTCTTATTTTTATTTTATATAATAATTTCTTTTTAGCAGAACAAAATAAGGTTATCAATATGAGATATAAGATATAATTCTTAAAAGGAAGATATATTGCTTCAAAAAAAAAGGAAGATATATAGATAACTTCTATCATAAAAATTTACTAAATCTTGCTTTAAATAATTTAGATATATTTGGACACAACCTTTTCTTTTTCAAAAAAAAAAAAAAGATGTCGACAAAACCTTTTGTTTAGAAAGGATGTAGACAAAACCAAGTATTGAAAATGAGACCGATTAAGGGAGAAAAGAAAAGTATGAAGTAGGTAACTTAGTTAGTGAGTTAAATAACACTGAAATACTGTAATAAAGAGTTTCATGATCCAAATTCTAAACACTAACATTTCTCCCACACTAACAATTAACCATTAATATTGCATTTATAAAAAGAAAGACAAGAAAAACCTTTAAAGTCAAAGGTATCAAATTTAGTCCCTAAGCAACAAATTCTAGGGACTAAATTGATGACCTAAAATAAACTATAAGGGTTATCATATTTTAGGGACTAAATATGAGAAAGTGACACTTTAGGGACTAAATTTGATAAATTTTTTTTGTCAACTTAGGCAAAATGACAAATAAACACTATACACTCTATTTAACGAACACACTAATTCAAACTCAAGAACTGACATCCCATGTCATTGAAAGTGGAGGAAACATTTATTAATCATTCTTTCTACTGTCTAGCTGATAGAAGAGCCGTCTAAAAGAAAGTAATGTTAAACTATAAGCAGGAAATAACATGAAAAACATTAGGCTAATAACTATAGAAAACTCATGCTTGAAACCATAGATGATTTGCCTTTCACGGTAAGCCTAAGTCCAACGAATTTCCCCTTTGTGGACTTTAAAGCCATTATTCCTTTGACCAAAGAGGCACAAGAATGAGTATCAAAACAGCCAAAAGTCAAGAAAGTGGACGGTGCCCTTGGACCACGAAAGATACCCGAGCTCAGCTTGTATCACAAAACATGACCCAAACCCCACTTTTCAAACTAGCTTCCTTTTGGCGGAAATGGCAACATTTGCAAGTACCTAAACATGATCGAACGCCGAATGCACAGGTACTATTTGTAAAGTAGACAAGGTAAAACCTGTTAAATGAGTTTAATATTTATTTAATATTTTTTAATAAAGCAATGTTCAAGACATCACCCAGACTTGGTTGTGTCAAAACGACAGAGACTACGGACACAAAGGAGGAAAAAATAATCCTGCAGACAGAGAAGGCCATCACAACTTCCAACTACATAAACTAAATTAAGCCAACAACCCATCATTGTCTCAACAAATACAAATACTGATATAACATTTAGATAACGAGACACTCGTAAGTTGTCTCCTATTGCATGTTACAATCTGCTGTTACATGGGAAATGGGGTATTCTGAATACCCATCAAGGGTTGGGTAGCATATATTCTCTCTAACTCTCCTTTCAACAGGGCAACCGAATACAACAAAGATACCAACAAATATCATATCATTAAATAGAATGAACGTGTGGCGTTCGGATGGGAACAACACTTGCAGTTTTGTTATATTTCACGACATATTACAAGCCAAGAAACGGGCATTGCTTCTTTGCATGCTCTGGAACCAATTTCACCAAAGTCTCCACTGGAACTCCTTTCAGTTCTGGTATAAAGGCACCAACAACACAAAAATTTAGCCAGAACTAATGGTGAAAACAAACGACAACCAAAGTAACATACATAAACAGCGTCTTATTCCAAAAATCTACGTACCATGAGGTTTGAAATTAAATAGTGGTGGAAGGAAACGACCAGTTGGCAAGCGAGTGTTTGGGTCTCGAAGCTCGTCAAAGAAAGGATGGGTCAATGCATCTAACTGCACCACATATAGCAGAAACACAAATTATATACGTAGTTGGAGGATTGTCATTGAATAACTAGATTAGAGTTAAACACCGTTAAACTACCAAATACAAAGAAAGCTGCAGAATCATTACATGACTGCGGAAAACACTATTTTCTAAGGTGGATACAACAAAAGGTCTGCAAGAAGATGTATACTCACAGCTTGGCAACGCAGGTTTGGGGAGTATTGTAATAGCCTTGATACCAAATCAACAGCTTCTGGAGGCATGCGCTTGTGGAAGATCTAGTAAAAGAAAATCATATATTAGTGTAGTATGGTTAATAAAGGGTTTTATAAGATCAGCATATAAGCAACCTCAGTGTACTATGACATGGAATTAGATTTATTTTTTACCTTGTGCCATGGATGCGCTTTAATTTGAGGGAATTTAAATTCTGTATAATTAGGATTCATGCATTTAATCTCTTCTCTTGTTGGAGTGCCCAGAACCTACCAGAACAAACAACAAATGGATGTTAAAGATATCGGCACTGTGTCAAAAAGTAAGGCCACCTATCCAAGTGATCAAATCATCAATAAAGCCAAACTTGGTTTTAAAAGGCTAAAGCAACAGCAAGATCAACAATTCAATAATGTTGTCACAAGCAAGTATATCAAGTTAATTCGGACCTATCCAAGTATCAAGATCAAAACAGCAATGTAGTGCAGCTAAAGAAATAATACAGTAACAATGAAAGAAGTAAGAGTAGCGCAGAAACTACCTTGATGATCTCGACAAGCTGATCAACTCCACTCTCACCAGGGAATAAAGGCTGAAAAAAGTAAATACACATTTCAATTTAATGCATTAAAAAGCCCCTTTGTTTAAGATTGTTAATGAAAAAAATCATTTTGAAAAAATATATAATCATTTTTGGAGATTTTTTTTATCTGTTTGCTCCGGCTTATGGAAATAATCAAAATCTAAAAAATATGAAATCCTTTTTTTTTGATAGCTAGAGGAATAATCTGATATCTGAGGGCAAGCCTTGGCATGGATGAGGTTGCTGCCTTGTGACAGTTCAGAGCTCAAAACAGCCTCTCAGCTTGCACAGGTAAGGCTGCCTACATATACCCTCCCTAAACCTCACTTGGTGGGAGCCTCGTGCACCGACTGCCCTTAAGTAGATGAGAGGGAATGTTAAGCTATTTTTATAATTTTAAACAAATACAAATACAATTAAATTTTTGCTTTACAAAAAAAAAATCTAAAAATAATCACCATTTTATGTAAAAAAATTCTTGTTTTAAATCTTAAACAAATAGGGCTTGAATAAGAAAAATAAAGGAGCTCACATCTACAGCCACCAACCTGTCCAAGCAGCAGCTCAGCCAAAACACAACCAACAGACCAGACGTCAATAGCTGTAGTATATTCAGTTGCTCCAAATATAAGCTCAGGTGCCCTATAATATCTAGAACATATATATGATATATTTGGTTCGCCTTTAACCTGTCAAAATCCAGGTCAAATAAGATCATGAAAAAGATACCATCTAACCACAGACAACAGAAGCTCATGAGAGATGAATGAGGAAGCAAGTAGACATGCAGACACATGTAACATACCAAGACTTTTGCACTTCCAAAGTCACATAATTTAACCTGGTGAGTGTGTGGATTGACCTGCATAGAAAAAGAATTCAGTTAGTGTTTTCCACCCAGAAGTCCTGACACCAACGTTTGAATTAGCTGTTTCCTATCTTTAGCCACTTTAAATACAAACATGACTATAAACTATACGAACTTGGAACAAAAGAGAAAAATCATGAGAGGTATTCAAAATAAAATAAAGGGCATACCAATAGATTTTGAGGCTTGATATCCCGATGACAGACTCCAATACAACGATGGATATAAGATAATGCCCTAAATATCTGCAAGATACCAAAAAACTTATTAGAACAAAAACAAGGTAAAAGCTGAATAAGGAAGGGAAACTGGCATACCTGGTATGTATAGAGCTTCACGTAAATCAGGGGCATCCTTTGGTTCAACTTGTTGTAATGCTTGATTACACGATGAACTGTTTCAGGAACATACTCGAGTACCAAATTAAGGTATAGTTCATCCTTTTCAGTGGTTGAAAAGAAACAATGCTTCAAAGAGACGACATTCGGGTGGTCAAGAAGGCGCATTGTTTGCAGTTCCCGGTTCTTATACCTCTTGTCTTGAAGAACCTTTTTGATAGCCACAGTTTCACCAGTTTCCAAGCATTTAGCCTACAATCATATATTATATCAGAACCAAAGCCATCACATGCTACAATGTTGAAAAGGTTAAAGTAACACACATCATCCAGTCGACTGGATACATATTTTACCTGGAAGACAACTCCAAATGATCCGTGTCCTACAACACGCTCTGCCATATAGCTTATAGTCTGAAACGTTAAGAATATCATTAAGATTCTTAATTTAAGAATAATATGATATAAAATTATTCCAACATAAAATAACATACAAGAAATAGACAAAAGTATAGAATAGACAGTTAAAAAAGATGATGATAAAACCACGCCATATGAAATTATCAGTTTAGCACCCTATCCAACACATCATTCAGTAACAATTGATAAGGATACTGGTGAATCACGAGACAAAACACAACACAAACTTGTTGAACACGACAAATAGTCATATCTAGTCACTGTAAAAAGATTCTAGTCAGTAGTCAGTTGAGCAGGCATAATACCAAAATCCTGAGAATTTCTTTCTGTTTTTTATACTCAATGACACGTACAATTATTCTCATTCTCAATTCAAGTTCACAGCAATTATTGAGGGGATATTTACACAAATTATAATATCAAGTTGGAGCATTAATTGTCTAATTAACCCTTCCAAGCAGCATGAGGTAAGCACGGCAAGTGAGCAAAAGTTGAATGATTTCAAACCGCAGAAACAATTGATAATAGACAAATAAAAGGAGAAGGTATACCTGCTTCGGTTGACCGTTTCTACCGCCAATAGTAGTCACAATGATATGTCCAGTCTCCGTTCCATTGCCATCAACAACTGTAACTGTGGCTTCCATTTCCTACGAGAGAATCAAGCTGTGAGTCACAAAATAATATTAAGTATGAAGAATTCAATTAACAGAGAGGGTAACATACTCTATCATCCCTAATTTTCATGTCGTTCATTTCCTCTGGCAATCTATCAACACCTCCTGCTGCATGACCACTGGTTTCTCTCATATCTGAAGTTGGTGCCACGCCAACCGAGGCCATCTCCACTAAACCCTTTTTCTCTTTTAACTGCTCATAAACCACTCATCTACCTGCCAGAATAAAAAATTCCATATCACTCAAAAAGGTTTCTTTTTTTGAATTTTGAACATCAATCAGAAACAAATTAGGGAAAATAATAAATAAAATAACCATTTTGCAGGAAGGAATATTTAAGATCAATCAATCCCGGGAAAGTTTAAAGCCACAAATCCAACGTATAATTCATCGTTGAAACTAGAAATAAACAGGAAAATTACAAAAAAAAAAAAAAAAAGAAAAAAAAAAAAACTGAACAAACCTAAAGGGAAGATCCTTGTAATGGAACACGAAAGAACTCGATCCAAAGTTACAAAAACGAAACTTAACGAACAGAGAGAGCAATAAACATACGAAAACTAAGAAAAATCAGTTACATCGGAGAGAATATGGAAAAGGGAAAAAGCATGAAATTGAAAAAGGAAAGAAGGAAGAAAGGCTATAAAGTAATTGGTAAGAAAATGAAGGAAGGGGTTGGATTGAAATAATGAGAGAGAGTTAGATGAGATCTATAGATACATAGGTAGATAGATAGTACATACATACATACATACCATAGAAAGGCAGCGATGTGTTGGCTTGGCGTATGTGTAATAGCTTGTTCTCTGCTTTTTGTGTGGTGTGCTTGCTATAATGCGCTGGTGACAGTCAAGGAAGAAAACCACCATTTCAAGTACATTTTTTTTCTTTATTTTTATAATGAATAAAAAAAATGGAAAACTGTGTTGGGTGAATAAAAAATAGTAGTGTGAACGTGAATGAAGCCTGGTGGTTCCCTTCACTTTTGACCGTTCAAACTTTCAGACCTCAAAACTCACTTTACTAACATTAAGTCACAAATATTAATTGAGCATAGAATGAATATAAGCATGCCTTTTGTTTTTGGCTCCTTCATCGCCCCTCTTAGTTTTTTGGTTAAAAAACCAAAACCTCCAAATAGAATAGAGACAAAATATGAAGTAGGATAGAGATAGAATATGATAGAGACAGGATATCATTATCATATCATATGTTTGATGTGTAATACCTAGGGGTGAAAATAGGTCAGGCCGATCGACAGGGGCCTACGACCCAGCCTACGTCAAGTAAGACTTTTTATTTAAACAGAAAAGACTTAGGTTTTTTAAAAAACCTATTTAGCTAAAAATGTCAGGTCACATGCCATTAAAAAAGCCTTCTAAGCCTATTAAACCGGCCTATTTAAGTCAAAATAAGTATTATTATTATTATTATTATTATTATTGTTGTAGTATTGAATTTTGTATTTCATGGTAAATCATAAATTTGCTAATTTTTATGTTAATTTAAATTATTAACCTACATCCATTTTTAACATATTTAAAGTTATTATTATAAAATAGAATTTAAATAGGATGTCATATAAAATAGAACTTAATTTTACTAATCTATTAGCTTTTTCATTATTTACAAAAAAGCATACATCACTTAAAGATTGTAGGTTTTTGTATAAAAAGTTGTGAAATAGGCTTCTAAATAGGCTATCAGGCCTTGCCAGGCATTCGCAAAGGCCAGACCAAGCCTAAAAGTTGGGCCTATGATAGACTACGGATCAGGCTCAGACCTAGCACTTTCAACGCAGGTCAGACCCAGGTCAAGCAAAGCCTAGCTCGGCCCAGTTTATTTTCACCCCTAGTAATACCTGATAAGAAAGAAAATAATATATATTATTCATTTTTCAGATACAAAGATAACATAAGTTATCGTACTATAGATTTTACATCAACTAATAAGTAATAATACACATACATACATATATATATTTTTCCATTTACCAAACCCCCCCCCCCCCCCCGGAAAAAAATAGTTTTAAAATCAATCTTGCAAATAATAAGTATTTCGGGGGTAACCGTAAACTTTTTTATATTTTGCAGGGGGGTAACCGTACATGGTTTATACCCATTATACACTATATAATCTAACAGAGGGGGTGACCGAAAACTGTTTATATTTGCAGGGGGGTAACCATAAACTTTTTTTTACAGGAAAATGGGTATATTTGCAGGGGATCAAATATTTAAACCAATACAAAAATACCTTTGTGACAACTATATTTCATTTGTTAAAAAATAAAATAAAATTTATATTTTTATGTTTTTAATAATAATTCTATCCTTTTTATCACTTATTTTAATATTTCTAGTTTTAATATTATTTAAATTATATAAAATGACAAAATTATCCTTATCATAGAATCATACATTATTTTTTATATTAAATAGTAATACTTTTAATTTTTAAATTTAACATTAAATTTGATTTTTGTCTTGTTTTTACATATATTTGTTTTATTTTTTATTAAATTTCATATTTGTATATTTAAAAATATATTTTAGGAGGGTAAATGAGTAAATTATTTTCTTATCCTATCCTACTGGTTTCTAACCCAGCTCAAATTCGGGATAATATTTTAACTAGACACGATAGGATAAGTTACAGGATTAAATTATCATATCCTGCTGGTTTAACAAACATTGGACTAACACAGAATATGATAAATTTATCATATTCTGTCATATTCTGTGAGTACCCAAAACACATTGATAAGTGTCACGCTTTACATGTTTTGTCATGAAATTAATTTTTCTTCACGTAAGTCGATTACTGTGGGTCAAACTTGGTGTATTCGAACAGTTAAAAATTTTCCCAAACCCTAAAGTACCCCAAAACATATTTCTTAGCGTCGCAGTTTACATATTTTGTCGCTGGATTATTTTTTACCAAACCGGTTATTAAGGAGCAAACTTTGCGTATTTAAATATTTAGGAGTTTTTCCGAACCTTAAAGTACCCAAAACATGTTGCTTACGATTGCACTTTAGTATTTTGTCGAGACATTAATTTTTTTCACCAAACCGGTTCTTGAAGAATGAACTTCGTGTACTTAATTAAACATATAAATTTTTTTAGACCCTAAAGTACCTCATAACACACTACTCAGCGTTCCACTTTAATTATTTTTTCGCAAATTTATCTTTTTCCACCAACACAGTTAGAGAGCGTCCGAAACACACTGTTTAGCGACACACTTTACAAATTTGATCACTTTTTTTTTACAAAACTGATTATCGAGAAACAGACTTTGCCTATTTGAACAATTAAAACTTTTTTGAACCATAAAATACCCTAAAACATATTACTTAGCACCACACTTTGTATTTTATCACGAAATAAATTTTGTTTTTCACCAATTTTGGTTAATTTTGGCTAAAGATTAAAATATGATAGCAATGAAAATTATACTTTACCATAGTGTGACCCACCCAAGACATGTGTATTTTTTCTTGCAAATTGAATATCTTCTTTTACTTTACCATAGCGTGACCCACCCAATACATGTGAGGTAATAAATGCGTACGACATTACTTTTATAGGGATCATTGCCTACACGTGGCTTATCCTGGTAGGTGATTGGCAGGTGCTTGGCATAAGTGCCTAAGCCGTTGGATGATAGGGAAGTATCTATACCGTCCGTTGAGTGTGGGCTTTTGTTGAATTAGGCCTATTCGTTTAGGCAATCCAAAGCACAAATCATAATGAGTATTCAATTATTATCACTCAAGTTTAAAGGCACAACATAAAGAACTTCCATGTATGGAACAAACATATTTGCAATTTTATGTCGCATGTTCAAGTTCAAAACAGAAACACACAAGTTATAATATTTATTACAATAATGACTACTACAATATACAATTTTATCCAAATGAATGACGAAAAAACATGGGACATAAAATTTATCCATATTATAAGGGTCCGAATGTTTTTTCGTTACACATAAGGGTCCGAATGTGGTGTTTAATTAGTTTTTTTCTCCCTTTTTAACAAAATTTCTTTTAAATTATTACAGAATAAAGAGGTTCACCATTATACTAGGGACCACTTTGATTTAAATTGTTATAAAAATAAAAATATAGACTTTCACAATGATATTTTTTTTGTCGAGACATTTATTAGATATATATAGTTAGAAGTTAGGGAGATAGATAGTTAGTAGTTAGAGAGATAGTTGGTAGTTATAAGTGAGTTTGTTATTAGTTGGTACATGCCTATAAATAGGCTTCATGTAATCATTTTAGAGAGACTCTTATCATTTTTGTATCAATTCATTTTGATGAGTATTTGATCTCTTAATCTTTTCTTTCTTATCTTCAATGGATACCATATTCTTCAATATGGTATCAAAGCAAAAATGGTATCCACCTTGAACCTAATTCCGTTGCAGGTTCTTTTTCATTTTATTAGTTTTATTGTCATTAATTTTCTTTTCTACCTTTCTTATCGTGTTGTTTTCTTTTTGCTTCGTGTTCTATATTTTGTTTTTGAATTCGATATCGCATTTCCGATTTTTCCGTTTGTGATTCTGATTTCATGATCATTGCATCACGATTTCTTCTTTTTGGTTCTGATTTTGCAATCTCTCTTCTTCCTTGATCTTGATTCAGAATCGTTCATCTTAATCTTGGTTCGATTTCATATTTAATCGCTTCAAGATTACGTTACGATTTTGTTTTTGGGTCATTTTCTTTTTCCTATTTGTTTTTTATTCTTGAATCCATTTTTATTATATTCTTCATCTTCTTCACGCACTCTTCTCGTGTGATTATGTTTCGCAATTTAATTTTGCGTTCGTCATTCTTCTGGATTAGTGTTGTTGCATCGCATTTCTTTATCATTTTTGATTTCGCGATTTGCAAACCCATTTCCTCATGTGCGATTTGCAATTTCATTTCCTGGTTTGCATTTTCGTCTCCTCGGTTTATTTGCGACTTCAACCTTCACTTTCTTGATTTCGATTCCCCATTTCTTGAGTTTCGATTTCAATTTCTCTGTTGTGTGTTCCGCATTTCCACACATCGCGTTTTGGCGTTCTTTCTCATCGCCGTCTTGCATTTCGCTTCATTGTCCTCCTTTCATTTTGATTTCCGATGATTGTGATCTGAAGCCAAGTTTCAATTTCATTTTGGATCGTGATATTCTTTTTCTATTTGCGATTTCGATTTTCTGAAATTGATGTCTCTTTTTGGATCGATTCTTGATCCAGTTTCTGTTTTTGTTTCTGCAACGAAAATTTTCTGCTGCGCTCATGGGTTCACATGGCTTAACAAATGGATCTTTATCAAGTGATGAATAAAAAGAGCATGCTGACAATGCTTATGAAATATCAGTGCAAGTTTGTTGCAAGATCGACCCCAGTTGTGAATTCATTTAGGCCATTGGTTGTTGTTAAATGTGGAGTTTAATAGTTCAAGGCTCACAGTAGTTGATTAGTTATGAATCATTGTAATTTTCCTTTGTTTTGATGTATCTCTTTATTGTTCTTGTCAAGCTAGAAGTGTTGTGAATAACTTCTAGCTTGCGGGGGACTATTAGATATATAGTTAGTTAGAAGTTAGGGAGATAGTTAGTTAGTAGTTAGGGAGATAGTTGGTAGTTATAAGTGAGTTTGTTATTAGTTGGTACATGCCTAAAATAGGCTTCATGTAATCATTTTAGAGAGACTATTGTCATTTTTGTATCAATTCATTTTGATGAGTATTTGATGTCTTAATCTTTTCTCTTTTACGTTCAATGGATACCATATTCTTCAATAACATTCACAATGATATTGATCAACTTGGACATTTTTTTTTTGTTTATGACAAAATTTGATATCAAAATTATTTTGTACAAGTAAAATTTTAATATTTTAATATTTGTTTGACAAAATATTTTAATGATGTTTGACATTGTATTAAATTTTAATATCTGTTTGTAATCAATTTTAATTTAGACACTTTATTATATTTAGCACTATTGTGTTAACTTGGTGTTTTTTTTGTCTATTTTATTAAATTTGAGATATGACATATTTTGATAGTTTTACACAAATCTTTTATTCAACCTATATAACAATAAAAATAGATGAAAAACTCCAAGGGAAAAGAGTTAATGTACTCCATTTATCCAATTTGAGGGATTAGTCTCTACAGTTGCGCATAAAGGGTCAAATACCTCTAGACCAAAAAATAGAAATAGATGAAAATTACATTTTTTTCGTAAACATCTCAAAAAAAATACACTCAACTCGCTTTTTCCTAAAATGAATTTCATAAAACTACTTATATCAAAATCAATATTTGTCTTAAATAGAAAATAAAATTCTGATGAGCAAGTGAAGTCCTAATTTGAAATAATAGAGGCGGTGCAATAGCTGCATGTCTGAATCATGGCGAGTCCATGCTTGGTTATGGTCAAATAATCAATTGGTAATTTGTAGTATATGTTGATAGATAAAAGGTCAATCTATCTACAATCAACGACTAATGGACTCAGTTTCACATTCCACTAAATTGAATGCACTTCGCCATGCGAGAATTCAGCACCAGTTCCATGGTCAAATAAAGAAGCTGGAAAATTGGAGGGTCGTGCAAAAAGCACAGTAAATAACCAAATTGATTTTTGATGAAAAACAATAATATTATAAGTATTTAAAAAATATAAATAATTTTGAGATAAAATAAGTAAAGAACCAAATTGATTTTTGACGGAAAAACCCTAAAATGTATTTAATTTGACAAATGAAAAATATTACTTTAGTCTTTAAATATAGGTTAAGTTATTTTAAGAACATTTTAGCCTCCTAGACTATTTGACTAATATTAAAAAATTAAAAATCAAATTACTGTTGTAATTTTATTTATTTTAAGAGATATTTCAAAAGTGGGAAGTCCCTTGCTTGGCTTTGGACATACAAAATTTTATTTACCAATATATTATTTTATAATAATATTTTTGGGCTAACTGACATCCAAAAATTCTATTTTCTACATAATCTAAATATACATTTCCACTTGCTTGCCATTAGTAGGAGATTATTGACTGATTTTTTAAAAGACAAAATAAATATTTTGAAATTATTATTATGAAGTCATTTAGCTTCGTGATTGAAATGTAAATCAATTCTTTGATTTGTTTTTTTTTTTAAAAAACTTTTCATAGCCATATCATTAGTTTTTGAAAAACCATTAAGTGACATGGTTTCTGAATCTTTTTCGATAAAAATCTACTTTGACGTTACTTTTGGCCTGAAAGAATAATATGCATTATTTCCGTTTGTATATATATGATATAGTCATTCATACGTTTTTTATTTATTTATCATGTATTAATATTATATTATGATTATAATAAGGGTTATGAACGTTACAATTTTTTATCTTTCAACGTTATAATTCTTCTTTGAAAGCTATTAGCCGTTTTGCATATCCTTTATGGCATTTTCATTATTTCGGTTTCTACTAGTTTAATGCAATAGCGGGTACTTTGCTGTGAGATATAATATATATCACTCGAATTTGTAGTATAGGTGTGGATGAAAAAGAAGAAGAAAAAATTCCTGAGTTCATCTCCTGTTAACCAAAGTCGCTCACTGACACTAAATTCTTGCCAGTTCGGATTCCTCATTCGTTATTTGCGATTGGGACGAGACCGGTTGTATCTCAGGGAATTTGCGCTGTAGAGGCAAATAAATTCTTCAGGACAGCCACCAGGCGCCTCCGGTTGTTTGCTCTAACGTTTGTTCATTTTGCAGGCATACTGTTTTGTTGATTTTGTTGCGTAAATCACTACAATCTGAAGAATTTATTCAATGGCTGACGCAACCAACAATCTTAAGGATTTATCCTGCAAACAATTAAAAAAAACGATGTAGCCAGGTTTTTTCATTTTACGCTTTCTGGTTTCTGCAACGTGTTACTGTAACACTATTTCTGATATGCAATTTCGTTCCTTTCCTCTATGTAAGATATCGCTTTGATAATCGGGTAAAGCATTCCCTGCATTTTCGTTCTTTAGTGAATAACATTGCCTTGTTTTGTGAGACTGCATATCCTCTCTCGTTATTTGTCTCTTGCGTGTTTTTCTATTGACATTTTTTTGTATATATTCTTTTCCATGTGACTTGAAAAGGAGAAGTCATATATTGCCATATTAATCGTTCATATTGAATAATTTTTTTTTTCACAATTCATTTTAGACTATATTTCTAACACAATATTTGTAGTTTATAGTTTAAATAAATACTAGCAGGTTCGTTGAACTCCATGATGAGTAATGTTGGTTATCTAGATAAGTATTTTATTATCATGGATTAATTGCCCATATTATAATGAGACTCTTGTAGATATATGATTTTCATACTTTTGAGAATTCATTTTGATTTATATATACATGAGTTTTATAATGCGATAACTGATAAGTTTCATGTTACAACTATTAAAAGTTTTTGAAATTGTGGACTTTACTTTAGGCAACTATTAAAACTTGAGGAATAAAATTACTTGATATGGTTCACCAGTGATATATAAAAGTAGTTGTCTAGTGTGTTGAATACTTGTTATACTCTATATTTCTTTGCATTCACATGATCTCCTTTTAAGAGACTCACTCAACACATAATTTTAGAATGACAAAATTGGGATATGATCATTTCATATTCATTGTTATGTTAAACAGATGTTGATAGAAAACTGTGAGCCAAATTTATATCAAACTGTTTGTTAACTATTATACGTAGTAACAAATATTATTTTGGTGTGACTCATCCGCTGAGGAGAATAATTTGACGGTGGGTTAGAAGGCCTCATCCAAGGAGATCTAAAGTAGTTGTGCTTCCCAAAGAATTGTCCAAACGTGAGGACAAAGTTCTGATGACTCTGAAGCGATAACCAAATTGTGCAGTAAGATGGTAAGGAGTTGTACAAATAAGGCGTCATTGCTTTATTCCTCTAAAACAACAGGTACTCATTGTTACGATGCTTTATGTATATTTAGTGTGGACAAAATGTCTTTGATATATACTTTATTATGTGAATCTATCTTCCCTCTACGTCATTGCTATAAGTGAATGATTCTTCTAATGGTTATTCACTAAAAGAATTCATGACTATTTAATTTGATCTTTCATGCGTATGAGAGCATAATATATAGTATTATGTCACTCTGCTTTAATTTTTTTTGTGCGAAATTGTGAAGTATTTTAAGTTTATACATATACTTTACTTGTTGGGGTATGTGAGTGTTTTTATCATGTTCATGATTAGTTGCGGTCACACATCCACTGTGCACAAATGATGATGTTCTAACTAGAACATTAAAACAATATTTGATTTGCATAGTTGCATTATATGCAATATATAATTACTACTTCAATTCGGTGTTCCATTGAATATTCAATTGGATTAATTATTTTTTAAGCTCAGATTTTGTATTGTACACTCACAAATGTGTGAAAGTGAGATTGTTTCTATCAAAAGAATTATATATGCACAAGTTTGCTAATGCACTTATAGCTAATATAAAATAAATTGAGCTTCAATTTGGACTCAATATTTTCATGTTATTAATATGTGGTTTATTACTTTTGATTTTGTAATTCCATGTTGTATGAGGCATTGTGGGGGTTGTTCTTGGATTCATGCCTCCTATAAAAAAATTGAATGTTTTTGTTAAGACCTATACAACTGATAAATGTGATTATTGATTTTCTTGGTGTCTCTGCTTCCCATGCTTTGTTGGATTAATAGAGATCATAAAGTGTCTTCGTTTAAAGCAGGAAAAATTTATTTCCCTATAAATTAGAAAATGAGATCACTTATTGACATGTTTTAAGTGATTGAATCCAACGATATTTTAGATTTAAAAGTTGACATGGATAATTATCAGTTTTGAGAATTATGATTTGGATATATGTGATATACATATTTTGATATCACTTACTGATATGAGACATTATTAACATACTTGTGAAACTCTATAAATATTTTATGGAAATGTTGTCGCTTAGAAATCATCTAAGCAGACCTGTATGTATAAGTATGTTATGGTGATGTGGCTTAGAAATTATCTAAGCATTTATATAAAATTGTCTATAAAGGCATCTATGTTATTATATATAGTGAATATCCATTGTATTGCAATGATACAGTGATGATAGACGAATTTGATTCGCATGAGAATAAATCTAAAAGTGGATTTATTTATGAATGGTTGTCACTTAGAAATTGTCTAAGTAGACTTGGATAATTACCCTATAGAGATTAAGGTTAATACTTAAAGATTATTGAGTTTGAGTATATTACTCAAGACTTTGTGATATATGAGATTGATTGACTAAGAGACGTCTTGGTCAATATCCCTTTATGGAAGAAATAGTGTCTTTCATAACTATGTAAAGTAGCTACTAATATGCGAGAAGGATTATATCCTTAAGTTATGTGAAATCAGAAGTGAATAATCTTCTGAAAAACCCCTAGGGAAGAAGTTAACTTGTGAAACATGGAGGGAAATGGGACTTAAGCCAATTTAAATTAAGAAGTGATGGTAACCCAACCTTTGTGATTGGAGATCCCATGAATAAGGTTCAATGTGGTAAAAACAAGTCGCTTCTTGATATTGCTAGCACTGAAAAATTAATTCAAGTAATTAATTTTAATTTTATCCCTTCCTATGGTGTTATGATGTTATTGTGATGGTGCTAGACTACAGGGTTAAAGAGGTTAAGCTTAAAGCTTTTAATGATTATCATAGCCCTTATGGGTGGTGTATGACCTGCAGCATACACTTGATGAAATCACCTATATGAGTGTCAAGTGGGGCCGCTTGCATGAGATCCTGTCGAGGTCTCTAGAGCACTCATGAATACCGAACACGCGCACGGCCTAGTAGCGCAAAATGGCGAAACAGCAAGAATTGTGGGGGTGTAATGTGATAGTAAAACCTCTAGCATATAAAATGTGTCTTGGGTTCCATAGCTTGCTAAACCAATTCACTGTATGTTATGTTTTATCTGTCTAGGACTGGTTCCATAGCTTGCTATACAGCTCCGATGCATTACATCTACGATATTAACCCAGGAAACTTCTTTTCTTTATTTCCTTTTCCAACTTTTGAAATATGTGGGGGATTGTTGTAATTTTATTTATTTTAAGAGATATTTCAAAAGTGGGAAGTCCCTTGCTTGGCTTTGGACATACAAAATTTTATTTACCGACATATTATTTTATAATAATATTTTTGGGCTTACTGACATCCAAAAATTCTATTTTCTACATAATCTAAATATACATTTCCACTTGCTTGCCATTAGTGGGAGATTATTGGTTGATTTTTTAAAAGACAAAATAAATATTTTGAAATTATTATTATGAAGTCATTTAGCTTCGTGATTGAAATGTAAATCAATTCTTTGATTTGTTTTTTTAAAAAAAAAACTTTTCATAGCCATATCATTAGTTTTTGAAAAACCATTAAGTGACATGGTTTCTGAATCTTTTTCGATAAAAATCTACTTTGACGTTACTTTTGGCCTGAAAGAATAATATGCATTATTTCCGTTTGTATTTATATGATATAGTCATTCATACGTTTTTTATTTATTTATCATGTATTAATATTATATTATGATTATAATAAGGGTTATGAACGTTACAATTTTTTATCTTTCAACGTTATAATTCTTCTTTGAAAGCTATTAGCCGTTTTGCATATCCTTTATGGCATTTTCATTATTTCGGTTTCTACTAGTTTAATGCAATAACGGGTACTTTGCTGTGAGATATAATATATATCACTCGAATTTGTAGTATAGGTGTGGATGAAAAAGAAGAAGAAAAAATTCCTGAGTTCATCTCCTGTTAACCAAAGTCGCTCACTGACACTAAATTCTTGCCAGTTCGGATTCCTCATTCGTTATTTGCGATTGGGACGAGACCGGTTGTATCTCAGGGAATTTGCGCTGTAGAGGCAAATAAATTCTTCAGGACAGCCACCAGGCGCCTCCGGTTGTTTGCTCTAACGTTTGTTCATTTTGCAGGCATACTGTTTTGTTGATTTTGTTGCGTAAATCACTACAATTACTACTTTTTATTTTTTAGAGAGTAAATAATTTCTCATATTTTTGTAATAAAATTCAAAATACTTAACTTAGCGAACTTAGTCTAGTAAATGAAAAAATATGTTTACCCTTGATATATTTTCTTGAACCAAAAACCACCCAAAACCAGGTTGAACCGCCAATTGACTTGAGTTGAACCGTTTGAAATGATTTTTTATTTATTTATGTTTTCTCCAGTATTCAATGCTTTATTATAATTTATTTATTTATTAGTCATCCGGTTCAACCATTATTGAATCGATTGAACCATATCCGAGAGATCTCGCCGGTTTGATCTTTGGTCTGGTTTTAAAAACCATGGTTTAATCGAGTGAACCAATTGATAAAGAGAGAATTTCAAATTCTAATGTTTTAGGTGATATTTGAAATTTCCTAAAATTAGCTTTAATAAATTACCCCATAAAATCATTTGATTTTATAAATTCTTCAAATTTATTATTCAAACAAGGCATCTTAAAACAAAGTATTTTAATCATATTCGAAAATTACATTACCTTGAAATTTGTTGTCGTGGTATTGTTTTGTTCAGAGTTCTTTTTTTTTTTTGACAATAATGAACTTACTTCATTTCATTAAGCAGAATAGATTCAATACATGATGGAATGAAATCGAAAACATGGGAGCGAGCATATGATCTTGCAGCCCTTGCAAGGGTATGAGCAGCAAGATTAGCTTGTCTCCGGATAAAGCTAACCTGAAAGCTTAAACAACTAGATAAAAAATTCTTACAATTGGAAACTAAGGCACCAAATTCATTATTAGGAACCGAGGATGCCTTTAAGCCATTCACAACTGGTAAACAATCCAGCTCTATGGTCACCAAGTGCAATCCCATCTCCCTAATCCAAAGTAGAGCATTCCATAGTCCAATCGCCTCCGCCTCTTGTGGTGTTGGGGTACCATTGAAACACATAGTTCTTCCTCTCACAAAGTTGCCCGTTGAGGATCTAATACACATGCCAATGCCATATTGATTTTCCGAAGGAAATAAGGCCGCATCAACATTACATTTGAACCTTCCTGGTTGCGGTTTCTCCCACTGAATGTCACTAGGCTGCTGCTGCTGCGAGACTGCACGGCCAGCAGCAACATGATTGTCCCGCGCCCAGCACCATTCGTGTAAATAATCCAGCGCACTACAAACTGCTTGTTCAACCGGCTGCACATTACCGTTCCAAACTTTGTCATTTCGTCGCCGCCAAAGAACCCACAACATCGATGTAAATTTGCGCACCTTATCCTCACAATGATTCTGCAGAAAATTAAATAAACCAGATCGGAGACTATCAGCATCAGCCATTGCGTTTTCAACATCAGTCAATAATGCGCAAGCCTCCCATACCTTCTTTGCTTCTGCACAATGGTAAAAAAAACATGCCATTCAGATTCTTCATGGTTGTCGCAAAAAGAACAATTATTTTCACACTCCACATGCCTCCGAGTAAGGTTATTACGAGTTGGAAGACACCCCCGAGCAAGTCTCCAAAGAAGCAATTTAATTTTCGGTGGTATCCGAGCTCGCCAAATAGACATCCAATCACCGGAAATTCTGAGATGTGAATTATCAACAATTGATTCCATCACAACATAATAAGCGGAACGCACTGTGTAGTGTCCAGATTTGCTGCGCCACCAATAAATAGTGTCCTCCTCCAGACTTTGAAATGTTGGCATTTTCTTGATCAATTGGGCTTCACTTTCATTAAACAATTGATCCACAATTGCTGTGTTCCAATCATTGCTATTATCGTCCCACAAATCACACACACACGTAAATCTTCCATACCCACTACCACAGGTGAACAAACAAAACTGTCGTTCCTTCCTTTGAGCCAAGGATCTTTCCATACCAAAATCTTATCTCCCTTTCCAATCCTCCATCGAGCACCCAAGTTGACAACCACCCGTGAAGCGAAGATACTACGCCAAACATAGCTGGGATTGTGGCCCAAGCGAGCCCCCATAAAGTCACTATTTGGAAAATATTTTGCCTTGAAAATTCTACTAACTATAGTATCTGCGTGTGTAGCGATGTGCCACGCTTGCTTCCCTAGCATTGCCAAATTGAATCCATGGAAGTGCCGGAAACCCATTCCACCAAATTCCTTCCTTACGGTAAGTTTGTCCCAACAAAGCCAATTAATACCTCTCCTTTCTCCTCTATTATTACCCCACCAAAAAGAATTAATCATACGTTGGAGCTCCTCCCCTAGAGTAGTTGGTAACATAAAAGTGCTCATGCAATAAGTGGGAATTGCTTGAGCCACCGACTTGATAAGAACTTCTCTACCCGCCTTTGAGAGATGCTTCCCCGACCATTGTTGGATTCTACTCCACATCCTGTCTCTAAGATACCCAAACAGCTGCTTCTTATTTCTTCCAATCATAGAAGGCAAACCCAAGTACTTCCCGGTCCCAAGACATTCTGTGACCCCCAAAACATGAATAACTGCATCCCTGTCCTCTTGAGTTGTATTTCTGCTAAAATAAATTTCAGACTTGTGAAGATTGATAGCCTGGCCTGAAGCTCTCTCATAGATATTAAGAATGTCTTTTAGTTGAGTACTCTCCCTGGTATCGGCCCTGCAAAACAAGAAACAATCATCAGCAAAAAGGAGGTGTGAGAGGGCAAGGGCCCCTCTACACACTCTAACTCCATGGATGTCGCCTCTAGCCTCCGCTTTCTTGAGGAGTGTTGTAAGTCCCTTAGCACAAATTATAAACAAATAAGGTGACAGTGGGTCACCCTGTCTAAGTCCTCTCCCCGGTGTGATAGGTCCAACCCTCTCTCCATTTACCAATACTGAGTAGTTAACCGTTTCCAAGCACATGGTCATCCAATTAGTCCACCTCGCATCAAACCCCAATTTCGCTAACATGCACTGTAAGTAACCCCAATCAACTCGGTCATATGCCTTGCTAATGTCAATCTTAAGTGCCATCTCCCCAATCTTCCCCTTTGTACGACATTTCAAGTGATGTAGTGTTTCTATTGCCACTAATACATTATCCAAGATAGACCTCTTCTCAACAAAAGCAGACTGTTCTTGAGAAATACATTTCAAAAGAAGAGGCTTCAACCGGTTAGCAAGTACTTTGGAAATGATCTTATAGATAACATTGCAAAGCGATATCGGTCTTAAATCCTTCATGGATGTAGGATTATCCACTTTAGGAATAAGAACAATATTAGCATCATTCAAGCTAGCAGGAAACTCCCCTCTCTCCAACCATTCCTTCCCACAATGGAAAAGCTCAACACCGCATAGGTTCCAAAACTTCTTAAAAAACGCCGGATTTAGACCATCTGGACCCGGAGCTTTGTCGGAATGCATATCAAAAAGAGATTTCTTAAATTCCTCTACCTCCAACGGTCTCAACAAACGCTGGTTATCTTCCATATTAATGCAAGGTTGGACATGAGAAATTATTGCATTATACTCACCATGACCCCTTTGGAAAAGAGTGGTAAAATATTCTCTAGCCACCTCACACAATTCGTGTTGTTCTGTGACTTGTCTACCATCATCGCATGTCAACTTTGAAATTTGATTTCTTCTTTTTCTCGCACTAGCCATGGCGTGAAAGAAGCGAGTATTAGTATCTCCATCCCTAAGCCAATAGACCTTAGCCCGTTGCTTCCAAAACGCCTCTTCTTGGGCCAACAAGATGCTCAACCGGTTCTTAGTTTCCACCAACAAAGGATTCTCATTGCCATTTGGCATAAGTTGCATCTCTTCAATACATCTACGGCAAGACGCAATTTCATCTCTATATTTCGATCGTAATTGCTTACCCCACATGTCTATCGAGCTAGTGCACTGATTAATTTTTGACAAGAAGTCCAGCCCTTCACTCGCCCTCCAACTCTCCTCCACAATCAAAGGAAGCTCCGGTTCTTCAAGCCAAGAGTTCTCAAACTTGAACTCTCTACGACGCCACCGTCTCTCCAAATCATTCAAACGAAGCCATAGAGGAGTATGGTCAGATTTATCCGACACGCCATTGACCAAACGATTATGAGGAAAAAGTCAAGCCAACTTTGTGTCACTAAGATTCTATCAAGTCTCCCCTCCTTCACCTCCAATGTTCCCATACTCTTGGTCCAAGTGAAACGATACCCCTCCATAGGAAGATCCAACAACATACTTTCTTGCACCGCTTCTTGAAAGCCCCTAATCACCCACGGTTGTCTATCCTGCTGCCCCCTTATCTCCTCATTCGATAGGATATCATTAAAATCCCCCATCACGCACCAAGGTAAATCATTATCCCTGGCTAAGGTTCTCAACAAGTCCCAAGAATCTCTACGCCTCCCGCTCTCCGGGTACCCATAGAAACCCGTCAGTCTCCAACTAGGACGCCCAATAGCACTCACCTCCACATTGATAAAATTATGAGAATAACTAAGAACCCGGCAGTCAAAAGGATGTCTCCAAAGTAAAGCAAGGCCACCTCCTCTACCAACTCTATCCACCGCAAAAGCATTATCATAACCCAGACGAACTCTGATCTCCTCAATTTTGTTACCATGTACCAAGGTATCACATAAGAAAATAACGTCCGGTTGGTACGACCACACGAGGTCACGGATGGACGGAATTGCACTCGGGTTACCCAGGCCCCGGCAATTCCAACTGATAAAACTCATTGCTCCTGGCAGGCCTGTTTGCCAGGTCCTGCCCATAAAAAAGACTGAATTGTCGCTGCTGGGGTAACTTCATCTTCAACACGCATGCCTTCAACGTTCCCATTCTTTGCAATAGTTGCTGTCATATTATTATTTTCACCTTGTGTTGTGTTAGTGTGCCCATAATTGACCACTCCTTCTGTTGACTCAGAGATGCGTTGGCGTTTTCTTTCCAACTCAACCACCATGACGTCATCGTGTTTGGCATTCTCATCATTGGGTGAGGCAAATGTTTCCTTAACCGTAGCATGTTCTGTCACTGGAAAGAATAAGTGTGGATTTTGATAAAAAGCTGCCAAATTAAAATTCCTTGATGAGTCATTATTTGCTGTCCCTCCATTAACTCCAGTAGCACTATTCACGGGCCCATTAGTTAACCCACTTGAATTTTGAAAATTGCTGTTACTATTGGCTCCATGATTTCCGCGCCAATCATGCTCATTTCTTCGCCCACTATTCAATGCTTGGGTAGGATTCACCCACTGGTCATCGCTCTCATCCCTCAGCCACCGTGAACGGCTGTTTCCGCCGCCTCTTCTGAGCTCAGCCCTCAACTCCGGGCCCCATCCACGCACACCATCATCACTTCCTCTAGCGAACAGTTCCTCACAAGATCCCTCACCATGACCAATCCTACCACAAACATAGCAAAACGTCTCCAGTCGTTCATAATGAAACTTTACCATTCGAGCCTCGCCGCCTTGCCTCGAAACCTTCTTCGTTCTCTTCAATGGTTGTGTGATGTCAACCAGTACACGAATCCGCATATAAGTTCTCCAAAAATTTGGTGAGTTATGAGTATCATATTCAAGGAATTGGCCAATGAAGTTAGCCAAACCCTTTCCAACTCCTTCCGACATCAGCCCCGGTGGTAGATCATGAACCTGTATCCAGAACGGAATATGATTCAAAGGAACCTCTTGCGGTGCAACACCCTCCGGAACCACCCCTAACACCAGCATATGCTTATCAAAGGACCAAGGCCCCATTTTTATCACTTTCTGAACATCCAGTTGGTGATAGAATTGGAAGGCAAACAGCCCTGGTTCGATCTCCTTAATAGACACCCCTCTCCCTGGCCGCCATACCTCCGCCATACGATCCCGCATAACCGGAACCCTTATACTTCGATCGGTCAAGAAACGCCCAACGAGACATAGAGGCTGAGACCTCTCAGTCGCTTCTTCACCTTCAAAACCAAACTCAACTTCATCTTCTTCATGTAGTGACAATCCCTCCATTGTTGGACAAACAAGTAACTACTCAGTAACGAGAAAACAGACAAGAGAAACAGGACCTCTCACACCGTTAGGAGAGAACTCTCACGCCGTTAGGAGAGAAAAAAAATCGACCCAATTAAATTGCTGTTATTATTATTATTATTATTATTATTATTATTATAATATTACATTACATATTACACATATTATATATGAAGTTTCTCTATGTGAACATGAAGCTTCTCTCTCCGAAAGTGAAACTCTAGAAATTGAACCAATTTCATCCTGTGAAAATCTTTAAAAACACCGTTTCTTGTTCAGAGTTCTTATTGTGCCCATTTTTTGGTCAAGTTACCGGTGTTTCTTTACTAGTTTTGGCAAAAAAAAAGATGTTAGTTTATGGCTCATACTTCGTCCATCCCTCCTTTACTCAGTGGACACCCCCAATCCTTAAATATTCTCAAAATACCCTCACGTGGAAAACCCCCTCACACTGCATTTTGGTGGCCGATCGTGCTTCGAACCATCGTTGGATCACAAGACTCATTAATGGCATTTTGGTCTTTTTACGCGTGTTAGGGGTGTCTACTGAGTAGCTAGGGGGTTGGACGAAGTATGGGCCTAGTTTATTATGGAGTTTGGGCCAAAATATCGATCATTTGGCCCACATTACGACCCTTTTTCAATTATACGCTTTGGAGGTCCACATTATAGCCCACAGTCAATTACATGTTTTGACCAAAAAATAGAAAAAAATATAGAAAATGGTTTCAGCGGGGCTCAAACCCGCGACCTTCGGCTCATAAGACCAACGCTCAAACCAACTGAGCTACGGGACCATTACATTCATATTTTCCGCATTCAACTTTAATTTAATAATTAATTAATCATCGATAATACTTTTTCCAACGATAATACTTTTTCCAGCCCTTTTTTTTTATAAAGATGAAATAAAAGACAAAAAGAGAGAGGGGGAAGCTACTCCCTAACATAAGCTACTCCCATTGTATCCGCAAGGAGAAAAGAGGAAATGGCACTCGGGCAATGAGACCACCGGAAGAATCCATGATCCATGTTTGAACCATACTTGGCTAGCCAATCCGCACAGTTGTTTCCTTCACGCAAAGAGTGAGAAAAAGAGATGCCAATCCCTCTTTTTCCAACCCTGTTTTCAAGTTTTTGAAATATTATTAAATTTTCTACACCTTTACCATTTTTTGTAGACAGATATGTGATGAGATTTTAAATCAATTCTGATACAATAATTTTGCATATAAATATTATTAAACAAATTTTAATTTTTTTAATAGAATTTAAATGCAACTTTAATTAATATCATATTAAATTTAAATTTTACTAAACAAATTTTGTGCGAAAAAATAAATAAATTTTATTAAACAAATTAATATCATATTTAATTGTTTGAAAGAGTGCTTTTGATTTTGAGAACTTCGATTGCAAAAAAAATTATGTATGTATTCTCGTGAATATTAGTTTTGCTCTCATTTTTTTTTGTAGTTATAGAATTGTCTAAAAACGAAAAAAAAAAACTAACTTAAACATGAAAAAATGTTTTTTTGTCTAGTGTTCTCCCCTTTAGAACAAATTTCGATTCAATGCATTATTGAACACACGACTCAATTATAAATTATTATTTTTTGGTGGTGTTACAAAGTAACAAGAGACGAAAGGAAAAAAAAAACACAACAACAAGAGAGAAACGACCTTTAAGTTCCTAGCTTGTCCAGCAGGATAAGCGAATCCAGCCCTGGAGGGGGCGTGTTCCAGACGGTAGAACAAGTAGAGTGAACGCCTTCTTTAGCCAGGAAGTCAGCACACTTGTTTATCTCTCTCACAATATGAGACCAACAGTCAACCTAACATTTCACCATGAGGTTAGTGATCTGCAGTAATGTGTGGGCATAAGCATGAAGAAGGTTAGTGTCCTTTGTCGAGACAAGAGAGACAGCCTCCAAACAATCACTTTCACAAGAAAAACGACGAAAACCCCACTTCAAACATAACTCCAAACCTAGTTCCATAGCCCGTAACTCTGCAAGCAGTGCATCACCACCAATCTCAAAGTGAGAGAAACCAAAAATCCAATCCCCATCCGAGTTGTGAACAATACCACCAGCACCACAGGTAGAAATATTCTCAAGAAAACTGCCATCCACATTAAGTTTGACATTCCCCGTTGGCGGAGGGGTCCAACGAGCGATAAGTCGATAGGAAGAGAGATCAACTCCTTGGCTCGAACAGTGAGTAATATAATCATCATGGGCATCATGCACTTTCTGCAAAGCTTCATGAACCTGCCAGGGGGCTCCTCAAAAATCATATTATTCCTCCAACACCAGGCAATCCACAGTCCTGCCAAAAAGAGAGTAGGAGATGGGCCTTGGGCAAAATGTTGGATCCAAAGAAGAGGTTCTGTGAAGCCAAAAAAGTCAATCTGAGTACCCATGTCCAAGCGAAGCCAAAGCTCTTTAGAATGGGGACAATCACGCAAGCAATGTAGGAGGTCTTCAATGTTGGAGGAGCAACGAGTGCAGCTAGGAGAGGCTGCCATGTTGCAATGATGCCTACGGGCATTAATAGGAAGGGCATTGTGAACACATAACCAGATGAAATGTTGGATTTTGGCTGGGACCTTGAGACGCCAAATCCAAGAGAAGTTGCAGCCAGGATCCCAGATGCAGTGTTGTTTCAAAAGCCAATGTAGCCACTAGCACAAGTATAATTCCCATTCTTACCATGACCCCAAATCCAAGTATCAGGCAGTCTATGATCCAACGTCGTAGGAAGGGGAATGCTTTGAATCACATCATGAATGTCTTGAGGCAAGATGGTATAGAGATCTTGAAGGTTCCAAGAGCCATCAGAGGAAACATCCTTGAGCAAAGAGCAGTGTCACTAATATTCACATAGGGGACGAGGTGGCTTAGCTTCCCCAGTTTCGTCCAATCCAGGTACCAAAAAGGTGTATCCCCAGTACCAATACGAAAATGAAAACCATCCGAGAGAGAAGTAATGGCCTTTTCAATGCTTCTCCAAGTGATGGAGGCTGTGTTCTTCTTATCCATTTGCCAAATAGAGGAGTTCTTCAAGTATTTATGAGACAAGATTTTAACCCACTGTTTGTCGCTGTCATGCATCAAACTCCACAAGAGTTTACCTAGGAGTGAGATGTTGGCGAGACGAGCATCCCTTACACCCAGGCCTCCATAGCATTTAGGAGTAGTGATTGTGGCCCAACTAACATGATTCCAGGTTCTAGTATTTCCATCACCTCCCCAAAAGAAACTTCTAGCCATTTGGTCAAGACGATTGCAAACATAGTTAAGAAGATAGTGAAGCTGCATAGTGTACACAGGGATCGCTGTGGTCACTGAGCGGACTAAGCATGCTCTACCAGCTTTGTTGAGGAGATTTCCCTTCCAAGAGGCAAGCTTCTTTTGCACTTTATCAAGCATCTCATTGTACACATTTCTAGAGATACGCCCTTTAACTAGAGGAAAACCCAGGTAGTGACCAAGGTCAGCCACAAACTTGATGGAGGAAATATCTTTTAGATCTCTTTTTCTCTCCCCTTGAACCATCTTAGAACACATGGCTTTTGATTTGAGGATATTGACTTTCAAGCCCGAAGCACTGCAAAAATCCTCCAAGGTGTCCATCACAACTTGAACCTGCTCAACATTAGCTTCACAAAACAACAAGACATCGTCAGTAAATAAAATGTGAGAGAGATTGGGTCCATTCTTAGACACCTGGATTGGTCTCCAAATCCCAGCATCCACCTTACTTTGAATACTCAAGAATAATTTTTCCATGCAGAGCACAAAGAGTTAGGGTGACAACAGGTCACCTTGACGGAGCCCTCTGGAGGGTTTGAAGTAGTCAGTTTTGGCTCCATTCCAAAGCACTGCTAGTCTGTTTGCGCGCACACAGTTCATGATAAGATTAATAATAGCAGCAGGGAAACCAAAATCATTGAGAGTAAGCTCTAGGAAATTCCAATCAACTCTATCATAGGCCTTTTCCAAATCAATTTTGAAAGCAATAGATCCTTTCTTTGAGCGAGATTTGTGAAGATAGTGGACAACTTCTTGGGCCACAATTGCATTATCTGTAGTGCCTCTTTTAGGAAGGAAGCTACTCTAGAGGGGGATGATTAGATCATCAAGGAAAGGTCTGAGCCGGTTGACCAAGACTTTGGTAATAACTTTGAAAGTGACATTACAAAGACTGACGGGTCTGAAATTCTTTAATCTTTGGGGATTGTTCTCCTTGGGAATAAGTACAAGGAGGGTCTCGGCAAGAGCTTCGTTAACATCCCCTGATGAGAAAGCAGATTGAACAAGATGCCATAAGTCATCACCGATCGTCTCCCAAAAGTGCTTGAAAAAGATAGGTTGAAATCCATCAGGCCCAGGCGCTTTGTAAGACTTCATTGAGAACACCGCTTTCCTCACTTCTTCTTTGAGGATAGGGGCCGTGAGAGTGTCCCTGCCAATATCACACAAACAAGGGACAAGAGGGACAGTAAGAGAGTCAGGTATGGTATTAGGGTCTACCTCAAAGAGACTCTGGAAATAAGTAATGGCTGCATGTTGAAGAGCATCATCATCAGTGCTCCATTGCTCATTATCAAGAAATAAACCTTGTATCTTGTTGCGTTTACGCCTCACCACTGTTTGAGTATGGAAAAAACTTGTGTTGCGGTCACCTAGCTTCACCCATTGCTCCCTAGATTTTTGGAACCATAAAATTTCCTCCTGCCTGAGAACATCTTTATATTGCTTTTGAAGAGTTGCCTCGGTCAAAGTGAGTCGAGCTGAATCGATCCTCTCCATGATGCGTTGTAAGTGCTTAATTTTCTTCTCAAGGGCAAGCTTTCTTCTAGTAATATCCCCAAAGATCTCTCTATTGAAAGTGTAGCATCCTCACGGACATGATTGAGGCAAAGGGACACCTCATGATCACCTTTATTCCACGCCTTACTCACCACTTCGGGAAAATCTTTGTGGGTTAGCCAAGCAGCCTGGAAACGAAAGGGTCTAGTGTTCTTCGGGGGGATGAAACCTGTGCCTCTTAGGAGGATGGGACGGTGATCTGAGTAGTGCCGAGTAAGATTTTCAACATAAGCTTCAGGAAAGAGATTTCGCCACTCACAATCACCGAGTGCACGATCTAATCTCTTAGTCACTGTTGGGATACCTCTTTCAGTTCGGAGCCAAGTATACCTGCTGCCAGTGGAGCCAAGATCAATGAGATTGCAATTCATCAAAACAGTGGCGAACTTATCTGCTTGTCTAGTTGGGAAAGCTCCACCCTTAACCTCAGAGGGGAGCAACACTTCATTAAAGTCACCCATAAGGAGCCAAGGAGATGTGATATTTGTTCGGAGATTTATAAGATGACTCCAAAGATGTTCTCTATTGACAAGATGAGGGCTAGCATACACGGCGGAGCAACACCACTCAGAATTGTTGTGTTTGATGGTAACGGTCACTGCTTGAAAATGTGTGTCCAACTCTACTTTAAATTATAAATTATTTAAAAGATTATAATCATAACCCAACTCTACTTTTTTTTTAGTATATCTGCTTCTTTCTTTGTATTTATTTTATATTTCTATATAAGTTTTACTTGTTTAGTAATTGTATGCAAGCATTTACGGATCCAGAAACCTTTTACAGTAGGGGCAAAAATTAATCTAACATTTTCTTAAAAATTTATTATATGCTTTTTGCAAAATACATAATTCCGCGATAAAAAAAATAAATACTCAAATTAGTTCAAAAAAAATTAAAACTATCAGTCAAATTAGCCCTTTTAAGATAATTTTAACGATATTTTAGTCCCCTTTTGACTAATATTTAATTTTTTTTGACAAAATATTTAATTTTTTTAATAGCCAAATTAGTACTGTCTTTTATAAGAGAGCAAATAGATCTTGTTATTTTTTGTAAAAGGACTTTGTGGATATTATTTGTTCATAAAAAACTCAAATGCTTAAGCTTTGCACGTGTTTATTTAGTGTTAGAAGAGGTCGAAATAATATAAATTAGAAATATAAAAGAATTAAATCAGCATCAATAACTATTCTCTCATGTCTCTTATAATTTTCTACACTCATTTAAAAAATAATTGGCTTATGGCTTATGGGGGCAACCCATCTTTTTTTATGAGGGCAAAAAATATTTTGTTAAGTATACTTAACTAAAATAAGTTTACCTCATGGGGGCAAATGCCCCCAATACCATAAGAATAGATCCGCCATTGATGACATCTACATTCCGAGCTAATAAAGATAGCCTCGGAAACACCCAAGAGCAATTGGATTAGATGGTAGGAGTCTCTTTTAGCTTAACCAAAGTCTGGGTACGAATCCAGTCTTGGGCATGCAGTAGTGTTAAATCTCTTTAGGGAGAGCTTTGTCGCCTATTGCGATCCTACCCGGCTAAAGATTAGTCTCTGCAGTTGCTCGCATAGAATACCAGATTTTTACAAGAAAAAAAAGGCATAAATACTTGTCATCCTCTGCAAATGTACCTGATATCCAGTTACCCCCCTAGAATTTTTTTTTTGCAAAACAAACCTTGCAACCCCTCCCGTGGTTAACGGTGTTATTTAATTGCTGACGTGACTACCTAGCTGGATCACATAGGTGGTTGCCACATCAGCAACCAATGAATTGTTGCCACGTGGCTGATTCTTACTAATTGAAAATAAATTCAACAATGTCAAAACAAGGAGTTGAACCCACAACCTCTAACTAAACAATACTATAACCTTACCACTGCACCACACACTGATCTTGTTTGTTATTTTACAACTATATCACTTTAATTGTTTGTCTTCTTCGCCCAACAGTTAAAACACACTGTTTCTCTTCTTCGCCTAGAAGTCCAGAAAATGGGTCAACTATGACCCGATTCAATCTTAGGCTAGACGCATCAAAACGCTTAGATTTTTAAGTATGTTATATGTTAATCATTAATTAAGAGAAGCCCCAAGAAAATTTTGTGAATCGTTCAACCATTTGTGGGGAATTTCGTGAATTGTTCAACCACGAGTTTACGTTTTAATGGAAAAAAAATTCGGGATTTCAGATCTGGAATTTTCGAAACGCTTAGATCTGGAATTTTGTGAAGATGATGTAACCGTATCAGATTCTGGATCGAAACAATGAATTAATATGGAAAAAGAAAAAACGATTTCGTGAAGTTCCAGTTGCTGGAAAGGAAAAAACAAAATCAAACAAAAAAACGAATTACAGTTTCAGTTGCAGATCTCATGAAGAAGAAGAAGACGTGTTTACATAACATATATCATTTAGTTGGGTTAATAAACACAACAAGTTAGGTGGTGTAGTGGTAAGGTTGTTTGTTGGTCACTTAGAGGTCAAGGGTTCAAACCAGCAATCAACTAACAGCGTTAACAAAAACTAACGGCAGAGAGGTAAGTGGATACTATTAGATTTTGCAAGGTTTGTTTTGCAAAATTTTTTTTTACAAGTAACTGGATATCAGGTATATTTGTAGGGGGTGACAAGTATTTAAGCCGAAAAAAAAAGATAGCCTCAAAAACATACATTTAAAAGAAATATCACCTGCCCAAACATGATTCCAAGCAATATATAGCTTGGGCAGAGAACAGAATCTGCCTAGATTCCAAACATACGTTTAAAAGAAACACAGGGTTTGCTAAGAAAACACTTCTCACATGAAATTTTTTAAAACTAAGAACCCTATCTTGCACAATATAAGAGGCCTTTTTTGTAGCCTAATTGAGTGATGACAAACAGTTTGTCAATAATTATTGTCTCTTTATCCAGACTATCAAAATAGTCTCTTAACGCTCCTTTGAGTTCTATATGTTTATTTACCATTTATATTTGGCTTTGTTCCATTTTCTTGAGAGTATGTGAGACTGAGTAATTGTATTCTACTAAGTTTATATACCAACTGAATAATTATATTCTACTAAGTTTATTTTCCATTTGTTAAGTCTTGCTTGCTTATATTTTCCATTATAGCTTATGCTCCCGAAACTTGGAACATAATTAAAATCTGCTCTAACGATAACTTCTTTAGTTATCACATAAATTTGATATTTTTCTAACATTAGGATTAGCAAGAATTGTTTTATCTTCATGCGTTGGATAATCAAATTCACCATTTTTATTTTGTTCAAGGGGTTTTGGCTTCATAACTGTCTCATGATATAGTTTAGGAAGATATGAGATAATAAGTACTGTAGTTCAGGATGTATTCTTAGCCTTTTCTCTCTCTTTATTTTTTTACTAAACCTTCATGACATGACTCACCATAACAATGCAAGTCATTACTAATGCTGCTTTTCCAATTCCTTTTTATAGAAAAATCTATCAGACTATCAGTTTTGGTGGATGAATAAGTTGGTAAGACTTGAACACAATAACTTGGAAATGTAATTAATTCCACCTCTGTCATCATACAAAGATTTTTAAGGACCCTCAATTTAACCTCACCATCTTTGGTTAGTTGGAACATTTATTAATATGCCAGTGGTAACAGTAAATGTTCATAAAATTTACTTAATGTTTGTCACCAGAAAATATGGTTTTTACAAAAGGCGCAATATTACCTTAAAAGTGTGTCAATTTTCACTCCGAAACAGAGGTCAAAAAAGGAACATTAATAGGACCCTGACCTTGTTGTTTTTGGTAAATCTTGTAGTAATGTATGTATTAAATTTCAAATTGTTGATTACAGAAATGTTAGTTTACATAATTGAGAGCAAAGACCAGAAGTACTATAAAAGAGGGAGTGTGTAGTACCATTCTCTTCAGCTAAGTATAATAGTCTCAAAAGTGTGAAGTTAAGATATTAAAAAAAATGGAGAGAGTTGCTAAGGTGGTGGTGATGTTGGCAATGGTGTTGATGGTGGTGCTTGCTTCAGATGTGGAAGGAGGAAGGTTACTGGTGAAGAAGGAGAATGTGGATCAGCCACAGAACTTCATTGGAGGCATTGGTGGTAATGGGGTGTTTCCAAGCCCAGGTTTCGTTGGTGTAGTGTTTGGTCCAAACGGGTTTTGCACTTACCCTGGTGGCTGTACAACTACCACTACTACCATTCCCAACATCCCTAGAGTTGGCGCCGGTGGCTCACGTCCACCCCATGCATAGACAAGACAACCTTGTTAGTTGTTACTTCTAAGACAGTGTTTATTGCTTCGTTACAACTTACTACTAGCTAGCTAGTTCTCAATGTTAAGTACTAAGTAGTAGAGTATGGTAGTTTATAAGCTTGATCTGTCTTTTGTAGTGTGTGTTTGTTTGTTTGTTTTCGTCTCATGGATAGTGTCTTTGTTTGTATTTGGCTGGTCTACTAAGGAACAATTTGTACTACGTTGTGTTAGCTATATCATGGTTGCCAAAATTTATTTATTTATGTTATGTTATCTTATATATCTCGAAGAAGCAGTTCAACAACGCAAAACATAATGCCTTATTTTATGCCTACAAAAATGTCAGTCAAAACTATTTGATCATCACAAGTTGTCATAACAAGCTGTGAAGTAGAGAAAAGAAAATAACAAGTAAGAACAAAGATTTTTTTTCCTACTTTGGCGTTAGGGTTCTAAAGAGAACCTCTTGAACAAAGATAATAATTCTGAATTTTCTTTGTTGTCTAAAATGAAGCAAAAGGTCCTTAAGAGGGATATTCATTGCCCTCCACACAATCCAATCCCTGTAAATAAACAAGTAATAAAGTGGGATACGAATACACTATCCAAACAAATGATAAATCCCTGAGCAATAATATCACATCCCCTGATTAAATCCCTAAATAATTGACTTCATATACAAATCTTCAACAACCTGCATAGGAGGCATCTTCATATTATAGTTGTAAATGTCAAGCCTGAGTTCAGACATGTACACACACATATATATGCAGAGCTAAAATGGCTGTGATCACTGATCAGGGAATCCTCATTCCTAAGTTTTGATGAGCATACTGTGCGTGATGTTGGGGCATTTTTAAGCTATTATATGGTTTTAAATGGATCGAAAATGTCCCAGTGACTTGCTTTTGTAGTAGTATGGGATAAAATAGTTAGAGATGTTTCATAAATTAGTCATGTATCAAACTATTAAAACAGAATGCTACATGCTATAACAATTTTGGACCAATAATCGGTAAAAATATATAGGTCCAATTTTAGAAGTGTCTAGCAGGAAGGGTTTAGGCTAATTTTATACATAAGTTGGTTACAGTAGTAATGCTGCTGCACATATACAAAAGACAATGTTGGCATAAATAGGAAGAAAATAAAACATATGCTGTGATTAAACACCCGATATACAAGTAAGTACATTACTTGTTTGTTTGATTGAATAGGTCAACTCAAACCTAATGAATGAATGCTTCAGAATTATTTGGCCGAATCACAATTATTTTTGTTGTTAGAACAACACATTTAACATGTGTTAAATATGCCTTAGCACAGGGTGACCCACTGTCACCTTACCTATTTATATTGTGTGCAGAGGGTCTCACTACTTTACTACAGAGAGCTGAGAGCAGAGGGGATATTCATGGTGTGAAGGTGTGCAGAGGGGCTCCTTCTCTCTCACACCTCCTTTTTGCTGACGATTGTTTCTTGTTTTGCAGAGCCGATGCTAGAGAGAGTAGGCATCTCAAGGATATTCTTAACACCTATGAGAGAGCATCGGGGCAAGCTATTAACTTACAAAAATCTGAAATTTATTTTAGCAGGAATACTTCACAGGAGGCTCGCTTTGATGTTACAGCTATATTGGGAGTCACAGAATGTCTTGGAACGGGCAAATATTTGGGACTTCCGTCTATGATTGGAAGAAACAAGAAACAACTCTTTGGCTACCTGAGGGATCGGATTTGGAGGAAGATACATCATTGGTCGGGGAAGCACTTATCTAAGGCTGGCAGGGAAGTCTTAATCAAGTCAGTTGCTCAATCCATTCCAACTTATTGTATGAGCACCTTCATGCTTCCATCTACACTGGGTGAGGAGCTTGAAAGAATGATGAATTCATTTTGGTGGGGTACGAACCGTGGCACGAGGAGGGGTATTCATTGGTTGAGTTGGGAGAAGCTTTCGGTTAGAAAGGAGTTTGGAGGTATGGGCTTCCGTCATCTTCATGGCTTCAATTTGGCAATGCTAGGGAAGCAGGCATGGCATCTTGCTACTCGTACAGATACTATTGTAAGTAGAATCTTTAAAGCTAAATATTATCCTAATGATGACTTTATGGGGGCTCGCTTGGGCCATAATCCCAGCTTTGTTTGGCGTAGTATCTTCTCTTCCCGGGTAGTTGTGAATTTGGGGGCACGTTGGAGGATTGGGAATGGCGACAAAATTTCAGTTTGGAGAGATCCGTGGTTGAAGGGACGTAGTGATAGCTTTGTTAGATCACCTATGGCTCAAGGGATGGAAGAAATGAGGGTTAAGGACTTGATGAACCAAGACAATAGTGGTTGGAATTATGGCTTAATTGATCAACTTTTTTGTCAAGAAGAGGCTATGCTCATCAAAAGCATGCCAAGGTACAGTGACTTGGAGGAAGATAAATTATCTTGGTGGCGGAGTCGGTCCGGTCTTTATTCGGTTCGCTCGGCTTACTATGCGCTTATGGATACTCCGGAAATTATTAATAATTCACATGCTAGAATTGACGGTGATTGGATGTCCATTTGGAAAGCGGGCGTTCCACCGAAAGTTAAATTATTAATTTGGAGGCTTGCTAGGGGGTGTCTTCCTACTCGTAGTAACTTGGTTAAGAGACATGTTGATTGCACCGTTTTGTGTCCTTTTTGCGAACAAGAAGAGGAAACAGATAGTCATGTTTTTTTGGAGTGTAGCGCTGTACAGGAAGTGTGGCAGAAGCTGGACTTGTTGCTGCCCTTTCGGGTTGCAGCAGAAAACGCAGCAACTCTGCGTGATGCCATTTTTTCGATGCTGGGTTCGTTGTCCGTGGCTAGAAGAAACAGGTTTTTAATGGGTATTTGGGCTCTTTGGCGTCGCCGTAATGACAAGGTTTGGGCTGGGGTGTTACAACCAGTTGAGCAAGTCGTTCACGCCGCGAAGGATATGTTTGACGCTTGGTTTGGAGCGCGCCAGCAACAGCACCATCCTCCTGTGCTCTCGGGCCAGCAGCTGCCACGGGTATTGAGGTGGGTTCGGCCAGCAGCAGGAGCTTTAAAATGTAACGTTGATGCGGCAATTTTTGCGGAAGACAACAAATATGGTATTGGTTTGTGTATTCGAACGTCCACAGGTGATTTCTATAGAGGCAAAACTATGTGGTTCCATGGAGTCCCAACACCGCAAGAAGCGGAGGCAATTGGTCTTAAGGAAGCATTGGCTTGGTTGGAAGCTTTGGGGCTATCTTCTGTTTCCATTGAACTGGACTGTGCTCCAGTTGTAAATGGCTTGAAGGTAGAGCCTTTGCCGAATACCGAGCTTGGTACTATTTTATTGTATTGTCGTAATAGATTACATCTTTTTCCTAGCTTTGAGGTTAGCTATATTCGGAGACAAGCTAATCTTGTTGCTCATACGTTAGCACGGGCATCAAGATTGTTTGCTAGTTCCCACGTTTTTGATTTCATTCCAACCTGTATTGAAACAATTCTGTTTAATGAAATGAATTAAGTTTGTTCTTGTCAAAAAAAATATGCCTTAGCAAAAGCCGACTAGGTTCAGAGTCAACTAATCATTTGTAATTAATGTGTTACATCCTCCTTGTACTACTATATACATGTATCTCTTGTAATATTTTACTCACTCAATACAATAGAAATACTCTTTACAAGTTGTATAGATGAACACATTAGATGGATTTTCATCCCAGGATCAAGTAAGTTTACTCACTTCCTGTGCTGGACGGCCATAGTCAGCTGGATCTCTTCAAAATTGCTTCCAAAAGCACAACACCAAAGCACTAAACATCAATCCCCTATTTGCATATTCAGGAGCCACATATCTGACAATTTTTTCGAATAGGAAATAAAGAATAAAAATAAGAATCAGCGCATCTCCAATGAAAATATGTAAGCCTGAAACAGGAATATTGCTTCAAATTAGGACTAAAATAACCCAAAGAATAGGACTATGAAAGCCCGAAGAAACATAGATGCATAAACTCACGCCTTAGTTGTGCGGAAAAAGATTCAATGACTTGAGTATTAGGTGTCTTTGGGTCTTTCCCGCCATAAAGGCACCCAATCCCTTCCCTTAGTTGTGCCAAGGAGGATCTTGATTCGTGCCTCCTAGGTAAGATACCCATGATAATGCATAGCTCCATGAAGCCATCGCTCTAGGTTTCCATTATTGACGTATTGATACACTAAATCCTGATAATGAACCACATTTTGGATAACATGTAAGTATTGACCTTACCACAAGATAGCAGGTTAATGAACATCCAAGTCACATAGGTATTTCTATGACTTTCATTATTCTAACAAGCAGTAATAATTCAATTCCTCTATGTAAAGTAGGTACCTGTGAGTCCCTTCCATGCAGTACCCCAAAAGGCGATCTGAATTTTTATGTCGGACATGACCAAATAGCTTCAACTTCCAGTCTAAAAATAGTTGAAGTTTGGCAGAAGTAAGAGCAATTAAAACAATAAAATTAAAGTAGCTTTAACATTGTTGTGGAACTCACATGGTGAGTATTTTTTTAACTGCCACTGGAGTCCCATTGATAAACTGTCCCCTGTAAACAACTCCATACCCACCCTCATCAAGGACATTGTCTTTTAAAAATCAGTTTGTTGCAAGCTCAAAATCCCTCAATGTAAACACACTAGCTGAACTTTATATTGGCAAGCCATTTCTGGTAATTGACATTAGGCTGCTAGCAAGCACATTGCAAATTGTCATATATTGACATTTTTCTAAACTGTTCCCTCAGTTCCAAAAGCCACCTTGGACCCTAATTAATCTAGTTAGGACCAACAAGGGTAGCAAAGCTCTCACAGCATTTTTTTTCTTCTTATTCACTGTCATTTTGTGACTGTGATTGCCAATCCATTTTTCTTGTATATCCTTGCAGACAAATCAGAAACAAGAGCATAATTATTGCTCTCATAGCATGCAGTCATAAATGCTGCTAATGTTACACGATTGACATGAGTGTCCATGTCTAGTAACTTATGAAAGAACAGTGCTGCCATGCCCACTTTCTTCTCATTACAAAGCTTCCTGACCAGGGTGTTAGCTGTTCGGATCCAGAGTTTCTTTTCCAGCCTTTCAAGAATAGCCATAGCAGAATAACAGTCGTCTATCTTACAATATTCATAAGCCAAAGTTACCCGAGTAACTTCACATGGGGTAAGTCCCTTTTCTATCATGGAGTCATACAACCTACGAGCCTCATCCAACTTTGACTGTTTGCAAAGGCTACTTATAAGAGCACTATAGGTAAAAGAATCTGGAGCACAACCATGGTCACTCATCCTACGGAAATACTTAAGAGCCAGGGTCAAATCTCCTTCTCTGCAATAACCACATATCATAGAGGTATAAGTTTTGTTTGTAGGAATAAGCCCAATCCTCACAGCATCCTCGAAAAACATCTCACTTTCTTTGACTTTTTTGTCCCTACAGAAGACTGCAATCAATGTGGTGTATGAATGGATATCAGGTTGAATACCACTTTTGAACATCTTACTGAACAACACCAATGCTTGTTTGATATTTGCCTGTTTGTAATACGCAGCCATGAGAATATTATAGGTGAATTTATCAGCTTCCAACCCATTATGAAAACCATTCTCAAGCATCTTGTAAGCCTCTTGTACCCTTCCCTTTTTACAAAGGCCATCAACAATGGCATTATATGTACAGACATTTGGACTGAAACCTTCGCAGATCATTAGATTCATCAAATCATATGCTCTGTCAAAATTTCCTGCTTTGCAATGCCCATCAATGAGAGTTGTGTATGTGTTGGTGTTTGGGACTAATCCCTGCTCTTTCATTCGGCTCAGTAACATTTCTGCCCGGTTTAGTTTGCCATCTCTGCAATACCCATTTATCATGGCAGTATATGTAAGGACATTTGGCTTATGGTTTTCACTTCGAACAAGCTTAAGAAACAGTCTAAACGCTTTCTCAGTCCATCCTTTCTTGCAAAGACCATCAATCAATGTTGTATGAGTGTACACATTAGGCTTCCAACCTTTACCAACCATCTCTTCCAACATTTCAAATGCTTGCTTGATGCTTCCCCTTTTGCACAAACCTTCAATCATAGCTGTGAAATTAATCAAATTAGGCTTCAAACCCATATCACTTAACTTACGGAAATACCATAATCCCCTGGTTGCAAAACCCTTTTCACAGAATTTGCTAATTAATAATGTAAGTGATGCATTATCAACCACAAACCCCCTATCAAGCATGGCACTCAACCACTTATCCGCCTCCAAAACATTACCCATCTTACAATACGCGACAACCATCACCCTATAGGTAACAGAATCTGGATAAAACCCTCTCACACACATTTCCTCAAACAGGTACTCTGCATATTCAACCATACCAATTTCAGTAGCAACCTTGATGACCCAATTCAAGGTTTGAGTATTTGGAACCAAACCCTGATTATACATTTCAATAATCATTTCCGCAGCTTCTTTTAACCTCCCAATTTCGGAAAAACTCGTCACCATACATCGCAACACTTGATGGGCTTTCTCTGAATTCCTATTCTGAATAAGGGATGTTGCGCAAACTATATATAACCGCATGAAATGTCGAAACTTGGAATACCCAATTGCCCAATGGAAGAAACTGAGGGCCACCGTGGAACCAGCATCACCTGCAAGTGAAGCAACAATGGTAACAACTTGCTCATGGGATAAAGAATCAGCATCAATGCCAAGATTAAGTCTTGGAGGTGAAACTCTCACGTGGGTCTGCTGATGGTAGGAATCAGAAACCAATGAGCATAGCCTATTGACCATGGATTGGGACGGAGCCACGTCGGAAGAAGGTGATGATAGTGAAGTAGAGGGTGATGAAAAGGAGCAATAGCGTAGTGCTTTTCTGCTAAGAATGGAAAATGAGGATTGTCTACGTGAAAAGCCATGAGCTCTGATAATCACAAGGCACGGCATGAGAAAGCCACGAGGAAGAATCGCACAGAGGAAGACAAAGGGATCGTTGTGGGGCCTTTTCAGCTATTGAAGAAGAGAACGCTGGATTTCATTTTCGGAAGAAATGAGTTGTAATATATTTCATGGTTTAGCCCTTAACAAATACTCCTCCTGTGTCTTTGGTCGGAAAATTTTAAGCATACCGCTGAATTCATCTTATCTTATCTTAGTAACAATCCAATTAATCCAAATTTTTAGGGTAAACCCCCACTCTCTTAATTCCTAGACTATATAAATTTATTAGATAGTCCTTCGACTTTATTTTATGCATCAATTTAAATCTTGAAAATTGTTGTTTAGAGACTAAATTGACTAATGAAGATAAATTTAAGGACTAGTTAACAAGTCTTCTTAATCAGAAATGCTAAACAGACACACAAAGTTGACACACTAGCAGTGGTGTTGATGAATGCAGATAAATTTAAGGACAAGTTAACAAGTTTCATAATCAAGTTGGTTGGAAGACACCCAATACTGGTTGGGTTAAGTTGAATACTGATGGTGCTTGTCACACTAGCAGTGGTGTTGCAGGGTGTGGAGGAGTGTTACATGGATCCAACAATGAGTGGTTTGGTGGCTTCTCCAAATTTCTTGGTGCCTGTAGTTGTTATGTGGCTGAATTATGGGGTACCTATGAGGGGATTAAGCTTGCTAAAGCGGTAGGATTCACGAGATTGGAGGTTGAGTTGGATTCGGCAATGGTGATAGAGCAAATCAACTCGGGTGGCATTGGAGGTTATGAGGGGTGGAAGTTGCCGAAGAAAATATAAGAGTTGATTCGTGATACCGGCTGGGAGGTGTAAGTTTCTCATGTCTATAGAGAAGCTAACAAGTGGTGCAGCTATGGCTTGTGACCAACAAGTGTCTATGGTACTTTATGCTAGTGTTTCAGGTAAGTTAGTTAATATTGTTGCCGATGATTTGAGTGGAGTTCTTACTCTGCGCATTGTTATGGTATAGTTTGTTTTCGGGCTTAGGCCCTTTATTTAAAAATTGTTTTTTGTTTTATAAAACTTAACGAAGAACAAATTTGTTATTTAAGTTTTTTGAAAACTAAAAACTATGTTTAAAAAGAGATTTCAAACCGGCTCTTAATCATCACAAATGATTTTAAGTAATAGAACTTTTCAACTCCAACTCCATTTCTAGTGTTTTAAACTTTTTCCTTCATACTTTTGTTGTAATCTTATGGTGCTTATTGTATTCTTCTGATGATACTGAATGGACACCATGTGAATAATGTCTAAAGTCCATGAAAGATTCACACGTTCTTTCTGAAGCAAGGTTGGTTGCTATTACTTTGGAACAACAGTGGTAATCTGATTTTTAATTTAGTTTATAGTTTCTAAAAATCATTAAGCTGTGCGGAGGTTTAGAAGGGACACTTTTTACATATACAATGCATCAGCTTATCAACCGTGACTGTATAACCACTTCCTATTGCTTTGTCTTTGGCTGGACACCTAGTCAGATTTTCCTTTTGGTTTGGTTGAAACTAGAACGAGGAAAAGGCAAAATAAGATTATCCCCACATGGGTTGTTCCACCTATGTTGTCCCCACAATATGAATCAAACAAGGTTTTGCCTAAGACGAAAGTATTACTATTACATTACACGACCTCTCTGATATTGACTCTTTGGTCCTACTCAGCTGAATTTCATTTCATACTTTAGTTGAATCTCAATCTATTACTAATGAATGCTCTTGCTTTTTGCTGAGCTAAGAAGAGTGACTATTTTGGTATAAATTTGAATCCCATCCAATCCACCAATTTTAGTAGATATACTATACTAGACGCTGAAAAGCTCACAGTTAGTTCACATTACCGCCTCATCTCATTCTAATCTCATCTGAATTAAAGAAAAATCAGTTTCCTTTTTGTGGCCCCTTTTTATCCTCGTTTCACTCAATTTCATCTTCAAATATAATATTAATAGAATAATAGTGGTCCAAACCAAAATATAATATCTCAAATGAAACAAAATGTACTAATAATTTCCGAAGCTGAATATAATAATTACTACCTCTAGCACGAGGTTTGTGCGATGGGCAGTATGGAATCCAAAGGAAAAGCCTTTAGCAAAGGATACCAACACATAATCACATGTCCATAATCTCAGCTGAAGGGCATGCATGTGTGTGTAGGGTAAATCCCAGCATTTGTCATGCAGTTTAAAAGCTTTAGGAAAGAAAGATAGAGATGCAATAAAAAGCATGTTATGTTGATTATCCGACACTTGATTTTTTCCAACCCAATCCCTTAATGACAAAGTAACATGCAATATCGTAACGTCTTTTCTTCTTTATCATTACAGCTTGGTTGGTCCTCTTTCTTTTTTGGCCACTTTTTCTCTCCTTCCCACTCATCACTTTTATCTTTTTTTTTTTTATTCCAAAGTTCTATGTCATCATGTCTTTAAAGCACTGATGCTGTATGAATCACAATGAAATTCCAACCAAATCATTCTATGTCCCAGTTAAACTCTCACTCTCTGATAATGATGTCCAAGGAAGCTTCTCTGTGCCTCTTGTTTCTCTCTTCTCTCTTAATCTCCTCTTCTGGTGAGTACCGATAACATCACATCACATAGTAATCAATCATATTTGTTCTGGTGAATTAATATTCTAGGTTGAAGTCCAAAGTTAGCAGTTTTTCTTCTTTATTTGCAATCATTGATACTGATAATGAAGTTGGATTTGTTGTTTTTAGTTTTTTGGACTGCCACAGTTTGTGTTCTTGTAGCAAATTCAGTAACAAATTGGACTTGCTCAGAACTCAGATGCTAATATTCTCTTCTTTGGCTCTTAGCAGGAGCTCTTGTGGTTGAGAATGGTGGAACCATATCATTACCTCAGCAAAGCAAGAGGGTATCCAAATATATAGAAGCAAGAAGAAGAATTGCCACATTACATGCAGAATTGCATACAAAAGAAGATTTTGCAGGGAAAGATCTGAAAAGGGAAGAGAAGAAAATCTTTCCTGTGTCCCGTAGAGAGATCCTCCACAGAAGAACAAGAAGAACTCTAGAGGACACAAACACAGTTTACCAAACACCAATAATCACACCCCCGGATACACCAACAATCATCACAGTTCCTTCTTCAACAAACCCAGTCACAATTTCTCCCACCAATCCAGCTGCAGCAGTGCCTGTAAATGTTCCTTCTACCACACCAGTGACTCTACCTCCCACAAATCCAGCTAATAATTCACCTGCTAGTACAACTCCCACAACAATTCCACCTCCAGTAACCAACCCAGCGACATCTTATCCACCTGCATCAGGAAATGTTCCTGTTCCTGTTCCTGTCACAAACTCTCAACCACCTCCTTCAAGCACAAATACTCAAGGGGGAAGTTGGTGTGTGGCGAAAACAGGAGCGCCGCAAGCTTCCCTTCAATCAGCACTGGACTATGCTTGTGGAATGGGTGGAGCAGATTGTTCACAAATACAGCAGGGTGGGAGTTGTTATAGTCCAGTTACTTTGCAAAACCATGCTTCTTTTGCTTTCAACAGTTACTATCAAAAGCATCCAGGACCAACAAGCTGTGACTTTGGAGCAGCTGCTACCCTAGTTAACACAAACCCAAGTAACAAACTAACATCTTATCTTAACTGCTTTTTATCAATCGCATGCTTCACAAAATTGATGACCATTTTTACTTAAATGTGTTCTTCTGAATATTTAATAGGCTCAGGTTCTTGCATTTTCCCATCATCATCGTCTTCATCATCATCATCATCATCATCATCATCATCAACGCCGGTGATATCACCTCCAACACAATATTCAACTCCAACAGCACCACCAAGTCCAACAACACTTTCACCGTCCATTCCAACAACACCTCCACCTACAACATCTTCAGGATCATCAGGAGGAGGCACTTCCGGGTAAGATGCACAAGTTTTTCATGACTTTAATTACTTAGTAATTATATTTCACAGCACCAATGAACATATATTAATCTAATAATGGTGCTATGTAATGCTACCTTTGGCAGCTATGGTACCCCACCTTCAGTTTTAAATTCAAGCAACCCAGCCTCAGGAGGTACAATGCCTACAGGTTTTGGATCCGATAGCCCTCCTGTTGTAAATACCACATCCGCCGCGCACTCTCTACCTCTAAAACCTTTTAATTCCTGCATGGTGCTGATAATTTCATTTGTCATTGCAAGACTCAGCATGCGCCCATAGAGTTCAGAATTCAGAAAGCTTATAGTATATTTATAGTTATAATTAGTTTAAATTATGCTATAACTTTACATGCAGTGTTGAGGTCTATAGGTGCAGAAAGAAGAAGAGGAAATACGTTACTTTAGCAGCTTATTAGGTTACGAAGAGGAAATTTTCTAATGTGGAAATAACTGCTACTTATGGTTTCTAGGCTGTATGACAGATTATGATCAATATTGGTCATGTACATATACTTTTGATTTTTGAGAGCTTTGGTAGTTTTTTTTAGTTAAAGTCTTAAAGACCTTGGACAATTTAGTTCAGTGTAAATTGGTCAGAGTTGTTTTGACAATTGATTTGCATGAATGGAGGATTGTTATAATTTATGAGGAGCTACTGGGATTCAGGTGGATAAAATTTGTGACACGGATATCCTTATGAATCTATTCTCAAGGTCACGGTTTTCCATCTGGATAAAATTTATTTAGCGCAAGATTCATTTTCTGTAGAAGAATTGATTCTATCTACACCAACAGAGGACACATGCATCTTAATTCAATGCATTTGATGCCCATTCTAACTTCAGAATTCGTTATTTGTCAAAGAAAATAACGAGAAAGCACTAACTGCCATAAGCTACCAAACGCCTTGTGGCAGCATAATAATGAGTGTGAACAAGGTCCTACAATCCTACCAGCAATTGTGGCAGCATATTGTAAAAAAAGGCATTATGGCAGCATAATAATGATCACGTTGAAAAGCCTTTATAACCTCTACTAATCAACAAAAAGAATCGCTAGCAAGTGAAGACGAAGAACGATGGTGGGAAAAAGTCTTCAAATATATAAGCGCACTTACTGAGATGAAGTTTTATATAACACAGCAAAATTGCCTTGTGATACTGATGCTAGCAACTAAATATTGCATAACCTAAAGCTAGATTATCTCTAAAACTGCATTTCTACAGCACATAATTAATGGCTTCTACAACTTAGCTACACTTCTACAAGGTTCCTCTATATACAAGAATATGGACAGAGGAATGGTTTCATCGCTTCGAAAATACCACCAAGACCAGCATGGACATGGAGACCATGATTTTGAATCCAGAGGTGTCCCAGAAATTTTGATTTTGGTTTTGGTTTTCTGCAGCCACACCTCTTGGTTGCTTTGCTGATAATTGATCTCTCAATTCTTTAATAGCCTTGTCCCGTCGCTCTCCCATCTGTACACAAACTCATACAATCAAACTGGATTGACTTATGAACAGCTTTTGTGGACTTGTTTTCTGCATAAGCACTTGTCATAGTGTTTGAAAGAGCTTATTGAAACAGACAGGTTACGACATGTCATAAGCTATTTTCAATTTATTTCAATAAACTCTCCAACATAGCTTATGAAAACAAGTTGCAGCTTATATAAAAACAGTTTGATTATATAAATATTTTATACATTAATCAAGCAGTTTATTGCAGAATGATAGCATTGCAGAATGACAGTCAACCAATATTCGCAGAATCCATGAGAACTTTATGAATAATGGTCCAGTAGTAGTAGATGAAAAACCAAACCTTGTTTGCCATCATGTTTTTTTTAATTCAATGCATGATTTTAAAACAGTCCAATTCAAAAAGCAGCAGTAAAAGATAATTCACCATAAACAACAACATGAAGTATTTTCTAAATGACAGAATGAGTGTAAGGGCTAGATTTACCCTTTGGAGTTTGCGTGTCTGAGAGCGAGCTTCTTGCAGACAGAATTCCAACTTCAACACCCTCTTCTTCAACTCCTGATCAGCACGGCGCTGTTTCTCCAACTGTGTTTTAAAATCAATCAATGCCCTTAAATAAATTAGCCAAGGACTTCATAAAAAGAAAAGAAAGCATTGAATAAAAGAGTAAGTACAGGATGGCAATACCTGTGACTCTAATTCCTTAGTCTTGAGCTTCCAATGTGCAGACATGATCTTAATTTCATCCCTAAGCTTTGTTATTTCTTCATCCTTTACAACCAGAAGCTTGTTCATCTTCTCAACATTCTTAGGAGAAACCTCATCTAATATTTTTTGCAGTTCACAATCCTTGTTCTCTCCAGCTTTTGCAAGAGCCTCCATAATATCGTGCTCAATTCTGAAAACTTCATCTCTCAATTGCTTCTGTGAAGATTCCCTTGCCTGAAGATGCTTCTGTAGATTGTCAAGCTGCTCGCCTAGCCTAATTACGCGATCCTCATGCTCTCTTAGTGAATTATCTTTCTCATCTAGTTCTTTTTGAAGTTCTACGCACTGGAGCTTTGCTGATTGAGCTGATGTAGCACTTGCATCTGCAGTTGCTCTGGTTGCTACAAGTTGTGTTCTAAGATCATCCAACTCCTTCAGATGCTGTATCGAGATTATAAAATATGATATAAGTAAATGACACTCAGCCAACTTCCTGGGCTAAATAAACATGTTTTAGGGATAAACTTTCTTCTGAATTAATTTGCAAATTGTGAGATAACATGAAAAGTTTGAAAACTGTGGTTCAGAATCTAATGAAGGGAAAGTCTTTATAAAGCAGCATAAAATTTGCATAATAATCAGAAACATGATACATTCTTCAATAACGAAAGAAAAATTTAAGGGGATATGGTACAGTCACAAAGATTGTGCTTACAATGTTGAGGTTACTTTGCATTGTAAAACTGTAATGCCCTTTTGTTCATTACAGAATCCTGGAGGCCCGGACATAGAATCTAAATTTTGGTAAGAATAAATTGTCAACTTTTCCTTCATTAAAATACCTAAAACTGTTGCCAACTATTTTTAGATCATCTATTTACTCTTTCATGAGTACAGTCTATTTAAAGGTTAAGTAATGTATAATGGGTTTTCCAAAAAATTATAACTTCACTCATAATTTGGAGTACACCTGTGCTACAATTATTACACATTAGATGTTTAAGTGACACTAGAATTCATGATACGAAAGCATTTGATTTAATGTGAAGGATAAGATTGTCGCCATTACTGGCATGAGAAATTATTATGCCAAATGCCCATTCAAGTATGTAAATGAGAACTAGACCAAAAAAAAAATAGTATATAAATATGCACTGTCCATCTCGACTATACCACATGCTTTTCCTTCTATAATGTGGTATAATTTACTTTGTACAAGGTATTACTACCTCTGGTCATATTTATGAGAGAAAAATACAGTTCTAAGTTTATTGAAAAACCGATGCATCAATGGATTTAACTAGCAAAAATGAATTTAAATTACTGATTGAAAGTAGATCTAGTATCTGTACATCCAAAAAACTTGTCACCCAATGAAGATGCACCTACTCTCTAATCCGTACCTTAGGAACAAAACAAATTATTCTCGTTGAACCTAATAAAGTTTATAAGTGACTTCAGTAGTGAAAGAATTCAAAGATTTTAATTGTGGCACTATCTATGGAGATTGTTAAGTTTGGTGCAAATATGGACACGTCCTCATAATATAGAACGCTATTCCTTGGCTTCATATAGATGTATTATAGACAGATGTCATACAACTTACGGCATACAATATTAGACTGCTTCCTCTGGCACGGGAAGTGTCATTTGGAATCTTGGATCATATAATGATTATTAATTCTTTATGCTTTTGGAAGACAAAATGATATAAAATCATTTATATCAGCAATTTTCCAACTTAGGATGGACTAACTAATCCCTATTTCCTACATTAAAATTAATTCTGTTGATTTGGTAATAAGAAAATAATTAGTGCTGAAAAATGTGGCATGGAGAAAATGAAAGAAGTAACAATCAAAGTTAGAAAGGGACTATAATAGCAATAAACCTAAACACCTAGTCACCCACTCTTCTTTCCAAAGTCCAAGGGAATCCGCTAAAATGAAAGAGGACAAGTGAGCTAGTAAAAACCTAAAAACGATGGGAATCTAGTGTGTTATTTTTATTTAATTAGGAAAAATAAAAATCTAGCAAAAATATATAGGATCATCAACACCATTTCAGCTAGAAAAGCAAACAAAACACATGAAACATTTAGATCAAGAGGTATGCATAAGCTATAAAAAGAATAATATATTAATAATAAGGTAAACGTAATTGAAACCTTCTCAGCAGAAGAGGCTGAAGCATGAAGCAGCTCATTTTTTTCTTCCAATTTCTTCTGCAATCTTTCAATTTCCAATTCCATTCTCTTGGCATTAGTTTCTGCTTCCTGTGGCAAAAAAACACCCATAAATTGCTGAACTCAAAAAACAATGGATTTTCCTTGACCCCACACAACCACAAAGATTCAAAAAGCATTAATGATTGAAAGTTAGTATAATTTTGATAGCATGGCCAAAAAGGGAAACCAAAATAGAAGCAATCCAAAACGCAGAAAATCTTATACCTGTCTTGTTATAGTTTCTTTAACATAAGATTGTTCCTGTGAAGCAAGACGACCTCGAAGCTCCTTCAACTCTGCTGCTAAAGACACCACGTTTCGCCGAAAGCTTTGCTTTTTATCATTCAAATCTTTTAACAAGGGATCAACATCTCGAGCAAGAGCTGGTTTCTCAGAAATTGACATTGACGTATAGGATCTTGAGACTTTTTTTTTCCTTCAAATGGTTGTCTTCCCTGGTATAATGAATGTGTACTACTCTATTGTATACACCAAATCAGAGATCCTATGGACCAGGAATCAAACAAGTCCTTGAAATGAAAGCAATAAAATTATCCTCCTTTCCCTGCATGTGAACATGGCAGTTGTGCATTTAATTTAAACAAAAAAACATTTATACATAAAAAAAAAAAAAAAAAACTTAGAAAGTACAGAAACTAATTTTCACGAAAAGGTCGATGGATTCAAAATCAAAGTAATCTTCTCAAGTAGATAGGATAGGGATTCATTAGTCCAATAAAATTTGGCATAATTATATTTTTATGGCAAGGGGTGCACAAGATATCGACTTCCATCATAATGGAGAGGAGAGAGAAAGAAAGAAGAAGCAGCGACCCTTCAATTGATGTGTCTGTCATTGTCGAACAATAAATAATACCAAAAAAAATAATGAAGATGGTCAAGACTCGAGAAAGACGTGATAAAAATCAATAGGTAGAGAGTAGCGGTGGTCTTCTGGCGTTGAGATTCAAAATAATTTGAAGTAAAGATTCAAATTTGAAGCGGGTTACGAAATACCCATAACAGATTCAACTGCAATTCCGTACCATAAACTTGAACTAATAATAAACTGAAAGTGAGATTTTTGTGAAACTGATCTGAAAAAAGAAGTAGGATACGTACCGGTTTTCGTGTATGTCGTTGAGCGGAAGCTGAAAGCAGCGGAAGCAGAATGAGAAGGCGAAATCGATGGAGATGAGTGAGGAATCCTGGGGATCAAAGGCAGCGTAACTTCATCATATTTCTTTATTTTAATTTAATTGATTTTATTTTAATCGTTTTATTGTCTCATCTGTGAGTGATATTTGGCTGGGTTTAGGCGACATGTCTGTGTCTAACTCATAAACCAAACCGAGCCTCCGCTCCGGAGAGGTTAGCTTCGAATTCTACTTTTTAAAATATTTGTCAATTTGTCAAAAATGCAAACAAAAATAAAAAAATCCGATTTCATGGAAATCGGAATGTAAATGATTCATAAAATTTAGAAAAAAAATTATAGTTTAGTTATATCAATGGCTATTGGTTAAGATGCTTTTAATTGTTTTATTGGAGTATCTTTAAAAGTAGAATATTCTACTCCTTTTCTAGTAAACTCGAGGTTCGGAAATAAAGGTGTTGCGTTCGGATTTTCCTAACCTTGGGTTCGCCGACATGACAAACTCCGAAGCTACAGCTAGGATTTGATTGGTGTTGACTATGGGGAAGAGGAGATGAGCGCGGCAAATACAAATTTTGGCCTGGGCGAATTGCTTTTCAACACGTGGCTGGATCACACTGGGCTAAATTCGTATGTGAGGCTTTCAATTCATGTACCACCGAAGTGATAGGATTTTAAAACTTCAACTTTACGGTTTGAATTTAAATTCAAAACTTATATCTTTTGGTCCATAATAATTTCCACACTTATTTATTTATTTCACAATAGTTAAGAAAAGACCAGTATACCAAAACAAAAAGACCATAAAAAAGAAAGAAAATTATAAAATTATGAAATTAAGTTTGGTAAGGTTAAAACTATAGTGATTAGCGGATGGTTTTAGTAACTAGTAAGTTCGTAGAACCAAAATAGAAGTGTTTATTAGTCCAATGAAAACCACCATACTATGGATTTGCATAACAATAAACTCAACTTACTAAAAGAGTCCATGTCGAGTCACAAGTGAGGCAATTTCCCTCCCAAGTCAGCCTAGAAAACATTATGCTCAATGAAGAAGGAAGGTATCCTGGAAAAAATGTTTTATCGAGTTCTCAAATGAAGAAGATAAGTTGTTTAAATTTGACATTTCTCAACGTTTAAATGAACCTAGTCGTATTGGTTGCGGAACAAATTTTAATGAATTCCTTCCATTAGTGAAGGTCAATGTAGAGCCGACAAAATGGGTCGGGTCTGCTAGCCCAAAAATAGGGTTAGGGTTGAAGAAGTTGAGTTCATTCTTGTATCCAAGTTTTTAGTCCAACCCATTATAACCCGATCCCACGCTGGGCTAACCCGATTGGGATATGGGTAGCCATAGCCCACAAACTAGATAATGGCATTGGGTGTTATAGACGTCGTCATTCAAAATATGTAGAAGAAAAAATATATTTGTTAAATCAACCCTTGTAGATACCCTAGGCTTGAGATAGGGGTGTATGCAGCAAGCAAAGGAGTTGAAACTGAGCAAGCTGAGGGTGTGCACAAAAGTAGCAATGGTGGTGGATCGTCTCAAAACACAATACATAACAAATTATTCAAGACTATAAACTATTGATAAATCAGATGGGGGATGGGATGTCTCGGTGTAGCAAGTGAGAAGGCAATTTAATGTTCTCATAAACTTGTTGGTTTAAAAAAAAACGTTTAGGCTAAACAGCTTGATTGGGGAATACTCCAATACAATATGTACTATTCTTTGTTGAGTGGAATGAAATTTGAAGTATTTTATTGTACATAAAAAACTAATCAATTAGTCCATATTTATCTTTAAAGTAATATTAGTAACACCATACCAGGTTGGAGTTTGGGTTATAGGTGTATAGTTTTCCATACAGTCTCTCTTCATATATTTGAGTTGGTGGGTAAAGCAAATCCAGATTTTCATAGGTACAGAAATAAAGTAGCGTTGCATAGACGTCTTTTGAACCAATATTAGGAGGTAAATTTTCACCACTCTTTTAAGGAGACTAACTTTTGTACGGATTTCCTTATGAAGCCTGACTCTACGTATTAGTATGGTTCATTTAGAGACCCATCCTATTTTACTTAGTGTGCATTTTAATGCTGATGCGTTAGGTCACTTAGGTGTTTCTTTTGCCTGACCTTAGCCTTGTTTTTTTCTCCTCTCTTTTGTAACAAAAAATTAGTGACACTATACCAAATAACAAGGAAAATAACAACAAAACACCACTTAATTCGCAATACAGTTCCCTAAGTCTAAGGGATCATTATTGGATCATGTTGAGGTAATTGATGAACCACTATTGATCTTCTTTCAAAAAAACAAAAATAAATAAATTGCAAGAAAAGCACGATAAGGAAATTGAAACCACTGGTCAACATATAAGCATTTTCAAGGAACTTACAACACAACTGCTCACAACTACTCGTACGTAGTCTAGCATTGGTTGATTTGAATAAGAGAGTATCCATCAACCTAATAAAAAGCTATTGAAAAAGAAAGCATAATGCATTACACGTCAAACACGTTTTATTTTTAGTTTTAAAATTGACAAAAACTCTATTGAAAGAGGAGAGCCACAGAAACCCACAAAATTGAGTAAAGGTGTGGTGAAGCATGTTTGGTCCTAAATAATTTGCATATCAAATCATGAATTACTAATTGACAACTAGACAGTAAAAAATCATATTATTTTGTTGATGTGTCTTTAATTCAACGTTTTGTGATGGAGAGAAATGGTGAGAAGAGTTACAGAAGGAAAGAAAAATGAGAGGGAAGGTGGAAAGAAGGAGACTTGGCATAAAGTTGACGGCAACGACTTGACCACAAGTCCACCACAGACCTTTCTATTTCTATTCTACAACACCATCACCAAAGAAAGCATCGGAAGACATGGTGATGGGCGAGGGTGAAGGATCGACGGCGAAGACATCCGTATGGTGGGACATAGACAACTGCCAAGTACCTAAAGGCTGCAACCCCCACACCATCGCCCAAAACATAAGCTCCGCCTTAGCTCACATCAACCACACCGGTCCTCTTTCCATCTCCGCCTACGGCGACACCACTCGCATCTCCTCTTCTCTCCAGCACGCTCTCTCCAGCACCGGTATCTCCCTCAACCACGTCCCTTCACTAGCTGTTAATAAGAAGATTCTAGTTGATATGCTGTTTTGGGCAGTAGACAATCCCGCACCTGCTAATTACTTATTAATTTCTGGTAACACAGATTTCTCAAATGCTTTCTCTAATGCTCTTCATCAATTGAGAATGAGGAAGTATAATATTCTTCTTGCACAGCAACCTCATAAAACATCTGCACCGCTTGTTGCTGTTGCTAAGAGTGTTTGGCTTTGGACTAGCCTCTTCGTTGGAGGACCTCCTCTTACCACTGCTCAACTTGCTATTATTAATACTCTCCAATTTGATTCTAGATCACTTCAGAAGAAAAAGTGTTGGAAAAATCCAAGTAAACCCAATGGTGCCAAAACCATGAATTCAATTCAAGAAAATCTTAACAATATAAAATCTTTTCCAAATTCTATTCTAGGCAAACCAGATGGTAATATACAGGCCAATCATCAAAATTCATTTTCAGCCTCATTAAGGTCAAACACTTTTCCTTTGCAACCTCTTTCTGCACCCACTAGTTCATTCTCTCCATATTAATTCCCAAAGAATTCAAGTAGCTACCTAGCTTTTCGACAGTATAAAATCCTAGAGTTTCTTATATAGTTGCTTAGTATGAAATCCTATAAATCTAAAGTTTAAAATTCCTAATTCCTTCGTAAACTCTAGCTTCTGCTATTTTACTTGGCGACTCAGCTTATTTGACACACTCCTCGGATACTTTGTTTCAACTCTCATATATAGCATCCAGGACATTGGCCTCACACTTCAGGCAAGTTTTGGTATCACGCTGTTTCTGCATCGCTTGACAAGCGGTTTGCTAAATCGATCAGAATATCAAAATTGTTCAGGATTGAAGGAAACTGCACTTTTAAGTTCCTCCATGAAGCTGACGATTGGCTACATCAACACATTCACAAGCCACCTTTCTGTTGGATTTTCGCTATAAGCCAATTGCATTATTTATGGAAATTTTAGAGATGATCAAAGATTGTACACCTCTTCCGCTGATTAGGCCTATATTAGAGGTATAATGTTTTAGTATTGTAAATTATAATTATAATATATAAATATAATATATATGGAGTTGGCTATTGGAATGTTATTTTCAAAGCAGGATTGTAAATTTGGGTGCTATATTTACATTGGCAATTTCAACGACATAGAGACGTGTGGTTTCTGAGATCAAAATCGGATGTGTTCATGCATAGCGTGTGTGATGTGCTGTTTTATTTGTCAATTTGTTTAAGCTTACAGAAAAAGAATTGGAAATTTGGATCACTCGTAATGCTATTAACTTTGAAGCAAACTAATGAAGTCAAGCTAGGAAACCATTATTGCATCAGGGCTCGCAATAAGTGGGGTAGCCGAGCTAGCCTACTTTTTAAGAGGGGGTTAAATATTAAAAGTTTTTTTATAGACAAGGTAAATTTCATAAAAGAAAATCAAACGTGCTACCAACTTAGATATAAAAAAATAATTAAAGAAAAAGTTTATAAAACATTAGCTTTATACACTACAACATACCAAAATAGAATTGGAAAAGCAAATAAAAATAAGCTTAAATATAACAAACTTATTAAAAAAAACAATCAAATTATTATAACCTAACGAAATTATTTTAAAAAATAAGCTTAACAAAATTATTTATTCTCCTAGTCTAAGAAAATAAATGGGGTTTACCTTCCGGTTTACATTCACCTTCATTCCTTTTCTACGCATGATTTGTTACTTCTCTCCATATGTTCTTTTTCCTTCTTTTGCATGTGTGTTTCGTTTTTTTGGTTCTAAAAACACTTAAAGAAGAATATGATTATTAAAACCAAATTGGGCATTTCTTCCGGTTGAAAAAAAAAGATGATGAGAATTGAGTTTGACAGAATTGAATTCGCAGAATTGAATTTAATTAAAAGTGAGTTGATTGCAACATGATTTTGGTTTGGATACATTTACCGAAAAATAATTTTCACCAATTATTGTTCTTTGAATAGATTAGATCAAAAGTACTTTAAAGTGCAAAATTACTAAAATGGGTCTCGGCTTAAAATTATACTCAATACTTAATATTTGATAAAATAGATAACAAAAATAGTAAAAATTAGCATAACAATACTAAATATAAATTAGTTAAATTAAAAATAAATAGAGAATATCAATATATACTAAATTACTAATTATTTTGCTGGTATTAACATTCTCTGCTTGTGTTGTTATTATTATTATTATCATTATTATTAGTATTATTATTATATATGTATAATATTTTCAATTTATCTTGTCAAAAAAAAAAATATTTTCAATTTATTTATGTTTGATCACTCCTTTTTTGTCAAAATTTGGTCTTTCTTTAAGTTAATTTAATTTTGTGCAACCCAAACAAATGGGCTAGAGGGATATGAAAATAAAAAGCCTAATTAATATAATTTAATTAGGGTGTTGTTGTTTGTGTTCAGGTTCTAATCAGGTTTCGACCATTGAGTAACTAATACAGAAATTTTCACAAAGAAATGGCCTGAGCTTAGTTTGTCTTCTTCAACTGTGCTGCAACACACCAGAGGAGTTAGCACCACAACACTAAAAGGGCATTTTTGGGAAGACTGACAAGTAATAGGTAGAATTGATTTCTGGGAAACGTTGATTTTAGGGAAGTTGTTGTGTGGTGCTCTTGTTGATTTTCCGTATTCTCCTACGAACTTGTCTAACTCGCTCTTGATTGAACTTTACCACAACACGCTTCTCAGGTCAGATTTCAACTTTTCCCTTTCTCTGTTTTTCCCTTCATTTTTCATTCCTTCTCTATGAACTTTCCATTATCCTTTGGAAATCGATGCTTGGTTCTATGGCAATAAAGCTCCGAACTTTGGCACATCCTAGTCGATTTCTCAAATGGGTTTATCTTTCTTCAAGCTGTATTGAGAATATTTCAGAAACAATTAGAATTGTAAAACCCAAGGATTCATCTGAATTCGACCAAAATATCAACTTCTTGAGGAATAAGCTTGTACCAGATAACTTAATCCGACTCTTGAACCGTACCAGCGATTTAAACTCAGCAACGAAGATATTCAAATGGGCTTCTCTCCAGAAGAGTTTCTACCACACTTCAAATACATATTCTGAAATCATTTTGAAACTAGGTATGGCGGGTAATGTTTTGGAAATGGAGCATTTTTGTAAGAATATGGTGAAGGATAGATGCCCTGGTGCAGAAGAAGCTCTTATAGCTTTGGTTCACACCTTCGTTCGGCATTCTAGGATTAAAGAAGCGATTACAGTCTTACTTAACATGAATTTGGGGGGTTATAAGCCTCCGATTGAAGTTTTCAATGCTTTATTGGGTGCTATTGTGCAAGAAGAAAGTGTAGATTTTCAAAATGCATTGTTTGTTTATAAAGAAATGGTGAAGGCAGGAATCATGCCTACAGTTCACACTTTGAACTATTTGTTGAAGGTATTGTTAATTACCAATAGGGTTGACTTGGCTTTGGATCAATATAGAAGAATGAGCAATAAAGGATGTAGTCCTAATAGTAGAACCTTTGAGATTCTTGTTAAGGGTCTCATCGAAAATGGTCGAGTGGATGAAGCTGTTATTGTTTTAGAGCAAATGCTCACACTCAAATTTCAACCAGATTTGAGTTTTTATACCTGCACCATTCTTCTCTTTTGCAGGGAAAATAAAGTAGACGAGGGATTAAGGTTGTTTAAAATGATGAGAGATTCTGATTTTGTGCCGGATTCTTTCACTTATGGGAGTCTAGTACAGTGCTTGTGCAAAAACTTGCAGTTAGATTCTGCTGTATACCTCTTAAATGACATGGTAGAAAATGGTATACCACCAGAACATAATGTTTTTGTTGATATGATAAATTGCTTCTGTGGATTAGGGAAAATGGATGAGGCTATGATGTTTTTAGAAGATACACAAGTTCATGAAACTGCTTCTTTCAATGCATTGCTTGAAGGTTGGTGCAATGCTGGTAAAATTCTGGAAGCCAATGTTCTGCTGGAAACAATGTCTGAGAGAAACATAGGTGATTGTCAATCTTGGAATATTCTGATTAGATGGCTTTGTGAGAATGAAGAGACTCAGAAAGCATATGAACTTCTTGGCAGAATGATCAAATCATCAGTTATTCTCGACCATGCGACATATTCGGCTCTTGTAGTTGGCAACTGTAGATTGGGGAAGTACGTTGAAGCAATGGAACTATTTCATGAAATTTGTGCCAGGTGCTGGAGTTTAGATATTACCACTTATTCTGAACTAGTAGATGGCCTCTGTGACATCAAACATTCTCAATATGTCATTGAAGTGTTTCACTATATGTCAATGAAGAGATGCTCTCTTCATCCCTTCTCCTTCTACAAGTTGATAAAGTGTGTATGCGACTCAGGACAGGTCAGCGAAGCCCTAAGACTATGGCAATTAGCTTGCTATTGTGGTATTTCTTCCTGTATTGCCACACAAACTACCATCATGCATGCGTTGTCTAAATCAGGCAAGCCAAAAAATCTGTTAGCATTCCTCTCACAAATGTTGATATCGGGAAGCAATCTTGACGCGGAAGCATACTGTATACTTATCCATAGCATGATTAAACAAAATCTAGTAAAGGAATGTGTTTTATTTTTCAATATGATGGTTAATGAGGGTTTTATACCTGTTTCAGACAGACTATTTGATCAACTGTCATTTATAGCCGATCATTCTCAGTTATCTATGATTTCTAGTGCAATTGAAAAAATTTCTGACAGTGAAAGTTTGAGTTCAGCAATATATAACTTACTGATAACCGGTCTGTGGAAAGAGAGTAAGGAGCATGAGGCCAGGCGATTACTTGATATGATGTTAAAAAAGGGTTGGCTTCCTGATACAACCACTCATAAATTGTTGCTGGGATCTGATGTTAGAGAAGGAAGAAGGCAAGAAACATCGTTGTTTGATAATTCTACCTCTCACGATTCTGTTAGCAATATACTTGCAGAAGGCTTTGGAGATTCGTAAAACTTGAGCATTCTATGAAAAGAATCTCATTGCTTAACATGCTAGGTTCATCATGATTGCTGCACTGTCCATGAAGAGTTATTTACTCAGCAAGTCTCACAAAATTCTTTCAAAACTGTGAGTAATGCAGCAGGGCAGAAGTTTGTATCTTCAAATTTACTTGCCATGGTCCACTAGGTAAGATGTGAAATAACTTGTGCTTTGGACATAAATTCACATACTCAATAGATTTTCCATCTTTTTGAAATGTATATAATATATGAATATATGAATTTCTTTGTTGTTGTGATTAAATGATCTCGAAGTCAGTTAAAGAGTTTATTTATAGTTCTACATTTTTGGACTATTACCAGCTTCAGCTTGTGCCCACCAGTGTGGCAACTCAAAAGGGTTTATATTATGTTGGATAACACACCATTCTCACGTGCACAAAAAGCATGATTTTTGCCGTGTTTTTGTTGATTTATACAGGAACTAACCTTGCTGATTTATATTTTGCAGATGATTTGCATTCTTCTATGTCGATAATAATTTTACTGTCTTCTTCATTATCGAGGGTGTTGCCCCAAGGCTATACTACTTTTTCTCACCGTGATATTAGCTTAAGTGTATGGGGGAGATTGCTTTCATATTGCTGGCAAGCTACTGCCGTTTGTTTGTTGATTCAATTTGACCCCCTCTAATGTGAGGGGTGGTGCATCTTAGAGAAAATTTAAGAAGCTACAATTGTAGATTAGAAAATCAACTATTAAGATTGGAATAAAGTATATATATGTACATGGATGAAAAAATGAAGTTAAAATTCAGTTTTTTAAAATATATTTTCTCATGAATGATTATCTTCATATTGAGGAGTTAACCAGTTATTTCAACATAAACTATTGCATATAATGAAGTACAAAGAAACTGAATGGGGGTGGTGTTAGCCACGGGAGGATCAGCACTCGAAGAAAGACAATTTAATTCAAGGCCAGATATTAGCTGTGTGGGTGAGGTCTTTCTACATTAGAGAAAGAATACACCTCAAAATAGGTGCGACTGTTTTACAGTATGGAATTAATACACCTAGAAAAGTCTATTCGGTATATGGTCGAGGTCAAGCTTCCTCTTCTTGGAGTGGAAGGCTCAGCTCTAGAGATAGCGTATGCATCCCTAACTACGCACACGTTGGATCATGTTCAACCTTCCACATACACGATTGAGATGGAGAGATGATAACTAAGGAAACATATGTTGGCGTGGGGTGACAGGAGGGAATCACAATCCGCGTGCTTATGATCTACTGCATGAATACGAGATAGTGGAAGGAAATCCAAAGGTTCTAGAGGATGAGCGTCTTAGGGAGTTAGGTTGGTCGTTGTCCTTGGGCAGTTGGTGTTTGGGAGAAAGAATGGGACTATAACCTCACTTCACTTAGTTACAAGCTTTGGATAGGAATATAAATGAGAAATGTTGATGGCCAAGTTTTTTGGCTTCTAGCTCCAAATTATCTACATTTTCAGCCAAAAACAAACGATTCAGTTTTTCCAAACAGTGTGTTGGACATTGCATTTCATTGTAAATTCTCAATCAATCTCGATGATTCTTACAAGAACTTCGATCTCCATGTACATACAGCCCCAAACAATGGTATCATTTCTCAACGCCTAAGCATCATCATGATATTAAGAGTCATCACACAAGAGTTCTCAAACAAAACAAAAAAACAGACAAATACCATCTTATAATTGCACTTTGGGTTCCTCAAGTGCTATAAAAGAGTAAAATCACACAAGAGTGATCACACAAGAGTGATCACACGAGAGTTCACAAACTAAAAAACAGACAAATACGATCTTATTATCTTAGAAGCATAAAGAATATGGGCGCAATTTGAATGTTGATGTTGAGGTGCCCAACATGACAAGAAAGCATTAACACTGCGACATCCCTAAGACGTGACCGAATGAAACTTAAACTTTCGTGCATACAGACATATCAAGATTCTTAGGGATACAGTATCTCAGAATTCAAAATGGTCAAAAAACCTTCCCATACATATAGTCTATACTCTCTAGACAACAAAACCATGGAGATCATTTATGTGCCATAAGCATATCAAGTGCCAACGGAGAATCTGTTGGTTTTCAACAGTTTAATTAGTATAAAGTTGCTCTTACAATAAATTGAGAACAAAAAATATTCACATTTCTTCTACTGCAGCAATTCCAGCAAAGTAACTACTAGACTGAAAACTGCAGCATATGATATGGTTGCCCAATTAGGTAGGCCAAATTCTGAAATATTCCCAAAGGAAAAGAATCCCTAAATCCAACCAATCAAAAAATTAATCGCTAAAATCACTGTCATTACAGTTAATCATCCGAGACATCTAGAGTCATATTTGAGACCTGATAGTCATAGAAAATGAAAAGAGAAAGTATATAAAAAAAAAAACTAACATTAACATCTGATATTCTCTAATACGAAGAGAATAAACAATGAGCGGAGGAGACTTTACAAGGGAATGATGGATGTTTACATCATACATGTGTATACCAAATTGGCTTTGAGATTGAGAAATGTGTTCTCTTACACAGAAGAATTCCACAAAAGCACTAAGCCTTGTCTATCTGCATTCAAAACATGAGAAACATAGTGAGTGTTTATGATCCAATCCCCAAACCAGTACCTATTTATAATTATAATTAATTATATATAAACTTAAAATCACCCTAACTAACCTTTCAGGTTTGGGAGTAGCATCAAAAGTACTACTACCATTGCAACCCCGATTCCCTACTCTGCCATCATTTTCTTCCTTAACCCCATTTCTGTTGCTAGGGCCATTCTGGGGAAAACCATTCAAGTTCTCTTTTTCTCGCACGATTTTGTTGTCATTAGTTCCAGTTTCCAATTCAACATTTTTCAAGTCAGAAACCTCGAGTGAACCACCATCTTGACGGTCATGCCACCTAATAAGCCAATCGCAATGCACCAAAGCCTCCTTAGCCATCTTCCGCGCCGCCGCAGATACCATACCCGTTTTTTCAACCCTAGCTTTTGCAATCGAAAGATTCCTATTCCCCGAAGCCGATGCGATTTGAGAAGCACAGATGAGAACGCTGGCGAGTTTTTTATCAAATGGAGATCCAGGAACTGGGAAGAAGGTGAAGTTGGATTGGGAACAAGGAGGGCAAATGAATGAAGAAGAAGGAGAAGGAAGACAGCGATTGTGTGCGACGGAGGAACATTTCACACACGAGACGGAGGTTGTGGTGGAGAGAGGGTTTTTGAAGAATTCGAAGCAATAAGGACAGAATGAAGATGGATGGAGACGGAGGACACAGGAAGTGCAGATGCGGCGACCTTCGCCGCGAATCGCCACGTAATGGAATAGCCAACGGTCCTTCCAACCGCAGTTACAGCATTCACCTTTGACGAGGAGGGAGTCGTTGATCGGAAGTGTCGATGACGGAGAGGTTTGTATCGATGGAAGGTTCATGGCAGTGGGTGTAATTTGGGGATTTTGGAGTGTGCGAAATTTTCTAGGGTTTCGTAAGAGGAAGAAGAAGAGGATCGAAGGAAATTGAAACGGAAACCTTACCGATCTCACTTGATTACTGTCTCTTTTGTTTGGGTTTTATGCAAATCAAATAAATCCCCGAGTTATAAAACACAAATAATGTCTCACAAGAAAAGACCCCAAATTGGTGATCATTTTAAGGTACACTTTTAAGGTGCCCCAAATTGGTGATCATTTTTAAACGGTAGATCTTATACTTGACCTCAAATTTTAAGGTATTAATACCCCCAAATTGACCAAACTACCAATTTTACCCCTATTCACAACAAAAAGCCAAAAGAAACATCTCATTTTACATAATTCTGAAATCAAAAGTAAGCAAAAAATTTATTTTTCCGGAAATACCTTTTTATCACATAATTTCGAAAGTCATTTTTATGAATTTTTTCGGAAATACCATTGTTTACGTGTTTCCGTTTTTTTAAATATTCGTTTTGTTTTTTAAATACACTTATTTTTTTAAAATTATTTTTTGTAGTGGCGCACACTAGAGTCGGGGGCAGAATTCGACGTTGTTCACGAGAGTTGGAGTTAGGCGAGTCATCACATCAGGAGGCGGAGATCCCGATCAGACTTTTATTAGTGTACGCACCAGAGTTAGAGTAGCCGGCCACGCTTCTGCACATGATACGCGTGTCCGGGGTCGATACGGTGGTGAGCGTATTGATTAGGGTGCTCCTGTTGATGAGGCTCACCGAGAGTATGATGAGGCTCCTGATCAGTTTATGGAGGCTGAGGCTCCTGACCAGCAGCATAAGGCGGAGGCCATAGATCTGGGTCCTATGGACATGTCGTTCTTGTCTCGATTTCCTAACCACGTGGTGTCGAGACCTCATATAGGAAAGGTAATATTTTTAATAAATAATTTAAGTTTTTGTATTGTAACCTTTCTTAATATATACTTGATTTTTATACAGGATCGTGGGAAAGTGAATGTTGCAGCATATAGGCAAAAATTAATTCATGTGCGACCTACACACGACCTGCGTGTTTATCACTGGATTTTACGAGCTCATCTACCGAAGCTTGATTTGACACCTTTGTCAGTCATCAATCACAAGTTGATCTCAGCATTAGACCAGCTCGTTTCACCTACATTTGGTGACATTACTGTACCCTAGGGGACTTCCACCTGCTAGGACCATTGTGTAGAGATGGTTGTACTACATATAGGCCCGATTCAGGCTTTGCTCAGCTAGGCTACTAGGGCCAGTCGGTTGGGTGAGTGCGATGAGAGCTACCTCCCATGGTACTTTCAGATGTTAATTCCCGCCTCACTGTGCCTTTGGGGGAAGCACATGTTCCAAATGAGGACGTTGCAGCACCTGGTCCACAAACTCTAGAGGATACAGTCCAATCTGCCGCTGCACGTATCCGTGAGGCCATGGCATCTGACGATAGTCTACCTCATGTATATCAGCTTCTTTCGAGAGCTTTATCGTATCTGGACCTTGGCCATTGATGTATTTTATTATTGGATTCTGTACTCATATTTTGGTATATACAGTATTTTTCATATTTTTGTACTTGTTTATATTTTATCGTTAACCGCTCATATTTTGTACTCGTTTATAAAATAAATTAAATATAATCAAATAAATAATTAAATATAAACTTAAAAGTATAAAGTAAAACAAAAAAATATTCCGGAATTATCTAAAAAACCTATTTCCGGAAATCTTTTAAAATAGCTTCCAGAATTATCATTGTTTACATAATTCCGGAACACTTTTTTATGCTTCCGAAATTATGTAAATAAGGTAAGTCCAGAAAAATGAAAAAATTGTGTTTCGAAAACACCTTTTGAATGATAATTCCGGAATTTTTTAAAATTTTCAAAATCCAGTTAAATTTTGGTGAAATTTAGAGGGGTATTTTGGCGTTATTTCGAAAAATGGGGGTATAGAATCCTATGGGGGGGGGGGGGGGTGTATTAGTGTTTTTAAAATCGGACCGAACCAGGGTGGTTCAACCGGATACTCCAGCGGATGTTTTTTTTTTTTGGTCAAGATTGAATGATTCATTAATAATGGGCAAGGCCCAAACCATTACAATCCAAGATTGGCCCAATATCCATGATAGGACTCCAGCACCACACAAAGAAGAAAGTGGGCTTGGATTCGGGTTGCGAGGGTCCGCAAGAGAAGACTTAAGTGACTAAAAGAAGAATTCAGCTACCAAGTACAAGTGGTTAAACATTAAATGTCTAATGTTAATGTCTCAACTAGAAATGGAAGAGAGAGATATAACTCGTGCCAGGGCAAAACCAACCAAATTAGGCAAAAAACCCTAAAAACGGAAACGCATCAAAATCAAGTCGGCTTCTACGAAGATCTAGATCAGCCACAGAAAACACTTCATCACCAAACATAACAATCACCACATGCACACCACAGAAAACTGTGAACCCAGAAATCTCAAGCTTTCAGATTCGATTGATCTTTGGCTAACACAAGTTTGTGGAGGATTGAAGGTCCAGCTACCGTGAAGGCGATTCTGCTGAGCAAGGGCAGCGACTGTATGAGCAACAACATTTCCCTGTCTACAAACCCAGGTAAACCCACTCCTTTCAAAGCTTGACGCCATTAACTTAATGTCTTCCACAACGCCTTTGATATCCTCTCTGATTTTATTACCTCTACAAATCTCAATGGGAACTTGGTTGTCTGATTCGAAGATGAACGGGTTCAACCTCATTTGAATCGCAGGCCAATAGAACCGCTCGGAACCAGGTTGGACCGGATTAAACCACTTTGAACGTCAATTGACCCGGGTTGGACCGCCCGAAATGGATTTTTTTTGCTTTTTTATTTACTTTTTCTCCAAAATTTAATATTTTTCTTATTTTTTATTTAATTATTTATATATATATATATATATATATATATATATAATAATGATGTTGGTTTGGTTCCTAGCATCATGGTCTTCTCCTCTTGACAAAGTTTCATTTTGATCCATTACAACCTATAACAAAAGTTTGGATTTTAATGGTGTTGGTTTGGTGGGCGTTGTCACAATCAAAGGAGCAAAGAATATGCTATGGATGATCGATATCATTTTCTATGTAGCATATCAAACTTTGTTATATACATATTCAATTTTAAACTGGTGATAAGTCCTCTGGTTGTCCATGATTTATTCATTGATAAAAAAAATGATTTTGTAGACATATCAAAAAGTTAAACTAACATACCACTTGAAGTGGTAGCGGTGAAGGTAAAAGGGGAGGTTTCAAACTTAATAGAATCCAAGAACAACTTTTTAAAGTAATTACTTACCCCATCGAACTTAGACTAGTAATACAACTGCAAATGAATAACAAATACTGAGAACTATCATGCTTAACTTATTGCATAACCTAAACGGTAATTCTAGTCTACTTTTTTTCCAGTCCCTTCAAAAGAACTGTTAGGTGCATTATACATATTCCTCAGCCCCCAATCCTTCACTGAACCTCTGTTAAAAATTCAAAAGAGGAGATAATAATTACTTACTCACCAATCTTTTTTTGCTAACAAAAAATTTGGAGAGAATCAAACGAAGATGACACTTACGGTGTCCAGCATTAGGCCGGTACTATAATTCCTCATTGCAAGTAGTAGACATGTTGTGCCCTACTGGAAGCCATAATTCCACTTTGCAAGTTGACTTGTTATGTCCTAGTCCTTTGCATCGGCTGCAATGGAGATCACGCTTGACTACATCTTGAGATCCATGTCGCTTTGTAGCTGGTCGACCTGGTGGTCGTCGAGTTGGTGGAGGTGTTACTGTTACCAAGAGGTCTTTTGACTCAGACACATCCATGTTCCTAATTGGATTTATACACTCTGAGTATGTCAGTTTGTAGCTCTCAGTTGTACAGTATCTGGAGCAATAATCATAAACAGACTGGCCTATTGCAGCAATGACAGCAATGGCATGGCAGCATGGCACACCAGTCAGTTGCCAGGTTTTGCAACTACATTCCCACCGGTCAATATCGACCAACTCAGTCGAGTCACCACAAACTTCGTATGTACTACCGCCCGTAAATATAACTTGAAGTGAATGACTTTTTTGACTTTCCATTTTAAGCTTCTCCTCCATTGATGGACTCAGCCTGGTCGACCACTGATCAGAAGCTACCTTTCTGGCAATAATCAACTCCATGATCTTACACATAATAGCATCAACCATCTGTGTTATAGGCAATTCATCCGCATCCGATGCCCAACGGTAGAACAGCTCGCCAAAGTTTGATGTCATGTGATTATACCTAGTACCCTGAAAAAGTGAATTCGCCCAGTTCTGTGGTTCACTTTGTATAATCCAATCATAAGCTTCTATGGATATCCTTTTAATGCTCTCCATACAGTTTTGAAAACCTTCCGGTTTGGGTGCATAAGCAGCAGCATATAAATCCTCAATGATGAGTCGCTTTACCTCATGAGAATATTGCTCTTTCAAGTCTCTAAAAAGTTGCTCAGTTAAGTAACGCAGGCAGAATGCATGAAAAGAGCCTTCAAATATCTCGGCAATCGAATTTTTTAGCCCATTCTCTCTGTCTGCTACAAATGTTATCGGACAAGATGTTGACATCTCTGATTTGAGTTGAAGTAAGAACCAATGCCAACTATCATCAGATTCGGTATCAACAATGGCAAAGGCAACGGGAAATACACCATCATCTGCATCAGCAGCTTTTGCTACTAACAATGCCCCTTGGTATTTTGACTTCAATGGAATGCTATCAAGGAAAATCAGTGGTCGGCAACCTTGCTGAAAGCCATACAACGAAGCATGAAATGATACAAAGAGACGATCAAAGCTCGAGTCTTCCTTTGTAGTGTACATGGCTAGACTTCCAGGATTAGCCTCCATTAATTTTTCACAGAAGAAAGGTAATTGGCTATATGCCTCTTTATAAGAACCCTGCAGCTGTTCCTTAGCAATCTCTTTCCCACGCCATGCCTGAAAGTAGTTAAGTTGAATTCCATACTCCTGCTTGATGTCATTGACAATGTCCTTGGGCTTGTAATCTGGAAAAGCTTTCAGCTTTTCTTTTATTATACTAGCCACCCAACTCCTAGTAGCTTGATGCCCAGTCGTTCCAACTGCCCCGTCACAAGTATGATCCGGATTCATTTTTTTGATGCATATCAACTGAGTACTTGACAACCTTGATGCATGAATTCTCCAAGGGCAACCTTCTGCTTTGCATTTAACAGTTACGCGATGACTATCATTTTTCTTATATTTAAAGGCAAATTGATGAGCAATGGCATATTTACGCAATGATTCTCGAAATTCATGTACACTGCTGAACCTTTGACCCACACCAGTGATAGTATTCTGCCATTGTTGTGCCCCTCGAGCATATTTCTCATCGTTTGAGGAAAAGGAAATAGGGAGGACGTCCATGTCTGCATCCATTTGATTAGTATCATCATCTAATTGTTCTGCATTGGGTAGAGCACCATCGCCAACAACGGGATTCACAACGGCATTGACTGGCTCTGCTGTTTCAGACAAAGTTGTTCTGCTTGACCTAATAGTCCAAGAATTCCAAAATTAAACTCTAGAAAGTCCCCGTAAAACAACAAAAGAGATATTATTAACATAGAAATAAAGAAACTACCTACTGGCAGGCATGTTCGACAGCTCAGGGGTAACTGCCTCGTCAATAAAGATGTAAACTTCGACAGTACTAGAATTGGGATGAAATTTAACCATTCGTTGTAGATCCTTGTCATTGGAAATTGAAATGAGTGTCTTCTTGTTTCCGGGAAGGAAATACTTGACAGACATGCTACTGGCATTAATATTAAACATTTCTGCTACTTCCAACTTGAAATCTCTAAATTTCATTTGATCCTCAATGTCCATAGCATGAGCATCACCACCTTTATATAACAAACTACCATCTTTTGTAGTTTCAAACTTGCCTCCTGACTGACATATTGCAATCATTTTCTTAGAAGCCATGACCTGCCACATGAGAAAAGAATCTTTAACATCGAAATACCACATGGAAAGAATCTTCCCAAATAACTACAACAACAAAATAACCAAAGTGCAAAGAACCTTGAGAAATATCCAAAATTCTAAGTCAAAAACTAACCCTAACCCGTTCAGTTTCTTTGCTGTTGCTAGGAAAAAGATAGCATAAATTGGAATTAATTCAAACATTTACCCCTAACACTCTCCTATACTTCCAAAATTAAGGCATTATAAAGCATGACAGGCTGAGAACTTAACGTTCCACAATCCACCCTCTTCCATAGTTTTCTACTAGAGTGATAATATAATGTGGTTTGAGAAAGAAAAAAGAAACGCTTTTCATCTCTTGGTTTCATTGGTAAACGCATGGGGGGAGAAAAAAATTATAATAAAATAGGGGCAAATAAATTGAGGAAAAAGAAAGGAAATTTAGGGACCCAATAACCTGAGAAGGAGAAAAAAGTTGGCTTGGTTTCCGTTAGCCTTTAAAAAAGCTATGATCAGCAATCACAGTGTATAAACCCTAAAACAAGAGTACATGCCAAGAAAAACAATGGAAAGATACCTTATTGATTATCAGAAAAACGAATAGAGGTTCGGAATCGCAAAACAAATTATATATGGAGCACGCTTCTCGGTTTCAGAAATGCATCGGCGAGTTGCAGGCGGTCATATTTGCTTTGCTGCTGAGAGGAAAACGTAACACGAGAAGACCAGGAAAACAATTTTGTGTATTTGATTTATTTTTAGGTCCAAAACAATTATCTATTTGTTTGTTGAACCAAAAATAATAGGTTGTACCAAATTTATGTCAAAAAAAATAGGTTGTACTTGTAGTTGTACCACATAACTAGATATAACACGAAAAAAGATTGTCTAATTTTTTTTAGGTCCAAAATTGGGCACCCCTTTATATTTTTCTTTATAAGCAATGATTCCATTAAAAGCACTAGGTGTGCTAAAAAATCACAATTACAAATTGTTTATATAGAACAAGTTAGTCCACCAAGCTGAAGCAAAGTAACGTGAATGACTACCCACCCCATAAATGAATAAACTTCAAGAAGTACATTTTATGTGGTTAACAATAGAATCTATCAAAGGTTATTTCCCCTTTGAAAACTAAGTTGTTTCTCACCATCCAAATAATCCAACACACTGCTAGCTAAATGATGGGTTTTTTTTCGTACCCCCCATTATACCTGATACCCCCCCCCCCCCAAATTGACCAAGCGGACGAAATTACCCTTGAAATTAAAAAAAAATTCGAATTTACGCCAAAATGAGATAAATTCGGAGCCCAAATTTTTTGGATTTCCGGATTTACCTCATTTTGGTGTATTTCCGGAACGTTAAATGTGTTTCGGATTTACACTAAAATAAGGTAAATCCAGAAATTCAAAAAATTTAAGTTCCGAATTTATCTCATTTTGGCATAAATCAGGAAAACCCAAAAAGTTATGTTTTCAAACTTTCCAGAAATACGTCAAAAATAGGTATTGAAAATACCCTTTGGTAAAATGGGGGGGGGGGGGGGGGGGGGGCGTTAAAAAAACCCCAAGTGATGTGTTTTGTCTTGGAGCCTTAGAGCCTGTGAATTCTGAACTGAAACCAATAAAATGATCCATAATGCACGCGCACAGGACTAACTCGATCCGAAGCCAATCTCCAATTGCTTTCCAAATTTGTTTAGGCACAACACAATCAACCAACAGATGAAATAACTCTTCACTAGTTTGCTTTTAAAAAGGGCACAACAAAGCTTCACCGGATTCAATAACATGACGTTTGACCAACAATTCTCGAGTAGGGATGATGGCATTAGAAAAAACTCTCCAATAAGTAGAAAGTCACATTGCTTCATAGTCATACACTCATCATACCCACACGACTACAATGACCGATTAAGTCACAATGTCAATCGTCTAGACACAGAGGACCGTGAACTTCTATTATAGGGGCCGGTCATCATTAGAATTGCTATGAAACCCATAATTCACTATCCCACCCTAGCGATTTCCCTTTTATATAGATTAATCTTCTAATACATTCACAATTTGTTAAAATTTGGTGAACAATTAAGTTTAACTTACTGAAGGTTGAAAGCATGCAACATGCATTCTAGACCAAAACAAAAAGATAAAGACTGCATAATATATTAATATCAAACAGACCCCTTATTATCCCTCAAGTCGGTCACAATTTAATGGATCGACCAACATTTTTAGTCTGAATCCTTATCTGATCAATAACAAGTCAGAGAATAAAGATAAAGATTATATTTACAAGTCCATAAACCTCAACATTGTCTCAAGTCAATTCGTAGTGGAACTCAACTTTACATAGACAAAAAGAGTTATTGATAACCATCATCATAACTTAAAGCAACTACAGGCCCATTGCCTTTATTGATTTAAGATATTCAGCACATCTGAGAATCACATAAGCCCACATTCACCACATCGACGTTGTATTTTGTTTAGACTTTAGAGCTGCATGACGCACAAGTTGGTTAACTGCATCCCTAAACTTATAATAGTCATCAACTTTGTTATACACTTGATGAGAAATTCTAGCATATCCAGTTACAGATCCAACTTCCCCTTCTTCAGGCTTCCGAAAATAAATAGGAACTTCAACCCCAAAACGATCCCTCAAAAGTGTTCTGAGATTAATAGCATCAGAATCATTGGTAATCCCCAATGAAGGAGGCAAACCCACCATAACCATGCTAGCACTCATGTGAGAAGGACACCCAAGATGTGTCTCCCACGCTTCCACCAACATCTCACCCATCTCAACAACTCTTTCATGATTTCTCTTCTTAATTCCCTCAATCCCACCTTCAAATCTATTCACAAATTCCATAACTGTTGGAACTACCAACTGGGCACTGTAATCCCTATTCCCAATCCATGAACTTTCCACCGCTAATCCTTTCCCGTATTCGTGAGACACAACCGGGTGGTGTAAGTCAACGGAATTAGTTGACTTTCGAGTGTAGAGAAAAGCAATAGAAGGAGGGCAAAAGAACCACTTGTGTAAATTGCTCGTGTAAAAATCAGCTCCAATTTCCTGCATATCAACGCGCGTGCATCCAATTGCGTGAGCCGCGTCTACGAAAACCTTCTCAATACCTTCCTCCCTGCAAATCTTAACTAACTCCTTAACTGGAATAACCACGTTTGGCATCGAAGTTACGTGATCGATAACCGCTAATCTAACGGTACTACCTTCGATCTTTCCTTTCTCCAGCGCGTTGCGGAATTCCGTGACGATGTCGTTTTCAGAGGTGACGGGGAAGGGAAGGGGAACTTCGATGACTCTACCTCCGGCGCGTATTACGTAGGCTTCGATGGCTTTTTTGACGGAGCCGTAGGCGTAGTGGAGCATAACGACGGCGTCTCCTTTCTGGAAGCGTCCTTCGTGGAAGGCCCATGACGCTTGTTGGAGGACGGTGGCGGTGGCAGTGGAGACGTTGTCGACGATGGAGATCTCGTCGACGTGTTGGGCGTTGACTAGTTCTTTGATGATGGTTCGTGAATGGAGGATTCCCTTTTTGAGGTCGTTGAAGTAGAAGCGATCAGGTTGTTGAAGGAACTTCAGCTGCCAGTGACGCTGTGCGGTGAGAACGGAGGCTGGACAGCATCCGAAGGCACCGTTGTTGAGGCGTGCCACGGTGGGGTCGTGGTGGGAGAATTCAGATTGAATCTCGCTATCAGTGATGATGGCGGAGGAACAGAGTTTGGGTTTCTTCGAAACGTCGCCGTTTAGGTGATTTTGAGGGTTTTCCATCGAAGTACTGTTATGAGAATGTGGTGATAATCTTTCCTTTCGGTTTTACCAGTACACTCAAAATAAGAGTGAGTTGGGGAATATAGAAAATTAGAAATGATGACGGAAGAACCAACCAACCAACAAGGCCTTTGTTTAATAATTAAGTAACTAAGGATGCTTTCTTATTCGTCTCTGCATTTTCCCTTCACACAAATAGCGTCGGTATATTGCCACCCATTTGCCATCTTTTATTCTTTCTTTCCTCGTATTTGATGTTGTCTCAAGCTCCACTGAACTCACACCACGAGTGCCTCTTTTTTGTCCTTCAGTGGTTATTTGTTGATTGTTCAGTTCTACAGGTTTACTAGTATATTATAATTATGACATGAGGATATTGGTATTAATATTAATATTAATTAATATATTTAAAAGTACTTATGAAATTATTTTATAATTTATTTACAAGTTATTCTCAATTTATTTTAATAGATTCATTGGTTTATGAATAAGTACTACATTAATCCTCCTAAAATAATTAATCCAATAAATACTCAGCTTAGCTGCTTAACCAAATATCCGTCACTTCCTGTAGGTTTGAGGAAATGGAATAAGAACAGCATCACAACAGTGGGTCATTTCCATTCCAATGAAGTAAACGTGAACCATTAATGTCCCAAGCATTTCATCTGAAGATTTATTTTGTGTAGTAATACGTCTCAAGTATCTTATTTGCCAGAGAGTTGAGTTCTGTAGATTAGTTATTGGGTTTGTGAGAATAATATTCCATAATACTTTTGAAAGAATGAAATCTGGGTAGTGTGAGAATCTGAGGTAACAATCTACATGATAACGATGGGTTCACATAAGGTCCATAAATATGATGATGAAATTATCCTAATTTTCCATTTGTGATGACATAAAAGAACATTTATACCATAAAACTTACAGATGAAAGATATCCCAAACCTGACTCATGTAGTCATGAAATGACAAAGTTACAAGAGTAATAGGACTATTCTAGCAAACACCTCACTCAAAATTTAACATTTTCCTCTTTCTGTACGTGGAGGAAGAAAGGGAGTTACTATCGGTGCTACTTTTTAATGTCGTAAGCAGCTATATTCTGGGGCTCACATTCAGGACTAAACAAACGAACCAGCAAAGCCGTGCTTGAGCTAACAGTTACAGCTCCACATGCTGCCCATCGAAGACTCCTAGGAATTGTAATTCGAGGACCTGCATAACCAACAAGCACAAGATCGATTAATTGTTTATGAAAGACTGAGAGCCTGTGAACAATGAGCTGTGATAAAAAATTTATTAAAAGAGAAGGCAAAGTGTAAATATATGATCATTGCAAGCAAAAGTAAAAAGCACGACTCACAATGTACTATGTATATTTGACATATAGCAAAGATAAGGTTTGAAGGGAAAAAGGTAAATGCTATTTGGAACTTCAGCAAAAACATTTTAAGAGTGAAGCTCCGTCATACAAGACACACATTATCCTTTGTTCTGGTTAAGAAACAAGCTTGAGATGGTAAACTTCAGAGAGAGGGAACACACTTGAGTTTGGTCAAATTTGGATAAGTTTTTAATTTATATGAGTATGTCAATTAAAATAAGCCACAAAAAAGTCTTTATAAGCTTATAGATGTTTGCTAGATATCTTGGATACGAGATAGCTAACGAAAGGGGGATGGTAGCCCCTGTAGTTTTATTAATCACAAAAGAAAGTTTGGTACACGGGAGAGACTACTCTCCTACGTGGCGAATACACCACAATAATGGCAGATACGCCAATCTAAAACTCTGATTATGCAAAAGATGATTTCAAAGGGAGTGGAAGCCTTTATTTATAGGCTTCCTATACAAGGGATAAAAGGGATAGGATTATTAACCTTCCTAACCAACAAAACTAACTCCCCGGATCATAAGCCTTCTTAACAAACATAACTAACTCCCCTAACAACCTTTAACTACTTTAGTCACCCTTTATTACACTTTTACATATCCTAACAATACACCCCTCCCCAAAACAACCTTGTCTTCAGGGTTGAGTTTGTCTTGTTCAATGGTCGATGGGAGCAAAATTCTCCCTAGGATCCCATTGTTGAGAGCTTGAGGCCCCAACTTTAACTCCAACCAGCTTTACATTCCATTTTGCTGCACTTCCATGCTGTAGTAGCCAGCCCACAATTGTTGTCAATAACAATACATCTTTCCCAAACACCTTAGAGACAAGTCCAACTTGGTAACAAAATTGATAAACACTTTGATCACCAAATACATGGGCTGCAGAAACATGAACACAGCCATGTGAATTTTGAACTAGGCTTCTTAGAACACTCAGGTGTGAGTCGGGGTCTGGTGGCTCTGGTGGTGCAGCTCAATCAGCCTGCGTGAAAACAAGAACTTTGTCTCTGTTGATGACCCATTCATTGAAGAAAATGAGCCCATTGGCTGGGGAGGTGTAACTAGAATCTCCATTGTGGGCTTTGATTCTTGTTTCTTGGCTTTCGTCTTCATGTCAACCAGCTTTGGGTTTTGGAAATAAGTTTCTGGTGCATCTGCAGCTTCCACTTCTATGTTGACTGCAACCGAGCTTTGAGTTATTTGAGTCTTCTTGGCCTCCAAAGTAGATTCGTGCCTGACAGCAAAGTTTCTTGATTTTCCAGCGTTGTTTCCACCTGCAAATTAGATTTCAATATGATCCCATCACCCATTTTTCTTGCCCAAGAATCAGATTCTTGGTGGCTGTCTCCTTAAAAATATTTTTCTATTGCTGTGACAAGGTCTTCTTTGGAGAAGGTTGTGCCTCCAACTTGTTGGACACACCATGTAGCATATTTACCCCTTGACCCATCAAACCTGTTGGATATGCCAATTCCTTTGACACTCTTCTTGACCACAGGGGTTGTAGCCTCTCTTTCTTGGTCCTTCCTCTTCTCTTATTTTACCATTTCACCAAGAATTTGTTTGTAGGTTTTGTATCCTTCTATTGCTGCTCCCTCTGTCGTACAGCCACTAGTTCGCCCTCCAAAGCTTCTGATATGAGCAAGGTGTAGCCGTTCCTTTCTCCTAACCTTCTGGACTGCAAAAAATTTCTCAGCCCTATTCAACCACCCAAAAGGATCCTTACCCTCAGAAACTGGTAGTTCCACTTTCTTTAACCAAAAGCGCGGAATTTAGCGCTTTTCCCCATCGTCATCTTTGTTTGAGGACCCGTTTTCAGATTCTACCCCGTTCTTGATTTAAGCTCTGGTTAAGAGGTTGAGGAGGGTATTTTCTTGAGTTCTTGCAAGATTTCTGCCATACTGTTCTTCATTTGTGCCACATTATATTTCAATTCTTGCATTCCTCCATCTACTTGCTGGCCCACTTCTCCATTGCGTCACACGTGTTTCCATGGCACGTACCATGGCTAAAACGCATCCGGCAAGTCGGACCACTTTTAGGAACCAAAGAATGGAATAGGAAAAGAATATTGTTTATTGAGAAAGAATAAGAGAGGTTATCTCCAAAATGATACACGAGAGAATACTCTCCTTCAACGGCGAATACACTCCAATGGTGAGTACACCACTCAAAATACAAAATGTCTAAAAGATAGATTTCAAAGGGAGTGGAAGCTTTTATTTATAGGCTTCCTATACAAGGGATAAAAGGGATAGGATAGGATCATTAGCCTTCCTAACAAACATAACCAACTCTCCTAACAAACATAACTAACTCCCCTAGGATCATTAACCTTCCTAACAAAAACAACTAACTCCCCTAACAACCTTTAACTACTTTGGTTATCCTTTATTACACATTTACATATCCTAACAATGTTTCTGGGAGAAGTTAAATGAGAGCGCTATTGAAAACATTTAAATGCAGAAGTTAATTTCAACTTATAAAAAATGCGATCATGGAAAATCAGTAGAACAGAAATGCATTGTAGAACAGAAAAAGTAGAACAAACCATAGTGCAGTCGGCAAAGGACCCAAAATCCTAATGCTCCACCAACACTAAAGATCCCAGCTGTGTGTCTCATAAGTCTAGAGCACGGTTTGCAATCAGACCTCATGACATCGCCATCAGAATAGCCTAAGAAACGCCTCAGCGACATCCTATTTTGTTACCTGATACAACAATTCATACTTGTACCTTAAACATTAAATGAGACATTTCATCGAACACTTAGAAGGCATGTGAGAAATAGAACGAACTGAACATAATAACGAATCGTAGCAAGCGCGTAAAACCATAAAGTATATACCTCGTTAGCTAGACGGATGGTATCGAGTGTTTGTGAAGAACACAATATCTCACCCCGCTGTGTCAAGGTCGCTACCACCAGGTAGGTACGAAGCGATTTTGTATTTTCGCCACTACGGGTTTGAGAAACAAGCAAAAACAGATTCTTTTCACTCTCTTGAAGAAAAAATAAAAGTAAAATAGGGATAAATTATGAGAAATGGATTCTCTAAGTTGATGCTGGAAAAGTCACCTAACTTTAGGTGATTTAGGCATAAAAAAGAGAGAAATAGAAAATATGAGAGAGAAAATAAGACATCAAATATATAGAGACAAAGACGAGTGTCTTTTACCAATAAGGGGTTGATTCAAGTGGTAATTAAGTTTGGACCTCATCCTAATGTATCAGGTTCGAATCTTGAGTGTGGCAAAAGAGAACTACACGGACCGACAAAGTTGGGTTCATCGACAAAACTGATGGAAACTGTGCGTCAATAACATGGTAACCAAAAAAGACGAGCGTCTTTTCCCGCTCTCAAGGTAGAGAGAGAATCCATATCCCAAAATATGACCATATTGAACCCAAAATAATTGTTTTAAACAACCCCTTTGTATTTTTTGTGCATAGTCGGGAACACTTTAATACCTAAAATACCAAAACTACTCTTATTCCTACCCCTTCCTAACTCACACACCCTCTCAAATCACACTTCATCGTCAAGCACTCAAGGACCCCCCCAACCCACCATGGCAAAACCCCATCTCTACCGCGACAACCACTGCAAATGTAGAGTAACACCGTATCGCCCAACCCAATAGGTCATTGCCGAAAACTAACTTTCTCGAATACCTTAGACTTGCTTTTTTTCCTTTAGTTTATACGTTCGGAAATTAAGATTCCAAAAGTGTAATTCAATTAACATCCGAAATTTTTATTTCTTGAGGCCTAATTTCCGAACTGCAACTAAAATACACTTCCAAAACCTTAATTTTTGGATGTGAATACTCTAAATGAGAAAAAAAGATGAAAACCCAACACTTCGCGACACGTGATCCAGAAACTTAATTTTCGAAAATAACTACACATGTTATTTGGAGCTCTGATGGGCTCATGCTGCAGGTTGTGGAGTAGAGAGACAATGGCGCGAGGATGATTCCATGAGTGGGGTGGGCATCAATGGTTTAAAGTGGGGTTGAGATGGGTTGTTTGGGTGTATGAGTGTGTTTTGGAAAGAAGGGGTGCATGGGTAAGGGATACGTAAGTCTCTTTTGGGTTTTTCTTATTAATTAATGAGGTTGAAAGGGGGTGGGGGTGGGGCTGGGGGAGGGGAGGGGGATGAAGTGGGGTGGGAGGTGAAATGCCCCTAAAATATTGTAAGGAAAGATAAGTCCACAATTGGCCCTCATCTCAGCTCCTCATCTGCGCCACCACCTCCATCTCAGCTCCTCATCTTCGCCACTCTTCTATAAGGCCTTTTTCGCTCTCTCTCTCTCTCCCCCTCCCTCCCTCCATATAGGAATTTGGTCTCTGTCCTCCCTTTCTCCTACCATTGTTTGAGGTAAATATGGACTCTTAAATTTGATCTCTGGCCTTATTCTGACTCTTAAATTTTAATTTCATCATTTTGTCATCGGCTATTTTACTTTTACCATGAATAACAATTATTATAATTTATAGGACATGACACTTTATAAATTTAAATTAGATATCTCAAATAAATATGTAACTTATTAAGTTAAATAATTAAAATAAATATTTAGCAAATTTAATTAAATAGTTAAAATAAATACTACAGGTAAAAAAAATACTAAGTCAACTAAATTAAAAAATTAAATCAAACACATAGGAGTGTTTTTGCCATTTTAAAACTAGTATTCGTTCTCTTTTATCTCTTCCCTCACGTCAAAGAAATAACAGGAATCAAACTCTGGACCCCTCAGTCACTAATAAACTCGCTAACCATTCGAGCACGGCCTCGATTGTTTTATAATATTCATTCAATTATATATAATATAACGTTGAGTACAAAATATGTGTATATACTAATTTTTTTAAAAAAAATTGGGGGTACCGTGGCATCCCCAGCTCCCACTAAGGTCCACCGCTGCGAACAACCACAGTAGAAGCCACACCAACCGCCCTCCAACTAGCTTGTGTTGTACTGCAGTGCACAAATAGGTGCAAAGGTGTTTATGCATTTTCATTACACCATGGGCATACACACTTGGCACCGGAACACCATGCAAGAATAGAGCGAGTTGGAATACAATTTTTGCACAACCTCCATAGAATTTTTTTGACCTTTAGTGGTGGGTCCAATTTCCACAACACTCTCCAATTACCATCAACTTTTTTAGGATATTTTGCATAATCAAATGGTAAGCACTAGGGGTGTTCAATGGTTCGGGTAAATCCGAACCAACCCAAACCGAAGCGTTTGATTCGGATAATTTTTTGTGATCGGATGAAATCCGAACCAACCCGTCAAAATCCGTACTAGTTCGGTTCGGATAACGGATTTAAAAAAATAAATCCGATCCAAACTGTCAACCTGAAGGTAGTGAGCTAGTGCATTAGTCACTGACTATTTGTCTTCTTTTACTCTTATTCTAGACTTCTTCTCTGGTTCAACACCAATTCACGCATTCCATCATCCATTCTAATATTTCCAAGGCTTCTCACTTCTTTAGATATTGTTATGGTGAGTCTTTTGACCATATACACCCCCTTCTTTCACATCTATTCGCACCACACAAAGGCCCAATATCAAAGGGCCCAATCCAAACATCAAGGGCTCAGATCGAATCGCAAGATCGGACGGTCCTAATTCGTTGAGACAAACCCCACCACACTCTATAAATACAACATTCATTGCCTCATTAATGGTAAGCATTCTCACATTTATTACTTTGCTAAGACTACTCCACTGACTTTAGCATCGGAGTGACTTTGCAGGTACAACACCAGCTAGGATCGGATACGGTCATTGACTAAGGACATCAACCACTAACTACCTCGGACCACCCTTCAAGGTCGGAAGTACAGTGCAGAACATTGGCGACCACAGTGGGAGGTCTCAAACCAAGATCTTCTCCCCTCACCTTGATCAATGACGACTCGAAATCTTCGTTCGAAGGCAAACAGCCTCGCGGCAGGTATCTCCCCCGAGCCGATCCTGAGACCGGTCATCCCTCACTTGGCCGAACCTCAGCCAACCCCGGAAGGATTCGTACAAAACCTTCCAGACTCCACTCAAGCACAAGTTCAAAATCAAATTCCGAACTTTGTTTTGGTCACCGGAAGCTCCGCAAGGAACCATGTACCTCCTCAAACTCCACTTTCTGTCCCGGCCGATGCTGTCCAACAGCTCGTCCTACTGCTGAACCGACATGAAGCGGCAAACCAAGAGAGGAGTTACCGATTTACGGATCTTGAAGGACAGGTGGCGAAGCTCCGGGCCCGGAATATTCCGGATCAGGTCTCACCCGACCCGGATTCCCCCGAAAGAAGAAATCCGGCCCGAAAGCGCCACCGATCTCCACCCAGAAGACGACATTACCATCGCTCTCCTCCTCATCGGCTCGGAAGAAATGTTTCCCGTTCGCCTCCAATCGGAGTGTACGTCGGAAGGGAAGAGGCTGATTATTCACCCCGAGTTCATTCTTCTCTGGCATCCTCTTCTCCTATGCAACGATCGAGGAGTAGAGAATATTCACCTCGAGGATATCGCCTCCATGACCGCATGTACCCGCACCATCGGTACCGATCTCCGCCACGGGCTCAAACGACCAAGCGCAAAGGCCCTTTTACGGAAAAGATCGACCGCTACCCGGTACCCAGATATCTCGAAAAACCACCAGAAGGCTTGAAGACCTATGACGGGACAGACGACCCTGACAAACATTTAAGTTATTTTGACACAGTAATGCAGTGTCGGAACGTTCCCGTAGAAATGAAATGCCGAATTTTCCCCCTAACGTTGGAAAAAATAGACTCAGAATGGTTTGAGACCCTCAAATCAAACACAATCTCCTCCTGGGACCACCTGGCCAAATTATTCTCAGCTAATTTTTCCCATTCCAAAAGCAAACCAAAAAACAAAAATGTCTTAGCGTCCATCATCCAAGAGAACTCCGAATCTTTAAGACAATATATAGAAAGATTTAACAATGAAGCAGTTCAAGTTCGAACCTCGATGATGCCTTCCGAGTTTACTTCATGGGGATGGGGTTGCGCCCCGGAAGCCCATTCAAAAAACACATAAACACATGGGAGCCAGAGAACCTCCAAGATTTCCTCCAGCTATCCCAATGCTTTATCAATGAAAAAGAAAGCGCCATGACCGGTAAAAAACCACCACTAACCGAACCATCTAGACCCCAAAATGAAAGAGATCAAAAGAACGACGGCCGAGGCAACAGGGACCCCCGACCTCGGAACCGTCATCAATTTTATACCGAGCTCAATGTCACTCAGGCTCAACTTTTAGGTGAATGCTGGAACACGGAATTTAGAGACGAAAAATTCCCAAAACCACTCACCCACAGACTAGGCCAACGTTCTAATAAATACTGTCGATATCATCGGAGTAACGGTCACGACACCAACCACTACAATGCCATGAAGGATGACATTGAGGATATGATTAAAAGGGGAAAACTAGACAGCTATGTAAACAAACCTGGGCGTCAAGCTGGCGAGATTAAAGATGAACGGGAACAGGAACCCAAAGTAAGGGGGAAAATCAAAGCTGAATCCGACGACGAAGAACTTGATTCGAGGAAATCAAAAGGACTGTCCGTAATGATGATGATCGCACAAGGTTTTGCCCACGAAGAATCCGGGAAAACAATGAAACGAAAATGGAAAGAGTTACTCAATATAGCCTCCACCTCGGTCGCACAAACACCTTCAAACCGACCTCCTTTGTCTTTTAGAGATGAAGACCTTCTAGATGGGAAGCCCAACAAACACGTACCACTCCTTGTCACGGCGGTAATCGCCAATAAGGAGATTAGACGGATTTTGGTCGATCAGGAAAGTTCTTCAGACATCATCTTTCTCGACCTCGTGGAAAGAATGGGAATCGATAAATAAGACATCGCTCCTTACCGAGGATCCGCACTATCAGGATTCAATGGATCTCGGACTAAACCTCTTGGACACATGGAACTGATGGTTTCCTACGGTGAAGAACCCTTGGTAAGGATTATCAAAACAAAGTTCCTCATCCTACCGTGTGAATCAATCTACAACTGTATCATTGGAAGACCGACTTTGGGAAGGCTCGGAGCAGTAACTAGGGGTGTTCGCGGTGCGGTTTGGTTCGGTTTTGAGACAAAAAGTGAACCGAACCGCAAGGTAAAATTACATGCGGTTTGGTTTGGTTCGGTTGGCTTCCTAAAATAAAACCGAACCAAACCAAACCAAACCAATGCGGTTTGAATTGGTTCGGTTTTTTCCAAGACAAAACATAATTTAAAACAAAGTTAAAATTAAGTAACATAAAAAATGGCTAACATAAATCTTTAAGAAAAAATTTACTCAAATATATGTAGTTAATAAATTACTTTATTTTAATTCTTTTAAGATAGCTAAGACAATGTTTAAAAGAATTTGAATTAAATATTTTATTGTAATTTTAAAATATAGCATAACAATATGGATTGTTTGTAAGTGAGTCAAAGAATTAATTAGATTTGGGTTAGCAAGTGAGTGAGAGTTGGGCTTTAGTTGCATTTGGGCTAGTAAGTTAGTAAGGAATGATGTAATTCAACAAGCTTTAGTGTTACTTGCGGTTTGGTTTGGTTTGGTTCGGTTTTTGAAATCAAAACCGCGAACCGAACCGAACCGCGCGGTGCATTGAAAAAAAGAACCGAACAAAACCGATTAGAAGCGGTTTTTTGCGGTTTTCGGTTTGGTTCGGTTCGGTTTGCGGTTTTTCAATTGGTTTGGTTCGGTTTTGAACACCCCTAGCAGTAACCTCCACCACTCACTTAAAAATAAAATTCCACTCCCTCTGCAACAAGGTGATCACCTTAAACTCGGATCTTGAATCCGCCTCAAGATGTTTCTTCCTGTGGACAAAAGCAGAAAAAAAGACTCAAGATAAGGAAGGGATTCCACCTGCGATAACCAAAAAAGAAGAAGTTACAAGAAGATCCGCCGAAATCAACTTAACTGATTTGGATGCAAGATACGACCCAGACAACTCGGAAGAGGAAGATGATGATGAGTTGGCCAAAGAACTCAAAGAGAAAATGAGAAGACTCGAGCCTGATGGGGAATCCATCGAAGTACAGCTCAAAGACGACCTTACTAGAACAGTAAAAATTGGAGCGGACCTATCCGAAGAGGTAAAAATCAAACTCACTCAGTGTTTAAAAGATCATGCTGATCTTTTTGCTTGGTCGGCAAAAGACATGCCCGAAATCCCGCCAGAAGTTGTATGTCACCAGCTCGCCGTTAATCCGGAAGCAAAATGGTTCGCCCAAAGGAGACGAGCGCAGAGTGGAGAGAAGGCCATGGCCGCCGCAAAAACTGTTGAAGATTTGATCAAAACGAACTTCATAATAGAGGTCAAATACACAACTTGGTTGTCAAACCCAGTACTAGTTAAAAAGAGCAACGGTAAATGGCGTATGTGCATCGATTATACCGACCTAAACAAAGCCTGTCCGAAAGACGCCTTTCCTGTCCCAAGTATTGATCGCCTCATCGATAATGCCTCGGGTTTTCGCCTACTTTCTTTTATGGACGCATATTCCGGTTACAATCAGATCGCAATGTTTCCTCCCGATCAAGAAAATACTGCATTTATGACGGACCAAGGTAACTTCGCCTACCGAGTTATGCCCTTCGGTTTAAAAAACGCCGGCACCACTTATCAGAGAATGATGAACAAAGTATTCCAAAGACAGATAGGCAAGACCGTTGAAGTCTATCTTGACGACATGATTACAAAAAGTGAATAGGAAAACACCCACGTAAAAGACCTTCGAGAAATTTTCGCAGAAATCAGGAAAAATAGCATGAGACTAAATCCGGAAAAATGCACTTTTGGTGTCCGAGCTGGAAAGTTACCCGGTTTCTACTTAACAGAGAGGGGAATTGAAGCAAACCCTGACAAATGTCGATCCGTGACTGAAATGCGAACTCCGACTTCCAAAAAAGAGGTCCAAAAACTCAGCGGTATGATCGCCGCTTTATCCCGATTCCTATCAAATGCAGCATTTAAATCTCTCCCATTATTCAAACTTTTGAAAAAAGAAAAGGAGGAGGGAGAAGGAGAATTCAACTGGACAAACGAGCAAGACGAAGCCTTGCAACAACTTAAAAAAGCGCTTTCAGAACCGCCCATCCTAACTCGCCCATGCGAGGGAGAAACTCTATACTTATACCTATCAATCTCGGAGAAAGCTTTAGGCGCCGTACTCATCCGGGAAACACAGACCGGTCAAAGTCCCATTTACTTTGTAAGCAAAGCTCTCCAGGGACCCGAATGCAGGTATCAGCAAATAGAAAAGATCGCCCTCGCCTTAGTCGTCGCAGCTCGACGCCTCCGACCATATTTTGTGGCTCACCAGATAGTCGTACGCACCAACTATCCAATAAGGCAGATTCTACACCGACCCGACCTTGCCGGAAGAATGATAAATGGGCAGTAGAGCTCTCCGAGTTTGGAATCAAGTACGAGTCTCGTACGACAATGAAGGCCCAAGTCCTAGCAGATTTTGTAGCAGAAATGATTCCCGCTGATCCTGTTAACGACATCTGGACTTTACACATTGATGGGTCTTCCAACACCAAAGGAAGCGGCGCAGGTTTAATGTTGGAAACTCGGGTAAAGTGATCATTGAAGTCTCCCTTACCTTCGTTTTCCAAACAACTAACAATCAAGCAGAATACGAGGCTTGCATCGCAGGTCTAGGATTGGCAATTGACCTACGAGTCACTCAGGTCAATCTCTACACAGATTCACTCTTGGTCGTTTCACAAATAAACAATCAATTTGAGACCAAGGATCCGGCCCTGCAGAAATACCAACTTCGAATACAAGAGTTACTCGCACAATTCAAAACAGCCGAGGTAAAGCACGTCCCCAGATCCGAGAATCAGAGGGCGGATATCCTATCAAAACTCGCCAACACCAAGGTCCCCGGTAATCACCGGACGATCATCCAAGAATTACTCAGAAGACCTAGTATCTCTCTTGATCCGACTTGTATTTCTACAATTTGTTCCATTGAGGAGAGCCAAAGTTGGATCACTCCAATATTGGAGTACATCAAAACAGTAATCGAGCCTCTAGACTCGGCTGAAGCGAAAATCGTCAGAAGAAAAGCCTCGGCCTTCTCAGTCATACATAACACGTTATACAGAAGGAGCCTCTCCTCACCATTATTAAAATGCATCGAAGGGGAGCAAGTGCATTCTGTCCTAGTCGAAATTCATGAAGGAATATGTGGACAACATCTTGGCGCCCGTTCCCTAGCTCGAAAGGCCCTACGCACAGGATATTATTGGCCGACCATGGAAGGCGATGCTAAGAACCACGTAAAGAAGTGCAAAAAATGCCAAATCCACGCCAATGTTTACATCGCCCCACCAATCAAACTCCGAAGTCTATCCTCGACATGATCCTTTGCACAATAGGGAATAGATCTCGTAGGTCCATTCTCAACTGCTCCAGGCCAAAACAAATTTCTCATAGTGGCAGTTGATTATTTTACCAAATGGATTGAAGCAGAGCCCTTAGCCACCATCACTGCAAGGAACTGCATAAGAATTTTCAAAAAGAACATCATGAGTAGATTCGGGATCCCCGAAATAGTTATTACTGATAATGGAACTCAGTTCGCCGATAAAGGTTTTAGGAAAATGATGTCCGACTTTAAAATCAAGCATCGTTTCACGTCAGTAAAGCACCCGCAAACCAACGGTCAAGTAGAAGCAGCTAACAAGATACTCCTTAATGGTTTGAGAAAACGACTGGACGACGCCAAAGGAAACTGGGTAGAAGAACTCCCATATGTTCTCTGGGCTTACAGGACCACCCCTCAAAGCTCTATGGGAGAAACGCCGTTCCGGCTCTCTTATGGCAGCGAGGCGGTCATCCCAGTGGAAGTCGGCGAGTTAAGTTGGAGAGCAACGAATCCCAAAACTCCTACGAAAAACTACCAAGCTTTGAAAGAAGACCTCATCTCATCGACGAAGTTCGAGGACAAGCCACTCTTCGAGAAGCCATCATCAAACAAAGAGTTGCGACCCGATACAATGCCAAGGTCGTCCCCAGAGATTTTGAATTCGGCGACTTAGTCTTTCGAAGAGCCAACATGGGTTTGAAAAATGCTTCACAGGGAAAGTTAGCGCCCAATTGGGAAGGACCTTACCGTGTTAAAAGTAAGACCGGTACAGGGGCTTTCAAATTGGAAACACTTGGCAGAAAGGAGATCCTCCGAACTTGGAACGCCACAAAGTTAAAGAGCTATTACATTTAAGGACACGACTGTTTTGCGTGTGCCAATTTCGTGTAACGGTAGTTCCTACCACTATAAATCTACGAACTCCTTCAGAATAACTACTTAGACCGATCTTACGAGATCTCCATACGTGACCAAAGCAGTCACAACCCTTTTTGGGCGAGTTCAATCCGGGCCGAGTCCTGGTAAACTGCCCCAAAGGTTCGAAAGGTCCTTTAAGGATTTTTCCTTAAATCGATCATTGGCCTTAGTAGCCAAGAACCCTAATGGACGAGTTAAATCTGGGCCGAGTCCTTGTAAACTGTCCTTAGGCCAGATCTTACAAGATCTCCATACGTGACCAAAGCAGTCACAACCCTTAGGGGCGAGTTCAATCCGGGCCGAGTTCTGGTAAACTGCCCCAAAGGTTCGAAAGGTCCTTTAAGGATTTTTCCTTAAATCGATCATTGGCCTTAGTAGCCAAGAACCCTAATGGACGAGTTAAATCTGGGCCGAGTCCTGGTAAACTGTCCTTAGGCCCGATCTTACGAGATTTCTCAACAGGTCTTCTCTAATCGTTTGAGAGCTCCTCTCAAACCTTTTTAATACCTACGTTCCACACTTATCTTTTTGATCTTATCAAAAATTATAAGGTACGAACTTATCTTTTTGATCTTATCAAAAATTATAAGCAGGTCAAGACTATGGAAAATGACAATTACGGCGACGAGAAGATAAGCCATTCAAGGAATCAAGTTTACATAAAGAAAATTAAATTCATTACAACCATCTCGGATACGGCCGAGGCCTCAAGTTTTATAAATAAAGACCAAAAACTAATACGACTTGACAAAGTTCCGAGCTTATACATGATTCTCTGTATAAACCCAGAACTCTTACAAAACTGGATCTGGAAATAAATCAAGCAGACTTGGGGTGAACCACGGTATTCACATTGGTCTTGATGTCGACTTTCAAAATCTGATCACCCTCAATCTCATGATCCACGTTCAAGACGGTCTTGTCAAAGGTAAGGGAAGGATACACAAGCGCGATCTGACTGAGTGCGAGATCAAAACCATCCCCCGCCATTTCAAGAGCAAGATCAGCTGCTGTCTGCGCTTCCTTCTTAGACTTCGCCAGTTCAGCACGGACTTGGGCGAGCTCTTTCTCCAAAGCCGCATGACGATCTTCCAGGGTTGAACTAGTCTCGGTTTTGTTCTCCTCAAATTTCTGCAAAGACTTTATCAGCTCTTGAATCCGACCCTCCAGCTTTCGTATTGTTTCCTCAATCTTCTTTTTCTCATCCTCAAGATCTCTGATCCGATCGTTCAGCTGCTTAATACGAGCGTTATCATCCTCGATTTGCATCTTGGCAAAATTATGAAACTTTTCAAGATCGTCCGCGTAAGCCTTCAGCGTCTTCAAGTCACTAAGAGTATTGCCAAGGACTTTGTTCTTTTCGGCCAACTCTCTCAGGGCATTAAACAGCTTAGCACGCTCGGTAGTTACCAACTCTGTAACGAGCAAAAATGAGCAAAAATTGAAGTCAAAAACATAGGTAACAATATAACAAATGAGCTATTAGAAGAACGACCTTACCTTCGTGACGACGTTCCAACTCTGCCTTCTGCAACTTGGTAACATCAGCCAAATGAACAAAAAGCTTCGCAGCTGCACTAACAGGATCGATTAAGTATTCCTCCATGTTTTTTTTCATAAAAGTCGCATCCACAGGAACAGGGGTTACTTTCTTAGAAGATTTATGCTACCTGGAAGACTTAGAATTGCCTTGCATCACCCCTTTCTTCTTTTTATCCTCGACTTGCCGGGCTACTTTTGTCTGCTTAGTAGAGGTTCCCTCATCAACTGGTTTTCTATTGCGGAATTGAAGATCGCGCCCAGGATCCTCCAGGTTTTCCTCATGGACGGTCTTGATGGGGGAAACATGAATGGTAGCACTAAGGTCAGGAACACTTTGCGGAACCCCTTGATTTGCAAACTCGCCTTCCACAGCACCCAGGTTCTGCAGCGCCATTCTTTTCATCATAGCAATCCTATTCCCTGCCATAGTATCTAAAAACAAAAAGCAACAGGATGGGTCAATATACTTAACAAAAGATAAAGTGAAGAAAGACAAATCATATCTTAAAATATTCCCCTACCTAGAACCCTCATAACCTTTGTTTTGGTGGCACACTTAACCATACGATCGGCAGGAATACGTCGGTATTTATGTTTTGTATAAGGAACTTGGGCGGAAATAAACAACAGTATATCTCTGGTCAGAATGTCGGCACGACACAGGTGAGACTCACCAATATGGTAGGATCCTGGAGATCGGTTATAATGTCCGAAACCCTAGCCTATAGGAAACTTGGTAGACTCCAAGGTACGCCCATCCTGGCCGAACTTCCCCACATGGTCAATTGCTTCACCATTAACTGGCTCCACGAAATAGAAGAGCTCTTTCCATCTTCCCTTCAGCGAATCTGAGTAAGCCCGGAAAATCTTAACATTCCCTTCATCACCTTTTTCATAATTCCTGTTTACCTCGAACAAATGAAAGAACAGGTCGGCTGACACTGGACGATCAAGCGCGAGGCACATCAATTCGAATGCTCGGAAAAATGCCCAACCGTTGGGATGAAGTTGTGATGGTGCCAAATCCAACCTCGCCAAGACAGTTTGTTGAAGGTTAGTAAAAGGAGGTCGGATGTGCATATCCGACACCAGCACATCATACATGACAAATTTCAAAGACCCTGGCCATGTCGCAACATGCTCATCCGATTTCATACCTTCAACGTTCCAAAGTCGACCCCGAATGGATAATTTGTTTACAATAACACTCATATCTCCAGCTTCATAAAGAGACTTGGTTTCGGTAACAAAAGATGCAACCCTGTTGAGAATACGAGGAACGTTCACATCATAAGGCATAGGAAGATCGATTCTTCCAGGACCGGTACTGGAGTAACCATCAGTCAAAGCAATAGAACGATCACCATGATCGGCATTTCCGTCCTTTCCAACCTCATCATTCCTTTCTTGCGGATAGTCCTGCCAATCCTCAGCTCCTTCGACGGATCTTTTGCCTTTATCAACCTCGGGCTCTGTGTGGCTTTCTTCCCCTGTCTCGGTAGTTGACCCGGAATCCGACTCTGAACCTTCCACCTCCTGGGTATTTGACGACCCTTGTTCATCATCGGATTGAGTTTTTTCAGAGGAATCCGACTCCACCATAACCACATCGGCCTGGTTATCCTTCGCGCCGACAATAACCACGTCCTCAGAAGATTGCTTTCCACCATCAGGTTCGTTAGTAATATCCTTAGGGGAACGACGATTGACCTCAAGATTGTCCTCCACTTGTTCGTTGTTTGGAGCAGAATCAGGATGGTCTCGGACTTCGGGAATAACGGGGGCGCCTTCAGAACGACGACCTTCAACACTCTCTCCTCCAGAAGCCATCACCTTTGCTAATCGCGGGGCTGCTGCGAAATTTGCCTACGGGTTTGTTCAGTAACTGCCAGTTTAAATACCTGCAGGAATGGGGGCATAGGGAAGTCAGGACTAACGACCTAACGGGTCCATGCCGAGTTTGAAACCCTGCCTGACGACCCCCACCCTGGAACGAATAAACAAATTGGGGCCGAGTACAACTTAAAAAGAGACGGGGACGAGACTGACTTGAGAAATAAAAAAGAACAGCAAAACAGTTAAACAAGAATTAGAACTAGCTTCGCCCAAAAGAAGAAGCTTTTGCCGATATTCTCTTGCGAAACTCAAGCACTTGAACCCACTGGAACGGAGAAACTCTAGCCACTATCTCCCAAATCAACAAACTCAAGATCAGCAATCAAGATCGGTATGCAGAGCAAATTGAAAATCAGGAGTAAATGGAGGGAGTTGAACCCCTATTTATAATGGGCCTCATAGAACTTGATTGGGCCTAAGTCGAATCGACGCATCCCATCAATAGTCTTCAAAGCACGCGCATGCCTACCAAAGCGTCACCATCATTAGCCACCATTGGGAAACGTGTTCTGACAGGTGCAATAAATACAATAGCGCGAAAAACCAAACGTCACTTTTAAAAATGTTACAACGGTCAAATCAATGTTACAAAGCGGGCTCATCTTCGGTAAATCTTTCATTGGTGAGTCCCTTGTTCATCAAACATCGGACAGTTAAGATCGCTTTCCCATCTCATCGCAACATCTGAAGAGTTACATCTCGTTTGGAGGTCGGTAAAAACACATCATAATCTCGTCAACAAGTCAAGATCGCCTCTAAGACGACCAGACTTGGGGGCAACTGTTATGGTGAGTCTTTTGACCATATACACCCCTTTCTTTCACATCTATTCGCACCACACAAAGGCCCAATATCAAAGGGCCCAATCCAAACATCAAGGGCTCAGATCGAATCGCAAGATCGGACGGTCCTAATTCGTTGAGACAAACCCCACCATACTCTATAAATACAACATTCATTGCCTCATTAATGGTAAGCATTCTCACATTTATTACTTTGCTAAGACTACTCCACTGACTTTAGCATCGGAGTGACTTTGCAGGTACAACACCAGCTAGGATCGGATACGGTCATTGACTAAGGACATCAACCACTAACTGCCTCGGACCACCCTTTAAGGTCGGAAGTACAGTGCACTTGGCATCCGTTCAACTCTTTGTAATGTATAAAATCAGTGCGATTATTCTTTTGCCAAAGCTTCTTCATGTATAATATATAAATAAAGGTTGATATTGTGATTATGTTTAAAAAAATTGACGTTAACAAGTGACCTGTGAACCCAATCCGAACCAACCTATCGAATATCGGATTGGTTTGGTTCGGATTCTATAGGAAAAAACTCAAAATCCAAACCAATCACATATAATTGGTTCGGGTAACGGATTTAGTTAAAATCCATCCAAACCAACCCGTTAACAGCCTAGTAAGCACTTCCGATGGAATGGTTCTCTCACCTCTCCAACTTGTGAGATAAAAGAAATTGGCATTTAAGGATTTACGCCTAACAAATTAACGACACTTATTTTCAGAGTTAAAAGAAAAAGACAGAGTGGGGTATCGTTTTTGTCATGGCAGATATTTAATACTTTCATTCATAATTAATATATAGAAAAATAGATTTGTGTATTTGATTGAAGCCAAGTATTACAATATAATAAGAGCCGGAAGAGTCCACTGTTTTTGGACAACCTTCCTTCTTTTGTCTTGAAGGCCTTCAAGTTCAACTGTCCGTCTACCCCACTTCACCTTTGCTCCTTCCTTACCAATACGTCAGGCTATCGGCAACACAACACAATCCGTAGTAGCTAAAGGTTTCTTCTTCTATCTTCTAATTTCTAATCTTCAATTTATAGAATGACATAGTTGATTTCTCTGCTTTCTTTTCATTTCTACTAGGTTTGACCTTCTACTATTTTTCCTCTGTTTCGGCTTTTATTTTCTACTTCTGAATTTTTTTATTCTTTATTTTATGACGATCATGTTGGATACAGTTCAGCCTTGTTGATTTCTCTAAATTTCCACATAATTTCATCTTAGTTGTAAGCATGCTTCATCTCCTATTTGGCCCTTTTGAATTTTGACGCATCTATTACAATATCCTGCATATGGATAACATGAATCTGTATGATATTATTAAAAGAAAAATGTTTATTTTTTATTATTTATATTTTCTATCGTTTGTTTTCCATGGTCTATATATGTACGGGTTAAACGAATTTAGGAATAACGAACTTTGAGGAGAAATAAGTAAACCAACTGGAAATAGAAACACAAGAACACAAGCAAATCACTCAAGATTCCACTTATTAGAAAGAAGTGATTTGGGATTCTAATAATCTCCCTAATAACGCTGATTGTGAACTTTGTAGATGAAGATCTTACTTTGTCCAAATCTTAGAAAGGTTTTGTTGTTGCTGAGGGCAACTTTATAATGTCCAAATAAACTACAAGGACTCCTTGTTTTATAATTGCTTCCTTTTATGTAAAATTGGGAATTTGGGACTATATCTTCCTCCTCTCACTTTCTTCTTATCCTGTGTAGCAGCTTTTTCCCAATGGGGAACAAGTATTTGTGGACCGTTTTATGTTTGTGGGTTTTATCATGCTCACTGCTTCCTTCTTTCTCCAATGGACTTGAGAGAATTAATTTGAAGAAGAGAACTCTAGATCTTGAAACTATTAAAGCTGCCAGAGTGGTAAGAGAAAAGCTAAGGTTAAGCAGACCTGTGTTGGGTGCATATGATCAGTATACCGGTAAACCTACCGATGATGGCATAGTACCTTTGAAGAATTATTTAGATGCTCAATATTACGGAGAGATTGGAATTGGGACACCCCCACAGACCTTCGATGTAATATTTGATACTGGTAGTTCCAACCTTTGGGTTCCATCTTCAAAGTGCTATTTATCTGTGAGTTCATCTTAACTTTTCATGTCTTCAATCGTCGTAAACATGTATATATCTGTGTGTGTGTGTCTTATTGACTGATGTTCATTTACAGCTTGCCTGCCTCACCCATAAGAAATACAAGTCAAAGAAATCCAAAACACATACCAAAAATGGTAATGCCGCGGCTTCTCATTATTCATACCCATTATAGTGGTAGACACAAACATGCACACTGTAAATTAGATAATACTCCATTTAATATGTTCAAATGTGCTTTTTTACTTGTCTATCAGGAACATCAGCTAAAATAAGATATGGATCTGGAGCAATATCTGGTTTTTTCAGTCAAGATAATGTCAAACTTGGTAATATTATTGTCAAGGATCAGGTAAATGCTTCTTTATCTACGAGTTCTACCTCAAGATAACCATGCGGCTGGCTATACAGCAAATCTCAAAGACTTCATTATCATTTTGTTCCTCAATTGTAGGATTTCATCGAGACTACCCGAGAAGGAAGTCTTTCCTTTGTTCTAGCAAAGTTTGATGGATTGCTTGGGCTTGGGTTTCAGGAGATCTCCGTTGAAAATGCTGTTCCAGTATGGTATGTTTCAACCCATTCCTTGTTATTTCATTTGCGTTTGACTCCATGTTAGAAATATGTATGTTGTGTGTTTTATCTCCTTTAATTCACTGATGCATTATACATCACAGGTACAATTTGGTGGAGCAAAATCTTGTAAGTGAGCCGATATTCTCTTTTTGGCTCAATGGGGATCCAACAGCAAAACAGGGCGGTGAGCTAGTTTTTGGGGGTGCAGATCCAAAGCACTTCAAAGGAAACCATACTTATGTTCCCGTCACTCAAAAAGGTTATTGGCAGGTTTGCAAAACAAAACTTAAGTTGATCAGGAATTCTTTTTAAATGAATAGTTTAATGCAGAAAAGCTTAATATGAATATACTCCTTTTCAGATTGAAATGGGAGATTTTTTCCTTGGAGGTCTCTCAACAGGTGATTTCATTGTTCTTCACAAAATAGGAATTTTTCTTTTAGGCAATTACTGAAAAATAAGGGACTGATTCGGTGTTTGAAAGGTTTTGAGATATTGTATAAGGAGAAAACTGAATTGTATTGTTTTCCTCCACTCTCATACTGCAGCGTTTTTCAAAGAAATGTGATCTGCGCCCAAGATGTATACTTTTCAGTCTTTTTTATAACAGTAGTGTGATTACAGTTTACAAAGTGCATCTGATTGCGGAATACGTTGGTTATTTTTAGGTGTTTGTGAAGGTGGCTGTGCTGCTATTGTGGATTCAGGAACATCCTTGCTTGCTGGTCCAACTGTATGTACTTACATGTTTTCAGACACTGTTTGTAACTTTACATTTATACTATCTATTGACTGAGTTGATTTCAGGCTGTTGTGACTGAAATCAACCATGCTATTGGAGCTGAAGGAGTTCTGAGTGTAGAATGTAAGGAAATTGTTAATGAATATGGAGAGTTGATATGGGATCTCTTGGTATCTGGGGTAAGTTCTATTACCCAGCCTTCAAAGTTTTTCTTTTTGCCTTGATTTTCAGTATCTGCTCTCTCCCCTGATTGCAGTTTCACTCTTTGGACCTAAATGAGTTTAATCTTGATTTTCAGGTACGACCCAGTGATGTATGTTCACAAGTTGGTTTATGTTCTGGCAAGAGGGGCCAGTCTAAGAGGTTAGAAAGTTCTTTTATTAAAAAAAATAAAATAAAAATGAGCATCTTTATTATGGCAATGTGTCAAATGTCTTTAGTATAATATTTGATTCATTGCATTTCAATTGGTAATAATTTGAGGATGTTGGATGATACTTTTTCGATTCTTATTAGAGACGAGTTTTCTGCAAAAAAAAGAACACCCTTCATTGGATACAATTACTAGTTTCTTAATTTCTTCTATTGGCATTGGAAGTTTAAGTCATATCTAGTTCTAGCTTACAATACTATCAAATTTTGGCTGAAAAAACAGACTCCTAAATTTACTTTGAATCGTAATACTGTGCAGCATTGGCATTGAGATGGTGACTGAAAACGAACAGAGAGAGTTGTCTGCTAAAGATACTGCTTTGTGCTCTTCCTGCCAGATGCTTGTGATTTGGATTCAGAATCAGCTAAAACGACAGTCAACCAAGGAAAGAGTATTCGACTACGTGAATCAGGTAAGCCTTTTGAGTTATCCTTACTCCTGAGTTGTTTAGATCTATTTCATTATATGATGTATTGATTTTATTTTATTTTTCTATTTGATTATTGGCAGCTGTGCCAGAGTTTGCCAAGTCCAAATGGAGAGTCTGTAGTAGCCTGTAATAGCCTATCCCAATTGCCAAATATATCATTTACTATTGGAAATAAACCGTTCACCCTCACTCCAGAGCAGGTTAGTTTTTGAAATCTTGATAAATGTAATTACATCGCAGCTTTTATAGAGGATTGATTATACTCCCAAGAATTTATTGTAAGCATCAAAAGAACAATGGGGTCATTAAGGCTAACTCTTAATTTTGTTGATTTATTTATTCATTGGTTGTGAAAATTCTTGTGTGTACTTTCAGTATATTTTGAAAACTGGAGAAGGCATTGCAGAAGTCTGCATTAGTGGGTTTATTGCATTTGACATTCCTCCACCGCGGGGTCCTCTCTGGTATGTTACTCTTACAGTGTTAATCAACTTATATCATATATGCATATACTTGCATAATACACCACAATCATGCATTAAGTAAGTTATATCTCGTGTTCTAAACTTTGTCCTTTTTTTATTTTACTTTTTCTGAAACTGCTGTCACTATTGTCTAAAGGATTCTTGGCGATGTTTTCATGAGGGTATATCACACAATCTTTGACTATGGAAATCTCCGAGTTGGTTTTGCTGAGGCAGCCTAGGGAGACAGACTTCTGGGAGATTATGTAGGGAATAATTTGTATGAGCTTGTTAATGTATTGTAAATAAGCTATTCTATTCTATAACTACTATGGCACAGGTTCACTTATGGATTCATAGATTAAACTGCCCGTATTTGAAGTATTGTGTGCTTGTACTTGAGGGACCTTTTATAATGGTATGGTATGTGTAATGTAACCGTATATTATATATACCCTTATGTGCTCTATGACTGTCAATGAGGATGGCTATCGACGACTCCAATAGCCTTTTTTAATCCCTATATGCATTGTGTTCATCGGTCTAATGCTTCTCTATTTCGTTGGTTTGTTTGTGTTTGTTCCAAGTGGTGTAGCTCATGTGGTTGGAGATAGAGACATTTTTCATCTGCTCTCAAGTTTGAACTCGGTATGCGACACTCCCAATTCTCATTTTCCCTATATGTGGCTATTGTGTCAGCCTCTTGAAACAAAAAAAAATTGTGATTCAATTAGTTGCGCCTTCTCTAGTGAGGCCCCCATTCCTGACTACCACCACCAAATCCACCTTCAGAATCCTCTGACGAGCTCAAGTGTCTTGCTAAACTACAATCATCTATGGCCGTATTGCATCTTTTGTAGTGCCACTGCCACTACAATCATAAAAGGGTATTCTTGTAGCGAGCTTTAAACGTAGTTAGCTTTAATCAAGAGTGTTAGAATCAAATTTGAGTATTTATTATTAGGATTAGAGTCCATCATTAGCTATACAAAACTATAGAATAAGATTAGTATTAACAAATCATATCAATTAGCACTCACTATACATATGTTGGGGAGTTCGTGGGAGCACCGATAGCGACAACAAGCTAGCTAATGAATCAGACACCTAAGAGACTTGGACGTCACATCTCCACCAAAAACCTAAAGGCATTATGTATATGAGTTCCCCTCTCTTATATATTCTTCATATAGCTCATTCATCGTCGATGAGGGACTAACCATTCACACTTGAATTTCCAGCATCTCCCCCTAAGTGAGAGTCACCCACATCACTATACTTGTCCAAATCGGGATCCACTACTCGCTCCCCACCAAGCCGAACCATGACTCTGATACCGCTTGTTGGGGAGTCCGAGGGAGTATTGGGAGCAACAACAAGCTAACCAATGATCAGGACCACCAAGAGACTTGGACCCACCCTTAAGGTTTTGGGTGGAGATGTGGCGTCCAAGTCTCTTGGTGGTCCTGATCACTGGCTAGCTCGTTATTTCTCTCAGTACTCCCAACAAGTGGTATGAGAGCCATGGTTTGGCTCGGTGAGAGAGTAGGAAGTGAATCTTGGTTTGGACCAAAGCTAGTGACGTGGGTGACTCGCACTTGAGGGGGATATTGTTGGGAATTCAAGTGTGAGTGTTTAGTCTCACAATGGCTAGGAATGAGCTAAATGAAGGGGATATAGGAGAGGGACCCATATGCTCATTGACTTAAGGTTTATGGTGGAGATATGACGTCTAAGCCTCTTAGTGATCTTGATCATTGATTAGCTTGTTGTTGCTCCCGGTGCTCCTTCGGACTCCCCAACAACATACTATACTAATAGAGGTGAATGTGATCTCATTTGGAAAGACAAACTCAGTAATGCCCATTCTTTGAGAGGTGAATCTAATGATTATAGTAATCTCTAATCATATATCACCATAAGAGAATCCAAGGGGTTAGTCTAGTGTAGCATGACAAGATTGGTATTTAGGAGGTCATCGGTTCAAATCCTTCTATTATACCAAAAAAAAATATCCCCATAAGATATTTATAGATTTTTTTTTTAAACTGAATGAGATTGAATTTAAAGTAGGAAAAAACTTGCATACAAAACCTTAGGTACTTTAAAGAAAAAGTAGGTAGCCCCAATAATATACCAAAGAAAATATCTCCATAAGATATTTATAGATTTTTTTTATAACTGAGTGTGATTGAATTTAAAGTAGGAAAAAACTTACAATTTTATTATTTTTTTAAAAAAAAATAGGAAAGCTGTCACTAACCACCCGACAGTTGCATTATTACAAATGCAATTTTATTATTTTTTTTAAAAAAAGTCGTTTGTTTCTAGACTAGTACAGCAAGTACGTAAGTATTGTTTTTAAAGTTCTCACGATCTTTGCATTATCAAACTGCAAAAACAAATAGATGTTCTCTAACATGATTATTCTATAAGATCGGAATATCAGAAAGTTAAACCACAAGATCTGTACACACATGATATTGGGTATATATATCAGACAGGAGTTTGCAAAAGGAAAACAATAAACTACAACATTGAATACAACCTTTATCCCCTCTGTTTGCTGCTAGTCTTGAAGCCGTGAAATATATATATGGATATAAAAGTTGCCATTTTACAATTTATCAGCCTTTTGCACCTTGCTTTTGTGATTTCTCATTTATCAGCCTTTACAACCGGTAAAGGTACTTGATAAATTGGATAACATGATTACTTGTTCAAACTTCAGAGTGTATATTACAAAGTTCAGTTTCGTTTTCCATTACAAATTGTACTTTTATAAATTCTTTTATTTCTTGCAAAAATTCTTCGTGACAAAATAGCAATGCTCGGTTAAGTTGAATCTTTTTGTCGATATATATACTAGAGCCGTCAAAATGAGCTCAGGCCAATGGACCAACCTAATCTGCCCTTAAAAATAGGTGGGCTAGGCCAACAAATATGATCTCGAAGAATTTTTGTTAAAGCCCAACCCAATGGCCTAATATTTTAAATAGTTGGCGCTAATATTTTTCTGTTTTTTTTTTTTAAATTGGCCCTTTTTACTTTAAATTTCAAGTTTAAACTTGTAATTGACAATTTATTTCACTTACACATTTAGACTACACATGAGTGCATTAAAAGCCTAATAAAATTAATAGAGATAAAACTTGATTTCGCTTGACGGTCTTTAAGTCATCTTATGTTCCTATGTTTCTTTTTCTTTTGCTCAAAATTTTTTTCTTTTGTTTTGTAATGAAAATATTTTTTGTGATATAAATAGTTATTATTTTTTATCAAAATATAAATAATTATTTTGTAATGGAATAAACAAAAAGCTTTATAACTCATATTTTTAAATTAATTATTAGATTTGTGATATGATTCTATATTTTTTTTAAAGAGTTGTTACATATATCTTCTTCTTTAAGTACTGTCTTTTCATATACCAATTCTCCTTAAATACTACTAATATATATATATATATATATATATATATATATATAGATATAGTGTGATTTTATTTCGTGCAACAAAATTTAATGTGTCTAAATAAAATCTGTTTTGCACAATTGGTTCATGGGTCGGGCCAGTAAATAGTGACCCAAAATATTTCTAGGCCAACTAAGCACGGTCCAAAATTGTCTTTGACCCGAATAGGTTGACTTGGCCCGAATTAACAACTCAAAAATATATACGGTACTTTTACTTTATAAAAAATTCATTAATATTTATTTGTCGGTGATCCTAAAAAATGTCTTTGGTAGCCATACACCCTAATCTGCTTTATATCGATTCTCTCTGCGCGCAACTGTAGAGACTAATCTCCGAGCCGAGTTGGACCAAAATGACCGACAAAACTCTCCCTCAAGAGATTTAACATTACTGCACTCCCAAGGCTCGATTCGAACCAAGACCTTATTAAGCGGTAACCATCATCAAATCATCAAATAATACTTTCATTATTATTGGCTTCTAACGACTAACGTATAAGCGACATATACCGGACATAAACATAGATTCCACCCGACCCCATTTTAGCTAGACTTGTTTTTCCAAATTATTACTGTCTTGTGTCTGTTTGCGGGAGAGTATTTGATCTTATTGTTCTAGAAATATGCAAAGCTTGTGATTTAAGTATTAAACACAAAAATCTCATTATTCTTCTGTTACACAACTTTATAATCTTTAAATTGAATGCGATTACAGCAAGCGAGCATAATCACAATGACTTAAAATAGCAGTGTTAATGCAAAGAAGTGCTTTGATAGCGGTCTGTGTATAAAAGTGCAAGTTGGGTATACCAAACTATGGCCCCTTAAAACATATTTAAATTTTGGTTTTTCCAGATTCCCAACCTTGACAACTTGCAAGAAATGAAACAATAGAAGAAAAAATTGGAAACTTCATTTCCCTCATTTTGCTGCAACAGCTAGCAGCATTTTCCTTGTTTACTGCTTCTTTGGGTTTAGTAGTACTCTACAAGTTAAAATGTAATGGTGGATAATAATTTAGTATATGAACTTTTCCTGCAGCTGTCAACCATTGGTTTGTAGCCACTGAAGACTTTCTATGGAAAGAGAAATACTTAGAACTAGAAAAATAGGAGAATCAACTTTTGTTAATATTTTAAAGCACTTTATTAACCTTACTCATATGTTTTTTTTTTTGGCAAAATTACACTAGAGTATCTTTAAGTTATTTATTTGTAACAAATTGACCCTTTAAGTTTTTTTTGTAACAAATAGGCCATTTTAGTGATTACTCTAGCTTATATATTGTGATGCAACCAAGCATATTTTGGTATATTTTGATGTAATCAACGATATGACATTTTACTAAAAGGGCCAACGGTGTCAACGTTAAGTAACTTAAAAGACCTATTTGTTAAAAAAAAACATAAAAAGCCAACTTGTTACAAATAAATTAACTAATAAGTTAATGCTCCCCGGTGCAATTTTGCCTTTTTTTTAAAAATTATATCACTTGCCTACTATCTTATGATATGCATGAACCAGATCAATAAAGCTATCTTTTGACTGCCTTTCTTCATTGTTCAATTATCAATTAGTCTTATTATTCTTCACATTAAATTAACGTTTTTTTAACTCCATGTTTATAATGTAAACAAGCAAAGCAACTATGTTAACAGGTATATTATCCGTTTGAACAACATAATCAGGATCTTATGCTATTGAAACTATTATATATTACAAATTATATATGCTCTCATACCTACCTAGCTGTGAGAATGCTCTTTTGAGATTATAATTGTAATTAAACCTGATGTCTAATTGTAGTCTTATATACTTTAAAAGATTGATCTAGATTTTACCAGATAATAGTTAGCTAAAATTGTTCCTTACAGAAATTACAAAAAGAAAAGATTACCAACAATAATAAAACTCATAAGCTAATGAAAGGCCAAACAAATGTGCATCATTGAAGGAGAAACAGAATCAATCAACACCAATCAAATGAGTATTCAAGGCAAACAAGAAACCAGTGGGCCACAGAAAAGGTGCCTTGCACTCACAAAAGTTTAATCACAAAATTTACTCTTCCATGTGAGTGTTTATTTAGACCATGAATATTGGACTCACTTGTAATTTGAATCAGATTCCTTTGTCTCAATTTAACAAAGGGGTATAGTACTATATAAATAGAGGCCCCCCTTTGGAGCACAAGTACAACACACTTCCTTCAGTTCTTTACTACTACTCACTAAGGCTAATCTCTTCACCACTCTTCACACTAACTAGTGTTTTCAATTCCATTAGCAAAGAGCCAAAGAGAAACATGGGAGGCAACAAACAAAGGAAATCTTCTTCATTCATGTCTGTTTTCAACATTTTCAAATCTAACAAGAAGAAAAGAGGAGGAGGAGGAGGAGGGTACAATGCTGATGCTTATGAGGATTGGCCAAGGCAATACAACAAAGTGTGGCCTAGTGATGAGGATAGAGGTAGTTGGGGTGTAGCTGATCCTGTTATTGACATGAGAGCTACAGCTTTCATTGCTCAATACAAAAAAAGGATTTCTGAATCAGAAATTCACTGGCAAGCTCAAGCTGAGCAGTAACAAGCTTTTGTATTATTATCCATTTCTAATTTGTTGTATTTAGTTATTGATTATCTGTATGTGAATTACAATAAGTAAAGTCAATATGAATAATCTTCAACCTTTGTGAGTTTTTAAGTTTGTCTGTATTGATGAGGTGAAACATATTGTATAGTGCATATAAATCATTCAAGGTTATGTATTGTACATTACATCATTTTATCTTATCTTCTTGAGCTCACTTCTACAAGGGTAAAGAGCTGTTGAGTTTACAACTGATAAAACAACTAAAATGTTGATTAGTAAGCATTAACTTTAATTTCAATGTAGAAAACTATGCACAACACAGTATTCGGATAAGGAGAATCAATTCATCAATTGGTTAAGGTGTTAACCATTTCAACTCTATGTGTGATCTTGCTTATCCTTTTTCAGCCAAGGTAATGTTAGAAACCTTCTCTGAGTAACATGGATATAATTAGTCATCGATTGTGATACATGAAACACAATATAGTGTTGATATGAATAAACTTTGTGAGTTCAACTTCAAAATTTATGCCTTGAAAGTATTGAACAGTTTGGCAAAAAAAATAGTGGTTAGCGGATAGTTGATAAACTAGTTTATACCGGATGAGCTGATGGTGAATTGAATTTAAAGTGTTTAGTAAAATTAGCGATTGAATTAGCTTATAAATATAAAATGACATACATAGATATTTTTAATTAATGTGAGAGATTATTATTCAATTAATGGAGGATAAATGAAAAATTTAATTAGCGATAAAAATGAGAAAAAATGAAACGCTATAAGCTATAAGCTCAAACACTACTGCAAGCGGCATTTCGAAAAAGCGCCATAAGCTACTAAAAAACGTTGTAAGCTAGTTATATATACCAAATACTTGCAAAAAGTCTGTCCACGATAAGTTAGTGGATTGACATTACCAAATATAGCCTTAGTTTTTTTTTAGCGAAAGAAAATATTCTTAGTTGAATGTTTGTTTTACTAAAGAACTTCAGCAATGAGGACTAGTGTACTAAGTCACTAAGGAGCTTCACCGTTTTCATGAAGCAAGGTGCTTTTGAAACTTTCTTAGAGCAACACCAATGGTTTGATTCTTCTAATAATGCATAGTTTCCCTTGCTATGTGAAGTATATTGACATGACACTTGGGTACATCTTTGCACTAGTGTCCTTACTAATTTAATGGTAGGGCTATGGCAACAACAAATCAACAATCAATATTCGTGAAGAGTTAAGTGAATGGCAGCTCTTGGAATCCTACAAAGTGCAGACATCCATGAAGTGAGTTTGTTGTTTCTTTAAGGCACAACAACTACATTTTGCATGCTTTCTTGTTAACCTGTTTTTATTCAGCTTCAATACCATATATTTACACGTTTCTTATTTTCAGCCCCACCTTTATTCCTTCCTTACTACTAATACTCTTTTTTTCTCCCAAACTATTGAGAGAGAAAAACCACACAGACCGACAAAGTCAAGTATATGTAGCCAGCCAAGTTTTTCAGCGCAAATTAGTCATCGATAAAGTTTGTGGATATTTAATCTAAAAAGAAGTCGACAGATAATGCGCACCAATAACACAAATCAAAAAAAGTACTCCGGTTGTTCTTGAATAAGAGTCTTTAGGGTCTTTTTGGAGGGGAGGGGATGAGAGGGCTTTGGGGGGAGTGGAATAGAGAGAAAATACTCATGATTTTTTAAAAAAGTTTAGACGAAACGACAAATAGACATCGTGCATACACTATCACACGATCACACCGAGAATGCTTATGATTTTAAGAATATATACGAGCACGGCTATTTATTAAGTATAATTTTTGTAAGATAAGACACTTCAAAAAAAACGCTTATTTGCGAGGGAATAACATTCCCTCGCTAAAATTGACTTTAGCGAGGGAATTAGCGAGGGAATGTGATTCCCTCCCTAAAACTGACATTAGCGTCCCTCGCTAATGGTTAGCGACGGAATTTTCAACATTAGCGAGGGACTGGTCCCTCGCTAAGTGGAGGCGGGAATTTGAAAATTTTAGCACGAAAAATAAGGTGATTAGCGAGGGAATTGGTTCCTCGCTAACTTGAATCTGACCGTTAGCCAGGGAATTAGCGACGGAATGGTTAGCGAGGGAATTAGCGAGGGAATTGGTCCCTCGCTAATTCAGTCAAATTCACGCGAATCAAGGAAATTAGCAAGGGAATTAGCTAGAGAATTGGTCCCTCGCAAATCTTTTTCACTTTTTTTTACTTAAATTTGTTTGCACTTTTCTTTCTCACTCACTCTTCTTTCTCACTCACTCTTCACCCTTCCTCTTCTTTCCTCTTCCTCTACTCTCCACCACCACACAACCACCACCACCACCATCACCACCACACAACCAACCTACTCTCCCCTTCTCTTCCTCTACTATCTACTTTCCCCTTCCTCTTCCTCTACTCTCTCTCTCACACCTACAAACTCTAACCCACCACCACACAACCACCACCATCACCACCACCCACCACCACCACCACCTACAAATTTATTTCCTCTTTCTCTCCACCTTCCACACAACCACCACCACAACCACAAAATTAACAATATAATATAAAAAATAATAAATAAAAAAAAGCCATTTTCGAAATTTAAGATAATAATAAATATATAATTGACCAAATTTGAAAAATTGCCCAAATTTGAAAAACTACACAAATTTTGAGACAGTTATTAGCGAGGAAATTTCCCTCGCTAATTAGCGAGGGATTCAAATTCCCTTGCTAATCCCATTAGCGAGGAGGGATTTAGCGACGGAACTGGTCCCTCGCTAATTCCCTCGCAAATGACCATTAGCGAGAGATTTTGGTCAATTTGCGAGGGAAATTTCCCTCGCTAATGACTGATTTTTTTGTAATGAGAAATACACTAGAAGTTAAATTATAGTCGGTTCTTGGATTGTGGGATTTGCTCGTACTTTGGGTTTAGATAATGCTCATGTGGCTGAGCTCTGGAGTGTTTTTGTGGGATTGCGCCTGGCTTATGATAGAGGCTTTAGGCGTGTTGATCTTAATCAGGACTCACCTTCTGTTGTCAACTGTATATCTAAGAATTCTGCAGGTAGCTTGAAAGGCGTAATCTCGTTCGCCGTATTAGACAGTTGCTAACTTTGGATTGGACGGTTTCTATAAAGCATGAGGCTAATAGGGTGGCTGGTGGTCTTGCTACTCTTGGTTTTAGCTTGATGGAGGACAACCCTTTTGTGTTGTTTGGTACTCCTCCTGATAGTGTTAGACTGTTAGTTGCTGATGATGTTATTGGAGTTTCTACTCCACGTTTAGTTCCCGTGTAATCGCATTTGGGCTCATCGCCCTGTTTTATATCAAAAATATTATAGGGCACCAACTAACACCATTTCCTTATTCTTACTTTTCTTTTCTTACTATCTGTCATTTCTCTCTCTCTAGAGAGAGAGAGAGAGAGGGGGGGGGGGGGGGGGGGGGGTGGGGGGGAGAGAGACTCATACCATGTATTAAAAATATAGGTTCAACATCGTCTATTTTTTTTACCAGATCCAACATCGTCTATTTAACAATTATCAGAAACTTTGATCCTAGAGTTTCAAAACAAAAACAAATTTAACTCACCTGCTGTATGTGCGAGTCTTGGTGTTGTGGACTCTTTATTCGTTTGAATACAAAACATATGTAAGTGAGAAGATTATTGTAAGTACAATGGTGCAACTAGTTGGGTTGTTAGATTAGCAGTGGAAAAGTAGCAATAATAATAAGATGAATCTTGAGAAGAGAAGAAAGTAGGAAAGCAGAACCAATGATCGTGCGTTATTGGCCGAATTCCCAAACAAAGCTTGTAGTAGTCAAGTACTAAACTAGCGGACCACAACAAATGTACCCCAACAAAGCTGTTACAAGAAAAATTGTCGTTTACTCCTTTATCAGATTCTTTCACTGTTCCTGCAATTTAAGCCTCCTCAATCAACTATAAATTAGACACATTACCTAGTCATTTGAAAACCAAGACACGACACAATATCAAGAAACAAACAAAAGATAATTACTAGTTTGCAGTGAAATCATCATGGGAATGGGAGGTAATAAACAGCAGAAGAAGTCTTCTTCTGGTTTCTTCTCCATTTTCAACATCTTCACATCTAATAAGAAGCATAGAACAGGTTACTATGATGCCAATGATTACCGGTACAAGGTCTGGCATAGTGATGAAGACAGAGGTAACTTTGGCGCTGCAGAGCCCAATATTGACATGAAAGCTGATGCTTTCATTCGCTGGTACAAGCAACGTGTTTCTGAATCTGAATGCCACCAAGTTGATCCTGCTGCTGTAGACAACGCATAACTGACGAAACTGAAACCATATGTGTGTGTGTGTGTGTGTATATATATATATATTTGTTTTATTTCTCTAGATTCTCATTTATCCAATCCATTTGTAATACTGCTGCTACTTTGTACTCGTTGAATTTATGTTAATACTATTAATATAAATAACTTCTTAAGCTCAGCTAATTGATACTCATCAGCTGCATGGTCTTTTGCAATCTTTTCTTTCTTCTTTAACTGATATATATATATATATATATATATATATATATATATATCTCTGTGTGTGTGTGTGTGTGTGTGTATACATACATATAAATGGTTCAATGACAGCTTCTTTCACAAGGCCTTTAGTTTTATGGCTACCAATACCATTATACAAATACTTTAGACTAGCTTCGCCTCTCTGTGTGTGGGTGTGCAATACGTATGCATGTAATAATATATGAGACTAAAAGTAAATAAATGGACAAGGTTGGGTTTCTGAACTAACTTCTTTCAGTTCCTTCATTTCTGGCTCTGGGGTTAATTTCTCCACGAGTTCAAGTACTGGTGTTTGAAAATTTGAGAAGTGCAGGACTCTTTTTGTCTAGATTCGCTTGTTAAACAAAATGAAGTAAGGTAATTAGGTAATTATTAAAGTGGCTTGGTTACTGCTTACAACTTGTTAGATTGCCTCCTATGCCAACTATCACTGTGGTATCTACTGAGTTCAAAGCCAAAGCCATTAATTGTTATCTACTTACAATTACAGTAAATTAATAATAGTAGAAAACAAAGTAAAAAGTAAAAAAGCCAATAATTGTTATTTACTTCAAAGGTCAGAAATAGAATAACTGTAAGGAGAAGAATGTACAGATGTCATCGTATAAGCAGATCAATTCAGGTACCAACTACCAACTATCACTATGGTGTCTGCAGACTTCAAAGTCAAAGTCAGTAATTATTATCTACTGCAAATTAAAGTAAACTAGTAGAAAACAAAGTAAAAAAAACAAGAGTATCAAAGTAGAATACAATACGCCAGATGTTGAAGAAAAGAGCGCATCCATAAGTAGTGCTTCTTTAAAAAACGCTACGCATTGATAGAATGGAATAGGCATGGGTAGCATTTGGTTCTCTAAGCGCTACTTATAGGTGTAACGGGCTAAGCAATGGGCAGTGCCTTGTATATAAGCGCTGCTTATAGGTGATACGCGCCTAGGCAATAGGCAGCGTTTCCTAAAAAGCGCTGCTTATAGGTGAAATACGTCCTCCAATAAGCAGCGCTTTTTAGGAAACGCTGCCTATTGCCTAGGAGCATATCACCTATAAGCAGCGCTTATGGAGCAAGCGCTGTCCATTGATATAAAGCGCTACACCTATAAGCAGCGCTTATAAGTAGAAAGCGTTGCCCTTTGCCTTTTTTTTTCTTTTCGTTTTCTTACACTAGCTAAGCTTCCAACGTCTCTCTCTCTCTCTCTTTCTCACTTTCGTTCTCCTCAGCTCCCACTCTCTCCCTCTCACGAAAACCCACCCATTTTCGTTTTTACCTCTCTCTTTCTCAACCATCTTCAACCCTTCTTCAAGGAAAACCCACCATTTTGTTTCTCTCTCTCTCTTTCTCAATCATTTCGTCTCTCTCTCTCCCTCATGTACTCTCACCATTTCGTTTCTCTCTCTCAACCATCTTCAAGCCATTTCTTTTTGGTGACATATTCAACCATCTCCAAGCCAAGCATCTTTGAAGGTAACTCATAAACTCATTTCTTGTTTTGCATTTAAAGTGTTATTGTGATATATGTGGTTGTTTTACTTGGTTTATCATATTGTGACATTGTGTATATGTGGTTGTTTTGTTGTGTGTTGTCTCTTTTGCTTTGCATTTAAAGTGTTTGTGCTTTTGACTCAAAGAATACCAATTGCAATAAATAGAAGAATTTTGTAAATGAATGATTGAAATTAGGATTGCTTGTTGTTCTAGTTATTTTAATGGCATTGAAACCTTAGGTTAGATGATTCAAACTTGATGCTTGTTGATTGGTTCTTTGAAAGGGTGAAGTGTTTCTAAACTTGAGGGGAAATGTAGGTGTAGTGTTTGTTGAAATGTCCAAATGAAATGCTTGTTAATTTAATGTTGCTCTAGGTTAAGGGATTCTTGTGTTGTATTTATAAATTTGAGATATTTAGTGAAATGCATGTTAATTGAATGTTGTTCTAGGTTAAGGGATACTTGAGATGTATTTCTAAACATGAGAAATTGAGGATTGTTGCTGAATATGTGAATTGTTGTTAGGTTTTGCGAGTTTGTTTTTTCGAAGCTTTGCATTCGTTGTTCGAGAATTCGGTTCATTTGCTAGTGCGTGGTTCGCCTAGGTTGGAGTTCATTGTTGCTTCCACTTGTTCAGGTACTTTTGTTGTTTAAAACTAGAGTGACTATTTATTTATTTAAAACTGAAATTGCCTCTCTTATTTATTTTATGTGTTCCTTTTCTTTTAGTTGTGCTTGAAATGAAAGATTGATACCTAACTTGTGATGAAGTTTAGTCTTGGCAACAACAATGATTCTAAAAATTAATTGCTAATAACTGTTTTGATTGAACCATGATGATTTATTTCTTCATAGATATTGCATTGATATGTAGGCTTTGTTTTCTTGATACCTATCAAATATAAGTTATGCAAACTCTTCTATTACTATTTTTTAGAAATAGATCACCTTTTTTTATATTATATATTTTATACTTGAACAAGAATATAAGTTATGCAAACTTGTATATGTGTGGTGAATGAAACTAGCAAAGTAAAATCGAATATGCCTAAATATGCGAATTGTTTGTTGTTTGTCACATATAATAGGTTTTTAAGTTCTCTTATCAGGATTTTATTATAAATAAATACTGGGAAATTATGGATAGAGAGTGGATGTCTGTCAATCGTCTGTCCAAGGAATATGTTGCTGGAGTGGATTATTTTGTGAAGTGTGCTGTTGAACGTTTAGGGACTTCTAGTAACATGAAGTGTCCTTGTTTGAGTTGTTGTTATGTAAAATCAGTTAATGCAGAGGAGTTGGCAGGACATTTAAAGGGTTACGGAATAGATCAAAGTTACCCTTGTTGGACAATGCATGGTGAGGAAAGAGGTGAATCTTCAAATATGGGTAATAGTACTGAGAGATGTGCACCGGTTGACACCGAAAGACCTACATTTGAAGGGGGCGAATTTGAAGAGATGGCAAAGGCTGTTGAAGACGATCTTAATGACTGTCCTCAAATGTTTGAGAAATTAATAACGGATGCGGAGAAACTGTTGTATTCAGGTTGTACTGAATTCACAAGACTATTGGCTGTGATAAAGTTGTATAACTTGAAAACTTGCCACGGATGGACGGATAAGAGCTTTACGGAATTACTCGCACTGTTGAAAGAAATGTTGCCGAAGGATAATGTGCTCCCTTCTCGGACGTATGATGCAAAACAAATGTTAGGGTCCATTGGGTTGAACTATGAGAAGATACATGCTTGTCCCAATGATTGCATTTTATTTCGGAATGAACATGCATCGTTAAAGTCGTGTCCTAAATGTAATGCATCGCGATATAAAAAGAAAGAATCTGCTCCAGAAAAGGTGTTGTGGTATTTTCCCATAATTCCTCGATTTAGGCGCATGTACCATAGTTCAGAAGATGCAAAACACTTGACATGGCATGATGATGAAAGGATTAAAGATGGCATGCTACGACACCCGGTAGATTCTCCGCAATGGAAGAAATTTGATATTGATTATCCTGATTTCGGGTTGGATCCAAGAAACCTACGACTTGCATTGTCTGCTGATAGATTTAATCCGCACGGCATTCAGAGTAGCTCCCACAGTACATGGCCCGTGATTTTGGCGATCTATAACTTACCTCCATGGCTTTGCATGAAACGCAAATATATGATGTTGTCTTTGTTAATTTATGGGCCCAAGCAACCGGGAAATGATATTGATGTATACTTGGCTCCGTTAATTAAAGACTTGAAGCTAATGTGGGAGACTGGAGTAGAGGTGTATGATGGGTTCAGAGAAGAAACTTTCACCCTGAGGGATATGATTTTTGGCACAATTAATGACTTTCCAGCATACGACAATCTATCTGGGTACAGTAACAAAGGTCAGTGTGCGTGCCCTATATGTGAAAATAACACTGATTGGATGTGGTTGGAACATGGTAGGAAGAATATCTACTGTGGTCATCGTAGGTTTTTGCCATCTACTCATCCGTATCGACTGTTGAAAAAGGCATTCAATGGGAATATCGAAACACGTAAAGCTCCCATGGCTTTGATGGGTGAACAACTATTTGAAAAGGTGAGAGGTTTGAACATTAAATTTGGGAAGCCTTTTGCACGAGAGCTTGCCAAACGGGGGTGGAAGAAAAAGTCAATTTTCTTTGAGTTGCCATACTGGAAGTCATTATATGTAAGGCACTTCATTGATGTGATGCATGTTGAAAAAAATGTCTTTGAAAGTGTCATCGGTACCTTACTCAATATGTCAGGAAAGACTAAAGATACCATCAACTCGAGGTTAGACTTGCTTAGTATGGGGTTGAGACCAGAATTGGGTCCGATAAAGAAGAGTACACGTACATATCTACCTCCGGCAGCTCATACATTATCTAAAAAGGAGAAGACCGTGTTTTGTAAGTTTCTTCATGGAGTTAAAGTTCCAGAGGGTTACTCTCCAAATATTATGAACCTTGTATCGATGAAAGACCTCAAGTTAAAGTCTTTAAAGTCTCATGATTGCCATGTTCTAATGGAGAATTTGCTACCCACTGGTATACGTTCCATTTTGCCTAAGAAAGTGCGCAAGACCCTAACCAAACTTAGTTTCTTCTTTAAGGCGATTTGTAGTAGAGTGATTGACCCTGGAAAGTTGCCATCATTGCAAAGAGAAATTACTGTCACTTTGTGTGAGCTTGAGATGTATTTCCCACCTTCGTTTTTTGACATAATGATTCATCTAATAGTTCATCTGATTAGAGAGACCCAATTGTGTGGCCCATGTTACATGAGATGGATGTATCCGTTTGAGCGTTACATGAATATATTAAAAGGTTATGTGAAAAACCGATCACGACCCGAGGGTTGTATTGTTGAGCGCTACATAGTTGAAGAAGCTATTGAGTTCTGTACCGGCTATCTATCTAGTCTTGAATATTCTGTTGGACTGCCAAGGTCTCGTCACTTAGGAAGCATTAGTAAAGGGATGTCAGGAACAAAAATAGTGATGGTATCAAGGAAAGAACTAGATGAAGCACACTTATATGTTTTGCACAATGATACTGAGGTTGATTCATATGTTTCCAAGCACATGGACATACTTAAGAGTGATCACCCATATAAGACTCAAGTTTGGTTAACAAAAGAACATAATCGGAGTTTCATTGTGTGGCTAAAAGACCACATTGATTTCAAATTTGCTATGAATCCTTCCTCGATTTCAGAAAGATTGAGATGGTTAGCAAAAGGTTCAAATATGCAAGTTTTCTCTTACACCAGCTATCTAATGAACGGGTACACGTTCTATACAAAAAAACATGATGATCAAAGTAAAATGCAAAATAGTGGGGTGACTCTTGTAGCTCAAGCTTTGCATACATCAAGTGCCAAAGACAGAAATCCCATATATGCGAATATGTCATACTTCGGGGTCATTGAACACATATGGGAGTTGGATTACAACATGTTTCGGGAGCCTGTGTTCCTATGTAAGTGGGTTGACAATAATAGTGGTTTACAGATTGATGAGTTGGGGTTCATGCGGGTGAATTTCAATAAGTTAGGATATAAAGATGAGCCTTTTATTTTGGCATCCCAAGCTCAACAAGTGTTTTATGTCACTGATCCAGTTGATACAATTTGGTCCATTGTTTTATTGACAAATAAAAAATTGGTGAATGACATTGAGGATCAAGCAACCGATGATGATGGTATTGAGGACGACCCTTTCTTTGGGACATCACTACCAATTGTAGGGGAAAGTACTCCTATAGAGGATTTTGTGTATGTTAGAAACGATCATAGTGATGGGATTACGATTCGTCAAAAAAAAATACTAAGAAGCGAATTGCAAATACAATTATATCCAAGAAAAGGAAAAGGTAATTTAGACTTACATCATATGCTTTTTATCTATTTCCAAGTAGTTATTTTACATAGTTTTCATCTTCTTGTCTGTTTATTTATTTTGGATAGATAAATATAACAATAACAATGATTATGTTTTATTGTAGGTCAGATGGTTGATCATAGTGATCATGACAGCGATCATGAGTGTGATGTTGAAAAGTATATCAGAAAGCAGACTCCTCGTGGAATGATGGTCAAAAAAGATATCATCAATTGTGTTCAGTTGTTTGAAGGAATATTGGGGATTGGAACAATCACAGACAAAATGGGTGCCAATAGAGGTAAGTTTGTAATCAATTTTCTCATATATTTATTTACATTATTGTGGTAAAAAAATGTATTAAATTAAATTTAACAATTAACTAATCTTTTGTTTTGTAGTGTCCGAAACAACCAAATAACAATGATTGTGGGTATTACGTAATGAGATTTATGAAGGAAATTATTACCCACAACCAAATGGTTATCCCCAGATAGGTATCTTTACAGAACTCTTTTTTATTTTGATTTAACCATATATTTCAATTCTAATTTTATTTAATTATATAATTTCAGTATTTTCCCGATTGTCGGTGGAAGACATACTCTACTGCACAGCTTGATGAGCTTAAAGGAGAGTGGTGCCATTATGTCTCGCAATTCTTTTGATTTTAGATAGATTGTAATGTTGTAAATTTTTAGAGTTTTATTTGGATACATTCATATGAATTGGTTCATGCTTATGTAAGTTGCTAACTTGTTTTAATTTAGATACATATTGTAAGTAGCTTGCTAGTTTTGGATACATGCATATGAATTGGTTCATGCATATGTAAGTTGCTAACTTGTTTTAATTTAGATACATATTGTAAGTAGCTTGCTAGTTTTGGATACATGCATATGAATTGGTTCATGCATATGTAAGTTGCTAACTTGTTTTAATTTAGATACATATTGTAAGTAGCTTGCTAGTTTTGGATACATATTGTTAGAGAGTTTGATTTGGATACATATTAATTTGTTAATATTGTAATTAAGTTGCTAAGTTTTGGATACATGCATATAATAACTTGTTAGCTAGTTTGTTTTGGTTTGTGATCATATTGGTGCATTTGGATATATAACTAGTTTATATATATATATATATATATGTTGCTAGTATGTAAATGATTGGATTGGTATTAATTGGCTGTATATGACCAGGAAATTATCAAATGTAAAAAGGTAGATACAAAAAAACAGAAAAAAAAGGAAAAAAAAATTAAACAATTGGCAGCGCTTGGTGGGAGAAGCGCTGCTCATTCACCTAGCACGTATAGCAATGGGCAGTGCTTGGTAAAGGGAAGCGCTGCCCATTGCTAAACGTGCTAGGTGAATGAGCAGCGCTTGGTGGGAGAAGCGCTGCTCATTTACTTAGCGCGTTTAGCAATGGGCAGCGCTTGGTAAAGGGAAGCGCTGCCCATTGCTAGGTCAATGAGCAGCGCTTCTCCATTCAAACGCTGTCTATGGCTATTAATGAGCAGCGCTTCTCAAACGCTGCCCATTTTTGGGAGGAATCACCGGCGCCAAATTTAGCAGCGCTCAGAAACGCTGTCCATGGCTAAAAAAAAACGCTGCCCATCCCCAAATCTGTTGTAGTGATATATATTTTGCGGTGCAAAAATTTCAAAATTCACATGAAAAATGCAAAACAGAATATTACAACGTTATTACGAAAATTCTGGTTGTTCTATATTACATAGAAAATACCGTTCATTACAAAAAGAAACAGCAAGAAACAATTACAACCTCAATATGGTTGGTCAAAAATTTCCATGTTTTCTGCTAAATTCCAAAATTTTACACGTATCAACTTTTGCGTTTCATAGAAAAATCTGGCATACTAAATAGCATTAGTCATATTACATGTTATGACATGTGACAGAAAGAATATATAGTCAAGGAGTGAATGATAGTCATTCAACATTCAATTTTAGTTTCCGATGGAACATAATATCAAGTATTGTATAGTGCTTGACAGAGAACAATATTGAATGAGTGAGAAATAAAACAAAGTAGCTGTAGCATAAACATTCTGCACTAACCACCTTTATATCTGTGGTGTTTAAGCTCTCTCTATGGTTATCTTCTATCATCTCATTAATCATCATACATCCATCTTCACAGCATAGCACGTTCCATGTTACCTCCAAAGTGAACAAAGACAAGTAGACAACCCTGAATTTCAAAACAAAAGGAATGAGGAATCCACATAATAACCAACAATTTTTAGAGATCTGTCTTGTCTTCTTTTATTTATTTATTTATTTATTTATTTTGTATTCAGATCCCAAAAAGAAGGGAAAAAGTTAAACCTAGTGACTACTCAGCACTCGTACCAGGCTTCTTCTGATACACGGAGTACTAGTGTTGCAGATTCTCTCTTGCTATGGATTTTTAGGATGGAATGGCAACCATCTATATTTGGGAAGATTCTACTTTTTGTCAAAGTATTATAAAGAATTCCTTTTGAGGGTTTCCTAACCGATTGTTTTTGGCTTTCATTGTTTAGACCCTCTAATCATCCTTTTTGATGTCCTTGAGCATTCCACACTACTCTTACTATTCCTTATTTTGTTCTATCACAGATATCAATACAAAGAATTGATTAGGTATCAAATTTTCAAAAGTATTACAATTATAAAGATGATAAAATAAGATTATTTTAGATATTTTGTTAGTGCATAACTCCATTCTTGTTCCACGGGAAAAAGTACTTTTACTCGTTTGAACAAAATAATTCTATGCATGGATTTGTTTAAATTCTTTAGCCAACCTGGTAAAGAACATAATCCGGTTCTTGTGCTATCGTAAAAATGACATACCCTATATTATATTATATGCTCTCATACCTAGCTTTGAGAATGTTCTTAGGAGGTTATAGTTAATCATGATTGTCTGTGTAGTCTTATACTTTGAAAGATTGATCTAGATTTTACCAGATACTTTAGTTCTAGAATTTGTATGTTAGTTACAGTTATAAATAATTAAATATCATTGATCTAGCTTATTCAATACATTTATTTAATTAAAAAGTAAGAATTGCCGATTCCAAATAGGTGAAGGACTGAACAGAGAAATCAAATCTGGCAGGTATCTGTCTAGTTCAATAGGCACACAAATTCATACAGAGACAGTAAAATGTTCCTTGCAAAAATTACAAAAAGAAAACATTACCTTTAATAATGAAACATAGGGTAATGGAAGGCCCAACAAATGTGCATCATTGAAGGAGAAACAGAACCAACGCCAATCATATGACTATTGGGAGTCAAGCAAGAAACAAGCGGTCCACAAAAAATATGCCTTGCCCAAAAGTTGAATCACAGTTTACTGTTCCATGTGAGCTTGTTTGGACCATCAATATTGAACTCACCTGTGGTTTGAATAAGATTCCTTTAGTACTATATAAATTGAGATCCCCTAGCCTGCAAGTTAGAGCACAAGACACTTCCTTTACTTCCTTACTACTTACTAAGGCTAATATTCTCACCAGCCAAAGAGTCACCACTCTCTACTCAGTAATCACACTCACTAGTGTTTTCGATTTCAATAGCCAAGAGACATGGGAGGCAACAAACAAAGGAACTCATCCTCTTTCATGTCTGTTTTCAACTTTTTCAAATCTAATAACAAGCAAAGAGGAGGGTATGATGGTTATGAAGTTGGGTCAAAACAATGCAACAAAGTGTGGCCTAGTGATGAGGACAGAGGTCACTGGGGTGTGGCTGATCCTGTCATTGACATGAGAGCTACAGCTTTCATTGCTCAATACAAGAAACGGATTTCAGAGTCTGAAATTCACTTTCAAGCTCAAGCTGAGCATTAACAAGCTTTTGTATTATCCATTTCTTATTTGTTTATGCCTCTGATGTAATTAGTAATTCATATCTTATGTGAACCACAATAAGTAAAGTCAATATGAATAATCTTCAACCTTTGTGAATTCCAAGTTTGTTTTTGTTGTTGAGGTGGAACATATTGCCTAGTGCATTGACTATTCTAGTTTTTTTCTCTCTACATGTCGTTTGCTTCCATTCCATCAACATATTTTTTTTGCAGCTCTAGAGTCTGGTTATGTATTATACATTACATCATCCGTCTATTCATGTTTGAGCTCACTTCTACAAGGGTAAAGAGCTGCTGAGTTTACAACTGATAAAAAAACCAAAAATTGTCGGTTAGTATTAATTTTAATTCCAACGTATAGAACGATGCAAACTTGCAAAGTATTCAGATAAAATGGTTCGTTTTAGTTAAGATTTAAGAACTTCAATAAGGAGAAAGAATGAGTTGAGGCACTTAACCGCTTTGATCACTGTCTTGCTTATCCCTTGCCAATCAAGGTAATGGTTGAAACCTTCTGAGTTACATCTTTTAATTTCATCCTCCAACCTTGTGCTTTGAGTCAAACTCTTCTTTTAGATATTGGCTGTAAAAGGGGCATGATAGCAATTAAATGATGGGTGGTCTGTTGTAATGATTGATGCACACCCATGGGCTTTATGTAATTCTTATGCTCTTTCTTCTGCAATATAGCTAGCTTATGCTGTCCTGAAGGGATGTTGAATACAAATTTGGCTTTTAAAAAAAAATCATTCTTCGACCAATAAACTAAACTAATAAAAACAGTTCAAATAATTACTTGAAAGTATTGCTTTTTCTCCCAATGGAAAGAACAGTACCAAGTATTCAAAGACATTATTGTTTTCTACAAGGATCAGTGGACTAAGGTGCTTCGCCGTTTTCATGAAGCATGGCACCTTTGAAACTCTCAGATTAACATTAAAGGTTTGATTCTTCAAATATTGTATAATTCCCCGTGCTATATCAAATACTAGTATATTGACATGACAGTGGGTTTGGTACATCTCCTGCATTTGAGTGACTTTAAAAATTCCTCATTAATGGTATGGTAACAAGTAACAACAAATAACAATCAATATTCGTGAAGAGTTATGTGAATGGCAGCTCTTGGAATCCTACAGAGTACTCATATCCATGAATATAAAGTGGGTTTGTGGTTTCTTTACGTAACATCTGATACTACTTTCAAAACTGTCGACTGCCCTCACAAACCATCACGTGTCTTTCCAGCATGCACTACTATTACTCCAAGTCAAGTTGTTGGTGTCTTCCTTCAACTGTACGGTCTCATACCTGCACAGCCTCAGGATCCCTCTCATTCTGATACGTATTCGATTCATTCACGTGCCCCTGGAAGCTGAGCCGCTCTTTGTCAGAAGCGATCACTCTCCGCCCTCGTCAGCCCCAGATGTCACACTTTAAGGCACTACGTTTTATACAATTATCATAGGATTGTAAACCACCAGGATATACTATTGGTTCAACAGGCATTGGATTAAAGCAAGATCTGATATATTTCCTAATTACTAAAAGGTTTTCCTTCTGTGCAGTAATATATGTATGATATCTGCTAATTTTATTTTGGATTAACTCAACCTCGACTTGTATAAAGAGATATAAGTTTGGCTTGGTGGTTTGAGGTGGGAGCGTTAAAGAGTGGGGTGATTGGGAGGAAGGGGTTCAACTCTCATCCACTAACCTCTCTAACAAATGTAACAAAGTACTAACATTTGTCATAAAAAACTCCTCGACTTGAATAGATTTATATCTAATTTGATTCTATCGTTTTATTATTTTTGTAAAGTACAAATATAAACCTTGATTATGTTCACCCCTAGTTCGTCTCCAACCAAATATTCAGTAAGTGAATGCCAGCTAGAGGAATCCTACATGTGAAGAATAGCTGAGAAGAAAATATATTGTGTGGAACGAAAATTTCTAAAGTTCTTTAAAATTTATATTTAACCACTTTAAAAATGAAAAACAGAATATTATATTACAACATTTACTTAGAATCGATTTTAGTTGGTGTTAAGTCTGGTCATTCTATTAATATGGTTAACTATTATTAATAATCATTGTATAATGTATATATACTGTTGTGACCGAAAGAATGTGTACAGTGTAGTCAACGACTAAAATGATAGTCATTCACTCATTCAATTATAGTGTTAAGTATTGTATAGTCCTTAATAGAGAACATTATTGAATGAGTGAGAAATAAACTAGAGTAGCTGTAGCATAAACATTGCACTAACCTACCTTTATGTCTGTGGTGTTTAAGCTCACTCTATGCTATCTTCCATCACCTCATTAATCATCATACATTCATCTTCACAGCATAACACGTTTCATGTTACATCCAAAGTGAACAAAGACACTGAATTTCAAAACAAAAGGAATGACGAATCCACATACTAACCAACAAATTTTAGAGATATGTCTTGTCTTCTTTTTTATTTTGGATTCAGATCCCAAAAAAGAAGGGGAAAAAATGAAACTAGTGACTACTTAGTACTCAGCACTCATACCAGGCTTCTTCTGATACACGGAGTGTTGCAAATTCTCTCTTGCTATGGATTTTTAGGATGGAATGGCAACCAGCTATATTTGTGAAGATTCTACTTTTTGTCAAAGTATCATAAAGAATTCCTTTTGAGGGTTTCCTAACCGATTGTTTTTTCCTTTCATTGTTTAGACCCTCTAATCAACCTTTTTGATGTCGTTGAGCATTCCACACTACTCTTACTATTCCTTATTTTGTCCTGTCACAGAAATCAATACAGAGAATTACGTACCAAATCCTTCATAGTATTACAATTCTAAAGTTGATAAATCATAAAATAAGATTTAATGTTTTATTTTTTTGTTAAGTGTTTTTACTATTATAAAGTGATTTTACTCTATTCAACAAAATATTTTGTTAAACATGGATTTCTTTGAATTCTTTAACCCACTGCTCTCTCAATATTAATTTGGCAAGAAAATTCACATGATTGCCTGCTAAAAAACATAATCAGGTTCTTCTTGTAACAAATATATATTACAAAGAACAAATTATAGGCGCTCATGCCTAGAGGTGAGAATGTTCTTCTGAGGTTATAATCAAACCTGATGTCTAGTGTAGTCTTGTATACTTCAAAATATCTAGATCTTACCAGATATTTTGGTTCTAAGACTTGTAAGTTAAAGTTAGAAATATCATAGATCTAGCTTATTAGATACATATATAGTTAAAAAGTAACAGCTGCCAATTCTATCACCTGCTGTATGTGTGAGTCTGAGTGTAGTAGACTGTTTTTTTTTCGTGAGAAAGCAAAACAGATGCAAGTGAGCAGATTACTCCCCCCATGCAGCTAGTTAGGTTCTCGGATTAGAAGTGGAAAAGTGGAATAATATTAAGATGAATCTTAAGAAGAGAAGAAATTAGGAAAGCAGAACCAATGTTGGTAGGGTTCCATCACAAAGCTTGGATTAGTCAAGTACGAAACTAGCGGACCACAGCAAATGTGCCCCAGTAAAGTTGTTAAAGAAAATCTCGTCATTTATTACCCTGCCAAGTCAGCATGATTTGAACCATTTGTGTTGGTCTTACTTAACATTTCTTTATCAGATTCTTTCAATATTAATCACTAATGCAATTGAAGTCTCCGTGCTCGACTATAAATTAGACACATTACCTTGTCATTTGAAAACCAAGACACTCAATCACTATTGTTACCAAGAAACAAACAAAAAGAAAACATTATTGTCCTTCCTAATAATTAGCCTCCACTCCAGTGCAGTCATCATGGGAGGTAAGAGGCAGAAGAAGTCTTCTTCCGGTTTCTTCTCCATTTTCAACATCTTCACCTCTAATAAGAAGAAGCCTAGAGCAGGGTACTATGATGCCAATGATTACCGGTACAAGGTCTGGCATAGTGATGAAGACAGAGGTAACTTTGGCGCTGCAGAGCCCAATATTGACAAGAAAGCTGATGCTTTCATCCGGTGGTACAAGAAACGTGTTTCTGAATCTGCACGCTACCAAGTTGATCCCACTTCCGACAATGCATAACACATGAAACTGAAACGATATGTATATATTTGTTTCATTTCTCTAGATATTGAATTTATGTCAATACTAATAATATAAATAACTTCTGAAGTTCAACTAATAATACTCATCAGCTGCATGGTCTTCAGTTGCACTTTGTTCTTACTTCTTTAACTGATTACATTTACATATATGTTTCAGTGGTTTAATTTAAAGATAGCTTCTTTCACAAGGCTTTATTTTTTACGGTTACCATTAAAGTCTTGACACTACGCGCGCGCAAAATATGTATCCATGTAATATATGTGATTAAAAGCAAATAAATGGAGAAGCTTGGATTTCTGAACTAACTTCTCATATTTGGGGTTAATTTCTCCACGAGTTCAAATACAGATGTTTGAACATTTGAAAAGGGTGACTCTTTTTGTCAGGCTTCGCTTGTGAAACAAATCATGTAAGGTCATTATTAAAGTGGCTTGGTTACACTTAAAAACGTGTTAGGTTGCCGCCTAAGTGTGTGTGTGAGCTATGCATAAGTTATAAAGAAATTAACAGAGGATGCATAAAACATATGAGGACTAGTATAAGATAAAGATACTCTAGCTAGACCATGAGCAACTTTATTGATCTACCTAACAACACTATCTTCTACTTAGATTAAAATGCCTCGTAACTCAGTGATGTGATCTATAGAACGTGTCACTGCAATTACCACTATTTTACTATCAAACTCAGTGAAGTGATGTGGCCAACTCTATTTTTAATTCTATAATTGTCTTATATTTTCATTTATTTAAAAACATATTTTATTCTTACAGTGATATATCATTATTGTTTCTTACTACTATCATAAAATTTTAATATAGTAAGAAAACATAGTCTATGCAGAAAATTTTTTAATATGTATGATATATTTATTAATTATCGAACGACCTCTTTTTGAGAATTAATGTATGATATCTTCTTATTTTATTTAGCTTATGTTTCAGATTAACTCCTCTCTTCATGTATAGATTTAGTTTATGTAGATTCTAGCGTTTTATTTTTTGGATTTAGGGTCAAATTTGAGTCTAAAAACGTGACGTTTAGGATCATCAGGTAAAGTACAAATTAAAATGAACCTTCTTGTTCTAATGCTCACCCCTAATTCTTCTCCAACCAAAGTGATTGCCAGCTCGAGGAATCCTACATGTTTCCACAGAGAGAGGATTGTGTTTCTTGAAGGCACAATAATGTACATTTTACACACGTTTCTTTCTCACATCCTTTTTTAGGTTTGAGCTTTTGAAAAGTCCCTTTCTTTTTAACCCATCTTTATTCCTTCCTTATATTATCTACCAGTTTCATCTGTCTTTTCTGGTAATTCAAGCTTGGAAAATGACTGTATTTTTTGGGGATATTGTTGGATAGCACTCTACTTCCGAACTTGAAGGGTGGTCTAAGGTAGTTAGTGGTTGATGTCCTTAGTCAATGACCGTATCCGATCTTAGCTGGTGTTGTACCTGCAAAGTCACTCCGATGCTAAAGTCAGTGGAGTAGTCTTAGCAAAGTAATAAATGTGAGAATGCTTATGATCATTAATGAGGCAATGAATGTTGTATTTATAGAGTGTGGTGGGGTTTGTCTCAACGAATTAGGACCGTCCGATCTTGCGATTCGATCTGAGCCCTTGATGTTTGGATTGAGCCCTTTGATATTGGACATTTGTGTGGTGCGAATAGATGTGAAAGAAGGGGGTGTATATGGTCAAAAGACTCACCATATCAGATAGCAAAACAACATAGCTTTTGAGAAAAGGTCGGTAATAATAGAATAACTGTATGGAGAAGAATGTACAGGTGCTATCTTATAAGCAGATCAATTCAGGTACCAACTATTACTATGGTATGTGCAGAGTTCAAAGCAAATCCAATAATTGCTATCTACTTCTATAATTACAATAAATTAACAACAGTAGAAAACAAAGTAAAACAAGAAAATCAGAGCAGAATATATATTGTGCGGTACAAAAATTTCAAAAGTCAATTAAAGATTATATTTAAGTAACATCATGAAAAATGCAAAACAGAATATCACAACATTAACTTAGAATCAATTTTGTTGGTGTTACTTACGGCCATTCTATATTACATACTGTTGTGACTTGTGACAAAGAATATATAGTCAATGACTGAATGATAGTCATTCACTCATTCAATTATTGTGTTTATTGGAACATAATATCAAAAAGATTACTAGTATTGAGTATTGTGTAGTCTTTAACAGAGAATAATATTTAAAGAGTGAGAAATAAAAAAGAGTAGCTGTAGCATAAACATTCTGATGCACTAACCTCCTTTATATCTTTGGTGTTTAAGCTCTCTCTCTATATAGTTATCTTCCATCACCTCATTAATCATCATACATTCATCTTCACAGCATAAAACACGTTATATGTTACCTTCAAAGTGAACAAAGACAAGTTAAAATCATAGAATTTCAAAACAGAAGGAATGGGGAATCCAAGTACTAGCCAGCAATTTCTAGAGATTTGTCTTGTCTTCTTTTTTTTTTTATTCAGATCCCAAAAAGAAGAAAACGCCGTTGCGAACACATTGCAAGATAGAGCCGTGGTAAACGGGCCAAACGTGAACAGAGCTGAGAACACAGAGCAAGACACGAACAGAAGACCAAAGGCTCGCCGGAGATGGTGCGCAAGCCCTAGCACCACCTGCATTTGCGATTTCAGAACCGTTGGTTTTAAGGGTTTTCATTGTTTCGGAATTTAAAATGATAAATCAACTAACTATGCATATTTAGTCAAATTGGGATTTGTACCGAGTGAGATATATTTGGTGAATTTAGGCTTATTTTTGCGGGATCTTGTCAAAAAAAAATAATTGAGGAGAGAGATAAACACAAATAGTTAAAAGTAGTAGTATGTATTTCTAACAATAAAAGACACTCAATCTCTCCTCAAATTGACTGAATAATGGTAAAACATTATGAATGATTGAGATTTGATAGTATTTCATAATAACTAACTATCGCATGTTTCTTGTCTTTTCACCTTGGATGTCACCTCGCAAAAAATCTATTTGTACCTATTGTAAGAAGAAGAAAAGCTTTTTTTTTCCAAATAGAAAAAAACTCAAGTAAGTAGCTCAGTTGGTGAGCTAAAGGATATCCAAAAAACGCATCAGAAGGAAGTCTCGGATTCAAACCTCACAAACTAACATTTCTTCACCCCATTAACATTGTCTCTCAAAAAAGTAAATTAATTGCCATTAGTTTTTGTGCAAAAAGTTAACCAAATTACGGATTTGGATTCAATGCATTCGGTTGTGGTGCATTCAGGTGCATTCGGGAAACATGTGTCTATCTCTCTCCTCACATCCTTTATATTATTTTTTACATATCAAATATTTAATGCATTTAGTGGTTCAAATACACTTGAATGCACCTGAATGCACCACAACCGAATGCACCGAATCCAAATCCACCAAATTACTACATTAATTTTTTTTAATACTTAATAAAAAATATTTTATTTCACCTTTTGTCAGCCGATCAATTAAATAAAAAATATATACGATATTGTAGTATTAAATATAGTAAAAATAATTATTAATGCTTCTTTATAAAAGAGACTAAATTCCGTCAAAAAAAGAGACTAAAAATACCTAACATTTTTTGAAAAAGTTAAATAAAAATGCTGGATACTTTCTAGATACATATTTCGTATCTGTATACTTCTTCACTTTTGGAGTATCTGAGCTTTACAAATAGAATGGCAACCATCCATATTTGTGAAGGTTCTACTTTTTCTCAAACTATCATAAAGATTCCCTTTTAGATGGTTTCCTAACGGATTGTTTTTGCCTTTCCGTGTTTAGAGATTGAATCAACCTTTCGATGTCGCTGGTATTCCATAGTTCTCATACCATTGCTTTTTCGTTTTTTTTGTCTTTGACCCAGTTATTATTTTTTTTGTCAAGAAAAAAATTATACTTCGGGCGGGAGGAAAAGGACATGAATAATTCAGAGTTCGGCCGTAGGGGTGGACAAAAAATTAATGTCCGACCGAATCCGTAATACCCGTTAAATATTTTTGAGTTGCCGATGGTTTACATCGGATTTCGGGTTAATCGGATGAATTAAATAGGGTAATAACGGATTTGAATGGTCGGAAGCGGTTGCACCTCCTATTACCCATTAGTAACCGTAACCGTAACCGACCGAAATAATTGAGTGAGTACGTGTTTACCCGTTGTTTTAATGCGTGCTGTGAAAGTCCAAAGACCAAAGCTAAAAAGTTAAAAAGACTACACTGTGCAATTGCAGTGCAGCAGGTACTAAAGTGCCTAGTCTCAATATTTAATTATTTAATACTTTCTGCAGGCCTATATTTAATTATTTAAATAACTTCATCACACTTTTTATTTATATTTTATGTTTTAAATTGTTCTTCTTCTACAACTCTCCTTCTTCTTCTTCAACGATTCTTCTACTGTGAGAAAAAACTATTGACAAGCCAGTACAGATTTTGCTTCCTTTCTTCTATTCTTCTTCCACTTAGTAACCGTCGGAGGCCACCCGCCAATCCGTCTACCCGCTATACCCGCCACCCGAACAAACTGACTGTGAAAACGGATAAAACTGGGCCTCATATTTCCAACCGTGGGTTGTGACGGATTAGTGTTTTCTGAACCGAATTCGGTCGTAACCGATCGGTGTCCAGCCCTATTCGGACGGGAGTATGGGGTCAAACTCAGATACTAGTTGAGTCTATTCTTTAAGATAGAGTTCATTAATTATTTAAGTCTCCAGGGAACCGAATGCTGAATTTTGATTGCTCATTTCCATCTAGGTTATAAAACGTGATCATGGATCCCAATTTAATTTATTTAACATTAAAGGATGTCATATAATATTACTCAAGTATGCCCTTGAGTATTTTTTTAGTATTCTTTCAAATATTTGTTGTTTCAAGTAGAAAACATACACAAAAAATTAATAACATTTATTGCATCTATTATTTTATTGTGTGTGTCACTTTTTTGTCTTTTATTTTTTTGGACCGATGGTCGGACTCACAATTGTCAGAACCTAACACACACACACAAATGGAACAACCAAGGATCGATGCCCAGCAATTGGATGTCCATAAATAGTATTTCTACCGCTGCAACAAATCAGTCTTGAACACTTCTTCTTTATTGACACAACAAGTCTACGTACTTGTGAAGATTCAAACTCACTTTTTTTTGGCCTTCATACTAATTACTTTTATTTTGTGAATTCTTAATAACAAAATTGTCCACTAAGAAGAAATAACTTTGCATCTTTGATAACATAATTAATCAAATCATGAAGCACCAATGGTCAGAGTTTGCCTAAAATATTATGGAGCAACAGTTACTAACTAAAAGATTATAATTGAAATTCATAAAAATTATATATAATTTTCTTATTAAGTTTTAGTAATACCGCAATTATTTAATTGTTTCTCTAATTTTTGGCAGTAATTTAAGTTTTTAGTAAATACAACCCCCTCCATTCCTATTTACTTGTTTTTTTTTTACATTTTACACATATCAATGAGATCAATAAATTTTGTTATTTTTTATACAATTAACTCTTTTTTACCTATAATACTGTTAATGATTTACAATCTCATTTCATCTATTTCTCTGTCTGCAACAAATACTTAAGGACTTTATTGACAAAATAATAATAAATGTTGCATTAGACTTTGAAAATGACAAGTAAATATAAACAAATTTTTCTACAAAAGCGACAAGCAATAAGTACGGAGGGAGTAACTTTTAGTATTGAGTATTCATCCTAAATTTTTGGTATCAGGTGTTTCATTGATGTGTAATGTAGGCCTAGATGTACATTAATTAATAATTAGTAACAACAATAATAATAACTAAACACGAACCGGTACTTGGATTTCCAAAAGACAAAAAATTGAACTATTATTATTTAATTAATTATATTTAATTAACTGGTACTAGCATGCTTAGTTAAGGACACAATTGTAATTCACTGTCAAAAAAGGGGACTGAAATGCAATTCTAATGTAACAATCTACTATATTTACATCTTGAACAGCTTTCACGTGCCAACTTTGGCGGGTTTTCTTCATCAATGTGTTTTTATTACTATTCATTTTTTTCACACGCTTACATTTTCAAGTACCAAAATAGCCTTCATTTATGCATGTTATTATTCACCCTATGTGTTGTCAGCTAAACAATATGCCACATTTCTAACCAACCAAAATTTTGATTAGTCATTCAATTACAATACATGTCATCCCATAGCTTTAACACCTATGTTAGTTTGTTGGCAACTTCTTTCTTTGCCATGTGTTAATTTTATTTATTATATATATGTTTCAGCTTTGGAAGAAAAGAGCAACAAAAAAACAAAAAAAAACAGAGGTAAATAAGTGCGTTGAATCTATGGCTTTCTCCAATGTGAGGCTCAATGCTCATGATGATGCAACCCTCCCTACAACACCCTCTCCTTCCCATGATCTTTGTCACTTATATTTAGGCATGTGCAAAAATACTGGCATATTGTAACCATTTTACCAACCAGACCGTACCAACTAAAAAATCCCTTACTGTTTTTGAGAAAATATCGATCCACTTTTGTTTCATAAATCGGAATACCATTTATAAAAATCGGTAAAAGTACTGTTCCCGTTTTCCTGTAATTGCTCTTTGACGCTACAAGACTTTCCAGCAATTCCGACTTCCACTCATACTTTCACCTTCCCTGTCTTTCCTTTTTTCTTGCTTAATCCCTTTAGATCCAAGAGCGTGATCCTATAAAAGAAATAAAAAGAATATTTTTTTCATGCTGCCTTTTTTTACAATATGTTTTCTTGTTGCTAGATGCTTCATCCTTGAGAAAAGTCAAATTCAATATGAATTCCTTTTGAAACATCTTAAATAAGAAATTCTAAGGAAAAAATTAAAATTATTTTTAACTAATAAGCACCTAATAATCATGTTTTTTCCTTTGAATTAAAAACTCATTCATTTGGTAAAAAAAAAAACTCATTCATATTTTTTTTGAATTAAAAACTCATTATGATTTAACGATATCATATATTAGTGTTTATTGTTATCTGTACCTCTTTGAATCTCATACTCTCGCCATAAAAACAGAATGTAAAGGAAAACGGAGACAATACTAATTACGGATGCCACCGAGTGAGAAATCAAAGACAAGAAACATATCGAAAAAGTCATGGTTTTAATAAGACTTACTTTTCAAGAAATGGTAAATATGGATTGACAAAAAAACAGTTTTCAAGAAATGGTAAACTGTTTTTGGAGTGAATAAACTTGTTTCAAGAAGTGGTAAACCGTTTTTGGCAATAAAAACTAGTTTTTAAAAATGGGAAACCATTTTTTGGTAGCAAAAATTGGTTTTCACAAACGGCAAACCGTTTTCCAAAAGCAAAAACCAGTTTTAAACTGGTAAACCGCTTTACAGTCGCGAACCGGTTTGAAAACATAAACCGGTTTTTGCAAAAATGGTAAACCAGAATTGGATCTTAAAGAGGTATGGTGTGGTATGGTATGGTTTTTGTACCATACACACCCCTACTTATATTGCTTCTTGTCCAGTTTTGCTCCATCTTCCTTCACTCCATCTTTCTTTCTGTTGATGGAAACCAAAGTTGTACATCAGATATTGAAGAATCAAATATCCATTCTATGCAATTCATGTATCACCTGAAAATCCAGCAAGCCATAAATTCTACAATATGCAAGCAGATTGTCCTTCAGAATTACTTTGTGTAGAAAATTAAATAGACACAAATTCTTGGTGCAAAGGAAACATAAGTTTAAATATGTTGTCAATGTTTATTCTCACTTTACCATACAATGTCTACAAAACAGTTTTTTTTATCTTGATTGTTATTTTCATTAAATTAAGTTGAGCTTTCATGGCATGAAAAATCATGAGATAAATTTGTTTACGGTAATATTACCTTGCCATATTGACCAAAGAATGACTCCACATCTGCAAGCTTCACATCATATTCGAATGGTTATGCAACAATTGTTCTTATCTCGACCTTCTCGATTGCCTCTTCTGGCTTTGGAAGTTTTGTAATCCTACCAACTTTGTTCCCAAGAATGCACAAACAGAAAATATGAAAGAAATGAGTTCTAAGTAATGTGCATTCAATAAACACAGAAATAGCATCCAAAAGTCAAAAGAAAACAAGCTTATCCACCCAACCACTAATCTCAAAGCCACAAATATTTTCAATCAAAGTCTCATCCTCTAAACTAACTATTTCAAATTAGCCAAAAACATGAAAAATACCCACCCATACACAACTCTTTCATCTCCTTCTTTTGTGACTTTGCTTCTTCAATTGCTTCTTTGAGTTATGCTCCATCTTTCTATCTGTTACTAGGAAAAAAATGTCAATTAGAAATCATAATTTAAAAAATTGAAATCTTTGAAGCTCTTGAATAAGGTGATCTTGACTATCAAAGGAAGAATCAGGTACAGTTGTTCTTGAATAAGGTGACTTGACTAACAAAAGAAGAATAAGGTAGAGTTATAATTTCTATTTTAATTGTCTGGTATGTAACTTTTTGGAAAATTATTTTTTGAGTTAAAAGTTCAAATAATGGAACCATTAACTTAATTTTTTTGTTTTTGATAGGAATCGGGACAAGGGGGAACCAAAGTTTGGAAGCTTGAAGCAGAGAAGATCTTAAGATTTCATATTGATTAAAGATAATTAATGGCTACATGATACTCTTATTTATACTCATGAACATACCTAACAAATTGTTGATTGTCTAGGTAAGAAAAAAATGATGCAAAAGAAATTGTATTGGAGTAATAGAGAGTACGAAAAAATATTTTTAATATCATTCTTAACTTCTTTTTGGTGATTACCATATTACTTCTTTATTAGAAAAATAACCACAATAGAAACAAGCCCTAGATAACATGTACAAATTTGGTCTATTTTTTAAGGTTACCATACTACTTTCTTTATATGAAATATAACCACAATAGAAATAAGCCATCTTGGTTGCAAACTTCAATAATTAACTTTAATTTGCCAAAAAGTATTTCCCCTCTATGACAGGTACAAATTTGGTCTATTAATTGGCTACTACAACAAATGCACTTCTGTACAACGATTTTAATGAAGCTCAACAGAGACCGTTTTGGGCTTCCAAGTGTAAAAGAATACAATTTCAAATGCACTTTTATTGACTACTAATTCAATTTCAAATGTAATTTGCAACAACAGAGGTATATAAACTATTGAAAACAAGCACATAACCAATCCAAGTAGTAATTAATTATTTTCAAATGATTATGTCTGGATTTAAAAAAACATCACAATTTGAATAAAGTTCCACAAGTTCACAGTTGCCCAAAAACAGAAACATTAATAAGCTAGCAAAAGGCTTAGCAGGGAAAGTAGAAAAAGTAACAAATAAAATGAATTTCCACAAGTTCACACTTACCTAAAATGCTTTATTGGAAATTTAGTGTGTACAAGACTTCAAGCTTTCCAAAGCTACATCCATGAGCCTTTGCTCATCCATTATAGTCCTCCAACCTGACGTTAAGGATTGAAGTTAATTTAATCCAAAAAATGAGTAAAACAAGTCCAATACACAATTTATTTCTATTGCATTTAGTCTTGGATTCAAAGTATGGAACCCATAATTTAAAAACAAATAAATAACTCAGTAGATAAACAATTTTGCCACGGGTAATTATAAATTAACAAGCAAGAAAAATAACAATATTTCTATTTCCTTTGAATAAACTTCGGCACCATAAAATATTTCTATTTCAATTGAATAAACTTCAACATCAGTAGAAAGAAATAGTAAGAAATCACTACATAAGTATTATCATTTGGATTCTTATCATTTTGATTAATTTGGATTCTGAGTTAGTAAACATGACTTGGTATAGTTTCATCACTATGAACAAAATTGTGTCCTAGAAATATTTTGGATGTATATATATTCCAAGACATAATACCACAGGAAATTTTTCATATTGAACACTAAGAACAAAATCGTGTCCCATAAATAATTTGGCATAGTTTTATAGAAATGACTAATGTATCTCAATTGGCTTTAAGAAATACAGTAGAAAGAAAAGAAGGAAAACAAATAATGACCACTCACCCAAATACAATGTAAATAGAGGAGTTATGAAAAGAACAAGTGGAAGAGATCTATATCACAATAACATACCAATAACATACCGCTCTCTTTACTAAAGATATTTTCCGAGGATATCCAACTATATACCAGGTTTAACTGTTTAACTAAACCAAGTGCAGGAGGGGTGCAGGCAGGAACTACAGGGGGTGTACATGTCAAATTTGAAAAATATAATTTTTTTTATTCTAAAAAAATATATTTTTATATTTTGAATCCTTATCTTTTAAAATAGACATGCCAGTAAAAATATTTGTTTAAAATATTGTAATTAATAAAAGTATAATTTCTTCATCAATAAAAATATTATAATTTTGAATCCTTACATTTCAATAATATGATTAACATCTTGATTTAAATAATTTTTTAATTTAATATACCAACATAGTTATTATCGTTTTTCAAAATAAGTTAACCAATCCGGTATTGTTGGGTTCAATTTTTACTTTCTAGGATTATAAACGGTAATGAATAAATTTTTTACACTTTTTTTCACCTCCCTCCAACGGTTATAAACGGCAACTTTTACAAAAAATTTCTATGTAAAACCTTATTCCACTCCCAATTTTCAACATCTTCCAAACTTAAAATTTCTCAGCCACTCTAACAACATGAACCACTGTTTTCTCATTGTTGTCACTGTTCTCGCAATTCTCAATATCATTGTTGCTTTTCTCAAATTTGATGAAGTGTTCTTTCCAGTAATTATGATATTACTCACTACATTATTTTTGGCGTTGACTTGGGTTATTGAAATCAATTTTTGATGTATTATAAGGGTTGGCTACTTTTGTACATTTTCACTTGATTTAATTTGTGTTACCAATAGTTGGCTACTTTTGTATATTTTCACTTGATTTAACAGTTAATAAATTTAGCTTGAACTTTTTATTCAACAAGCAAATTATTGGTAACATGGCCAATCGTCCTGCCCAAAGGTTTTTAACGACTATGCAATCCACAAATCCACAAATGTAAACATTTTATTGTTGTCAAATTTTAAATTATCTAGCTTCTTTGTTATGAACGTACATTTTTTATTCATTTTTAACTTTCTCACTTCTTCGTGAAATATGATAATGCTAAAGAGATAATATCCACCGATTGATATTTTCTTTCTTTTGGTTGACACCACTGACTAATGTGTTATTCAAATCTATACCACAAACACATAACTTTCAACTATACCTGTATGCTACTATTTAGCTAACATTATAGAGATAAAAAAATACTTGACTTCATCATAAATATCTCTCATTATATTTACCATAATAACATGTGTATTCATTTTGTAATTATAAAAACAAAATTCGTAAAACCCATGGGTACCACTGGCACAATGGCTAGTAGTATTTGATTGTAGAGTAGGAAAGTGTTATCGATACACACTCACTACTAGAAAAGGCAACATAAAAAACCCATATCAATTGACCTTCTTTCAGTAAAACAAAGCTGCATAGTATCTTCATGGCACTAATTTGCTCCATCATCAAGTGACTTGTGCTTGTTCAGCAATGGCGCGCGATGCAGTGTGGCGGAGGCATGTAGTGATCTAGTAAAGGAAACGTAAGAACGCAACCCATTTATGCAGAGCCATCAGAGGTGAGGTGGAGAGACGCATTTTACTTCATTCACATTGAGGGGTTTAGTTTTGGGGTCATAGTATGCTGAAAAAATTTGTTTTTTTTTTTGACAGGTACCATTGATCCTCTCCGCCAGTTACAACACTCAAAGACCCAAAATGAATTACAACTCGGCTGGTAATTTATTTCCTGAAATCATGATTAATTAATTACTCACACTCATGTTTATGCTGCAATGATACTATTATTATAAGGCATTTTTCTTTACTCTAACTTTTAGTAACAACTAGTAGGATACCCGTGCACACGCACGGGTGTCGTCACGTTTTCTTATGAATGAACTTAGACATAGTTTAAATAGTCTGAACATTACCCCGTAAAAATAAAGACAAATTTTAAATAGATAAAAAAGGAATCTCAAATAAAAAATAGATAAATATTAAAATCTAAAAATGTAAGTATCATTTAAAAACAATTTGTGCATTTATCCGGTATATTTTATATACCAGTGAAGTCTTTTTATATATCAGTGTTTTTGTCCCGTGTTTTTTTATATATCAGTGCAGCTATTCTATGTTTTTATATATATCATTGCAGTTATCTTGTATTTTTTTTATGTATCAGTACAGTTATCCCGTGTTTTTTTTATATGTCAGTGCAGTTATCTCATAGTTTCAATTGATTATTTTAGTTGATTAGTAGATTATAGTAGATAGTAAAAAATAGATAGTAGATTATATATAAGAAATACTTATTTTGTGTTTTATTACATATCAATGACAATTATTTGTCCTTTTTTGGTATTAGTGACAAATATTTGTCACGTAAGTCTTCTTGCTTTTTTATATAATAATCTCGTGTTTTTTATATATCAGTTCAGTTATCCCGTGTTTTTTATATATCAGTGCAGTTATCTCGTTGTTTCAATTGATTATTTTAATTGATTAGTACATTATTGTAGATAAAGGGTAGGTTTGGTTTGAATTTTGAATTTTGAAAAAAAAGTAGGAGAAAGTAGAAAAAAAGTGGGAGTGAGAAGAAAGTGCATTGGGAAAAGAGATTTGAAAAAAGTGATATAGTAAATTACAATGTTGTCCTTAGTTAGTTGAGTTGTCAAATAAACATGAAGGCTTGTTTGGGAAATTTAAGTGTAGTTTGTTTGTATAAAGAGATAAATAGATATTAGATAGATTAGATGACAATTATTTGTCCTTTTTGGGTATTAGTGACAAATATTTGTCACATGTGTTTTAAAATTAATCAGTAGTTTAAATAGTCGTCACGTCTTCTTATCTTTTTAGATATTAATCTCGTGTTTTTCATATATCAGTTCAGATATCCCGTGTTTTTATATATATATATATATATATATATATATATATATATATATATATCAGTGCAGTTATCTCGTAGTTTCAATTGATTAGTTTGGTTGATTAGTAGATTATAGTAGATAGTAAAAGATAGATAGTAAATTATCAACAAAAAAGATTTATCATGTGTTTTATTATAGGCAGAATATCTCTCGGGGTCCCTTAACTTATTTATTTGTAACAAATAGGTCCCTTAACTTTTTTTCGTAACACATAGGTCCCTTAACTTTTAAAAACGTAACACCGTAGTCCCTTTTAACGGTTTTTTGTTAACTCCGTTACAAAAATGTCTATCTGACTTTTAGAGTGCTTATGTGGCTTTTTTATTAAGCTTACGTGGCAATTTTAATTGCTGACTCATTATTTTATAATTAGTTTTAATTTTAAAAAAAAAAGTGAATTTGCGGCTTCTTCTTGAAGCCATTCCAAACCAGATATGCAAGTTCTTTTTTTTGGTAAAGGTATGCAAGTTCTTTAATCTCTCTTCAATCTGCCAAAATCCTCTTCTTTAATTTTTTTTTTGTTGAAAACAACCTCTAATCTTCACTAGCATCTTAACTATTACAGTAATTGAGTAATAGTCATTTTCAAGGAATTTCTCATACCGCAAATCGTCATCCGATAACTCATCTAAGCTCTTTCATTTCATTTTTTTTAAAGATTCTCTCACCTTTTTTTGTTTGATTTTTTTCTACTATAGCAGTTGAGTCATGCGGTTGTATTCTGAACAACTATGTCCTTTCTCCAGGGCCGTCCATGGGCCTGTGCAAGCTGTGCAGCTGCACAGGGCCCCGGCCCATTACTACTTTTTTAGGGGCCCCCAAAAAAATAACACCTAATATATTAACGTTTATTCGGAATAAACTCAAAACTTCATGCTGGCTCAGTGGCAAGAAGTGGAGCGTTAGTCACTGGAACGAAAATTGCCAGAGGTTCGATTCCCAGCAATCGCACGTGTTTGTTGATTCCTGACATATTGTTTTTGACGCTGACTCAAACTCAAGCATTATAAACATACACTAAACCCACTCAAGTTTGGCATAAAATACGGTTTCTTTTTTTTGACCAAGCATTATAGTTTCTTTTTTAACATATTATATTGAATTTAGATTGTATTTAATTCAACTAAAAAAATATATTGCTTTTAGCAATTGTTTTCTAATAAATATTTGAAAATTTTAAAAAAATTAATTCCAGCCTTTTAAAACTAAAATTAATTTAATTTATATTTATTTTTTTTAAGAATATTGTAATTTTGAGTTCTTAATGAAATTGCTATCGTTGAAATCAAATAGATTTTTTTAGAAATTTATTTTTGTTTTTAGTTATAATATTTTTTAATATATTTATTTTTTTATATTTAATTATGTAGTATATTGGTTGTTGATTTTGGCATCCACAAAAAATTAGGTAAAGCTCTACTCCGAGGGCCCCAATTTTAAAAATTTGAACAGGCCCTCTCAAATGTATGGGACGGCCCTGCCTTTCCCATATCTAAACCACCGTCACCTCCTCCCAAAACACCACCACCACCGAATTTAAAGCTTCTCTCACTCAAGTTCTTCAATCTGCCAAAATAAAAAGTCGATCTTCCACAAGCAGCAAACCCAAAATTTCATGGCTACCTCTCATCTCTTTTCCACCATCATCTACGAACCCACAAACACAATCTTGTTCAACAACCCATCAAAGAAAACGAAAATGAATCTGAGCATCGATGAATCTGACGAAATCGAAAAGAAAACGAATTTGAGAAATGAAATCAAAGAAAACGAATCTGAGAATCAAATCTGAGAATCGATGAATCAATGATTCTGACGATATTGAAAGAAAACAAATATGAGAAACGAAATCAAACAAAACGAATCTGAGAATCGACGAATCTGACGAAAACGAAATCTAAGAAACGAACATGAATTTGATGCATGTAAGAAACGAATCTGAAAACGAAATATGAAGAGAAACGATTCTGGGTTGAAGAGAGAAGATGAAGAGATCCATTTCTGAGTTGAGAAGATGAAGAGGATGAAGATGATGAATAGTAATAGAGGGGTATTTTGGGTTTTTTAGTTTTGAATAAAAAACTAATTTTTAATTAAAATCCTAGGTGGATATGACACATCATCACCGTCAGTCACATAAGTTTTTTTAACGGTGTTAACAAAAAACGTTAAAAAGGACTATAGTGTTACGTTTTTAAAAGTTAAGGGACCTATGCGTTACAAAAAAAAGTTAAGGGACCTATTGTTACAAATAAATAAGTTAAGGGACCCCGAGAGATAGTTTGCCTTTATTATATATCTGTGACAATTATTTGTCCTTTTTTAGGTATTAATGACAAATATTTGTCACATGTGTTTTAAATATTAATCAGTAGTTTAAATAGTCATTAAGTTTTCATTTTTTAGATATTAATCTCGTGTTTTTTTATATATCAGTGAAGTTATCCCGTGTTTTTTGATATATTAGTGCAGTTATCTCGTAGTTTCAATTGATTACAGTTGACTAGTAGATTATAGTAGATAGTAAAAGATATATAGTAGATTATCAATAGAAAAGATTTATCCCATGTTTTATTATATATTTGTGACAATTATTTGTCCTTTTTTAGGTATTAGTGACAAACATTTGTCACATGTGTTTTAAATATTAATCAGTAGTTTAAATATTCATTATGTTTTCGTTTTTTAGATATTAATCTCGTGTTTTTTTATATATCAGTGAAGTTATCCAGTGTTTTTTTTATATATTAATGCAGTTATCTCGTAGTTCCAGTTGATTATTTTAGTTTTTTAAGATAAGCAAATTGATTGTTTTGGTTGATCAGTAGATTATAGTAGATAATGGGAAAAGAAAGTGGGTGAGTTTGATTTGAATTTCAAAAGGAGAAAGTTGAAAAAAAAAGTGGGAATGAGAAGGGCACATGTGTTTTAAATATTAATCAGTAGTTTAAATAGTCATTAAGTTTTCTTTTTTTAGATATTAATCTCGTGTTTTTTTATATATCAGCGAAGTTATCTTGTGTTTTTTTATATATTAATGCAGTTATCTCGTAATTTCAGTTGATTATTTTAGTTTTTTTAGATAAGCAAATTGATTATTTTAGTTGATTAGTAGATTATAGTAGATAGTGGGAAAAGAAAGTGGGTGGGTTTGATTTGAATTTCGAAATTCGAAATTCAAAAAAAAAAGGAGAAAGTTGAAAAAAAAAGGGTGGAATGAGAAGAAAGTGCATTGGGAGAAGAAATTTGGAAAAAAAATGTGATAGTAAATTACAATGTTGCCCTTAGTTAGATGAGTTGTCAAGTAAATAGATAGGCTTGTTTAGGTAATAATTTAAGCGTGGTTTGCTTGTATAAATAGATATTAGATTAGATAAATAGATATTAGATAGATAGTAGATTATCAATAAGAGATATTTTTCCTGTGTTTTATTATTTATCGTTACAATTATTTGTCCTTTTATAGGTATTAGTGACAAATATTTGTCACATGTGTTTTAAATATTAACCAGTAGTTTAAATAGTCATTAAGTCTTCTTGTTTTTTTAGATATTAATTTCGTGTTTTTTTATATGTCAGTACAATTATCCCGTGTTTTTTTATATATCAGTACAGTTATCTCGTAGTTTCAATTGATTATTTTAGTTGATTAGTAGATTATAGTAGATATTGGAAAAATAAAATGAGTGGGTTTGATTAGAATTTTGAAATTTGAAAAAAAAAAGTATGAGAAAATAGGAAAAAAGTAGGAGTGAGAAGAAAATTTGAAAAAAGGTGTGATAGTAAATTACAATGTTATCCTTAGTTAGATGAGTTTAACTAAATAGGGAGGCTTGTTTGAGTAATTTAAATGTGGTTTGTTTGTATAAATAGATATTAGATTAGATAGTAAATTTGAGTTAACTGTAAATGATTTAATATTAATTTAATTATATTATACTATATAGTTGATTAAAAAAATTTGGGAAAACAAATATTTTTAAATAAAGGGTGTGTGGGGGCCACAAATAGTAGATATGTAAAAAAGTGAGAAATATTGGGAAATGTGAGATTGAAAGAAAGAGAGAGAGTTAGAAAGGAAGAGAAAATAGAATTAAAAAATAAGAAATAGAGTGGTGATGTGTCAAAAAATGAAGATGTCCAAAAAGGTCTTTTTGTAAGTTGTTTGTTTGATTAAATAGATATTAGATTAGATTAGATAGATAAATTAGAAGATTAGATTAGATAGATAGATTAGATAGATATTAGAAATATTGAAATAGGAAAGAAAATTTAAGGACAAGAATACCTACCAAACTTACTACTTATTGAGTCGGACAAGCAAAGGGTAAAATGGTTTTTTTTACACATTCATTATGCTTTTGTTACTTATTTTTGTACCATTTTCATTGCCAGCTAGTACCTTTCTTGAAAAAATTGGCTAGTGTGTCATTGTTAGGCTGCAAAGCAACCAGTTTTGGAAAATTGGCTCCTCCTTATTACTTTCAACTATCAAGGAATTGTGTGATAGTTTTCTCGCTAAAAATTGAAGCTTTTGAGGCCATCATGATGGAGGTGAGGAAAGAAGAACTCAAGGTTTCACCTGCTAGTGACAGTAAACCAACTTTGAGAACAGCCCATTTTCTCAAACCAATTGCAAATGAACCAGTTTCTGAGGTTCCCCCAACAGCTTCTGTGTTTGATGTTGATTACAAGGAACGACATTTGAAAATTCATTTCAAAGGGTGGCACGGCATACAAAAGAAATGGGTTCAATGGGTGGATGCACTTAATCTCAAGCATGAATCATTGTGGAAGAAAGTTGGAATCTTTGAAGCCATAATGAGCACTAAGTGGTACATTTCAAAAAATCAAGACTTGCTATTTGGGGTTGTCGAGAAATGGTGTTCTGAGACAAACACATTTGTGTTTCCATGGGGTGAAGCAACAATCACTTTGGAGGATATTATGGTTTTGGGGGGTTACCCTATTCTTGGTGATCCTGTTTTCATCTCACTTGAAAACCATGAATTGAAAGAGGTCGAAAAGAAATTGATCCTTGCAAGACAAGAACCTTGGAGGAGAACAAAAGGTAAGGCTTCTTCATCAGCATGGATGGATATTTTCTTGGATAAAGGCAGTGAAATTGAGCATGAAGCATTTCTTGCTACTTGGTTGTCAATTTTTGTTTTTCCTCATAATGACTTCATAAACAAGTCTTTGTTCCCTATTGCCATTCATCTTGCTAGAGGTAATCCTATTGCTTTGGCACCAGCAGTTTTAGCTAGTATATATAAGGATTTGAGTTTGTTTAAGAAAACAGTAGTTGATTTGAAACATTCAGTTGCTTTGGAGGTTACTCTTCAATCACCCATGTACTTGGTGCAAATTTGGTTGTGGGAAAGGTTCAGAAATTTGCAACCAGAACCTAACTTGATCATCCATGAAAACCCTCTATTGTTTAGGTGGCATAAGGTTACTGCCTTGAAAATTGACAATGTCAGGTCTGCACTAAACTTAGCTGTTGATAATTTTCTTTGGCGTCCATATGTTAGATATGGTGATAAGTTTGGACTGTTTTATCCAAAAGTTGAAACTTGGGTAACATTTGAGACAGATTTGGAAAAAGAAGTACCCTCGTTAGTTACATGCTTGAGAGTTTCCGAGCTTGTTGGAATTGACTCTTTAGAGCAGTATCTCCCACATAGAGTTGCTATGCAGTTTGGAGTGGATCAAGATGTTCCAGGTTGTGTGGCTAGAGTCAATCAAAGTAAAGCCATTGCTTGGGAAAATTACTGCAGGCCCATATCTGAGGAAAATTTGCGTATTCCATCTAGATTTTTTGAGGCTGGTGTTACCACACGTTATGCAAAGTGGTGGAAGCAATCCGTATTTGGTCATCGCGACTTTGTTAGCAATATTATGCGGCGAAAGAGAAGTGGAAGCTCATCAAAACATATACCTCATTCAGGAAAAGCAAACACAAGTTGTAATGCTGCTACTGCTGCTGCTGATGGTACTGCAAATTCTCCTTCTGAGGGCGGTGATGGTTCAAAAGCTAGGAAGGGCGGTGATATTGATGTTGGTACTAATGGTTCAAAAATTGTTCCCTCTGAAAATTTTGTTCAAGATTTTTGGAAGATGGTGAAAATCTTCATGCTGATGGTCCTACAGATTTTCCTCCAAATATTCATGTTGAAAATATTCAAGGTTCTTCAGCAGAATATGAAAATTCTGAAAACGTATTAGCAGTACCAATAGGGGGTTCGGATGAAGGTCTTGAAGATGCAAATGGAAACGAAGAATCAAGGCCTTCTGGTGACACAGATTGCCTATCGGAGACTAACGGTATGTCAATTGACCAGAGAATTAGCAGACTCGAGAAGAATTGCAGAGAGAAGCCTGAAGCTAATTTAGATAAATTCTATTAGCTAGTGTGTTTAGGACTGCTGCATATTTTTTTATTTCTAGTTCTGTTTTGGAATATTTCAAATTAGTTTCCTTCCTAGTTTTCAGTTCAGTTTATTTTAGCAGGTAGTTCAGTTTCCTAGTTTCTAGATCGTGGCTTGACTATAGGGTCATGATCATAGTTGGCAGTTATTATTCACAAGCTTCTGTTTGTACATCTCTGCATATAAATATAAATCTTAGACAGTTTACATGCTTACTTTAAAACATATAAATATAAATCTGACATGCTTACTCCACGCTTACATCTTTAATTTTATTTTATTTTTTGCAATTAAAATGTTATTTGTTTTGTTGTAATTTACACATGTTGTCACATGTGTTACCTTCTCCTAATAAACCTGTTGCCATTGTAATTGCACACCTCTCTTATGTGTTCTCATTCTCCTAGACAAACACACATTCTCTTCTTTCTTAGCAAGAGTTAGCAAGAGACACGCATTGAGTTTATCCATTCGATGGAATGTTTGCTTTTAACATTCTTCTTCCTACATCAATTCATTCCATCTATTTGCTCTCCCCCTCTTCTCTCACTGTCTCTCTACAATGACCACCACAACCACCACTTATGCCGTACGGATTTCATTATTTGTGTGATACAAGATGAGGGAAGAGGTGCCGTCAAACACAACTGAGACATGGCAGGGAAATGACGGCTGCAGAGGTTGTTTAAAGGCGGGAATGCGCAATCGGGATCGGAGCACTTAAAGGTGAAATTGGGAACTTGGAATTGAAATTCTATTACTGTGAGGTAACACTGATTATTGTCTCATTGTTTCTTTCTTTTAATCCATCTAAAATATTTATGGAAGCTCAGTCAGAATTACTAAGGTATTCTTTTCCTTGAGATGATTTTTATTGACTCAAAGGTTTTCTTTTCCTTAAAATGGAAAACCCTCAATTTATCACACAAGTTTATATGATTATATGATGTTTCAATCTGTGTTATAACTGAGCTTATAAGAGGATGTTTTCATATTCTAGGGAGATAAAATACAACTCTCTCAGATGAGTTTAGGGAATGGCATGAGAGGTTGAAAGAGAATCAAACATACGTCATGCACAATTTTTGCGTTTTACCCAAAGATCTTCAATTTAAGGCGTGCGACCATGACTATAGAATGCAGTTTACGGTTGGTAAAACTCTTAGAGAGAAGGACTTTACTGATATTCCTAAGTATGAATACAATTTTAAGAACTTTGCTGAGATACTAGCTGGAAAGTATCGTGCAGATTTATTAGTAGGTAAATATATATGCTCAAGGTTTTGTATCATTTACTTGAATAGTTCTTTCAGAAGTCTCTCCATTAAGATACATTCATGCTGAATTTAATTTTTTGACAAACACAGATCTCATTGGATTGGTTGATCAAATTAAGCATCAACAATCTACAGCTGATTTAAAGGTGTTTTTTACATTGAAAAGACCTTAGGTAATATGGTATACTTCCTTTTAGTATAGTATCATTCTTAATTTATTTTTTGTTTCATATAGATTTTTCTAAATTTTGCAAGTCTAATATTGTAGTGGGAATTGTATTAATTGTACTCTTTGGGAAGACTTTGCTCTTCAATTTCTGAATTGCTATCATAAAAGAGAAGCTAATAGCCCAATAATTATTTTGTTGGCACATGGAAGGATAAAGGAGCCACAAGGTCAGAATCTTTTACTGACATAATAACTATGAGGCAGCAACAGTAGTTATCTGTTGCATATTTCATTCTAACTGTCCAAGCATTTCACATGAAAACTTCCAGTATCAGTTACTAACTCAATCTTTGGTTTCAAAGTTCTTATTAATGGGGAACTTCCAGTATCAGTTACTAGAGATACAGAACTTCAAAACCAGGTGTGTTACTTACAATATTTAGTAATTGTAGTGTTTTTTATTTTGACTCTTTTACTTTATTGATACTTATTATGAATAATAATAAATATTCATTCCAGCCTTGCTGAAAGTGGAACCTTGGAACTCTCAAGTCAAGAATCAGCCGGTCATCGCAATACTCTCAATATTTTGATGAAGATAGGTTTTTATACAATGCAGAATTCAAAAGTGTATCTGAGATAAATGCTCTGACCACTTTAAAGGTACCTATTAAATTATTAATTATACATCTATTTGGATTGTGTTATTGATTTTGTGTAGGTCTATTTTATGATACCAATAAAAAAAATACAATCATGACTAGAGATTAACTTGCGTGACCGTTGGGATAACTACAATGTTTATTAGCAGTAAAAAGGGTTGGTACTTTGAAGATTGCATGAAGTGCACAAAGGGTGCTGACACCGTAGAAAGACCTTTCCAATGCACTGCTCATGAAACTCAGATTTGTATTTTGTTTGATTGTGTACTACAATTTCAAATTGATTATACAGGGAATGAGAAGGGTCTTAGAGGAAGAGAACCATAACATAGGGTTTAGAGGAGACTGAGTGTGAAGATTAGATTCCAATATCCAACGACATTTGCTTTAGAGATGAATGAATTTTCTTTGTTTTGCTACTCATACTTCATGTAGTAATTCTGTTTTGACTATTAACCATTCTGTTTTGTCATCATTGTGTATTTTAAGATTAAATATGTATCTACTCATACATGTTGTGATTTTGTTCATATACAGAGACCTCTCCAAAAAGTTTTACTTATAATCCTCTCTCTCATACTAATCAGTACTTTTATCATAATGTAAAACCTTTATGAAGTTTTGGTTTATATTACAGGGTCAGTTGGTGGGTGCCTGGGTGGACGATGAGTGCATTAGGTTCTCACCAATATTCCTATTTCCCATGCCATGATGAGGTAAAAGAGTTTCTCATTAATAGGTGGCATTTTGTCCATTACAGCCATTAATATAACCCAGTTGATGACTCTGGGTAAAAGATATTGACTGCTTCACACCATGTTAATGGGATGTAAGGTTTAAAGTGGAACGAAGTGTACATGGAATTACATACTTATACATAAAGTCTCAGAAATTTTAAATTACTTCTGTGCAAGGGTTATTTGGCAAGGTAAGATTCATAAATTATAGTTGAAAAACTTTATCTATCAGCAACTACATGTATCAACAAGTGTTTTTAAAATGTTGATTAAGAGTTTATCTATCAGTCTGTCTATTGCTTCTACTAGCCTTCCAGCTTATGCCAGTAAAACGTATTGGTTTTATGCTCATGATAATTACTTTGTTTATTGTTTTCGTGGACTTATAATGAGTACCCTTTGATTAGTCTGTTGTTTGCTTATTTTCTTGAATTACTTGATATGGTGCTCTGTAATGTTGGCCATGATTTTAAACTTTTCATTTCGCTGTTATTATGAAATGCTTGAGTGCCAAGAGCTTTGAACAGCACTAGGATATTGAGAAGTGGTTAATTGGCTTTGTTGTATACTGGTGATATTTCTTTGGATGTGTCTTTGTACACGATTGATCTATGTTTTCAAATCTGTCTCCAATCTACTGTTGGATTTAATTTAAAATAAATTGTTTCATTACTATGGTGTGGAGGAACCAGGATTCAGAAATAAATATATATGCTGGTGTCATTGCGATTGCCTGTTTTTTTTTCCCTTTCATTATACTCAAATCTATAATTGTTTTAAAAATTTTATCCTTTGAGGTGGTTTTTGATAGACCGGATAGAAAATGATGGAGCAGAATATTATATTAAGAGAAAATAATATAACATGGTTCCAAATTCTAAGTTAATCGAGTAGCTCATACTACAAACAACATATATACCTAGGGAGTTGGGACCCTTTGTCACTTGATGCGCCTACCCTCGAGGAGGCTGCACTAGCTATGCACAATTGGAAGAAGACATAAGGCGGAAAGTATAAGGGTCGCCTGTATGGTGGAGGGCCCTTTTCTCCCTTTTTTTAGAGTGGGGTCGATCACGTCAACAGTAACGGAGTTTTTGCCACCTCCTTCTCCGCAGAGCGCAGCTAAGGGAGTGGGTGCAGACTCAGAATGAGACGACTAGGACACTACAGTATAACGAGGATGCAGTGTGAGCATGGAAGATGTTGAAGTTGTATATGATGATGCATCAGAGACCTCCAAAGTCAAAGCAGCCATCCGAGTCCTCTGATGATGCTGTTGGGTTAGGATCCGACTTCAATGCCGATGATAGTTCATATTAGGATTTTTTGTACTTTATTTGATTTTCGTAACACTTTGTAGATTACATTTTATTTGGTTGATTGATTATGACCAGTGGCAGATCTTGGAGAAAAAATTGGGGGGTGCCAAATTAGTAACAAATATAAAATCAGTTTTTTTGGTAATACAAATATATAAAACATTTTTTACAATTTATTTTCAATTGTTCCATTTGGTTCAACGATAAATTTTAAGTATATCAACTATATTACCGTGGTTCAACTCTTGCTAGGAGTAGTTTTTGTTTTAAATTTGAAAAAATTTACAAAGTGACTGTGAAAAACAATCAGCCGTTATTTTCGTTAAGTTTTGTTCGTTTAATGATATATAACTTAATTTTCAGTACTCCCAAGAAGATCCGCCACTGATTATGACATTTTGAATTTCATTTAATTTTTGCTGGAATTTTTATATAAAATGGTTTAATTTACTTTTTATTTCTTTACCTATAAATATAAATAAAAAAATATAAGGAGGTTGAAATAAATTAATTTTTTTATCTCCACTAGTTATTACCGATGGATTTGGATGTTGGTAATCTTAGCACGTGTTGTGAGTATTGACAAAAAATCCTGTCGGTAATTCATGACAGACACACACCCACACTAATTACCGACAGGTAAAACCGCCGGTAATTACCAACATATTAAACTTGGCTGTTAGTATGTGTTTCCGTCAAGTCTCAAAGCGATAGGCCTGACCCGTCGGAAAACTGCTATTACCGACATTTTTTTGGCCATTACTGACGGATTTGGCGATTGGTAATCAGCAATTCAGTTTTCTTGTAGTGAATATTTTCAAGACTAATTAAAGGATATTTTCCTTATAATGATGGACGGATTGCATTGTCTTTCAATCTACATTCTGTCGAGCTTTTTTTTTTATAACTTTACAATCATATCACATGATTCGAAGAGCGTATATTTCAAAAGAATGAAATTGGGTAACGAACAAACTATAGATGATTTATTTTGTTTATCCGAGACCTGCTTTTACATAGTGGCATTGCTAGCAAATCGATATCGTATCTTGTGTGTTCTTCTCAACTTGCCTCATTTTATTCAAAATACTTATCATACTAATTGATTGGATTATTCGCAGTATCACAACCTAATGACCTATAACAACTGTAAACAGAATTGCAAGATTTGATGAATAAAAAAAAGTGGAAGATATGAAATAATTCCTAAAAATGATTATTAATGTATCTCAAATATATCATGAGATGACACTGCATGTGTGTGACAGACTTGGACTAACCGCAACTAGGTATGTTTTGCAGCGATGCCTCAAGGTTCAATTAGATATTGTTCTTTGATATAATCATATAAAGTTTTACTATATAGATGAACTGATGAGTGATAACGCAAATTGAACATTGTGTGAGAACAATTTGTTGGTGGGAATAATAATGCTGCAACTAAGAAGAACAACCAAACATAGAAAAATCATTAGTATCAATAATTGTGAATAACATGTAGGATAAATAACAATAAGAAGGGAGAAGATGAATTTATCATTGCACAAGACTCCAAGGCGTGTATGACACTAAGCTTTAGGTTCGATTTGCCCCCACCAATCACTCTAGATTGGATGCAATAGGATAACTGGCGAATCCCTTTCAGGATACAATGGTGTTCCTTGATATGGTCTGCAACTCACACCAAGCATATCGATCAATGGTAGTTTACGGAATAGAGTTTCCTCAACTACTCTCGTGCACTAGAGAAAAGAAGAAATGACTTAGATATAATTTTGGCAGAAATTTGGCTCATGTAAACTTGAATTTTTGTGTGTTAATATTTGCCCAAAAGTGTCTCTAACTATAGAGAAACTCATGTCACATGGAGAAGGGAAATAATTCTTGTGTAAAGAATTTCTGTCAGTTAACACGAATATATACTACTAGCGAACACATTGTTAGATGGCACGCCACATAAGCAACCAATTGATGGCTGCCACGTGGCACTGGCTTGGCAATATTGAGCATAATGTGTTACTAAAAAAATACAAGTTTTGCCTAACAAATAATATGATGGCGTGCCACGTGGCCATGATGACATAGGGTGATGACGTGGCGTGTCAGTGCCACGTGACACAAAAGTCCAATAATATGATGACACGTGGCAGTGACGTCAATGCTGACGTCATCTCAGTTTGCCACATCAGATTTTTTAACAGAAAGTTAACGGCAGGGGGGTAACTAGAAAGACTTAATATTTGCAATGTGTTTTTTAAAAAAAATATTTTTCCAGGGGGGTAAATGGAAAATAGAGATATTTACAGGGGATAACGTGCATTTAAGCCTAAAATTAAAACGATTTGCAAGGTAAACGAACTTGCAACCAAGTGCTCCAACTAGACAAAACCAACCACATGGCTACCTTCAACTCAGTATTTATCGATTCTTATATTTTGGAAATATCTCCAACACATTTATTTCCTAAAAGATATGGTATTTAATTCTCCATTGATTCTTTCCTGTCATCTGAATTTGTGTTTCCAAAACTCAAAGCATATATATGATGGGCAGGATAATATAATAAGAGTAATTTTGAAACTTCATATTCTTAGAAAATGACACGTTTTGTAACATAATGGCTGCTGCTGTTCCTCTCTTATGTGATGCAGGCTTTACTGTGTTCTTTAATTTCAACCGCATATTCTTGCACAAGGATACAAAGGATGGCAGTGAATTGTTAACAATTTTGGTATAGTACTGTAGAGCTGCTGCTACTCTTAGACATTCTAATATATGAGTTGCTTTTAGATGCAAAGCTGAAATGTACTGTTGCAAATATTAATCAACGTAATTTATTCTAAATATGGTATCAGTTCTGTCTAATGATATTATAACCTTGCCTCCATTCACACTTTGCTAGATATTTTCCTGCTGAGCTGCGCATGCAGTTATTAAAGATTTTAGTTAAATAAAAATATGGGCATGTTAGATGGGTAGTCCTGAAAAGGAGCGGTCACACAATTGCCTGCGGAAATAGTTAGTTAGCAGTGAGAACATGATTCATACTTTGCTCCAATTATTAGGCCACTGCACAACACTATAATGAATAATAAATATTATAGAAGTCAAGATGAGAGATTTTTTTGGTATTAGATAGATGAGAGATTTTTTTTTATACTAGTATATCTTTTTTTTTTTTTGGCTAACTTCTCTTCCCCAGTTATGCCTACTACTTTTTTTTTGCAAAGGGAAAAATCGATTATGCCCAACTTTTTTTTAGGAAAATATTTTTGGATCACCTCTATATATCTTTTTTTTACCAAAGAAAATTTATGGTATTTCATTCAAAATCAAAATAGCAATACAAGTAGGACTATAGTAAAAAAACGTGGGAGCTAGCATAAGTCCTTGATGCTCTAGCTAGAGTATGAGCCACAAGTTTTGTTTGCCGCCTGACAAAACTAACTGTGTAGTTTCCTAAAGACAATAATAAGTTGCGACACGTTCTAATAATAGAGTCATATTCAGTTACTAAGTTACACACACCACAGATTCCATCTACAACCGCTTTGCAATCAAGCTCGATTGTGACTCGCTGAATGTCTAACATTTGCAACCAATTAACGGCTTCCAATAAACCCAAAGCTTCCTCTTCTTGAGGGCAAGACTTGCCAATAAACCAAGCTGACTTTGCCTTCACGAGCTCACGCTTCTCATTCCTGATACAGAGACCAACACCATACTAACCATCATAAAAAGGGACACCTCTATATCTCTATATCTATATATTGACACTTTGATTAATTTGATCGTGTTCCCAAAACTATATATATAGTGTGACATAAATAATAACTCCAAAACTTTGTGCGATATATCATTCGCACATTCCTCTGGTTGTTGTGCTTTATAATTAAAATGAAAGCATATTATTGTTAAAAGATCTGTAATTTGTCTCTTTGAATGTTGTAATTAAGGACACAAATATATGGATGTTGTGCCCGCAGATAGACACATGGCGGCGGAGCATTGCAATGACGAGGACACATCAAAATGCAACAACATTAACCCAGGCGTCAGTGAGTCACTGGCTGGCTGTTGCACTTGCAGATCCTGAGAAAGAATGCGTTATCTACACTACACAAAATTAATCAGAGTCACAAATGATCATGTGACAAAGTACAAAAGCTTGGAATAGAAACAACGTACGTATCACGTGAAATCCCTCCTTGCATGTGATATATATTATCGGCGCCCACACCACCCCAGTTCCTAAATGATATGATAATAATCAATCACTATATACTAGTATGTATGTATGTATATGTTTGGTCAAGTTTAGTATAAATGTTTCTGCACACTACTGCAAACTCTTTAATCCTTTTCCTCTCTCTGCAGGAACATGATGCATGCATGCACCAAGAAAAAGATAGCAGGTCCACACACATGGAGGGATGGATGGAGCCAAATTGGCCACCAGGTCATCAAGGGTCCGACTTGGTACGTTGCTCATTTCCCATCTCTGTCTAGTCGGTTGGGTCCACCACCACCACCTGCTCTAGTCCCATTTATTGAGCAAGGTTAAGATTCTGGGTCAATTATGAATAAGTTGTGCCGAGTTAGACTTTGTAATGTCTAAGCAATATTGGTATCGACAAACAAATACGGTTGATATCAATTAGATATAGTTATTTTGAGTTCAAATTTAGCCCTAGAAATGTAGTAGCATAAAAGTTTTTATGGGAGAGCTTTATCTCGAGGGGTCAGTCGGATATTTGATTTACACAAAAAAGTGTTTCTTCTAATTACTAATAGAAAACTGCCCATAACAAAAGGAAATAACTGAATAGGAGTTGACAAAATTAATAATCTCAAGATGTGAAAAAAACAAGGTTACTTTTCATTCATTAATTTATATAAAGCATTGTAAAATAATTAGCGGTATGAACATAATAACTAAGAATGGCACTTTTATTTTGAAGCAACTAAGAACGAAACTTAAAAAAATATAGGGTTAATTAAATATATTTTTGGTCCTTATAAAATTTGAGAATTTTTTTTAGTTCTTATAAAAAATTTCATTGACTTTTAATTTAGTCCGTACATTTTTCTCTGACAATGCTTTAAATCCCTTATGACTTTTAATAGCGCTCTTTTGGAACTTAAATAGCGTTTCTAAGCTCTATTAAAAGTCACGATGAACTAAAAATATTGATGGAGGAAAATGTAGGGGTTAAAATGAGTGAAAATTTTTTTAGGGACTAAAAAAAATTCTCAAAATTTATATAGACCAAAAACATATTTAACCCAAAAAAGATATAATTAAGGGTTGTTTAATTTTATAAAATAGAAAACAATATTTAAAATCAATATCAATTAATTTATCAACTTTAGCGAGATCTTAGATGTACTATCTGTTGTTTGGAAATCGGTTGAGCCATCCAAAGTGGCTTTGTTTTGATGGTGTTTGTTCTTGGATAGGTTGCCAACCAAGGATCGATAATTTAGCTAGGAGGAATGTGGTTGTAGATAACTCTTTGCGTCCTTTCTATGATTGTGTTGAGGAATCCGTTAGTCATTTTTTTTTTACCAATGTTCCTTTTTGAAATCTATATATGGAAGGAGGTTGCGGCTTGGCTGGGTGTTGTGGAGGAAGTAGATTTGAGGGTACTCATCATTTTTGGTTCTTTGGTAGGGATTTCAAAGACAACAAGATCAACCACAAACTTAAATTTTTGTTTTGGATGACAACTATGTGGATTATTTTGGAGAAAAGATACTTTGGTTTTCGAAGGGTGTTGGATGATTTTTATACTGTAATTAATAAGATTAAACACCTTTTTTTTTATAATCATAAACATTTCACTATGGGGTGCACAAGGGGTGCTTCAACCCATGTACAAAGCTTGGGGGGAACCTTGCGAAGGACTCCCAAGGGGCCTCATTAAAACCTCCCAGAGCCAAAACCCATTGGGAAAAAGACTCTGAGAGGAAAAAGAGTACCCTGCCTATAAAGATAACATACAACCCAACGGGCAATTCAACCAATCACCAAAACTGAAGTTTGTTTTCCTCCCCTTCCTATAAATAAACCAACCCCAAGATACAAGTTTAATATGCAATACAATCTTTCCTACATTAAACACCATCCCTTCAAAAATAATTTTGTTTCTCATCTGCCACATAGCCCAAACCGATGCCACGCATATTAGATGCTTCATTCTCTTCATCTTTTTTCCTTTCATAGCTTGTCCAAACATAATGAAGTGCTGGGTTGGTTTGGGTTGGTTCCTGTGCATGTATATCATTCACTTGCAGCCAAGTAGTAATACTCCTCCACACCTCCTTCGATTTCCAACAGGCAAAGAATAGGTGTCTCGCATTCTCATCCTCCCTGAAACAAAAAACACAGCAAGAATTATGATTAGCATCCAGAATACCGCGCGAAATGAGCGCGTCCCTGGTGGGCAGACGATCCAAGATCAATCTCCAAGCCAAAACCGCAGCCTTAGAAGGAACATCACAGCGCCATAGTTTCGAGCAGGCCACTCTCTTCTCTTCCTCCAATTGTTGAACTACACCATCTCTATTCTCAGTTAGCCACAAGTAGCAGGATTTAACTGAGAAATATTTTGAGCTTTCAGCCATCCAAATCCACCTATCATCTACAGCAGAGTAAATATTAATGTCATACAGAATTATTTTCAATTCCTCCAATTGTGCAGCTGCTGCCTCATCAATAATAAAGTCACTCCAACCCCACTCCCAGCGCCATAAACCATCTATCACGGCCCCATATTGCATCACTTTCATATCTTTTTCAGCGACAGCATCATACAGAAGTGGGAACAAGTCTCCAAAGGTGTTGGGACCACACCAAGTGTCAATCCAAAACCTTAGCTTTTTGCCTCTGCCCAGCTGTAATTTAGTCAACCTGTTAAACCAGTTCGGGTCTCCACAAAAATCTGCACCTATCATCAATAAATCTCGCCACCAGATTGATGTCTTGCGTAATGCATGTAATGAGAACCGGCTGACCTGTGCGAAATTCTCCTCACCGTATCTACTACCCAGAATTTTGCTCCACAATTTCTCGCCCTAAGTCAATAGCCTCCATCTCCACTTACTAAGGAGTGCAATGTTAAAGGCCTCTAAGTTTTTGACACCCAATCCACCTTTAATCTTGTGCTGGCAGATTCTATCCCATTTGACCCATGCTACTTTTTTATGCTCTTCATCTCCACCCCATAAAAAGCGCCTTTGTAACCGAACCATTTCACCAAGTACCTTCTTTGGTACTTTATAAAAGGAGAAGAAATAAAGCGGTAGGCTTGATAGAACGGAATTGATTAGTGTCACTCTACCACCCACAGAAAGTTGCTTGCTTCTCCAAGAGGATAGCTTCAATTTCATTTTTTCCAAGACCGATTCCCATGTACTAGCTTTCCTTGGGTTTGCCCCTTCTGGAATGCCCAGGAATTTGAAGGGGACCTTCCCTATACAACATGCCAAGAACATCGAAGCTCCTTTTAACACTCGATCCTCCACATTCACTCCAATTATATTGCTTTTGGAGAAATTAATTTTTAGCCCGGACGCCATTTCAAAGCTTCTTAGGATGGCCTATATGGTCCACAAATTTGACTCTTTCCCATCACAAAATTACTGTATCATCTGCGAACTGTAGAAGAGAGACCGATAAATTACTATCAATAGGGAAGCCTCTAAAACAGTTACCCAGCTTTGCTTTTCTCATCAGACCTGCCAATCCTTCGGCGGCAGCAATAAATAGGAAGGGAGCCAACGGGTCCCCTTGCTTTAACCCTCTAAAAGCCCGAAACTCGTTAGTTGGGCTTCCATTGACTAGCACCGAGAGAGAGTTTGCAGTGTAACAGCCACGCATCCACTTTCTCCACACAGGCCCAAATCCCAACCGAAGCAACATATAATCAATAAAAACCCAGCTTACCGAGTCATATGCAGCTCTTCTTTTTTCTCTTTGCAAAATCCAACAATTCGTTTACAACCACCACACCATCTAAGATCTGTCTTCCCGATATGAAAGCATTCTGACATTCGGAGATAACTTTCCCCGAAACTTTCTTGAACCTGCCCGCTAAGGTCTTAGCAAGGACTTTATAGAGGCTCCTGATTAACGAAATAGGCCGAAAATCGTTTAGTTCTTGAGGGTTTGCAATCTTAGGTACCAATGCAACAAAAGATGCACAAATAGCTTTTGGGATGCTACCTGTTAGAACAAATTCATTATTGAAATTCATAACATCATCGCAAATCAACTCCCAGTAGCTCTTGTAAAAATTCAGATTGAACCCATCCGGGCCTGGACTTTTGTTCCCGTCACATTCCCACACAATCTCTTTCACCTCTTCTATCGTAAAGGGGGCTGTTAGCATTTGATTGTCTTCTGCCGAGATCATTTTGAATTCAACACCATCTAGGACTGGTCTACAATAGTTGTCTTCTTTGAATCTACTCTCAAAAAACCCCTTTGTTAGAGCTTTTATACCTTCCACATCCTCTACCCACGAATCACCATTCTTTAATCTAACAATCTGATTTTTTCTTCTGTTTCCATTTGTGCACATGTGGAAGAAGCGTGTATTTGCATCTCCCTCCGCTACCCATTTGGCTCGTGATTTTTGAGCAAGGAGGCTTTCTTTGTATTTCAGCTGCTTCCAAAATTCTGCCTGCAAGTTTCTGATTTGTTCTGCATCGACCACCCCTCCTACTGCTGCTATGTCTTCTAAGGCATTTAAATCACTACCCAGCTTCTCTATATTTAAGTCTAATATCCCAAACACCTCTTTATTCCACTTTCTCAATTGCTCTTTTAATTTTTTCAGCTTCTCGTTTACTATGAATGATTTTGATCCATCTATCTGCATAGCTCTCCAACTACCTTCCACAAAGTTTTTAAAATCCGGATGCTCCAACCAACAATTGTTGAACTTAAACGGTTTTGGCCCCCAGTTTAGCTCAGAAACCAAAAGCCAAACCGGACAATGGTCCGAGATATCTATGTCTCCAATCCATTGTGCTGACACTTTCCAGATATTAACAAGATTTTCAGACAACAATATACGGTCTATTCTACTCATGCTCTTCCCATCCTTGCTAAACCATGTGAATTGCTTACCAAGGACAGGGGGTCAATCAGTTCCATAGCATCAATAAACTGAGCAAATTCTCTGTTTTCTGATCTGCCTGTACCATGGTTCGCACCTTTTCTCTCTCTTGCTGAGGGTACTGCGTTAAAATCACCATACACACACCACTCCCCCTGCTGGGCGTCCCTTTTAAAACTGATAATGTCACTCCACATTCTTCTTTTTGCTTCTAAATTACATGGTGAGTAAACATTCACCATATACATTAATAATCCATTATGTTTCACACAGACACCTACATAACCTTCCCCTGAGAATGAATATAGCACCTCAAACATCCCTTCTTTCCATAAGCAAAGCAAACCCCCCAATAATCCTACCGAATTCTTCACCACCCACCCACAATTTCCCAACCCCCAAATGCTCTTTATCATTTTTCCAGTTAAATTTTCTCTTTTTGTTTCTTGTAAAAAAACACAGTCAAAATTACCTTTGCATATATGCTGCTTTAGACGCCTTCGCTTGTCCGCATCCCCCCCACCCTCTTAGATTCAGAGTCAATACCTTCATTTAGCTTTCTTCTTTGACTCCCTCTTTCTCTTGGCTTCTTGGTCCCTATCTTCCATATTCCTGATTGTTTCAACATACACCTGATATGACTCAATTCCTACAACTCCAAGCTGAGATTTTGCCAAATTCCAAACCTTGTTTGCCACTGCTCCCTGGTGATCTCCCCACAACCGATCATTGCACTTCCTAATCTCCGAATCTCCAATTGACGCATCGCATAAAACTGAGCCTCCACTGAAATGAGTGCTTCTTGAATCACTACCATCTGTGTGAGCCTCGCTATCATCAGTTTCCCTCGAGCTTACAGGGTGTGGAGAAGGAGATGTTTGTGTCATCAAGTGATTTGAGGAAGATAGAAGCGGAGGTACGATGTCGTTCCTGCGCACTCCATTTGCAAACTCAAAATTCTTTGATGTGGGCCTTGAAGATGACTTAGTAGGTGATTGGTTTGGGCTCTACCAGTTGCTGGGTCCAGGTCCAGATGGGGCCTTACAATAAGTTTCTTTATTATCCTTCTTTTTGGATTTTTTACGGGCAACTTGGGCTTGTTTATAGAGATTTGCTTCTCAACTAAACCCAGGGATCCCTTGCTGTGATTCTCTTCTATCTCTTCACTGATTACCACCCCTTTTTTACTTTTTACCATTCCAGACTCTTCACATTCCACAGTGAACTTTTTAACAGCCTCCACGTGCTTCTCATGTTGACTTTCTTCATTTCTATTTTCACCACTCTCAAAACCTAGCCGTCTTTCAAGCATGCTCCCCTCGATCTCCCCACCACGTGCCTCCATAGTAATCATATCGTTGCATTTTTCAACGTTGTTTCCATCCCCAATGTCTGCGCCATTAGTTTCAAACCGTGTCTCTTCAATTTCCTCCGACTCAGCCTCCTCCGCCACCATCTCTGGTGAGAATAATGGCGGTCCTTCAAACATTTCATCTTCTGATTCCAACTCTTCAGAAGCAGATTCTGATAGCATCTCATCAGGACTTTGAGATCTCGACACCCACCTTAGTGGACCACACCATTCTTCTATCATTTTAATGGGGAAGACTACCCCATTAATGGTAATGTAGAACATTTCGCTGATAATGCCCAGTGAACGTGTGCGGATCAGGATTCTGGCTATATCATAGGATGATTTCTTCCTTGTGTCTTCATCAATGTCCACAAAAGACCCAACTGTATTTGCTATCAACTTGCAGATACCCTCACCCTAGGCATGAGGAGGAATACCATGGCATCTAACCCATACTAACCTCTCAACATCAGTAGCATATGGCTCCCATGGATAGATGCTTTCAAACCATTCATGCACCCATCCTTTATCTTTTCGAACTAGCTCTTCTAAGGTACCTTCTTCAACATCTTCTAGAAGAACTAAATTTGCGCCCAGAGGGGTAGCTTTTATGGAGAATACACCTTGCATACTGAACCAGTCTTGTATTCTATAGGATGTACCGGGTTGTGTCACATATCCCACATACATTTTGCCGAATCTCTCCATCTCCTCCCTGTTTACATCGTAACAAAGTAGACCCTTTTGAGCTTGCCACCATGGTTTGGTCCTAGGTCCAGCCCTTTTTCTTTGTTCCTTGTTTCCATTTACAACATTGGCTCTACTCCAGTGCTAGTTTCTTCATTGCTCTACACCACGATGAGAGTCGTTACAGACCTCACACTCATTTGCGATCTTGACCCCACTCCATGGCTGGTTCCTTCCTTGCTTTGCTCCTCGAGGCATTTCTCTAGGGTTGGCATCAATCATACCACCTCCTCCTCCTCCTCTTTTCACTTCTTCTCCGCCAACAGCCACTCTCTTCCCCTTCCTATCTTCTCTTGTCTCCATTGGCACTTCCCTTCCTTGCCTATGAGCATTCATGCCTTCCTTGCCCATATCTACATGTTGTCGTGGGTTATGCAGCTCCCTAGTGAACCGGGGTTGGTTAACATGAATCTTTGTGGAGCCAATGATGATATTGTCCAGTTTTGTTGCAAAGAGCTTTGGGTCCCAAACATCCAGAAATCTGACAAAGCCAAACCTTTTCCCTATTTTGTCTCTCTTGTATGGAATCACCACCTCTATTGCCTTTCCATACATGGAGAATATGCGATACATCTCCTTTGCGCCGTGGTCTTCCGGAAAGTGAGTGAAGAAGAAGGTCACTTCCTCTTCATTACCTCTGTAACGTGTTCCTCTCGCCGTGTCCATTCTTGGAGATCTTCTCACAGTTGCTTCCCCAGATCTTCTACGTTTTCTTGAGACCAAGTTCCACCCTTCGTCGCTCATTGTTTCTATAAAGGAAGGATCACTTATGTCAGGGTTTTTGCTCCCTTTTAATAAGATTAAACACCTATCTCGGGGATGGTTTCATGGGTAAAGTAGGAGCATTGTAGGGTTCCATTGACGTTTGGTGGAAGTCTCCTATATATTTTCCTACAAAAAATTCATTTATATCAACGAGACCTCATATCATGTTTTATTCACTTTAAATACTTGTACTAGCATAAAATACGCTCCGAGCAATCTAAATAAAAGAATTATAGATAACTAGATAAGACTTTAAAAAGAGACAAAACCACTTCAAAGTCCAACTATCTATTTGAGTTGGGTTTTTTTTTTTTTTTTTACAATTGTTTTACTCACAAAGTGTCCTAATACTTTTAATGAAAGATCTTTCTACTCATGTTTAGGAGTAAATTTCTCACTAAATAGCAACAATTTTCTCACCCCAAGAATCAAACCTAGAAGTTCGGGTTGACTCTTCGTATTTTAGAGTAGCTTATGGCTCTAAACTTGGTCGAGTGGATTTTTAAACAATGAAAAATGGGAGTACACTATTTGTTGCATCACTATATGTAAGACACTAAGACAGGCAGACATCCAATCCCTTGCGGATTATCTCGTTGACCCATAAATAATCCGTTCTTAATTCAGATATGGATTAAACTAAACTAATTCCCACTTTTTTGCAGTCCTCCTTGGTTTGTTGATTTTTCTTAATTTTCAAATCTTAAATTAATTCTATAAACTTTCTGGTTGGTCCCTATCCCTTTATCTTATTTCTTAAAGTTGATGATCAACTTAGTTTACTACTAATCTAGTAAAAACAATAATAAAACGCATTGTTTTTTTTTTTTGAGGAATAAAACGCATTGTTAAAAAATGCAACAATACCACGATATAATCTTTTGCCTAAAAAAGTGACAATGAGGACATTTTAGTGACAATAATTTAATGGGGACCGCGTGTAAAACCAATTATAATATATAGTACTATTATATGGTTAGGATTAGGAGCATGTTAGATTCTACCTGACACAAAGGACCCTTAATAAGAAAACTGCAATTAATTAAAGCAGTCGTCTTTAATCCTTTCTTTAGATTTCAAATGATTAATTTATAACAAATCCAAAACTCATAAAAGTATAGGACAGACACCACACTCCTCTTCTTGCATGATTGCAATGCCAAATATTAGAATCCACCACTTTCTATCTGTCTCATAAATTTATACAATCTCTTACTTTTTTTTCTCTCTTATATATATTATTTTATGTATTTTAAGAGATAGATAGAGAGTGTAGAGAGTGATCGAGAGAGTGTTGCATGAGAAAATCCAAATCCGAAGATTATTTGTTGTTCAATTAAATTTTTTAGTTTGTTTAAAGAAGTCAATGAGTTTATTAATAATCCCTTATAATCTGATTATTATTTTTTAAGGTTATCTACTGAAAAGAGGGTCACTGTCGAAAGTCGAAACAGGTTATAATGATATGGATATGATTTTGTTGCATTGCATTGCATTGCATTATGGATGCAACCAATTTGCAAGGATAATATATAGAAAGATTGAAAATATTATAGATGATATACTCTTGTTCCAAGTACAAAGAATAGGGACACAAACACTCTCTCTCCTCCTTTAATTGGGAATATAGATGTGAGCGGTTGCCGATTTAGGACTTGAGTTCAGTAGGTCAAATTTTTCAAAATCACATATCATTGTAAATATAATAAAAATAAAATTTCAATACTAACACAGACTCGTCTGAGTGGTAACTTGATTGGTATCCTACTCTAAAATTTCGGGTACAGGTGTGACAAAATTATGTTAGAAAGGAAAGAATCACACAGACCGATAAAATTGAGTACTCATGGGTCGTGGCCAGTTAGATTTCCTAGCATAAATGAATCACCGATAAAGTCGGTAGAAACTACACACCAACAACATAGTAACCAAAAAAACTTCATCATATTTAAGGTAACATTGAATTTGTCTACTATAGACATAAACCCGACAACACCAAGTCGACCCAATGTCTTACTATGGTCTCACTCTACACTACCTACCCACCCCTTAGGGCAAATAGAAGCGTGCGATTCACTTGCTTAAAAAGGAGGGTAACCGTTGGATTTTGAATGGTTACTTTTAGAAACTAAACCACGGTTAATCGTGGTTTGGTTAGAAACTCTCTTTCTCTCTCTTTCAAACCTGTCATAGTTGTTTGTGTGCGTGTGTTGCTGCTAGATAGAGCTTTCTGCATTGGTTTTTCTGCAACTCTGCAAATCTTTCGCCGCCTTCTACGTCTATTTATGTTGTGTCGTTACCCCCATTTCTGAAATTTCGTGTTTTTCTCTTTCTTCGTGCCTCAAAGATTGCTTTTTTTTTTTGATAACTTCATTGGCCACTGAATTGGAAATGATCACTCCCTCACTTCCATTCAGATATCAGTTTCTTTCTTTACATTTGGAAAAGGAAAAAGCTTGTCGGCGTGAAGCAGCTCTTAAGAAATTTTGAATCTTTTTGAATACCCAGTTGAGAAAAGATCATCAATACTCGGTTTCCCTTGATCTTAGCCGAGAATCAGTGTCACTATTGTCGATGGAAACCCAGCTGGGTTTGTTAATTGCATATGTGAAGTGCGCCGACCTTAATGCTGATTAGGAACAAAAATAAAGATTATAAAAATAAGATCCAATTAAAGTCCCTTACTTTACTAATCAAGGTTTGTGCAGCTTAGTATCATTTTTATTTATTTATATAATACTTAAAAGATTTTGTTTGACTGATGTTGTTTTATTAACTTAATTTAGTATTAGTATTAGTATTATATACTTGTGTAACTTTTGTTTAGTTTCTTGTTGATAAAGACTAACTAGGTGTAATTAAATAAGAAGATTTTTATTTATTTTTTATTTTTTTGGAATATCATTGATGTAAGCTTGTTTCTTTTCCTTTTAAAATCAATTGACATTAATGATTGTCTCATAGTGCAGTGTGGCTTACGTCAGGTTTCTGTTATGTCATCAAGCCTTATTTGGATTCGAGAGGTTTTCAAGTTAATACAACAGAATATGTTGGAAGCAGCTAAGAGCTAGCATTAGATTCATTTCAAGCCTTTCTGAGTGTTTTTGTTTTTGGTTCTGTTGATTGATCCATTGATTTGATTCAACATGCCTTTGTATGAGTTATACCGGCTTGCTAGAGAGAAGCTTGATAATAATGAAAATAACACATCACGTGCAGCTCCAGTTGATCAACCTTCCTCGTAAGTTCATTAGCTTAATAAGCTCTTTTGTAACATTTTCATGTGTTTGATGAAATGAAATGGCTTCTTTTATTTATGTCTTTGTTTCTTAGCACTGTCCTTTTGGGGTTTGTTTGAATTTGCAGGCCTGAGAATGATTTTTTTGAGCTGATTTGGGATAGTGGTCAGATTTCTAGTCAGGCTCAGACTAGTAGAGGTAGAAAGAGTCCACCTTGTAGGACTTTACCATCTCACTGCTTACCATCTCATAGTCCCAAAGGTAGAGATAAAGATGTAGCAGGGAATGGAAGTAACAATCAAAAGATGGGTAAGTTTGGGGATTTAGATTCTGGATTGAATGAGCCTCCCATATCAGTGCCATCTCGTGAAGTGGAAGATGTGATACCTTGGATGGATTATACAATGGATAGCTCTTTGGAACATGATTATGGTTCTGATTTCTTTCGTGAACTAACTGGAGTCACGGAAAGCGATCTCACGGCATCTAATCATTTTACTTCATTGGATAAAAGGAGTAATGGCAATCAGATATTTAGGGACTCTCATAAAAATTCTGCAGAACCAATGAATGTTTCTAAGGGTTCTTTAGCTCAACAGGTTGAGACTGCTAGACCTAAAGAAAGCACTAGTCACTTATACCCTCCACCGTCAAATCAATGTCAAACCCCATTTGTATCAGTTAGATCCAAGGCATCGGATATAGCTGAAAATAAGAAAGCCAACCGGGGTGTTCTATATGGTGAAGTTACTGAAATTCCATCTTCCTCAAGTGATTTTTCTAGCTTAAAGATGCAGAAGCAAGATCCTATAATGCCTAGCAATGCTTCTGCGGTAATGAATTTTTCACATTTTGCAAGGCCTGCTGCTATTGTGAGAGCTAATCTTCAAAACATTGGCTTGAAGTCTGGTTTGTCTTCAGAGAGACCAGACAGTACAGGAATTAAGAATAGAGGTGCTGCTTCAACTAGCACCAATCCTCCTGAGTCAACTCTTGTCGATTCGAGTGGTGAATGTCCAAAGGAACCAAACATGCACTGCCACCAGGTTGTTGAGCAATCCAAGGCTGATATGAAATCTTTGCAGCCAAAATCTCTTGAGAAGAATACTTTAGCTTCTAATCAATTGGAGCCTGTTTGCAAAGAGAGTGCAGTTAAGATTGATCAAACTTCTAGTCAAGTTCGTGGTGATGGTGGTGCGGAAGGACAACCAGCTGCTGAAAAAAGTACTGAGCCATTGGTAGCCTCTTCCTCTGTTTGCTCTGGCAATGGTGCAGACCGAGGTTCAGATGATCCAACTCAAAGTTTGAAACGGAAAAGTAGAGATACTGAGGACTCTGAGTGCCATAGTGAAGTAAGTTAATGTCTTAGATGTGCGCTGTGTTTTCTTACTTGTTATTTTAGAATTTCCCTCTATAAACCAAGAGAACACTTTACTTGAAGGATGTTGAGGAAGAATCAGTGGGTGTTAAAAAGGGAGCTGCTGGACGAGCAGCTGCAGGTTCCAAGAGAAGCCGCGCAGCTGAAGTGCATAATCTATCTGAAAGGGTGAGCAAGGCCATCTGCTATTTGGGTTATATTAATTTTAAAACCACACATTTTCCTTCATTTTATGTTTTTTTCAATTTATCTGATCATAATTTATGTATACAGAGGCGAAGAGATAGGATCAATGAGAAAATGCGTGCATTACAAGAACTCATACCAAATTGCAACAAGGTTGGTTTTTTTTTTCCTGGTTTTGCTCTTTGTTATGTACACCGCGAAAATAACAATAGCAGAAGTTTGATATAAACTATTAAACTAATTTGAATATACATACATGCTTGACTCCTCATTTGTTTTGGCTTTCTGAAGGTGGATAAAGCTTCTATGCTGGATGAGGCAATTGAGTATCTAAAAACACTTCAGCTCCAAGTTCAAGTAATCTCATTCCCCGGGAATTATCTTTTAGTATTAAAATTTCTTATTATAAATGTTCTATCTATATCTTGAGAGTGATTCCTATGTTCTGCAGATGATGTCAATGGGAGCTGGTTTATATATGCCTCAAATGATGTTACCTGCAGGAATGCAGCACATGCATGCACAACACATGGCTGCATTCTCGCCTATGGGTGTTGGCATGCATATGGGGTTAGGTATGGGTTATGGGATGGGAATGCCCGACATGAACGGTGGATCTTCTAGATTTCCAATGATTCAAGTTCCTCATATGCAAGGAACTCATATCCCAGTTACACATATGTCTGGACAGCCTGCTTTACATGGAATGGCCAGATCAAATCCTTCAGGGTTTGGGCTTCCAGGTCAGGGACTTTCCACACCAACGCCGCGTGCTCCTCAATTTCATTTTCCAGGAGGGCCTGTTATGAACTCATCAGCTTTAGGACTACATGCCTGCGGATCCGCAGGACCTGTTGATATTGTGGATTCGGCTTCAGCATCTGGCTTAAAAGATCCAATGTCAAATATGGACTCTCAAATTAAGCAAAGCACTGGTGGCCGTGACTCTACAAGCCAGAAGCCTAACCAGGTCTGTTAATGTTTAATGACAGATTTCATGAATCTTTATGGTCACCATAATCAATTTTCACATTAATTAAAACGTTATGTTTCTTGAATAATTTTCTGCTAGTCTTGTGCTTACTGCTTGTGCTCTCCTTTTTGTTATGCTAGCGTGAAGCGACAACAGTTGGATTTGAACAGTCAACTTTGGTGCATAATAGTGGTCATGCCTCAGTGACTAATGACAGTGGAGCTGCTAATCCTGGCAATATCACCTTGTGATTGGTAAATATTCTGAATATTTCACTAAATACATGCACGTACAAAATGTCATTAAAACACCTTTTATGTTGACACTAAGCATAAAAGAGTTTCATAATGGAAATAACAACTTATTTTTGAATTGTACCTGCAGGTTATGATTGATACTCCGTGTTGATTGTGACTAATAGAAGAATCCAGGTTTTCAAAAATGTCAGTCCAAAATCTTTTGTTTCTCATGTCTGCAAGCTCAATCCAGATTACTACGGAGAATATTTCAGAGTCAATGAGGTTGAGTCGTCACAATAGCATTTGGGATCCTAATTTTCAAAATCAGAAAATTGCACAGATTTTGGTATCTTGAGACTAGTTACTCATTTTGTACATCCACTAAGCGACCTGTTTAATCAATTTACATACAATTTTTATATATCTTAACAATATGCATTCAAATGTTTGATTCAGATCTTTAATAGTGATTCTTTGAATACATGAAATAATAATTTACTTTCCTTGGCAATCTGTTCTCTCTTCCTGCCCTGTTAAATTAATGAAAAAGTGGTGTCTCATATAACTGTTCTAATGTGGTGTGCAGTTGCCGACATTTCTTGCCACCATTTGATCAAAAAGCCTAATTTTCGATTCACATAATCAGTAGAGCATAATTAAAACTATCACAGGGTGAGAATCTCTTGGTCTAGAAGCATCAATTTAGGCAACCAATCCGGATTCCCTGTAGTCAGTAAAAGCATGCATTCATACAGTTAATAAGTCGAACTGGTTGGATGAAGATCTGACAGTTCATATTTTAAGCTTGTTACAACTTACATCATATTTAAAAATTAAACTCGAAATGTGATTTGTTCGATCTTCATCTATTGATTTTGACTTACTATGTGAATGCATGTTTTTTGTGACTAGGGAATCTGGATCTTGACACAACCTAGTGTGTTGTGTTAGGAGAGAGCCTTAAACACTGGGGAGATCTCCACATTGGGCCAAGAGCAAAAATATAAGTGAATTGGACACCACCTCTTTCACCTAAAACTTTAAGGCATTTGGGGAATGAGTCTCTTCACTTACTCAACATCACCATTTTCATTCAATGTATGACTTCTAACTCACATTTGATTTTCCAACAAGTGTGTAGGCTAGTTTTTCTCTTGTGTATTCATGTCTTTGTTTCATCTATTTTTGTATAGAAATAGTGGTGAATGGTGTTGCTTTTCCCATTCACGACTTGCTACAAAGATCCTATATTATCATGAAAGGGTCCAGAAAAGGACTGACATATTGTGAATATAAGCAGTTATACCTCGCATTTGCAAGGATAGTGCAAACTGATTTTAAAACTTAAACCTATGACCTTCTGTCTGATCACATAGTGATAATTCCAACTGTTGTGCCGAAGCTCCCTTTCTTTACCATTCATGGCATGATTAGCAAGAATTTCTTGGATCTCTCTCCCTTCTTTCCAGTTCTCATCCTTCTACTTTACTGCTCTTTAATCTACTAAAAATTCCCCATTTTTGGGGATAGACTAGCCATGAATAGTCAATTACCATTGTGCTTTAATTAGATAGCACAATGGACACATAATGATTTTAAGAGTTTGGTATTAAACAATCAATTTTTACACCACAAATGTAAAACGGCTTCCATTGTTTATCAACAACAATCAAGAGCACAATGCATGTTTTCAAAAGAATAAAACACAGAAGAAAACAATCAAATTTTACAGTACTGCCCTAAAGCATGGCCTACGCCATCTTCTATATACACTACACTCTGCACACCTTCTTGCATTCAAACAAATTCAAAAGAAAACTTGTAGAAACAAACATGTATGCTATAATGCTATGCACCACAACAACAAAAAAGAAATCAAATATGTGAATTCTTCAAACTTAAAATTTCACTCTGTCCTGTTATTTGACTTTAATGTCTCCCTTGGCATCTGAGGACAGGTTTTTAGAGGATGGAGATTTCCCAGTGATGGCTTTCTTTGCTTTCACTAAGGACTGTTTTACCTTTGCTATGATGTTGTTTGATTGCTTTTGAGCTGGCTTGGCAGGAGTTTCTTTTGGAAGGTCCTTTGTTGTATCATTTTCCTTGGTGGCTTCAACCTCAGTTTTTGCAGGCTCCTCGACTTGTTTATTCTCCAAATTATCCACTCCAGTTTCATTTAATTCCTCTTCTTTTTCTTCAAATTTTGATGCCAGAGTTTCTCTGACAGTAACAGGCTCGCTTACAGCTTTAGAGATTTCATCCACCTTTGTTTCAGTATCCACTTCTTTCTTGTTATCATCTGCTGGTATATCATTTTCCACACCCTTTTTCTCCACACTCTCTGCTTCAGTTGTAGCTGTCTTTGCCTCATTCTGTGCCTCAGTCTTTTTGATCTCATCGACCTCTACATCTCTCGAGGATACTTGGACAGCTGCTTCTGGTTCCTCCTTTTTGATCTCATGGGGTGCTTCTGGTTCCTTCTTGTCATCTTTTCCAGCGACAACAGTCTTTTCCTCGACTCCGGTAGGAACACTGTGCTCTCTTTCTTCTTTTTGGACAACTTTAGCTTCCTGATCAACTGAAGCTTGTTCAAGATTCTCTGTAACACCAGCTACTTCTTTTAATGATTCACCTTCAATCACATCAGCTAAGCTTGATTCTTTCTTGCCATCTTCTTCAACAATCTTTGTTTCAACTTCAGGAGAAGGTTCCAGCAGATTTGCCGGAGTTGCTTGAGTTTCCTCATTCAATGAAACTGGTGCAATATTCACTATGGTATTAGTTTCCTCTTCTTTGTTAATTTTCTCTTCACTTTTGTCTGTTTCTTGCTCATTCTTCACATCCTCATTAGTTTCCCCAACTTTCCCACCTACTTGTAATTCTTCTCTTGGCTTTTCCTCCACTTGAGTAGACACAGGTTCTGGTTTCTCTTCTTTTACAAGCAATGATTCTGAATCTGAGTTGCCAGTCTCTTTCACCACCTCAATATCTGAGTCTTTGGGAGGGTGAACCTCAACTGTGTCACCTGGCTTTTCTTGAACTTCAGCGACAGTTTGAGGGGTAACAGTCTTCGGCTCCACTTCTTCCTCTTGTTTGAGTGATTGTTTTTCTGGTTCGCTTTGGATTTCAGCAACCACTGGCTCTGATTTCTCTATTTCTATAGGCCTCGATTCGTAGTTGTTAGTCTCTTTCAATGCCTCTGCCTCAGTTTCTGGTTCTCTTGTTTTCTCTTCTACAGCAATGACATCACTGGTTTCTGGAGAGTGTTCAGGAATCACTGATTTGTTTGGCTGCTCCTCTTTACTCTGTTCCGCTGAATGCTTTTCTGGTTCTTTTTTATTTTCCTCAACTTCAATAACCACAGTTTCTGCTATTACTGTCTCTGTAGTCTCAACTTCAGTAACAACAGGTTCTGCTATTGCTGTTTCTGTAGTCTCAACTTCTGTAACCACAGGTTCTTTTTCTGCCTCTTTTTCTGTAGTCTGAACTTCAGTAACGGCGGGTTCTGCTTTTCCTGTTTCTGTGGTCTCAATTTCAGTGACCACAAGTTCTTTTTCTGTAGTCTCAACTTCAGTAACAACAGGTTCTGATATTACTGTTTCTGTAGTCTCAACTTCAGTAACCACGGGTTCTTTCTCTGTCTCTTTTACTGTTTCTGTAGGCTGAACTTCTGTAACCACAGGTTCTGCTTTTCCTGTTTCTGTGGTCTCAACTTCAGTAACCACAGGTTCTTCTTTTCCTGTTTCTGTAGGTTCTACTTCGTCGTTGTTGGTCTCTTTCAATATGTCTGCTATTGTTTTTTTCTCTGTGGCATCACTCTGTCTCTCATTGGCTTCAGCTGAGAGTTCAGCAATTGCAACTGTGCTCGGTTGATCTGCCTCCTTTGATTTTTCTTGGGCTTCCTTTCCTGGTTCTTCTGTTTTTTCCTGCACTTCTGTGGCCACGGTCTCAGCCTCAGGCTCAGTCTCAGGATCAAGCTTTTCTTCCTTTTGGGTTGTTTCCAAAACTTCTTCCTGCTTTACAATCTCTGCTTCTGATTCTGCGAGAGGAATAGTCTCAGCCGTGTTGCTTGATTTTTCAGCGGTTTCCACAGAATTTTCAATGGTTTCAGCTTGAGGAATGTCTGCTGTCTTAGGTTGCTTCTCGTCATCTGTTTTTATAGATTCTATTTCTAGATTCTGTGGTGTTTCCTCTACTAGTTCGGTGACATTGATAGTCTGTGATTCAGGAATCACTTCTTTCTCCTCTTTCAGATTATCTGCATCTGTAACAACAGCCTCTAATGGCACAGAATCATCTGTTTTTTCTACTTCAACAGCAGGCTCAACCTTCTCATCATCTCCTTCTTTCTCTAGTGGACTTTGTACATCATCAACACTGTCATGTTTCTGGCTATCTTCAGTAGAAGCCTCTAGAGAATCATCAGTCTTTTGAATTTCAGCTGCAGCAAGCTCAGCCTTCAACTCATCTCCTTCTGTCTTAGGCAAAGGAGTAGCTTGATCTTGTGCATCCTCCGGCTTGTCCTGCTTGTCTTTTTCATCTTCATTGGCTAATGAATTGATCTTTTCTGCTATAGCTTCATCCTTTTCTTGCTTCACATATTGCTGTATAATAAAAGATGGAAAAGCAAATTAAAATTTCACTTGCTTTATGTTTGGTTGCCAAATTCTTCATACACAAAATAATGTCTAGAGTTGTTTACTTTTTTGGTACAACAGTAACAATCAAGTTTAGGCCTCTTTTTTGGTCAAGAATAAAGTTTAAGCTTATAACTTCATTCATGTAAATCACTTGAATCTCTCTTTACTTGTTCAATTCTATTGGTTTACATACATAACTTTAAATTTGAATTCAAATTTAGAGTCAAAAAAAGTACATACTAGATTCGGATCCAATTTGTCACTTTATTTATGTTACATAAAAAATCAACAACACTCTATTGATATTTAAGATGTCTAAGTTACACTTTTTATAAATAAATAAACGTTTATGTGAGTTGAGTTCTTGTGGCTCATCAGGGTAAGAGAAACCCTTGATGCTTAAAGAACTTTTACATATATAAGAACCAATCCATATTAGAATCATATATTTGATCCAGGATAATATAAGTCATGAATAAATATAAATTATTATTATAAAAATAAAAATTCATTTTGTGCCCACTATACTATTATACTTGGTTTCTAGATCTGTCTGTGACTCTGACTCTAGGCATAAAATATCTTTCTCTAATCAGATCGGATATCCATCAATTTCATTTTTTCGTTTTTTTACAATAATAACTGAAGTTGTATGTCTCACTCTGTCTTTCTTGAATTATATAAAATAAAATAGAAATTTTGTGTACCAAAGTTTCTACAAACACTTAATAATAAACAATTATAATCGAACGAGGAAAGCAAATAAATGAGAAAACACTGCATAACTTTGAACTTTTTTCTATCAGTAGTAAATCGTTTCACTAACACAAATTCACATATATATATATATATATATATATATATATATATAATATTTTTCAAAAGAAAAATCATCTTCTGCAAGTTAACTTAGTTTATAAGTTAGTTATCCACAGAGTAACAACATAGAAGCTTGATAAAAATTTAAAATTGAGCAAAAGAAGTTCAAGATACAAACCTGATCAGTAGTATGATCGGTTACAACAGTATCAGTAGCCATGATGAGATGGGAATTGATTCCAAGCTTGCAAAAGTGAGCTTCAGATTAAGTTGTTGAGAGCTTTTGATTGAAGTTGAGAAACAAATAAAGAAAATATGAAGTGAGAGGAATAATTTGGTTGGCAACAACTCCAAGGAAAAAGAAGAAAAGCCAGTTAAGCTTTAGGAAGAAGAACAACTAGTTTTCCACACAAAAAGGCAGAAAACAGACTGTATCACCCATATGAGCTGGTATAGTATGTGATCTCAATGATTTAGTAAGATTATTATTAAGATTAATGTGCCACTAAAGTTTTTACATTAAAAAACAAAAAATACTATATATAATATTAAATAGGAAAAAGTTGATTATCTAGCTGTGAGCTGTGTAGCAAAATGACTAGCTTTATTGGAGTGATTATTGGGGACCAGAATGGCAAGAAAAAATTCTTCCATTTATTGCTTCAAAATGTTTGGGCCCTTCTGTCAAACTAGATATCCTCTTGCTTTATCAAGATTCTTGTTTATCTCATTTTAATTAAATTTCATCTTCAGATTATGGAAACCATATTTAAGGAAATTAGCATCTCATATTAATTAATTTATAATCTTATGCAACTTGTTTCTTTTAATAAAACCGCCATTGTTGTCTGTTTTGTTAAAACAAATTCTTTTTTTATGATGATTCTATACACTACATCATTGTTAGTTGTTGCTAGCTACTTGCTACTGATAAGTCAAAAAATTATCATAATTTAAGCGTGATAAATTATTCTCACTCATTGTCTTTTTTCTAATAGCTGTTCTCACTCATTATCATACTTTTATATTTGGATTTAATTTATATCAACCCGCTATGAGGTTTTTTAAACCGTCATCCAATCACAAAATGACACATCAGAAAAGTGATTGACTATATCTTAACTACCTTAAAGTTCATAATTGAGCTAGTCGTATTATTAAATTTGGAGTTATGTAGATGTAGACAAATATTTAATAAATATTTGTGTCCTTGCGTCAAAATAAATACATAATTGTGCCCACTTATGGCATGGTTATTACAATTACAACTAGAATTTAATAAAAGTTGAGATACTAATTTAGCAGCGTCAAGGGTTAAGGAAAACTAACGTAGTTCATTGTAAAATGATAAAAAATAGTAAAAAAAATAAATAAATACAATTAAGTTCATTTTTGTTTATCAAGAATCGCAAGTTCACTTGTTAACAATTTGAGTTTAGGTAAAAAAAATAATTTAATGGTCGTGTCTGTTCCACGATTGGGCGGTCGAATTTTCAAACATAGATTAAGACATACCACTTCGATGAAAATGATGTTGCCTCATGTCACTTTTAAACATTGTTGGCGCTACCCTCACCAAGTGCTTGTGTTGTGTGCATTCTCCCCCCTTCAGCTCCCCTCCCTTCAATTAATTTTTCTTTTTAGCAATTATTGAGTTCTAAAGTTTATTTTTAACAGCTCTTTCAAAAGAGTGTGGTCCAGTTTACTCTAAGAGTAAATTTAATAGAGTTACCTCACATTTTGACCGTTGAGTTGGATCTAATCCATTGATAACAATACATCATTACTAAACGATGTATTTTTACCATTAGATTAGATCCAAATCAACAATTAAGATGTGTGTTGTGGAGTTTATTGAACCCTACTCCTTTTTTTAAAAAAAAATTATAAGTAATTTATTAAAATTGATATAATTTTATTAAAAATTTATATTTTAAAAATCACATTTTAAAAAATTAGTAGTCCCCAAAGTTTTATAACAAGTTCCTAAAGACCAATCAGAAGAACTTCACTTAAATTTATAAAACTTTTTTTTTAATAAATCCGGTATCCTTTGCGTATAACTGCAGCCACTAATCCCCTAAGTCGGGTAGGACTACAATTAACGGCAAAACTCTCTCTCAAGAGATTTAACACTACTGCATGCCCAAAGCTAGATTCGAACCCAGAACCTTGGTTAAGCTGGAAGAGACCTACCATCTCATCTAAGTGCTCTCGAGTTTATAAAATTTTAGGACTAGTGTGGCGAGATTAACAATTTTTAAAGACTACTTATTATATTCATAAAATTTAAGGACCGCATAAGAGAGAAGAGGTGTTGGTTTTAAGACTAAATAAATTGAGCTGCTCTAACTATAATGAAAATTTCGTAAACAACATAGACTTCTTTTCTTTTGTGTGTGCATACATTCAGAGGCAGAACTAGCTTGTTTTATGAGGGGGCAAAAACTAAAGAGTAATCTTTTAACAGACAAAATTAATTTCATTGAAACAGGAAAAAAACTACTCTCTTTATAACAATGTATGAGTAGCAAAATCTATCCATTTAAATTAAATTAAAGACCAAATGCCTAGAGTTTCTTGCTTATACCTTATACATAGAGGGACAACCAAATTACTACAAACCCAAGTCTATGAGATGAAAGACTCTTTTAATAAACAAATGTGATAAAAAAAAGAGATAAAAATTAGATAAATAATAAAAATAACAAGCCATAATTAAATTATGGGGTAGCAATAACTTGTTCTTATACATTTTATTTTTGGGGTAGCAACGACTACCCGATTATAATGAAAGGAACAACTTCTGCATACATTTGCGGCGCAAGGGGAGCCATGGTGTGGGCTTAAGATCCTCGCGCATTTATGTGGCATTTTGGATGTCATGATGCTAATTTCTGCACCTCACGTTTAGTTTCTTTCAAGATTCTATTTTTGCCCTAAAAATCATAAAATAAAACAAAAGTAACTAAACTCTAAAATATTTTTACCATAAAACACTTCGAAACTAACTTAAAAAAATCTACAAATTAGGATTCATCATTCGCATTATTTACAAGTTTTATCTTTTGATACTGAACATGCTTGTATGCTATAGACCTATCCTAAGCAAAGACCTATCCCAAGCAAATTAACAAAGTCTATTCTAATGAAGAAATTCCTTCTAAAATGGAACTCTTTTACAAGTAAAACTAGTATACATACCCACCCCAGAAAATAAAATAAACCTAACTAATAAATGGGAAATATGTCAACATTCATCGCATTCTTTTAGAACAGGTAGTCTGGACTTGAGTGGCTTTGACTCAATTTTTTCTTTTGTGATCTTAACAGAATAATGAATAAAGTTTCCTTGAGTTGACTACCACAATCTCCGTGACCAGTGAGAATGTCCTCTTCCTCAACAGGATCTGCACGGTCGTCTGCCTCAGTATTCCAAAGCTTGCATAGAATGCGCATATCAGCATGAACAATTTCAAGAGCCATATAATCATCAATAATTTGCATAGTTCCTTTAAAGGGAGAAAAGGAACAACATTAGGATGAACTCATTTAGCCATGAATTCATCATCCTCCCCATTAGTCTTCTCAACATTAGTCATTTGTTAGGGGTTACTACATTATCCGAGTGTGGTTCCTCAAATTCTAATTTATCTTGTTCCAACAACAGATCAAACTTGTTAGTACAATCAATTGGAGATGGTTTAGAATCTTCTACCTCTACAACATATTCTTGAACATCCAGAGTAGATGGTTTACCTTTCTTTTGCCAAATAGGTGCTCTAGGCCCCTTAGCAATCCTCCCTGTTTGTGTTGCCTCTATATCATCATTACATTTGAGTTTTTTGCTCATTGAATAATGATGACCAATGGCTACAAAAATCAGACAATCTTTCATAGACAACCTCAACACAACGCAAAATCTTTGTCCACTATAATTTCATCATAGAAAGTTGAAGTTAAATCTAGATCCACCAAGATTCTAGCATAATGACCAAAAGCCCGAGTCTTGGTTGCTTCTTCATGAGAGATTGGAGTACCAATGCCACTTGCAATTTCAAACAATAATTTTGGGTGCCAATATTCTTGCGGGAGTTCAACAAGGCGTATATGCTTTCACATCGGTTTTCCTCTAGGTGTTCGACTTGAAATCTTGAGTCCATTGAGACATCCTTAAAACTCCTGATGGCAAGTTCCATGCACCCACCCACCGACCAAACTTTCCGCATATCCTCTTGTGTTGCAAATGCAAATTCATAAAAACCCCTTCCTCAGGATATCATTTTCCATTGCCCAAGGAGCTTTCTAGTAGTTTCTAATTTTCTTGTAAGATCTTTGATGGTATATGGAGTTGCACATTTGAATAAGATTGGTCTACCATGTAGATTGTTTTTGCAGCCTTCTAGTCCTTTCACATATTCATCTGGAGAAATCTCGATGGATAGGTAACCAACCACCTTTGATGCAAGGATGAGGGCTTGTTTGAGAGTTTGGAGGGGAGGGGGAGAGCTTGAAAAAAATAGGAAGGATAAAAGACAAATGGAAGGAATTATGTACTATCAACTTTAACGGGAAGTTTATTTTTCTTCATAAAACCAAATCATCCTAATTTGGAGGAACTTAAAAAATGTATTGAAGGAGGGTTGGGAGGTGTGGCGGCTTAGGCAAATTCTTCAAATCATTTACATCGTTTTATAATAGTTTTCAAATTAAAAATATATTAATCTTAAGCATTCTCTTACCATTGTCTACAAAATTAATCTCTCAATTAAGGTGAAACTTTGTATGGCTTTCTCTCTACTCCACTCTCTCAAAGCCCTCCCCTCCAAACTCCAAAGACTAAGAATTCTTGGGGCATTCTTGAAGCCTCATTCTTAGAGTATTCTTGGAGGAAGAAAATTGTTTTGTATACACAGAATATATCTACTTTCACAATACACTAGAAAATTTGTTGGAAAAAAAGTTCCATAAAGTTCATGTTTACTGAATCGGAATGTCATAAGGGTATTTTAATCACTAATCACTTTGTGGGGGGCGTAGGTAATGAATGTTGGGTGTGTATAACAACTCTCTTGCTCAAACAACACCCTTATAAAAAAATATCCAACAAAACCCACGGTTGAAGACAAGCCTGTTGGAATGAAAATCTTGCAACCTTCACAGAAAAAACCGCTAAAGTTAGAACTACAACCCCAGCATAAACCTTGGAGCTTTCAATTATTTCCAGACTCTGGTATGCGTTTTCATTCATATCCTAATTCTAATTAGGGTTATGATTTTTCCCCTTTAGACAACATACCCCACATTTCATTTTAATCACATTTTACCTTTTCAAAAATACTCAATTTAATTTAGAAATCCAACTTTTTTCGGGTTTATGTCGAAACATAAATCCAGAATGTCTCGTGGTCAGTCAGGTTCCCCGACGTAGATTAGTCATTGGTAAAGCCGGTGGAAACTACGCACCAATATCATGATAACCAAAAATAAATCCGGAATGTATTTTTTTGACTTCTGGATTTATGTTTTTGACATGAATCTGGAGGTAAAAAATATTGGGAAGTCATTTAATAGCGCTTAAGTGCTATTAATTAAAGATAAACAATAACACTTCCGACACTGTTGCAGTAGTTCGGGATTTATCTTTGACCCTTTAATAGCGCTTAAGTAAGCGCTATTAAAAGATATCCCAAAAAAGTTGTAACTTTTGAATTTATGCTTTTTTGCATAAATCCGGTATGTTATTTTTTTATGCCGGATTTATGTCAACAAAACATAAATTCGGAAAGTCAAAAATACATTCCGAATTCATGTCAAAAAGCATAAATTCGGGATGAAAAAAATGTGTGGGGGCTTTGTTAAAATTAAAAGGCAAAACAAGAAGTTTTGAGTTATGTGGGAGTATATGGCCTAAAGTGTGGGGGAGAGGGGGTAGAAAAATCACAACCTTTTTTTTTTTTGCACAACAAAATCATAACCCTTTTAATTATGGTTTTTTTTACCCCCACCTTTTCAACTTATACCCCCACAAAATATGATAATCCGAAAATACCTCTAATACATTTTTTCACACAGATTTATCTATTTTAAAGATAAATCCGTTTTTATTTTTTTCCAAAACGGATTTATGTTTAAATTAGATAAATACGTTTTCAAGAAAAATATTTACCTAAATCCGTTTTTTATATTTTAGCAAACAGGATTTACCTAAGCAACACTTAAATCCATTTTGTTATTTTTTAAAAAAATATTTATCAATTATTAGATAACAAAACAGATTTATTTAATAAATAGATAAATCCATTTTTTAAAAAGTAAAAGTGATAAATCTGTTAAAAATCTATTTTTTTTTTATAAATAAAATAGATATGAATATCGGTCGTCTTTTGGATCCGTTTAGTGTGTAGTTCGTTAACACGTGACGATATTGTACGTCGGGTGAATAATTTAGGCTAAAAAATCGGTTTTCAGGCAACTTACTTTGATTGTAATGAAACCAGGGCCATTAAATTCGAAAAAAAATAGGGATCAAGACTCTCCGAGAAGGGACTTCTATCTTAAAATCTCAAATTCCATAGTTTAATATTTCTTATTAATTTTTCATAATCTCCAAAAAATCTAAAAAAAATTGCATAACCTTGTTTTGGTTTTAATAGATTTTTAGTGATGTTTTTATAATTTTTAGATTAGTTTTGACTCTTTAACAGATATTTAGTAGTGTTTTTATAACCTTTTTTAAAAAAATTAAATAAAAAACAGTTATTTTTAATACACAAAACGGATCTACCTATTTATTAGATAAATCCATTTTGACTATTTTCAAAATGGATTTATCTAATAATAGGTAAATCCATTTTTTAAAAATAACAAAAACAGATTTAAGTGTTGCTTAGGTAAATCCGGTTTGCAAAAATATAAAAAACGGATTTAGGTAAATTTTTTCTTGAAAACAGAATTATCTAATTTAAACATAAATCTGTTTTGGAAAAAACCAAAAACGATTTATCTTTAAAATAGATAAATCCGTGTGAAGAAATATATCCAAGGTATTTTCGGATTATCATATTTTGTAGGGGTATAGGTTGAAAAGGTAGGGGTAAAAAAATAACCTTTAATTATTTAGCTTTTTATATGGACCTCAAGTTTGGGCCATTGTGGTTTTTTTTTTTGGTGGTGACCATTGTGGTTATTTATTGTAGCTAAATAGCTACTTATAATCTCAAAAAAAATAGCTACTTATATGGACCTCCAACTTGGGCCATTGTGGTTATTTGTCAAGGATTGAGAAAAGGCTAATACTTCGTACAAGGGATTTTTTTTTTACCCCCACCCATTGACTCCATACCCAACGCAGTCAGTGAAAAGTCGAAAATACCCCTAAAAATTTACAATTTTACAAAATATTTACCGTTTGGCACTTACTTATGGTTTGACCAGTCCAACTTCAGAGCTCATCGTATTTATCTCTTAGTATTTATCTCCTGAGAGATAAATACGATTTCCACCAAAAATTCGCATCATATCTAGCTATATACGATTTCCTCCATAAGCTTGAAAAACAAGTAAGTCGTATTTACCTTTTTTCTAATCATATCTAGCTTTATAGAATTTGTGAATGAATATCAGCCGTTGATACTATCCGTGCAATCTACACCGTTGAATAAATAACCGTTGGGCCAGCGGAGTAAATTAAAATACAAATCGTATTTACCTATGGTTTAGGGTAAATACGATTTGTATTTTAACAAATCGTATTTACCTAGGGTGAGGGTAAATACGATTTGTATTTTACAAAGCGTATGTACCCCCATCCATAGGTAAATACGCTTTTTTTTGCTGAAGCGTATTTACCTCACCCCCAAGGTAAATACGCTTTGTTTTCTTACTTCTATTGTATTTACCTCAGCCTAGGTAAATATGATTGAAATATATTCAGGATTATCGTATGTACCCACCTATAGGTACATACGATTTGTAAAAAACAAATCGTATTTATGTCTTCAAAACCTAAATCCGATTGAGCCAAAAATAGCCAGGGGTATTTTCGTCCAAAAAAATGTGTGGGGGGTATATGGGTAAACTGTGGTGGTACCAAAAAAAATCCTTTCGTACAACTCTCAGCTACTCACTCAACACCTCCAATCCTTAAATATTTCTAAAATACCCTTATGTGAAGAGAAAAAAACACACGTTACATTTTAACTGACTCGAAGCACGGTCATCCAAACCAATTTGCACTTTGCGGGAGGTTGAACCTGCATGAATCTGTTCATATAAATCCCAAGCTATGAAAACTAACCGGTAGTAGCAACAATTTTTTGTAAGTAAAAAATACTACTCTGCATAACTAGTAATTGATGTGATATTTCTCCCTTCCCAATACTTGCTTTTGGCTCTCAACCAATAAAAATCAAACACAAGGATAATAACCATTCACCAACACCAAAGTAGAAGCCACGTGAATGTTCTGTGCTTGACTTTTTAAACAAATTTTACTCTAACCAAAATAATATTTATCTAATCTATTTATCTAATCTATCTATCTAATCTAATATCTATTTAATCAAACAAACAACTTATAAAATCTAATATCTATTTAATCTAATCTAATCTAATCTATCTATCTAATATCTATCTATGTAATCGATCTAATCTATCTAATCTAATCTATCTAATATCTATTTAATCAAACAAACAACTTATAAAAACACAATTTTAGATATCTTCATTTGTTGACACATCACCACTTTATTTCTCATTTTTTAATTTTATTTTCTCTTCCTTTCTAACTCTCTCTCTCTCTCTCTCAATCTCACATTTCCCAATATTTATCACTTTTTTACACATCTACTATTTGTGACCCCACGCCCTTTATTTAAAAATATTTATTTTCCCAATTTTTTTAATCTACTATATAATATAATATAATTAAATTAATATTAAATGATTTACAATAAACTCCTATTTACTATCTAATCTAATATCTATTTATCTAACCTAATATCTATTTATACAAATAAACCACATTTAAATTAATCAAACAAGCCTCCCTATTTACTTAAACTCATCTAACTAAGGACAACATTGTAGGTATTAGTGACAAATATTTGTCACATGTGTTTTAAATATTAATCTGTAGTCTAATCTATCTAATATCTATTTTTTTGATACAAATCTATCTAATATCTATTTATACAAACATTTGTCACTAATACCTAAAAATGGACAAATAATTGTCACAGATATATGATAAAACACGGGATAAATATTTTTTATTGATAATGTACTATCTATCTTTACTATCTACTATAATCTACTAATCAACTAAAATAATCAATTGAAACTATGAGATAACTGCAGCGATATAAAAAAACGCGGGATAACTGTACTGGTATATAAAAACACGGGATAACTGCAATGATATATATAAAAACATGGGATAGCAGCATTGATATATAAAAAAACACTGCACTGATATATTTGATAATCTACTATCTACTATAATATACTAATCAATTGAAACTATGAGATAATTGCACTGATATATAAAAAACACGGGATAACTATACTGATATATAAAAAAACACAGGATAACTGCAATGATATATAAAAACACGGGATAGCTGCACTGATATATAAAAAAATATTGGATAACAACACCGGTATATAAAAAAAACATTGCAATGATATATAAAAGAACATGAGGTCTTGTCAAAAAAAAGAACATGAGGTAAATTCGAAGATTGTTTTTAAATGATACTTTTACATTTTTTTGATTTTAATATTTATCTATTTTTTTTATTTTAGATTCCTTTTTTATCTACTTTAAATTTGTTTTTTTTTTCACGGGGTGCTATCAAGACTATTTAAATTATGTCTAAATCTATTCATGAAAAGAACACGGCAGCATCCGTGCGTATGCACGGGTATCCTACTAGTATCTATTTAATCAAACAAATAACTTATAAAAAGACCATTTTGGACATCTTCATTTTATGACACATCACCACTTTATTTCTTTTTTTTTAAATTCTATTTTCTCTTCTTTTCTAACTATCTCTTTTTCTTTCCATCTCACATTGCCCAATATTTCTCACTTTTTTACACATATACTATTTGTGGCCACCACATCATTTATTTAAAAATATTTCTTTTCCCAAATTTTTTTAATCTACTATATAGTATAATATAATTAAATTAATATTAAATGATTTACAATTAACTCTTATTTACTATCTAATCTAATATCTATTTATACAAACAAACCACATTTAAATTACTCAAACAAGCCTCCCTATTTACTTAAACTCATCTAACTAATGACAACACTGTAATTTACTATCACATCTTTTTTCAAATTTTCTTCTCACTCCTACTTTTTTCCTACTTTCTCAAGCTTTTTTTCAAATTTCAAAATTCTAATCAAAGCCACTCACTTTATTTTTCCACTATCTACTATAATCTACTAATCAACTAAAATAATCAATTGAAACTACAAGATAACTGCACTGATATATAAAAAACACGGGATAACTGTACTGATATATAAAAAAATACGAAATTAATATCTAAAAAAACAAGAAGACTTAATGACTATTTAAACTACTGATTAATATTTAAAACACATGTGACAAATATTTCTAACTAATACCTATAAAAGGACAAATAATTGTAACTATAAATTATAAAACACAGGATAAATATCTCTTATTGATAATCTACTATCTATCTAATATCTATTGATCTAATCTAATCTAATATCTATTTATACAAACAAACCATGCTTAAATTATTACCTAAACAAGCCTCCCTATTTACTTGACAACTCATCTAACTAAGGGTGACATTGTAATTTACTAACACATTTTTTTCAACTTTCTCCTTTTTTTTCCAATTTCGAAAATCAAATCAAACCCACCCATTTTCTTTTCCCACTATCTACTATAATCTACTGATCAACTAAAATAATCAATTTGCTTATCTAAAAAAACTAAAATAATCAACTGAAACTACGAGATAACTGCATTAATATATAAAAAAAACACGGAATAACTTCACTGATATATAAAAAAACAAGAGATTAATATCTAAAAAAAGAAAACTTAATGACTATTTAAACTACTGATTAATATTTAAAACACATGTGACATTCTCATTCCCACTTTTTTTTCAACTTTCTCCTTTTTTTTTCTTCAAGTTTCGAAATTCAAATCAAACCCACCGACTTTCTTTTCCCATTATCTACTATAATCTACTGATCAAGTAAAATAATTAATTTGCTTATCTAAAAAACTAAAATAATCAACTGGAACTACGAGATAACTGCATTAATATATAAAAAAACACGGGATAACTTCACTGATATAAAAAAATACGAGATTAATATCTAAGAAATGAAAACTTAATGACTATTTAAACTACTGATTAATATTTAAAGTACATGTGACAAATATTTGTCACTAATACCTAAAAAAGGACAAATAATTGTCACAGATATATAATAAAACACGGGATAAATCTTTTCTATTGATAATCTACCATCTATTTTGTACTATCTACTATAATCTACTAATCAACTAAAATAATCAATTGAAACTACGAGATAACTGCACTAATATATAAAAAAAACACAGGATAACTTCACTGATATATAAAAAAACACTAGATTAATATCTAAAAAATGAAAACTTAATGATTATTTAAACTACTGATTAATATTTAAAACACATGTGACAAATATTTGTCACTAATACCTCAAAAAGGACAAACAATTGTCATAGATATATAATAAAACACGGGATAAATTTTTTTACTGATAATTTACTATCTATCTTTTACTATCTACTATAATCTACTAATCAACTAAACTAATCAATTGAAACTACGAGATAACTGCACTGATATATATAAAAAAACACGGGATAACTGAACTGATATATAAAAAATACGGGATTAATATCTAAAAAGATAATAAGACTTAACGACTATTTAAACTACTAATTAATATTTAAAACACATGTGACAAATATTTGTCATTAATACCCAAAAAAGGACAAATAATTGTCATCTAATCTATCTATCTATCTAATATCTATTTATACAAACAAACTACACTTAAATTTCTCAAACAAGCCTTCATATTTATTTGACAACTCAACTAACTAAGGACAACATCGTAATTTACTATATCATTTTTTCAAATCTCTTTTCCTATGCACTTTCTTCCCACTCCCACTTTTTTTCTACTTTCTTCTACCTTTTTTTTCAAATTTCAAAATTCAAACCAAACCTACCCACTATCTACAATAATCTACTAATCAACTAAAATAATAAATTGAAACGATGAGATAACTACACTGATATAAAAAAATACGGGATAACTGAGCAATGTATAAAAACACAAGATTATTAACTAAAAAAATAAGAAGACTTAACGACTATTTAAACTACTGATTAATATTTAAAACACACGTGACAAATTTTTTCAAAGCGAATTTATCTAATAAATAGGTAAATCCGTTTTGTAAAATAACAAAAACGGATTTAACCTCCACCTGAGATAAATTCGCTTTTAAAAATAACAAAAACGGATTTACCTAATAAACGATAAATCTGTTTTTTCCTTTTTTTCTCAAAACGGATTTACCTAATTGAAAGATAAATCTGTTTTGGGAAAAAATCAAAAAACAGATTTATTTTTTTAGGTAAATCTGAGCGAATCTTTTAAGTGGGGAGTATTTTCGGGTTTCACTATTATGTGGGGGTATAGGTTGAAGGGGTGGGGGTACAAAAAAAACGATTTATTATTAGTCATAAGCTTTTTTTTTTAGATCTGGCTGGACATTTTTGAAAATCTTATATGTCCCATTAGTCTACTTATTCAGGTGACTTATAAGAGGAAAATACAAAAAATCATAAAGACCAAAGAGGTTATTAAATGCGATGCAATTTAAGTCTTGTTCCAAATATATCTCTACTATTAAATTTTTATACCCACTATGTGACTTTTTAGTAAACCTATATCTCACATTAAATAGGGATATAAAAGAATTTTTAGCAATTAATGTGCTTTGAAAAGTGTATCTTTTTCTTATAATTAGGACAAAAAAATGTACCAAATTTTTTCTTATAATAAGGACCGGAAGGAATATATCTTTCTCAATTTTTTGATTCACAACATTATTAATCTATAGTTTTAAATCCTATTCTAAAATACGAAACGCAAAATAAAATTAAAATCCTCGAAAAATTACTAAAGCCAAAATTTAAAAATGAATTCTATATTCAAAATCATTAAATTAATAATAAAATATCCAATTTTAATCATATCTTATGAAATTTTTTCTTAAACGGTGGCTCAAAGTTAGTAGATATCATAAAAATATTCTTAAGGGAGGTGTATGTAATTTACTCAAAATTAAACCATTACTACTCGAGATCATGAGCTTTCTATAAGATCGAGTCTGGCATGTTAATATTAATTTTCATGTGTAATGAAGGATTCATGAACCTAACTTGGAGTCCACATCGAGCGTCATGAACTTGGTTTAGGGGCTTATAAGGGTTGGACAAACCTTCACTAACAATCATGATTTTGAGAAGGTAGGCTTAATTCTTTAACAATTGGTATCAAAGCAATTTTAATCTTTGCCCACCGATATGCCTTGGAAAGAATGAACTCGAAAATAAAGGGAAAGAATAAGTCGTTGTGGATGCTGCCTGATTTCCATGTGTATTGAGGACTTCATGAACCTAACTTGGAGTCTCACATCGAGATTCACGAACTTAATGTAAGGGCTTCAGGGTCGTGCATAGACTTTTTGAGGCATAAGACAAACAAAAATTAAAAGACTTAAAAGAATTAATTTATAAAATAAAAACAAAAACAAAGCTGCAATGTGGAGCCTAAAGCGATTGCCTAAGTAGCCTAGCCATATTCACAGCCCTGAGGGGCTTATAAGGGTGCGCACCTTCCCTTATAACTATGGTTTGACTCTTTTGAGTAGGACATGACATCAATCAATTTGAATACATATTTTGTAATTTGGGTGACTCAAATTATACACTCAACTGACTCAAGACTTTTATGTAATCTATTACTCTTAAATCTTTTTAAGGATAGATCATAGATAAGTATCAGTTTTGAACCTATTATAAATAATTACAACAAACAACATTATGTAAGATCATTAGGACAGTAAAAAGGCCAAAAAAAAGGTGGTAGATAAAATGACGATGAGTTTCTAGTGTTACCCAATAAAGAAATTAAGCAAATTAACCATCTGGAAGGACTAGTTTTTTTTGACTTTGAGTATGATTAGACCTCTGTAATCAAATTCTGTTATCAAGTTATGTATTCGTTGAGCTGAAATCAGATTGATTGAGAAGACTCAACTCCTTATTAGATTCTCAAATAGTTCATGAACAAGCATAAGCTCTCTCCCAATATTCACAAGCAATGATGTAACATTAACAATAAAGCTAACTATGATTTGCCACTGCAGAGCAAAAGTGAAAAATGTAATTATTCAAGGATGGGGTATAAGGGAACATTTTCAACCAGACAAAGCTTTTTATAATTGATTGGGGTTAAGGCCATTTTTGCTATTAAAAACACTTGTGATTTTGCCTTGCTATTGAAGTTAATCTCTTCTGTTTATTGGGTCTCGTTCTTCTTTTATGAATTTGCTGGCTAATGATTATTTATTGGGTGGGTGGGTGTTAATCTTCTATCTACATAATGAAAACAAAGTCATGAGATGAGAGAGACACTAATTTTTCTGTCATCATGGTTTATTGCTCTTGACAAGACAAAAGATAGTTAAGATGTTGTTAACTAATTAGACTTATGAAATATGCATGTGCTTGTGTTTCCATATAGCCGCCTTAATGGGCCAATTTATCAGGATATAAGTCTTAAGGTATTCTCATTGCGGAAAAAAGAGAAAACAAATTAAACAAATTAAATACTACGTGATGCATGGAGTATATTTTGCCTAAAACACACACTCCTGTGATGTACTACATGTTACATTAAATAGCAATTGAATACTATGTATTGCATGTTGTATTGTTTCAAATCCACAAACCCAGGAGTGTGGTTGAACGGTTGGGGCTCATCCTCCTTTAACCAAGTGTCGAGGGTTCGATCCTCGCATTGGGTATGGAGCAGCTTTAAATCCTTGGGTCAGTTGTCCCACCCTTCGAGGTGCTTCCAATCCAGCTAGGGGATTAGTCACTGCGTTCGGCGGTAGATACCCTGGTCTAGACCAAATAAAATCCACAAATAAACACTTGAGTAGAGAGCACCAAGGTGCACAACCACAACAAAAATAAAATAAAGGGCATAGGGATAGGAGCACTAAGAATACTCCAAACCTATAAAATCTAATAAATAGAGAGCACCAAGGTGCACAATCACAACAAAAATAAAACTAGTAGCAACCAAAATAATTAGGGTTCCAAACTCCTACTGATACAATTAATAGGACCAACATACCACTCATAATATATATAGACACGAACCAAATTTACCCCTTGCTAATAGCCACCTCCATGTAGAAATGATGAGGTCGACAACTGGGAAAATATGAGAGCATACCTAAGAAGATAACACCATTCCGCAATTCCTACGAGGCCCACAAAACATTATGTCAGACCAAGGTCATACCTTGTCTACAGTTGGGTTGGCCCTCAAGTGAGCGAAAGAGGGGGGACAAGTCAAAAAATTATATCCTAACCAATTGGTTAGGATATAACAAAATTATATCCTAACCAATTGATGATTGGATACTATAAAAACCCTAGATGAGAAATTTCCAAGAGAATGTAATGGGAATCACATAGGACACACATGGATGTTATGGGAACTGTTGACCCCTAAAAGAAGCAATTTCCAAGAGAATGTAATCACCCTAGACGAGGTGAAACTCTTCCAAATCCTATTGAGCACCGTTACCAAATAATCTGAGAGCCCAAACACCACAGATGATAACGTTGTCAAAGCAGAAGAGCCAAACTAGTAGAGTAAATGTCGCTAGAGTGTTGCCTCTTGAGCCACCTATCTGGGTCACCCACCCAACATAGAGCTAGAAGCAAGTATAATAGTTGAGAAAGTCGTGAATGATGGCTCCTTCCAAGTTCCAAGTGAGTTTAAGTAAAATAAAATTACCTATTGTATTGACTATCGGGTAAATTACATTATTGTTGTTTTTCTATTTTAAAAATCAATCTTAAAAGAATATTTTATTCTCTTTCCCTAAGTGGCCATAATCCCCTAGCACGCTATATGGCCTTACTAACGATCCTTGAGGGATTACACCAAAACATAAATTACGTGGGAAACAGAGACAAAATTTTACAAACTAAACCTGATAGTTTGCAACTATTTGGCGTGCAACTTATTTTAATCAAATAGTTGCAAATAAATAACCATTGCAAGTGCGTAAAGTAAAGAAAAATTATCTCATGAAATAATGAGATATGACGATATTTCTTTCTTGTCAATTAGTTGTCCGTAGTAGAATAAGATTATAATTAGGAAAATATATATAGTTTTAAGGATAATGCAGAAGCATCTCCATTTTTCAATGGCATATGGATTATGTCTCCCTCTCGTTCAAATGCTCATTATGATCTTCCAAATCTTTCGCTTCATGAATTTCACTTCAAAAATTTCCCATTATATAAGCTTTTAAACTTTTAAAATTGCACCTTTTGCTTTAGTTGGATGCCATCGCTTCATGAAGTATTGAGTCCATATGTGACTATGTGATAGTATTTGTTGTTTATTTACCATTTTCATCCAAGTTGACGAAAAATAGAACTACTAACCTAAAAAGTTAGACCGCCTTATAAACAACAAAGGAGAGAGAGACCGCCTTATAACCAAGGCCCTGAGTTTGAATTCAGACTTGGAAATGCAGCAGGAGCTTTGTCGCCTATTGTGATCCTACCCAGTTCGATAAATTAGTCTCTGCAGTTGCACGCAGAATACTCAGTTCACACAAAAAAACTAACGGTTTCTTTATCTATTCATGATAGTGGTTCTAAGCTATCTGTTTTTTGTTAGTACCCAAAAGTAGAGAGCTCTTAAATTGCAATAAAACACTGAATTCTATGTTTTCTACTTTAAAATTTGGAAAAATATTCTAAGTTGTTAATTTTTTTATAGGCAAAGTGGTTAGTAATAACTGTGTTAGTAGTTAGATGGGAGGGGGTAGCAGGGTTTGATCCTTTGTACGCCTACGTTTCCACCGGCGATAACCCTTTCACTCAACCATATGAGCTATCCTTCTGGGACTTCGAAGTTGTTATTTGGAACGAAGTTGGAACAAGACTATTAACTGGCTTTCTGTAAGTCAAACGCGGAGGGGATTTGTGAATAATTGCTGCTCTATTTCAACATAAGTAATAAATGATTTCTGGACAAATTTGAAGCAAATTAAAGATTAAAAAAGAAGTTCAATAAAAGGGTGCTTTATAATACTTGTTTAATCTTCATTTGTGGCACAATGCAATGGACCTAAATAAAAAGCTTTTAAACATGGCCTACCAAGATTATTATTGTTATTATTATTATTATTATTATTGTAACATATTCACATTTCAATAATGTCACACTATAATATGTTCATTTCTTAAGCAGTTTCCTTTTGATGCAGAGGGACCAGGGCTCCATTTACTAAAATTTTCGTGCATATTCAAATTTCCCCAAAGGAATCCCAGCTCATCAAATTGGGAGACAAATACACAGCAAAGTATACATGTGATATTAGAGTGGATTTGTCTCAACCATTGTCTGCCTCTCTTTATCACAATGGCTTGCTTTTGTGACTAAGCCTCACTTTGTATTCTCATCCATATACATAAATACTGCTTCTTCTTCTAACAAAAATTAAATTGCAACCTTATCATATGTCATACTCATAGCTGGAAATTTTTATGAAAGGCAAATATGTATTAATTTAGAGTGTTAAAGACTTAAAAGTACTAAAATATCTTTACAAACATAATATAATATGGACAACACTAGAAATTAAAGGAAATATTTACCTCATTATAATATTGATGTTTCATATGTTCCAATCATTTTCAGTCAGAGAATGATTCCCACAAGCATAGACATCAGTATATGATTGCAAAGAATCAAAGGAAAAAGACGACTACAAATATTTGATTCACATTACGTAGCTGACCAACTTAATTTTGGTCACTTATTATATCACCCAATTGATTAAATATACAAAGGACAACGAAGACGATCGACATATATTAGTAACGTAGAGGCAGCAAGAGTAATGGAAATTTTACAAATTTTGGAGTTTGACTTAACTGAACAGCTCATATGGGAAATTATATAAACCCTACAAGCTCATGATGAGGTGAGGATATTACAAGCATCTTCAATGAAGGTTTTATATATTAATAATTCAAATGTTCGATTGGATGGCTGAATTAGGACCATGCCATTTGAAACTTTATAATGTCGGAACAAGAGACAGGCAATCACAGGACAGAAGGATAGCAGTATTAATATCACTAATTTAAATTATATATCATGATGGCGAGGATACTTTTTTTAGAGTTGTAAAAGCGTTCAAGAAAAAAACAAAGGCTGCGCAATTACTGTACTTTGTTAGAATAATTGTTGCTTTTTATATGAATTTTTTGGTTAATGTCTGTCACACACAAAGATCGGACGGAGTGCTGGAGAACGAGTGATTCAACAAATCTTGGATAGACATTGATATTATCCTAAAATTTGATTTGAATCTAACTCATCAATTCTACAAAATCGACTTAAAGTTGAAGAATGTCTCTCAACTATTTTTTTTAGATGAAATTCACAGTCAGATAAATTATCCCCATTGAAATTTAATTTTCATAAGAAATTGAACTAGAGACCCTCACTAGACAATTGAGTGGGACTCTCAACACACATTTGATGCACGAGAGACTAGACAAATGAGTGGCCTTATAGCGAGTGATTCAATAAATCTTGTATTGATTTTGATACTATCTTAAAATTTGGATTGACTTTACGTTGTAAACCCTACAAACTCGATTTGTAAGTTGAAAAATGTCTCTCGACAAATTTTTAGATGAAATTCACTTATACATTATAGTATTTACTTTTCACAAGAAATTGAACTAGAGAACTCCAACTAAGGATTATCACCCTACACATTCTTTTTTTTTCTGGTGATGAAAGACACATTCTCCCCACTTGTAAACCTAGCATGCGCGCTTTCATCACGTCTATCCCTATAAATGCACTTTTTCTTTCTTATTTAATACTTTTTTATATATAAAAAATTTCATATATACTAAATAGCAGTGTTTACTTTTTGTGAATGGAGTGCATACATTTAATTAATCACCCAAACATATGAATTTATTGTATATTTTACTTCTAGATGACCCGACCTTCCACAAACATGCATGCTAACTAGCTTGTTCCCGTTATAACTATCTATCTGGTGAAGATATTTTCTTTTTCTGTTAGTTTTTGGATTCAAGTGGCCACCCATCTAAAGAGAGCCTAGACTATCTTTTATAGAATTGTAGTTTATGCATGCAATAATTAAACACCCTCTCCTTTCACATATTAGGGAATCCTCCATTGATGACAACACTACCGCAGCTAACAGGCTGGCCATTTAAATTCAACCTTATCTAATTAAATTCTCTTCCTATATTTTTTTTTAAAAAAAATAGTTGTTTTTTGCTAAACCCTAAACCCGAAACAATAATACAACATTGTGATGCACTACTGCGTGATAAAGGGGCTTACCTAGTTGTTAGTCTAGATATTTTTCGTGGTTACCCAAATTTGAACTGGAGATCTTTACTTTGCATTTATAAATTTACGGGTGGTACTTGTCACTATGTCAAATGCTTTTTTGGACATTTAATTTGATCTCTCTATGCTCGATCTGCTTTTGTGATTAGTGAATACAATTACATAGACCAAAAACCATAGAACATTTTTCTTCCCGAACACAACGTACCTTTTACCTTCGACTGATAATCAATTGCATTTTTTATTGCATGTATGTCTATGCTATATATGTAACAGTTATCACCTAGCTAGTTGAGTAATTATCACTTTGGTCTGCCATTCTGTTATGTTTTTGAAGTGACACATTCCCTTTGTTCCATTCCAACAACATTCTCTCGTGCTGAGATTTTGCGTATCTTCACCACTGGTTTTTTTCCCTCTTTTTCTGTATAGGCAACAGAAAACATTTTAAGCAAACTTCACATACAAGAGCACGGATCAATGGCATGTTGCAATTAAAAGTTTACTTGAAATTTACCATATGGCTTCAATTTGTAATATTCGACCATCCAAAATTGTCCTGATTTATATATAATTTGAGAGGTGGAGAATGCAGGCTACAAAGAACAAGAGACAATTGCATTATTGTGATTGTCGCATTTGTATATGCATGGAATGGAAGTACAGTTGTTTATTTCTATTATTAAATATATTTTGGTTTTTAGTACCCTACCTAAAAAAACAACGGTTTTATTACTTTCTTTCCACACAACCACAGAAGAAGTCGTATGGAGTCAGAAAATTGCATTTAATTCAATAGCTAAGTTATTTTCAAATTGCGAAAAAGATGAGTCATTGGGATAGTTAGTTGAATTTCCAGCAGTTTCCAAGGGAAGAAATACATGACCTTAAAAAACCTGCTAAGATGTCAAAAGTAAATTATTGCATTTGTTTCCAAATGATGAAACTTTTTTCCAAACAATCATGAATTAAAAAATCATCCCAAAAAGCCAAAAAGAAAAGAGAATGGCAGTTTTCTACCAAAGGGTACATGGCAGAGAAGTTAGTAAAGAAAAGGAAAAGGTCCAAAATTTTGAGTATTATAACCAAAGAGCCTAGAGAAGGTTCGGTTCTGTTGTCATCAATTTATTGCACTATACTTTGTTTTGCAAATCTTACTACTACTCTCATGGTTTACTTGTGCAAGAGAATTTTTCCCTTCTCAAATCTTTTGGTTAATTTTGTATTTAATATTACTGTTCTTGGAGTATTTTAGACTAGCAAAGCCACCCCTTTAAATTCCATACATAGTTCTTAATCTACCTAGCCATCGCGTCACACTTGACAAGTTTCAAACATTATATATATATATATATATATATATATATATTATAAATAAGAATCTCAGCTCTAATTAAGCAGCATGGCACATAACCAACCACCTAGGTCGGTGAAAAGTGAGAACCTTCCTAGCTAGCTTGTAAATATTGCTTAATAAAAATTAGTATACAATTCAACTCATCACTCAGAATTGATTCACTGTCATAGAAGGATAAAAATTTGTTTTGTGTTGAAATATAAGAAAAAACCATAAAAATAAAAAGTCAAACTAAATAACATCATGGATACAGTGGCATCAGGACCGTCGGATTCCTCGGTGGGACCTATGTGATTATGTGGATTGTTTGTCCCGTGAAGAAGGGAGTAAAGTCAGATATAATATAATATAAAAAAAAAAAAACAGAAGTTTCTCTTCTATAAGGCTCCTCCTCCTCTCTTCTCGATCCTATTTATTTGATACCTTATCAAAGTGCCATTTTATTTTCTCAACTTGCTTGTCTAAGCCAAAAAACTGTTCCCTTAACTCAGTCACTCACCCCACCAAACGTTCCTCTCGTTTCTCAGTTATTCTTTCCAGACAGTCCACGTAGTTTTGGACAGAAAAAGTTTGCTTTGCTGCTTTTAAAAAGAGTTTCCAAAGCAAAGCATATTAGTGAGTTGAAGTTTTAACGTACAAATGGGAAGACACTCTTGTTGCTACAAGCAGAAGTTACGGAAAGGACTTTGGTCTCCTGAGGAAGATGAGAAGCTTTTGAATTACATCACCAAACATGGTCATGGTTGTTGGAGCTCCGTCCCCAAACTAGCTGGTATATATACATAACATAAGATAGTCTATTATCTCTCTCTCTCTCTCTCTCTCTCTCTCTATATATATATATATATATATATATATATATATATTGTTAATATTTGTTTCAACATTTGATTTGATTGGCAGGTTTGCAGAGGTGTGGGAAGAGCTGCAGGTTGAGGTGGATAAACTATTTAAGGCCTGATTTAAAGAGAGGAGCATTCTCACAGCAGGAAGAGAATATGATTGTTGAACTCCATGCAGTACTTGGAAACAGGTATGGTAATTCACTTGAGGAACTATATATACTAACTATTTCATAAAGCCTTTCATTTTTTTAACATATAGTTTTTGGTTTTTATCAGGTGGTCTCAGATAGCAGCACAGTTACCTGGAAGAACTGACAATGAGATTAAAAATCTATGGAACTCATGTCTAAAGAAGAAGCTAAGGCAAAGAGGCATTGACCCAAACACTCACAAACCTCTCTCTGAGGTTGAGAATAACGATAAAGACAAGCCACCAACAACCTACAAAAGCAATCAAAAAGCCTCAGTGGGATCCAATGAAATCATGAGTTTGGTGGTTGAGCCTGTAAAAGCCAAACCAACTTCCATTCCTGGAGATGGATACTCTCTTCTGGAAGTTTCTACAAACTCTAAGATCAACAACAACACTCCATCCACTCAAGAATTATTCCTAGATAATTCACCATATTTTCCTTTCCAGAACATGAACTATGGAACAAACATCAATCTTTCTTCTGCAAATCCCAATGCCTCCCTTTGTTTCACACCGACTTCCACTTCTTCTCATGTTATGTCAGACCCAAATTCTTGCATTATTTTCCAAAACACAACAACTAATGTAAAACCAACTGTTTCCATATCCTCTAGTGATATTGATGTGGTTCAGGTTCATAACTGGGAAACCAGTAACTTCAATAACAGTAACAGCAACAACAACAACAACAACACAAACAAAAGCAATGGTAGCATTAACAGTACCACTCTCCAGTTACAAAACAACACAAACTTCCTTGACAATAGCAACACTATAACGTGGGGGATTAACAAAGATTCCCATCATAATGTTCCCTTACAAGCTGAACAAGAAGAGATGAAATGGTCTGAGTATCTTAACACTCCATTTCTTATGCAGAATCAAAATCAACACTCTCAATCTATCTACAGTGAAGTTAAACCAGAAACAGGTTTCATAACAGATGAGTCATGTACTAGTTGGAATCACAATCAGCAGCAGCACACACCTGCAGGTTTTCAATTTTCAGATATATATAGCAAAGATCTGCAGAGATTTTCAGTTGCTTTTGGACAAACACTCTAGCTTGTACGTACGTAATATATGGAAACTGGAAACTTCAATTCAACAAAAAGAGATAGAGATATGCCGACTTTCCTATATGAACTAGGTCAGAAGTTTCTCACATGTGAGTTCTGACCACAGGTGTGTGCTGTAAATTTCCCTTTAAGAAAAAAAACAAAATTACTTCCATATTGTATATGTCATGTGTTCAGCATTACTATTATTATTATTATTATGTTACAGTTTAATAATTGTGATTGATTATTATTATTATTCCAGCCAGCTTATTTTCTTCCCACCATTTTGTTAATTTATTATAAGGATATAGAGGCAAGAATAAGGCTTGTTCTTGTTTTTGCAAAATTGTTCAGTTCGGTTATTAAATGATGGATCGGTGTAGCTAGCTTGTGACTTTTGTCTATATCTATATCTATATACTACTACAGTTGACTGCATTCTTAATATCTATCTATCTGTCTACCTTCAATAAGGATTTTGTACATTTCCAATTAAGTTCATGGAGCGTGTGTATGTATGTGTGTGTGACTCAACAGTTTCAGATTAGATCCTAATGTTTTTGGGACATCCGGGATATGTTCTTTCTCTCTCTAGTTTTTTACATAGTCAGCTTTTCACTAGGTCCTTTTCAAATATGAGAATCCATTGAACTTCCTTCTTAAATTTCTTATTTTTCTCTCTCTCAGCATCAAAGTACCAGGGGACCCTATTTCTTAAATGGATGTCTATCATTGTCTCCTAAAGATAGAGAGATTTCACTCTCTCCGATGAAGACGAGAAATTATAATACAACAAACACCGACTATATAGATAACAAATTCAGTTAATATCAATAAAGGTCATAAAAAGAACTTATTGTTAGTTATTAACGGATAACATTCATTGTACGGATATAGTTAGGTCTTAAAAAATAGAAAATTGAATGAATTCATAATAATTCAAAGTTAGAGAAATAAATAAATAATTTTATTGTTCTCTAAAAGCTTTGCACGTTGCACCAGATAATTAAGGGGTCCCTCGGTGGGCATCTACACTCTACACGTACGTACTACTACTGATGCTGAAAGTGAAAGATAAATTAAGGGTATTCTCTCAGACATGACAGGAATAACCGGAGGAGGAGAGAAAAATATATGAACATGTCTTTTGAGGAGGAAGCATGCATCCCTCCACAAGAACAACCTTTTCCTTTTCTTTTGTTCCTTTCAAAATAACCAATCAGTTTTCACCAATATAATAACCCCCTATGATTGGACATTAATGTTCTTGTTTTTTTATTTTGTGTATAATTTTAAGGAGAATTATTTTATACCCAGAATCAAAATCAATTACATGGATCTTGCTATTCTTGAGATCCTTTATTCGCTTCGTATCTATCGACATCGCACCTTCATGCCCTTCCTGGTCTTTATTACAAACCGTCGGCCAGCGAAGGAGGGCTGGAAGTGGAGTATACCGAGTTCGAACCTTGTTCTCAAGTCTCAACATCTATATAGTGTGTATATATGTGTGTTTTACCATCAAACTATGCTCTCGAGACCCAATACCCTTTTCACTGACAAAACTCTATTTGCTTGCCAAAAAAAAAAAGCTAATACCGATATTCATAAGACAAAAATAACTCAAAATTATACACTTTGACCAAGCTGCAAGGTGAAAAGTAGTCTCAAAGCAAAAAAAATTGCAGTACCCTTTTTTACTTGGCAAAGTCAAACTGTTTCAAAGCATGAAGCTTATGACAGTGATTCAGTTTCCCTTTCAGCATACCAATTCTCCAATTACCAGACAAAAGGCTAAAGGTTTAATTACAAAACTATCTTACTAATAAACATTAAAGCTTCATATATCATACTAGTATATATTAATCAGAGACGTCACAATTATAGGACAAACGGGATATCTTTTAAATATTATTAGGATATACTTATTCTCAAGTAAGGACAAAATTCTAGAGTTATAAATTAATCAGCAACAAGTCATCATCTTCAATCTTTCAAACTCCATTTGTTCGTAGCTGTAGACCCTTTGATTATTGTCCATGTGCAACCAAACTTTCAATAAGTCTTCTCAGTCTTTTAATATTTCAAAGCTTATTATTGTATTTATTTATTTAAGTTTCATGCGATAGTGATGGTATGTTTAAAATCTCCATGCATGTGAACCAAATTATTGGGTCTTTTTCCTGGGACCCTTCAACCATCGGTGCACAGGAACAGAACAAAAATCCCAAGAGAGATGATGGGGTGTGCCTAGCTATGCAATCCTCAGAAAAATATTAATTAAACAAGCTTCATAAAGTTTTTTGTTTTAAATTCTTTGCATTCATATAATTGTACGAAGAACAAACTATATATATATCTGTATTATATTCCTATAATATGAAAAGCAGGGGCAAGTAACTAATAAAATAATCGTTGATTATGATTGATGATAATGATTGAACATGATAATGACGGTGTTGATGAAGGTATGTAAAAAATAACCTTATCAGAAGATTTGTTCTAGGTGACAGATAATTCGTACATTGTTTTAAGAAAGTGAGGGGCGCAAAAGTTTAATGAACAGCAAATTGAACAATCAAGCGTAAACAATGAAAACAGCCAAACTGCCATAGGAAGTCAATGAGCCAATGAATAACATATAGAATTAATATTTTTTTATCAATCATATAGGATTAATACTTAATTATAATTGTTCACCCTCATGCTAATTAAAATTTGTAAATATGGTTGATAATTTTTATTTTTTTTGTAAATTTGGAACTTTTTTAAGTATCATTTCATAATATGCCAAAAATAAGATGCCAATATATTAGAAGAGGCTGAATATTAGGCACTTGCTATACTTGACATGTGAAATTCAGCTCCTTCTCTACATTTTGAAAGACTTAAAACAGCCACATATTAGTTTGGTTCTTCTATGATCAATACCTTAGTCGGACTCGGTATTGCCGGCTTGAGTAGTTGGTAGGACTCCCGTTTAACTCGTCTTCTCTTGTCTCAAGTCGGAGGTCGGTACCTGCAGTCACTCTAATGTTAAAGTTAGCAAGCAGAAGTTGGTAAGAGGACCAAATGAGGGATGTGTACCTATACCAAGGGTTGGGCTAGTATTTATAGGCACCAGGTGAAGTGGCGCGTTGCACGCCATTAGATCCGGGCTTGCGATGTCAGGCGTTGATGGGTTGCAGCCCACGAATTGTTAATGATGGGGGCTTGGCCACGTTATTGGGCTTTTGTTGGGCGCAAATCCAGACTTGGGCGCCTCAGTTCAGTCCAAAAAAGTTGCCTCCCACCCCCACCCCCCCCCCCCCCCCCCCCCACCCCCCAAGCTGAGGTCATTCCTGAAAGGATGACCTTAGGTTGATGATGCTTATGGATCCCGCCTGTGTTAAGACCCCACATTTCATTAGTGTGCCAAACACATTGAACCGAAATGTCATTTTTTTGTATAAATCGGGTATCCTCTGCGCGCAACTGCAGAGACTAATCCCTCGAGCCGGGTAGGATCACAATGGGCAGCAAAGCTCTCCTTCAATAGATTTAGCATTGTTGCATGCCCAAGGTTGGATTCGAACCCAATACCTTATCATTTAATTGGTGAGAAGGCCTCAAACACGGTTTAAGAACCTTACTCAAGCGTGGTATAACTAGTTCGACCCATGTGCTCAATCGGTCTTTCAATCAAATCAGTGCGCAAGCGGTGTCATTAGAGTCGAACTTACAGGTTTTCTGTCAAACCGATGAACCAGATTGACCAATTTGTTGAAGATCATAAAAATTTTACAAAATGTAATTCAAAAGTTAGATTCTCAAAGTTTGAACATGAGCACCTTGTTTCATATTATTTAGATTTTGCAGGCCTTTTGGTTTGGTCAATTTTGTCAGCTCTAGAAATAAATATTGACAAAAATACCCCTTTTGTTTCCAAATTTCCCACACCCACATTTATGTAAACGAGTAATGTTATTTAGCCAAACTTTTCTAGTCAAAAATAGCCAATACCACATTACAACACCAATTAACCAAATTTTTTAAGCAAATAACCAACCTACTTTTTCACAATTTTCTAGGCCATTGATTAAAAACTGTGAAAAAATAGGTTGGTTATTTGCTGAAAAAACTTGGTTAATTGGTGTTATAATGTAGTTTTTGGCTGAAAAAGTTTGACTGAATAACATTATTGTTATGTAAACTAACTTTTTTAGGTACTCTTTCTTATCACCCCCAATTTCCCTTTTTCAAGTACTTTTTAAAAAAAAAAAAAAAGATGTGTTTATTGTGGAGACTAACTTTATGATAACACAATTTTTTTGGAAAAAATATGGTTAGTAAACTTGGTCTTTATGGTAACTATATATTATATATTAAAAATGGTGACCAACTTCATGAACACAGTTCTTTTAAAATATGTTTCCTTTTGTCAAAAAAAAAGTTCATAAGGTCTAACACAATTGGCAAAGGTAACATTGTTAAACTGGACATTTTCATGGTTACCCTAATTCGAACTCGAAGTCTTCACTTACAAATGGTGTTTGTAACTCTAGGCTACAAAAAAAAAGGCAAAATATATCTTCAGGTCCTTTAACTTATTTTTTGGTAATGATCAGGTCCCTTAACTTTTTTTTGTAACGCCTAGGTCCCTTAACTATTAAAAATGTTGCACCGTAGTCCCTTTTAATGTTTTTTTGTTAACTCCGTTAAACAGTCTCTTAGTTGACTGTTTGACTGCTGAATTGGCATGACACGTGGATTAAATTATTATTTTAATATTCCAAAAAAAGACATGTCATCTCCCTCACATCTCACTCATCTTCTTCTTCCATGGAACCCTACCATCTTGAAAATGGATGTTCAACTTTTTATTGTGTTTTCAAATCTCAGTGGAATCTTATCTAAAAAAAATTGCTTATGAGATTGAAAAATCCCCTTCTTATATTATAGTGTTTTTAATATGGGTTATGCATCAAAACCAGTGAGATGAAACCATACTGAAAATTTAATAAATAGCTTTTTTTTGCAGAGCTTTGTTTCATTACATATCTTCGTTCATAGTTTGAAAATAATAAGGTACAGATGACATAAAATCACATAAAATCGGTTGATATTTCGTACAGATCTGAAAAATACCACCCATTTATTGTACAAAGGCTTCTTTTGATGGTTCGTTTTCTGCTCAGTTCGCTTGAAACGAAAAGAAGAAGAAGAAGAACTAGTATTTAAGCACGTGAATTTGCTGGACATTGTTGTTCACGAGTGACAGCTTTGATGAATTGGGGTTAAGGAAGAAGACAGGGTTTGGAAAGGGGGAAAGGAAGAAGATGGGGACAAGGAAGACATTTCATATTTTTCTTTTTTTTAACAAAAAATAATCAAAAAATAATAAAATTGTCCCATGTGGCGTGTCAAGTCAAAAGCCTAATAGCCATATCAGATATTGTTAAACGGAGTTAGTGACAAACTGTTAAAAAGGACTACAGTGTATCGTTTTTAAAAGTTAAGGGACCTAGGTGTTAAAAAAAAGTTAAGGGACCAAATTGATACCAAAAAATAAGTTAAGGGACCTCGGGAGATATTTTGCCAAAAAAAAATCATCTAGAAAAACACAAAAAAGTGCAAGCAATACTTTCTTTGACACTCTCACCGACACTCACTTTAACTCATGGTAAAATTTATGGGGGGTGGGGTAATGAATTTGGGATGGTATTAATAACAATCTTTCAAAAACATTGCCCAATTGCCCAATTAAAAGAGGGGTTTTTTTTGTATCCCCACCATCTTCCCATATACCCTCACGTCCCCTGCGAAAAGACCAAAATACCCTTAAAAATTTTACAAAATTACAAAACATTTACCATTTGTTACTTACATCTGTTTGACCACCAAAAAACTCAGTTCGCATCGTATATACCTCTTGAGAGATATATACGATTTTCCCCTCTTCTTCGCATCGTATATACCAAAATACGATTTCCATTTCTGAAGCTGCAAAGAGTAAGTCGTATATACCTATATACGATTTCCCATCGTATATACATATATACGATTGCCTTGTTCGCATCGTATATATGTATATACGATTCCTATATTATTTTTTTAAAAATTTTGTTTTTTTTCAGTGTCCCATAGGTACCGAGGGGAGTCATCGGCGTCGTCGGCTCGACCGAATCAGCAGCAAGCCTCGTCGTCTTCTGCTCAAAGTACACGCACCTGCCACAGGATTGCGGAACATGAGTTCACGAGGCGTAGGAGCACAGAGAAACAACAGCTGGTGGAGGAGGCCCGGGAGTTTCAGTATGAGGAGGGTCAGCAGTCGCACCCATATGATGACCAGCAGTCTATGTCCTCAGACCAGTCTATGTCTGAGGACCAGTATATGCCTGAGTACCATCAGCCCCAGCCTCAGTACTATCAGGAGGAGCACTACCATGACCATCAGCACCATCAGCTTCAGCCTCAGCACCATCAGCACTATGAGCATCAGGAGCAGCATCATGAGCATCAGGAGCAGGATCAGGAGGATCAGGAGCCTCCTCTCTTGACTGGTTTAGCAGGTCATGTTTGTTCTCGTATACAGAGAGACTCGGTAAGTTGAATTTATTTACATAGTGTTGTTAGTTTAATTTATTGCTTTACATACCCTTATTTTGTTAATTTATTTTTAATTCAGACATACCAGCGTACTCTGAAAGTTTGGAACGATGGTAACAAGACTACTCAGAGACTATTTGGGTATTGCCCAAACCCCCATATTTACCCCTATATCAAAGGTTCGAGATTATCCTCCCTCGTCTCCACCGAACATGCCACGGTGGACCATGAGCTTATTTCCGCTTTCGTTGAGAGATGACACTCAGAGACGTCGTCATTTCACTTACCATTTGGTGAAATGACAATTACTCTGGACGATGTGTCCTATTTGCTGCATCTTCCCATCCTGGGAAATTATTTCAGAGCTCCACCCACTTTTGTGACCATGGAGCAGGCCATCCACCTAGCACATGTTTATCTAGGAGTGACTATGGAGCAGGCTCGTAGGGCGTGTGGAGCTTCTTTTGGTCCATATTTCCGTTTTGACTGGCTGCATGAGATACTTAGTGAATTCCATGGAGGGGGGGGGGGGGGGGGGGGGGGGGGGCGACATGTCTGCTGTTGTCAGGGCGTATATTCTTTTGCTTCTGAGCTACAACATCTTCACTTGCAAGACTGGAGACAAGGCTGAGGCTAAGTGGCTGCTCCTACTTGCGGACATCAGTGCAGATGTTGTTGGAGGGTATGCATGGGGGCAGGAGGACTAGCTTTCATGTATGACTCGCTGAACTACTCCTGTTTGGACTCTTCGCAGTAGTTAGGAGGGTATGCGAGTCTATTACAAGTACAAATTTTAAATTAATTTTTTCCTTTTTTCCGAATTTGGTTAAATAGTTTTTAATTAACCATTTTGTTTATTTTTGCATGTCAGAGCTGGATTTTATGGTATTTTCCTAGCCTAGTAGCGAGGAGGCCGGGTGATGTAAAGGACGGACCACTGTGTGCACACTGGAGGAAGAAGAAGACAGATGCATTGAAGCTAGGGGATTATAGGCAGATGATTGATGCGCTGAGCTCGGATGATGTCTGTTGGCGACCCTTTGAGGAGCACCGGAGGGATAGAGCCTTTGACTAGATCTCATTGTACAGGGGCTTCATCAGCTGGGGCGACATCAGAGTTCCCTACATGCCTGATAGGTGTCTGCGATAGTTTGGGTATGTGCAGGGCATCCCACGTGCCCCTCTTACTGGTCGTCCAGCCCATGCAGACGTCATCTTTCAGATTGGACACTATCTGCCGCATGTGCAGGACGTTCTGCGGACTACCTGTCGTGCTGAGGAGTTGGGTCAGGTTGGTCCGGGCTACTTACAATGGTATGTGAATGCATCTATTCCGAGACTCTTACGGGCTGCATCACCACCACCACCAGTACAGGCAGCTGCACCACCACCACCACCACAGGATCGGGGATATGCTGAGTGGGTACAGACAATGGCGGATGAGGTTAGGAGGGGGCTTCGTAGAGGCGACATCCGTATGGGCACTGAGACGTACGTTCGTCTGACGCGGTTGTTGGAGATGCTACCGAGGCGTGACAAGGGGATTTTGTATTTGTACTTTTATGTTTGTACTTTTGTGGGATTGTATGTTTGTACGTTTGTTGGATTCTATGTTTGAACTATTTTTATAGCAGCTGATTATTACTATTTCTTGCGAGTTTCCTTAAAATTTCGATTTCATTGATTCGATAAAACAAAGTTACATAAAAGATAAAAACATAACCAACTCCAATAAAAATAGACAGAAAAATAAAATATTGCAACAACAAACAAAAAGAAAACATAATAGAAACTACTGAGTTGGTGGAGTTAAACGACGAAGGATCTCAGCGACGATCCTTATGGTTTCGACGTACAAATGCAGATAACCCATAAAACTAAACTGAACATGAATGAACATCATGGCTTCGACGTCATCGTCGTTCTTGACATCCATAGTAGACCAGTGCACACGTCCATCACCCCATTCTGGTTTCCGATAAATTATACAAACTATCTCATGCTCGTCGCCCTCCGGTTGCACCTTAAGCAATATTTTCTCTTTCAGGGCCGCGAATGTTGTGCTGTGTTTAGACCTACACTGCAATGTGTATCTCCCCTCGAAACAGACGCCATCATCTTTGTTGATGATGCCTTGATGATCAATGAGACCCTGATTAGTAAAAATATCAGTGAGGGAAGCATCTTCTGAGTAGTATTGTGTTAGGGGCATAGACATTTTGTGTTGTGTGTGTGAAAGAAGTTGAAATTTTTGTGTGAAAATAATGAGGGTGGGAGTGGGTATTTATAGATGTCGTCAATGATTATCACCTGTTGATATTGTCGGTGCAATCAACACTGTTGATCAACATTGGAAGTCAAATTCTAACCGTTAAAATTAATACAAATCTTATTATCAAAAAAAAATTAATACAAATCGTATATACCTATGGGTGGGGGTATATACGACTTGTTAAATTACAAATCGTATATACCTATGGGTGGGGGTATATACGACTTGTTAAATTACAAATCGTATGTATCCCCATACCTAGGTATATACGATTTGTATTTTAACAAATCTTATTTACCTCAGCCATACGTATATACGATTTGTTTTTTTCAATCAAATCGTATTTAATTAAATTTATGTATATACGATACAAATTTTTCAAAGTCGTATATATCTATGGTGAGATATATACGATTTTGGTCAATTTTTTTATGGGTATTTTCGTCCAAAAGAGTCTTATCGAGGTATATGGGAAGATCGTGGAGTAAAAAAAACCCTTAAAAGAGGAGCTAAATGCTACAAAGCGAAACCCGGCCCACGCATACTGATTCACATTTCATTTTTCCCAAATCAAAGCAGAATACCAACTTGGTTCCTGGTGGTGACCACCGCCGGCGTCCGTCGCGCGCTCGTCTATTGGTATTTGTTGATTTCTGTCTCTCTTTTACTCTTTTCCTCATTCTTTCTGAATTGTACTATTCTTCCTGGTAATTTTATGGTTCTTTGCTCAGTTATGTCACTTTTTTTTGGTGGTGAGTTATGTCACTGATATTGCATGAGTGTAAATGTATATGAATAAAAATATTTGTTATGCCTTATTGGAAACTACCATAAACTGTCAAAGAAAAAGTAAGAGAAGGTATTTATCCTTATTGACCTGAATGTAAAGTATCAATTCAAAAATATTTCAAAATTTCAAGTTGTTCTTATATCATAGGAAGGAAATTGCTACTTTTCTTTATGATTGTCCATACAAGCTAGTCTACTATTCGCATTTGAATATTAAATTTATGTTGCTGCTGTGCTGATTTAGACTACCTTTTGATTTGTTTTTCTTGGAAGTATTGTTTCTTTATGAGAAATTTAGGGCCGGTTTGCTTTGATTTCGAATTTTCATTTTCTGTTTTTAGGTATTACTATTATATGATACATAGCCTAGTACACACCTAGCAAGGAGGTAGTATTTTTAGAAATGGTGAGAATGAATTTTTAGCATTTTTCAAAAATACTGATTTTATTTTCTGAAATTGAGAACGGGAACACTCAGACAAGTATATTGTTATGGTCATTATTTTGTTTGGAAATGAAAACAGGAAATGAGGATTAAGGAAAGTAAATAGGGCATTACATTTCCATTTTCAGCACATCAATTCATGTTAATGTTGTGCCGTACCGAAAGCTTCTTTCCTAGTATTCATATCATTTGTAAGAAGATGAATTTTCAACTTAAACTAAAACCAACGGTGTCTTGTATTAAGGTGGAGAGAGCAGTATAAAAAATAATTCTTTTTTCCAATTACCATGAAATCGTAGAGTATGGACAAGATAAGGAGCACGGGAAACAATCAATGGTACATTAGCTTTGCTGTAGTAGCGGTTTCTAATATAGCACATTCCCCAATTGATATATAGTATGCTTGTTTCTGCGTTGGAATCACAGTGGAGACTCTATCTGCAGAAGCTACAATACAGAGCTTCATTGTTCATTCTAGATCCGCAGTGGAGACCTGTGACCGCAGAAACAAACATCCTTTAATGCACCATGGAATGCTGAGGAGGATGTTGGCCTTTATTAGTGAACTTAATGCTGAAGTGAATGTTGGCCATTCTGTTAGGTTTCATATTTTCATTTATTGCTTTTGTAACAAAAGAATAAACTTTCATTTTAGATTTTGTTGAGTACACCGTACACATATTCAAGCACTGTTGTTCAAGAATAGGATTATACATTTTCTTTTTTCCCTTCCCAATTTGTCTTTTTTCTAAAAGAAAAAATTGTTATAGTACACACCAATCTGATAACCACCAAACCATCCCGAATCTTAATCCCTGAAGCTTTTCTTGTTGGGTTGTGCCCTTTTTATGTATAAACCTGACTTGGCCCATCCCTTCTCAATAACACCTCTAATTTTGGTCACATTGAATTCCTTTCAGGACACCCTTAACAGAGAAAAAACATCATAAGTTGGAGTTAAAAATGTTAAGATTGAATTAATTGCATGCACAGTACGCGGGAAATTTTCCCTTGACTGGTTATGAGTGTTTTCTTTCATTTATTGGCGGGTCCCGATAATGATTACTGTCATAAGCTACCATAACCTCTACTAACAAAGTCTAGCTGTTGATTGATTTTGTAAGTCATATAATTTGCTACTCTTTTTTGATATCCAGTTCAAGTTCGTGATATGTTTTATCTGCATCTAGTTAATGTTTGCTTTGGAATACAAACCCTTTTACAATGCGATGCGACTATAAGTTTTACAACCAACTGAACCGGCCAATTACTATCTCTGCAAGATTGAACCTTTTGACATCTAGTTAAATGTTTATCTGCATCTAGTTAATGTTTTGATTTGAGATTGAACCCTTTTACAGCTGCGATTTTTGACAACCAAGTAAACCGGCCCAGCAAATAACTCTCTCTGCAAGATGTCAGATGGACCTGGACTCGAATCACTTGTAGATCGTAAGGAATCTGTAACATATTTCCTGTTTTTATTTTATGCTAAATATTTTTTATGTGGTTATAGTATGAGCTAAACCACTATTTGAGTTCTAGAAAGGCACTCAAGTTGACATTTTGGTCACTTACAAACTAGTTTTACTAATTTGTCCCCTTGATACTGCAAACCTCTAATATTTTGGCCATTCCATCCAAATAATGAAGGTATGTGGACTGTACTTGATGGAGTCATGGAGGGACTAACATATAAGGGATTTGAACTTTAAGGGATTAAATTGATAAAACCATTATGTCAGGGACTAAATTAACGAAGGATATGCACTGTGTTTCAGGGACCAAAATAGGGTTTCACTCTATATAGTATTTTATACGCTTCTTACAAAACATTTAAACTTTGAAAGGCAACGAATCCTGTTAGGTCACGGATTTACTGTTTGGGTCCTATGAATCAAATCCCTTTCTCATCAAAATTGTATTTCATTGAAATGTGTTTGGGTGATGTTATATATCAACTTTTACTAAAGGTTTTAGTATTATTTTGGCAGAGCAAATTTCAGTCATTACAAATGATGGACGAAATATAGTGGTAAGTATTGTGTACTCTGCATGTAATTAACGTGAGTCTTGACAGTATGGGATTTGTAAATGCCCAACATTGTCTTAACTCCTACTAATGATGTTTTTTTTTTCTGTTAAGGGTGTCTTAAAAGGTTTTGACCAAGCAACAAATATAATTCTTGATGAGTCCCATGAACGAGTTTTTTCTACTAAGGTATGAATGACATTCTGCATCTGTCTTAAGTTTGATTAAAATCATGACTTTGATGAAATAATGTTTCCACATTTAGCTTTGAACTTGAGATTGTTGTACTACAAATTATCTTTCTGTTATATATCTGCTTAAAGTAAAGAATCTATAGTTTTACAATTTGGCTTCTATACCTAAAAGGTTTCAGATTGTCAGTTACTCAATTTGCCATTCAAATTAAAAAATATCAAATATTTTAGCTTGGATATGCCTGATATCGAAAACTAGTAGGATACCCTTGCATACGCACGGGTGCTGTCGTATTCTTTTTATGAATGAATTAAACAGTATTTAAATAGTCTGAACATTATCTTGTGAAAATAAAGACAAATTTAAAGTAAATAAAAAAAGAGTTTCAAATAAAAAATAGATAAATATTAAAATCTAAAAATGATGTAGTGTTTTTTATATATCAGCTATATATCTCGTGTTTTTATATATATCACAGTAGTTATCCCCGTATTTTTTGATATATCAGTGTAGTTATCCTGTGTTTTTTTATCTATCAGTGCAGTCATCTCATAGTTTCAATTGATTATTTGAGTTGATTAGTAGATTATAATAGATAGTAAAAGATAGATAGTAGACTATCAATAAGAAATATTTATCCCGTGTTTTAAATTTAATCAGTTTAAGTAGTCATTAAACCTTCTTGTTTTTTAGATAGTAGGTTTACAGTAGTCTTCAAAAATTATAATTATCAATAGCAAATATTAATCCCGTGTTTTTCTATGTATCACGGCAATTATCCCGTATTTTTTTTATATAGCAGTGCAGTTATCTCATAGTTTCAATTGATTATTTGAGTTGATTATAGTAGATAGTAAAAGATAGATAGTAGATTATCAATAAAAAATATGTATATGTTTTAAATATTAATCATATTAAATAGTCATTAAACTTTCTTGTTTTTTTAGATAGTAGGTTTATAGTAGTATTCAAAAATTATAATTATCAATGACAAATATTAATCATGTGTTTTATTTATGTATCACTGCAGTTATCCCGTGTTTTTTATATATCAGTGTAGTTATTCCATAGTTTCAATTGACTATTTTAGTTGATTAATAGACTATAATAGATAGTAAAAGTTAGATAGTAGATTTTCAATAAGAAATATTTGTTTTAAATATTAATTAGTAGTTTAAATAGTTATTAAGTCTTGTTTTTTAGATAGCAGGTTTGTCGTAGTAGTCTTCAAAAAAAATTAATTATCATTGACAAATATTAATGTCGTGTTTTTTTTATATATCAGTACAGTTATCCCGTGTGTTTTTTATATATCATTACAGTTATCTTGTAGTTTCAATTGATTATTTAAGTTAATTAATAGATTATAGTAGATAGTAAAAAATAGATAGTAGATTATCAATAAGAGGTGTTAATAGATTATCAATAAGAGTGTAAACAGAAGAGTGAAAATAGATTTTGGAGAGAAAATTAAAATTTTAACGGGACAATTTTTTCTAAAAAGGTGATAGTTTTATTTAGTGTGACTAATTTACATTTTTATAGCTAATTTGTATAAGTTTAGAAATTAGAAATTTAGTTAAAAAATCTAAAGTGAGAAATGATAGGATAAATAGAATAATTGTTTATGGGGAAAATAAAAGTAAAGTAAAAAAAGGAAGAAAGAGAGTGTAAGAAAAAAGTGAAAAGGAAGAAAGAGAGTGTAAGAAGAAAGATAAAAAGGAAGAAAAAGGAATAATTGATTAAATGTAAGTTATTATGTTACCCTCATTTTTGACACTTGTCATATTTCTCAAATAACCCAATAGATAATTTCTTTGGAGGTTAATTGGTATAGTAGATTGTTACACTAAACACTTGCGGGATATTTGTGTTTATATCTTACTATAATTCTTCATAATGACAAAGTTAGGCGTGTTTGAAGATGAGGATGAGGCACTGGATATTAAACATAATATTGTAATTCTTGAGAATGTTTTGCTTTTGAATGACCCTTTGTGTCAGAACAATTGCCTGCATATCGTCATTGCATATAGGTTAGAGTTCTTCGAGATTCTTTCAAAAACGTGACTTCTTGCCCTTTGCTTCTTACCACCAATGTTGTAGTGGCTAATGGCTTCTTTTGTTTTTATTGCACATCTACTGTCTAGGGTTATGTTAGTGATTGTGTGTTAATTTATTGGAATTTCCCTTATTTTACAATGTCAAATTTATGCGGCTGTTAATTCTTTGTACCTTTGTCTTCTTTGTATATTATCTCCATTTAAGTTTTTGTTATCAGATTTTTTCCTTCAAGTTATGTTTTGGCGTTGTTCATTTTATCTGTCTTTTTTGTGTTAGCTCATTCTTGTTTCTGGTGACAGGTAGGTGTCCAGCAGCTTGTTTTAGGTTTGTACATCATTAGGGGTGACAACATGTACGCCTGTTTCTCTGATATATTTTTGATTGTCTCTTTTCTAGAAAAACATCTCTTGTAGCCCTAACTCCTCTCGTGCCGGTTTCCTTTTGGACTTTGCAGAAGTGTTGTTGGTGAACTGGATGAGGATCTTGATTCGAACCTAGATTTGTCCAAGCTTAGAGCTCACCCCTTGAAGCCTGTCATCCACTGAAGTTAACCGTGTTAGTTGCTAGGTGAGATGCTTGCTTGATTACTTGAGCGACAGGGTCATAGTGTTGCAATATTATATACTACAACATTAAGAGGTGAGTTTTGTCAAAAAAAAAAATGGAGAGGTGAATAAATGTGTAAGAATTTGCTGCCACATGATATGCTAAACAAGTAAATATTCTGCTTCTGTTGGTTGTTGATGTTATATGAAAGTCATGGCTTTATGTGCTGGATTTTCGATGTAAATTCCACCTGCTGATGGGAAGAAACATCTCTTCTATCACTGGTTCACTTCTTTCAGTCAATGTATATCATATGGGTTGAGATATCATTTTGCTTCATTCATGGAATAGAATATGGAAGTGTATGCCACTCTTGTCTTTTCTTTTTGCTCTTTTTCATTTGGTTAGGGGCGGGGGTTTCGTAAAAGCACGTCCTACGTTAAAATCAGAAAAAGGCACGACCCTATTGCCACAGATTTTGATAGGGATTAGATTATTTCCTGTGGAGACTTCACTGGAGGGGAGTCCAGTGAAGAATCTCCATCCTTAAAAACTTCTTTTGCTCCTTTTTTCTATATTTTAAAGTCTCGCTCAAATTTACAATAGAGGATTGGGATTTAATTGGACACACATTTCATATGAAAGGATCCAAACCCATAGCTCCCACAATAAACTCACCACACCGAAACCCACGGTAAAATGAAAAAGTAAACTAGTTTGCTTCTTGGGTTTTTATATTTATTCTGTTCTCAAAAATTATGATGAAGAAATTTACCAAATAAGGATAAAAATATTCTTAGAAATTTAATGGGTTAAATTGTAATTAAAATCTTCATTACTTGCTTCAAATTTCCCCCATTTTTCATTATAGCGGTAAAATGCTGGTAGCTTATATTCAATCCATCTTGTTCCCCAAGTCCTCTATCAAAGGCATCACATGGGACACCGATTCTCTGCAGTTGCCTCTATATATCTCTCCCTCTTTTCAATTATTTTTAATTTTTTAGTATAAAATAATTCAAGGGTTCTTTCCGAATGCAGTGAATCATGTTCCCATCACATGCCTGTATCTTTCAGGGTTCTCTCCAAGATCCAGTGTTTTTTATAACAAAAAATTATGGGAGTTGGGTTTTGAGCGTTGCAGGGTTAGATGGCCCGCCTCCACTTGTATAGGTAATTACATATTACCATCAATTAGGTACTTAATATTCTTATTATTATTATTAATATTAGTGGGATTCAGACCCAGTTTATTGAGATGTAAGCAGCTTACCATCTAGATTCTAAACCAGCAATATATCATAGTCCAATTTTAATTATCCCTTCAGGCAATATATCATATTCGTAATGACATGTGTATTCAATACATCATAATATCAGACCAAAAAATTAACCCTGCATCGGATAATTTCACTATTCAACAGCAGTGACAATAACAATACTTGAAAGAATATATGAATTGTATCCTCAATGAGTTGACAAGAATTAGAAGCGCCGGGCATTATGGTAATATGGAAATCCAGGAGATATTATAACGAAAGATAAGAGGAAAAAAAAGAGATTGAGATTATCTCATTCAATCAATTGTCAATGCTTGTTGTCTATTACATTGTATAAATTCTTGTTGTCTATTACCTCTTCCAGGCTTTGTAAAACTTAATAGCATTTGCCTTCGCATTTGCCATCTAATTGATCTATACGTAAAAATAATCTCCCTAACTACTAATTCATGGAAAAGGCTTATTGAATTTGCAGTTCTCAGCAACCATTTACTTTTATTGTCTTTGATAAGTAACTGAATAGCATATCTCTTAATTGGAGATGAGTAATGAAATTAGGCTCGTCTGAAAACCAGATGGTGGCATGTATTATCACAAGGGTAAGGACAATCAATGTCCTTAACAACTGCTCGGTCAAAATACCAGTCTCCAACAGCTAAAGCAATTGCCTGCATATTGTCAATGCATATAGGTATGAGTTAGACACCAAAACAATAAGATCTTAAATCTTGAAAGAGTGGTATAAGTAAATTACAGAAAACAAGAAACAGTAACTGACTAACACACCGGTACACTGCCTCCTGAGTTCGAACTCAAGTGTGATCTATGATAGTGTGTGTATGTTGTTTATTTGTCATTTCCCCCTTACCTTGTTCCCAATGACAGGAGAGTTGTCAGCAAACCATGTATCTGGCCTCTCAGATTGACAGTGAGCAAAACATGAATTTATGAACATTCCATTTTTATTTGATCTTGAGAAGCCTCTAATAACATTCAGCATTTGATTCCTGAACCCTGTGTTAGATATAGTTAAGTCAAATGACTTAATATACTGAATAACTTATTGAAGACATTTTTGTATTTATAATGAAAGCCATTTCTCATGCATCAAACCACCTTGCAGAAATTGGATTTGTGATCCAGAACATTTAGCATGGTTCAATCTGCAAAAACGCCAATAGCCACGGGGATCCGCCGATGAAGCAGCTAAGCTTGACTGGATCTGATGACAAACAGAAAACACATTTGATTGCAATATGTCTACACTTGAGTAATGCTCATGCAGCCATAGATCATATAATATGATTTGTTAGAATTAAGACAAGTAGGTGAGAAATTGGAGATTTACCTGCCATGAATCATAGGCAGTATTAAGAATGAATAGCGGGGTTCTAACACTGGCAATCAAGTTCTGAGGGAAGAAGCACTGAAAGAGTGGTAAAAACATAGTATCATATCACTGAAAGGAACAAGCATTGATTATGGAGCATTTGATTTTCTGCAAATCCAAATGAAACTGATGTTTACCGAAGTGGGATCAAGGTGATTAGTACAGGTGCGTGGAAGATTCTTCTGCGCTCCCTGCAATGAATGAACAAAAATTTATTGTGCTTTCTATGTTATAAACATCTCAAATAACCAAGTTTCAAATAACCTCGAGGTACTGAAATCCATTTAAGATAGTCATTAATTATTTTCTAATACAATTAGCTTTAGTACTATTATAAATTATAAATATAAATTAGTGACCTTAAGAAGAAGAAAAAACTGCAGTACCTGTAGCCTTACAACACCGTTGAAAAAATTCCTGAGGGTATGCCCGCCAGATACATCATTGCTATAATTTAGAGAGAAAACAATTAAGAATTAATATAAGGACCAAAAACCTTGTGGTGATGATAGAATACTGAAGTTAGCATAGCCACTCACGCATCAAGAAATAAACCAGCATCACTAAGACACCTCACTTTGGTAGTCCTTGGGAATTGACCTCTAAATTGATCACAATGTAAAATAGTAGCCAGACCACCAGCTGAACATCCAGAAAGAAGAGCCTGAATCAAAAATAGTTGCACCTAACGTGAGAAGAAAGATTATTTAACTAGCAATGCATGTGTGTTTCAGTGTTTCTGTGTGTGTAGTACCTGCTTAGCGAAACGCATTCCCTTTGACATCAAATCTTCTATTGCTGCCAACCAAATACGTTGTCCTCTGAATTGCAGTTGCGCGGCCTATCTCAACAGATCATATTCAGAAGTTAGTATTTTGCAATAATTTTTTTACATTTCATAAGATGGCTTGAATAGAATCTTATTGCAGACATTATACTAATATCATAAGGCAACATATATATTTTAGTTATTCCATCATCTTGACAGCTACCACAGAATTAAATATCATTTCAATTTTCAAGAACTCAAACATATCAAGAATTTAAGATCTACCTTATGTTCACTATCCCCGGTAAAAGACGCACCATCGCAATAACGAATTTTCACTCTGTTCCAGTTGAAAAAATCTGCAATGATAAGAACAATGTGAGCCAAACTGCTAAGCAAGCTGTTTTTAACAATAATATGAGTAGTCCTGGTAGTTTGGTTGAATGAAAACCTGGATTTTCTTGAGCATTATTGCTCAATATTCCTGTAAAGGGTATCTCCTTTTCCATATATGGTGATGATCCGCGCCGTGATTTCTTGCGATATACACATGTTCTAATGTTGTTACACCATCCACCTCCCTGCAACAGGATTTTCATTTAAATATCAACATATATCTGTATAGCACCACATAGGGAAGTAACATGGACAATAAACAATACTTGAAAAAGAAATAAATGACATGTTTCTTCACAAAAAAAGTGTGTTCCGGACCAACACTTAAACTAGAAATGCTTGTGATTTACACTATGCACATTAAAGTTGCATGAGATGTTTTTTGTTGGGGTATGGAGTTTGAATGTATTGAGTAAAATATGAAAAGAAGTGTGTTTTTTATAGAAGAATGTGAAAGATCATGTGATACCTCTAAATTAACGAGCCAGCTGTTTGCTCCTGACCCGTATCCCCTATGTAAATGATAAGCAGGCAATGATCCATCCAAACAAACTGCCACAACCAAAGAAATTAATCAAATTATGTATATTTACCTAAATTAAAGCAAAACTCATGCTCTATAATATTTAATTTCTTTGTTTAGGTGCCTTCATATTTTAAGGTGAATAGCAATTTATTGGTATAAACAACCAAATAAGGCTAATATAATATACCCTTGATGGCCAGTTGGTCCCATACCTTGATTTATTCACATATATAAAATGGAAATTTGAAAAGAAAAAAATCAGAAACAAAACTTCAAAGATATTAAAATAAAATAAGAAAAAATATTAGATAAACTAAATTGTAAATAACAATGAATCTTGTTAAAACAACTACTACTCGATTATATTTCAATAATGGTTTCCAATCTAGAGGAACTAATCAGATTAAAAAAAAGGAAGGTTGAAATTGGATTGTACCTGCTCCTTTAGCAGCAGCAGTATGAATAAGGGTGATTCCTACCATGAGAGGGTTCCTCCTCCCAATCAAGGAATTGGAAACTTCATGAACTTCTAATAGAGATGAATGTTCTAATAGAGAAAGTTCTGTTTGATTGATGTGATAATAGGCATCAACCCAGTTGGTGAAAACAAGTGGTATTACAATGCAAACCCAGAAAAGATTAGCCATGGCTTTTCTGAGTGCTCACACTGCAGCTCACAAGAAAAAGCTGCAAACTTTTTGGTTATTAGCTGCAAATGAGGAGCATTTAATCTCCTTGCTAATTAGGGAATAATGAATAGATAAATAAATAAGAGATGGGGAATGGGAGGGAGGAGAAGGAAGAAGAGAAGAAGGTGTGTGAGTTACAGAGTGGACAGTTTTTGCTTTGCTTTTTAAGGTTTTTATTACAGCGGGCAGGTCACCTTTCGAAACTTGTAATATATTAAAAGGTTTTTATGTTAAGGTTTAAGAAGGGAAAGAAACATACGGCTTTTGCATAATGGCCCTTTTGTCACGGAATAGTTTCATTAATATTTCCGACTAATAAATTTGACAATAGCAATTTTAAAACGAATTACACATCATTAATTTTTTTCTTAAAAAAACCCTTATTATTAAGCCTTTGTGGATTTGATTTGCAAATTTGACTAGCAGACGTGTTTGGTAAGCCTCGGTGTTTAGCGTTTTCTAATTTGATCAGCGGTCGTACGCGGGCCAAAATAATTAAAAAGGATTTAAAATGTAGTACAAGGTGAGAAACTTTGGTCGTCTCACAAGGATCTCTAATACTAAGATTACCACAATCAGGAACAAAATTAACAATAAAACAAGGGGTTTTGATGAAAGCGATTTCTATTTAAGAGGTTAAACAATTTAGAGAGACAATTGATCCACCGGTTTCCGGGTGCGAGTCTTGGATTTATCATCGGTTCCAAATAATCGTGCAAGACTCGTTCAAAGTTTCAGTTCTTGATTGATAATAAACTAATCAAGCAAGCGTCAATTAGTTTATGCGAATTCACACTCGTTTAGTGTTTTTTCAAATGCTACTTATTGCGATCACTTTTTTTGGAATTTTTATTCACATTATTTTTCTTAAATTATTTCTCTATCTCGTTAAAATAAATTAAACAAATTTTAAGTACCTAACTTTTATGCGATTTTACATTTATCAGTTAATTTAACCGCTAATTTTACCAAACTCATATTTATTATTAACTAGCTTATTCGTTATCCGCTAGCTCATTCGTTATCCGCTATTTGCTAGCTTATCCATTATCCGTCGCTTTTTACCAAACTAAACTTTAAGTAAATATCCCAACTTTCTGTTGCGGAAAACTGCTCGGATGCCACTTGTTGGGGAAAACCGCACACGTCAACAAATTAATCCATACGCCCAAGGATCTTTGAGAGAATATGGATAAACATATCGCAAGAATAAAGGAAAGAACAACACAAATCATTTACGTGGTTCGACACCTCTTGCCTACGTCCACGGGAACACATCAACATAATTCATTCATCTTCTCAAATATAATTACATCAATTTGTAACCTACCCCAATACTCTTCTCACTCTAAGACTTACAATGAATGATAACACTCAGACGTCACAACAAATGATCACCAACACTCCTGTCTACCTAGGACGTGGTTGGAGACCCTTCAACTCTACATGATCACCCAAAGGGTATGGCTCACCTCTGCAATAAGGATGTCTTCGCTCTTCACAAGTCTCTCTATTTATAGGAGAGAACGTGACTTTAATGCATGCATAAGACTTAGTGACATTTATTATCACACCTTTCCAAGACTCTAGATACATCCACCCATCTTGTGAAATGTATCTCTTAAATTTCCACTATAAGACAGCTAGGCAACCTAGTTAATCTTCTGAGTCTTAGGATGAAAGTGACCAAGACGAACAAGTTCCTACGCTTGAAGTGTCAAAGATGGGGAAATGTTCTAGGTGTGGGAAAACTCACAAGGGAGAATGTTTAGATAGAAAGGATAGATGCTACTATTGCAAAGGATCGGGACATTATAAGAAGTATTGTCTGAAGATCAAGAAGACGGAGCTTACTAGCCCAACTCAAGTAAGAGTTTATATGTTGGATGCTAAGAGGAAAAAGGGAGTGGGGACTTCTCAGCAGAGTCTTCTTAAAGGTAAGATTTGACTAAATTTTTTAGGACAATTTTTTTTATTAATTTAGGTGAAATGTAATACCCAATGTAATTACATTTTTTGGAAATTTCAATTGACTAATTCTCAACACTTTCTTACTATCGAGATAAATGGTTTTGAGCCATTTTTTGATATGGATTTACTCATGTGCATCATTTTTCTCTCTTTTCATATAAACGGGTCTTTTCAATATTAATTAATTGAATAATAAAAAAAAAACAACGTAAAATTTGCAATTAATTATGTAATCCAAAACATATATTTTAATCTACTGATTTTGGCTAAAACATATATTTAATCTAGGAGTATGGTTGACCGGTTGAGGCTTATCCTCCATTAACCAAGTGTTGAGGGTTCGATTGTGGCTAAATATTTCTACTTTTTTGTGAAAATTAAATATTATCGTTTTTGAGACAAAATCAATTATTTTCACAAAAGTTATTCCAAAAAAAATTATCTGACTTTTACTTACATGTTAAATAAGTTCGAAAGCCCATATTAATAGCTCATGCAAGACACCAGAAAATACACAGTAACCTCTGAAGTTGGTTGAGTACCTATCGTACGTTTGAATTATGATCCCCAATTTGAACTATTTAATTAATTATTTTTTGAATTGAGCTATTTATTTAATTAAACAACTTGAATTAGATGCGAAACAGATCAACTAATTCTTGTGGAGTTTGGATCCAATTTAGAACTGCCGACAAAATCAACTTATGGATTATCTTTATAAGGTCGGACTCGTTTATCTTTTTCTTATTGTTTTTTGAAAGCAACCATTTCTTTTCTTAATTATTATTTTTGTTCCTCTTAATTGTTGTTTTTAAAAAGAATTTAATTTTTCATTTGTCATTTTAGCGTTTTTCTTATAAGCAAGTGTTAGCAGGGGTGGGGGATGTTAACAACAGAATATGTGAAAGCAAGCAACTAACTCTGATTCATTGAGTAATGAAGTATTTAATACAGAGTTTAGCAATGTGGGCTTTCACTGATTAGCCACACACAGTATGTAATGGGCCTAAGCTACAAAACAAATGCCAAACAAAGCCCAATACTATTTACACATTACAATTCATTATCTAACTGTATACAACATATCCTCCCTTAATCTTAGCTTTCTTCAAAGATGAGATTATCATAACCACAGCTCCTTCAAACACAGTCTGCTGGACTTGAAACATTGTGCAGAACTTCAACTTCACTTCTCAGTGACTCTTGTCATTCCCAGAGCATGTCTTAATTTCTCAAAGCTTTCAAACTTCAAAGCCTTTGTCATTATGTCTGCTATCTGCTCCTTAGTGTTGCAATACACCAATTCAATCACTTCTTCCTTTGCCAAGTCACGAAGAAAGTGAAAACGTATGTCTATGTGCTTACTCCTCCCATGGAGGACTGGATTCTTAGACAACTTAATTGTTGAACTGTTGTCACAATATATAGCAGTGGTCTTCTTCTGAGGCATATTTAATTCTTCAAGAATTCTTCTCAGCCATATAGCTTGGCATGCACAACTTGCTGCAGCTATGAATTCAGACTCTGTGGTGGAGAGTGTCACTACTGGTTGCTTTTTGGCAGACCATGACACTGCTCCAGAGGCAAGGAGAAAGACATATCCGAATGTACTTCTTCTATCATCAACATCACCTGCGTAATCACTATCAGTGTATGCAGTGAACTCTATGTTTCCAGACCTTCTGTATCTGATCCCATAATCAAGTGTTCCCTTCAAATATCTCAAAATGCGCTTGGCAGCTTGAAAGTTCATTTCAGTGGGATTTTCCATGTACCTGCTCAACAAGGATACAGCAAATGTGATATCTGGTCTAGTTGCAGTTAGATACATCAAACTGCCAACTAGTTGTTTGAAATTGCTGGCTTCAATCTTTCCACCATTTCCTTCTTTTGTCAACTTAGTTCCAGGGACAATTGGACTCTGCACAGGCTTGCAGTCACTCATGCAGAATCTGTCTAACACTTCTGATGCATACTTTGCCTGACAAACTGTTACACCCTCATCAGATTGCTTCACTTCTACTCCCAGGAAGTAATTCATGAGCCCCAGATCAGTCATTTCAAAGCTGTTCTTCATTGATCTTTTAAATTCATCAATCATCTCAGTACTATTTCCTGTGAATATTAGATCATCAACGTATAGACTTACAATGAGAGTTGTGCCATTGCTGTTGTTCTTTACAAATAGTGTATGCTCTGAAGGGCACTTCTTGAACCCTTCTCTGTTGAAATATCCTTCAATTTTACTGTACCAAGCACGTGGAGCCTGCTTTAGCCCATATAGAGCCTTCTTCAGTCTGTAAACCTTGTCTTCATGTCCCTTCTTCTTGTAGCCAAGAGGTTGTTCAACAAACACAGTCTCATGTATTTCTCCATGGAGAAATGCACTTTTGACATCTAGTTGGTATATCTTCCATCCCCTGATTGCTGCTACAGCCAACATAGTTCTGATGGTGTCCCATCTTGCCACAGGGGCAAAGACTTCCCTGTAGTCCACCCCTAGTTTCTGTGCAAATCCTCTTGCTACCAAACGAGCTTTAAACTTTTCCACTTCCCCCTTTTCATTTAACTTGGTTTTGAATACCCACTTAACTCCAATTTTCTTTGCTCCTTCAGGAAGATTTACCAATTCCCAGGTCATGTTTCTCTCTGTGGCTTCTATTTCTAAGTCCATAGCTTTTCTCCATTTCTCACTTTTCACTGCTTCTTCAAATGTCACAGGATCCTGTACTTGGCTTATTACTGCCAAATTGAACTCATCAGCAAGTTCCTCTTCTGTATAGAAGTCATCCAGGTATGATGGCTTCTTTTTCTTTCTTGTAGGTGAGCTTTCTTCTGTGTTACTGTTACTAGCATCAGCCACAGGATTTGATGTTCCTGCAATGTCACTGCCAGAGTTATTCACAGCATCTGTGTGATCATTTTGATCAACAGATGCTTCTTGGTCTTCCTGTCTAGCATCACCTGATGCATTAGCACTTATTTCACCATTATTCTCTGCAGTACTCATCCCTTCTTCTCCTATATCAACTAGGCTCTCCTTTTCTTTCTCATTGCTCTTGTTCCAGGCCCATTTCTCCTCTTCATTAAACACTACATCTCTGCTGATGTATATTTTGTTAGTTGTAGGATCAGCCAACCTGTATGCCTTTGATTCTTCACTTATGCCAAGCAAGACACACTTCACACTCCTCTTATCCAGTTTCTTTCTTAGATTTTCAGGCACATGCACATGGCCAATGCACCCAAAAACTCTAAGAAAGTGAACTGATGGCTTAATTCCACTCCACTTTTCTTCTGGAGTCATTCCTTCAACAGCAACAGTAGGGCTTCTGTTCTGCAGAAATATGCTCCACTTCACTGCTTCTGCCCAATACTTCTTTGGAAGTTCTTTCTCATTCATCATGGATCTCGCCATATTCAATATAGTCCTGTTCTTTCTCTCTGCTACCCCGTTTTGCTGAGGTGTATAGGCTGCTGTAAGTTGCCTTTTTATTCCATTTGCAACGCAAAAATCATTGAATTCTGTGGAAGTAAACTCTCCACCTCTGTCTGTTCTCAGACCTTTAATTTTTTCTCCTGACTCATTCTCAACAGTCAATTTGAACACTTTAAAAATTTCAAATGCAGCAGATTTCTCACTCAAAAAATATACCCAGCATTTCCTTGTAAAGTCATCTATGAAAGTGATAAAGTACCTCTTTTTTGTGTTGGATTCTGGTTTCAGAGGGCCACATATATCTGCATGTATCAGTTGTAATCTCTTCTCTGCTCTCCAGGATGTCTTCTTAGGGAATGCCTCTCTATGCTGTTTCCCTGCCATGCAGTCATCACATACTCTGTCATTGCTTTCCAGATTAGGCAGACCTTTGACAAATCCCTTCTGACTAAGCAAATTCAATCCACTATAGCTCAAGTGACCATATCTACAGTGCCATAAATGAGCACTGTTGTTATACCCCAATTTTGTCCGCCCTCTTATTTTATCATTACAATTTTTGTTTTAGCTTGCATATATGTTTTGAGGACGATTGTAAATAGTAGGAAGTTTGTAGGTCTCAGCTCAAGTAACACGTGTCAATATAATTCAAGTTTTGTTTAGTACTATTTATTTGATTGGGCCTATGCTTAGAAATTTGCTACGATTGGGCCTATGCTTTGTACTTTACTCAATTGAGTTCGGTTGTAGTTTCTTTCTGATTATTGGGTTTATAGCCCAACTTAGTTATTCATCTAGTTAATGAAAAAACATAGCTTAAAATCAATAAAATACATGTATATTAAATAAAATCAAAATAATATTACAAATGTGTCCAATTGTCCAAAAATCTAAAAAGTAATCCAAAAAATACCAAAAATACAAAAAACGAAAATAAATAAAAAAAATATATATACAAAACGGATCACAAAATGGCAGCAGCTGCAAACTGAACTTTTCTTCCTCTCCAAGGCTTCTCAGCAAGCCCAAAAACTGAAAAAAGGAAACAAAATTAGGTTAGAATCAGGAATTGATTACAGAAAACCTAAAATTTGCCTATAAAAGAAGGCCAATTCACACAACAATTCTCACACAGAAAAATAAGAAAAAACACCTAAACGATTAGGATTTCACACGGAAACCCTAGTCAACAAAAACACTCAGTTCTGAAGCAGCAGCAGCAAAGGGAAAACAAAAAAGGTTCAATAGGCAGCAGTAGCAGTAAACAATATAGGAGCAACAAAAGGACAGTAGCAGAGCAAGCAAAAAGGAGATTTTCAGAGGCTGGAGTTTAGGTTGGTTTTTCGTATACTAATAAAATGTAGGAAATACATGTTTTAGTCTGTATATAGTTTAAATGAAATAAGTTAAACGATGCAATCATGTTTATATTATACTAAACTAACGAAACCGAAGCATGATAAGTGTAGATATTTCAAGCAAGACAAACAAAAGCATTTTCACTCTATTTTTAAAGTATAACACTTTTCCTATTCTTAAAAATGTATATATACATGAAGTCACGGACAATAAAATAACAAATCAGTAGCCAAAAACACTTTAGAAATCTAACGTTTGAAACCAAACGGAGAGGGAGTGTAGAAGAGAAAAAATATAGATTAAGAGCATAGAATACAAAAAGATGCATGCAGTAAAAATATATAAAAAATACCTTTTTAAAGCAAGATGATAAACAAGCATGATCTTTACCGAAAATTAGATATAAGATCAGAAATAGGTGGAAGAGAAGAAATACGAAAGAAGACGTAAAAATGAGAACAGAACTAACCCCGTTGAAGCTCCGACCACTGTGGACGGTGGTCATTGACATCACACCACCACGAACTGTTCAACATCGCCACTAAACAACGTCACGTCAGACCGTGACCTCCGGCCGCCGTCAAACCATAGCCACCGTCTTCCTCACCGTCGCCACCAAGCGACATTTCCGCACACCAAACCAGAACCACACCGTTGCCGTGACCTCCGGCATCGTCTTCCTCCTTCACCGTCATCATCGCCGTCTTCCACCATCGCACGCCTTTCTCTTTCTCTTTTCTCTCTCAGTCCCGAAAATAACTCTCTCTCTCACTCTCTCTTGGAAAGTCAGATGCGGCCCATGAGTGGAAAGAATGAGGAATTAGGTTTAGCACATTCCTTTTATATTCTGTTCCCTTTTTTTAATTTAATTTTATTCTTCCAGAATTCTATTCACACCTCCATGATTAATATGCGCAGCACCCTCTGCACATCCAACTTAATAATCCATCAACCCACAAAACAGAAGCAAAGCTTTGGGCTTCTGTAATTACACCTCCCTAATTCCTATTTTTACAACATACAATATTTTGCCTTTTTCATTTCAATCAAAAATCTTTTTTTTCCTAAATAAAAAATACCCAACACACAAACATTTTTTCCAAGAACTACGTGTGATTTGATTCTCTACCAAGAGATACGTAGGAGCAGAGGGCGGCCGACCTCTGTCAATTGCACTAATAAAACCATTTTTTAGTCTTTTTTTTCTAATTTGATTTTTTCTTATCTCTCAAAATAATAATAAAATAACTAATTATGTATCAAGTCTTTTTATTTTTTAATTTGCAAAAAGGTAAAAATAACTACGTTTGAATTAACAATCTTTTTACACATTTAATTAAAGGTAACCTTCCTTAGGAAGGATGTCGTAGGGTGCTAGTACCTTCCCCGCGCATAACCGACTCCCGAACCCATATTTGGTTCGTATAGACCTGTCAAAGGGGATTTATCAATGTTTGCCCCTTTAAACCTAAACCTTGATGGCGGCTTCATCTGACACCTCGAAGGATCCCTCCTTCGGATTTTTCGGTCGCTACAGCTGGCGACTTCACTGGGGACAATTAAGAGAGTCAAACCTATTTAATTAAATGTGTATTTTATTTGTTAATTTAATATTTTGTTTTTACCCTTATTTCTTCATATTTATTTAATTTCTTCAAATTGTTTATTTATGAGTATGTCATCTATTTTAACCTTAGGGTAGACGACTTTATTTTGTTGTTGTATTTGTATCTCTTTTGCAGTTTGGTCAGTTTAGGTATTTTGCGCTTATCACACACGTCACTTACACAATTGCACACACTTCTGAGTAGGGCCCTATACCCGGGTCTGTGTGAAACTTAGGATGAGTGGAGGCGATTAGTGACAGTCATTCTAGATTTTTCTGTCTGACTCTCTTGAAAGTCTCAACCAGAGTGCGCCTTTTTATAACATCCCACACCTGGTAGACATATATCGTTGTGGACAATGTTGTAAAGAGGTCTTTAGCTCTGGAGACCTTTGTGAGGAAGTGATTAGAGCCACCCGAAAGGATGATCACTAAAGTGGCCCTAGATCATGTTGAAAATCCCAATTTAGACATGACCCACCTAGGACACAGGGGCATTATACTTACTCTTTGTATCAACCTGGTAATCATTTCTCCAAAAATAAAACAAAAAAAAACCTTTTCATGTTTCTTTCTTTTATCTACATACACGTCATTTATTTCATTCATTATACAAAATCATTTTCCAAAAAATAATATCAATTTTTTTTATTTAAAAAAATCATGCATTTCTCCTTACGTTAGAAAAAACCCATTGGAGTAAGCATCTCATCATCAATCCATTTATCATATATTCAAAGTTCATAAATATTAAAAAAAATCATCAAATAGTGTAGGCATCTCATCATTTGCAACATCATTAATATGAATTGCATGAGACATTCATAGATCATTGATCATATTGTCATCCTAGTTCAGATGCATATTTCTCCATACATGAATCATTTCTAGATAAAAATCACCATGCATAAGCATTTCATTATCATTGCACCATCATGCATCTCATCATATAAAATTAACAAATATATCTTCTTTTTTTTTATTTCAAAATTGCATCATCTTGCTTATCCATACACAAAAAAAAAAAATCACCTTCATATTATAAAGAAGTTATCTTCATTCATTGTTTCATTACTCCTCTTCGTGCATCATAAAAACCAAAAACAAAAGTTCTTCATTCCTATCCATCTCAAATGCATTAGTCAAAATTAGGAATTGCTTCATTTTCTTTTATTCTTGAATCAATCATCATCCAATAGTTTTTTTAGCGCCTTATTCTAGTTGAAAAAAAATAAATCATACACCTGTTTAAGGTATCATTACATATTTCATTCATCTGCATTGTTGTCCGTGTACAACAACACCCATACCTTTTTGTATTATATTATTAAAAAAAAAAACTTTTGAAAATATTATTTTTGGAAACACTGTTTGATGAGAAACAATGAATGCTTGCAAAATATATTTGAATTGATTCTTCTCCCTTGGAAAAGTTCTCACATCCTTTGAAAATACCTAACTTGATTCACCAACATCAAGTTCTTCACTCTTCACCCCATATACATCCTGTCTATACTTGTCATATTTATGGAAACCATCCACCCACTTAACCACCATGTAAATTAACTTTAATGCAATTCACCAATAACCTATTCACCATCATGGTCATTCCATAGCTTGACCCTTAGCCTCAAAGTCGTGCCTCACCAAAGGCATAAACCAACATCAGTTTCACTTGTCTTCAAACTCCCGTAGGCTTGTCTCTTAGCCTCAAAGTCGTGCCTCACCAAAGGCATCAGCCAACACCAGTTTGTTTGTCCATTGTAGGTTAGCTAAGTAATATATCCTGATCATCTCGTGATAGGAAGCTTAAATGTCTATTTTGTTAACTTGTGTGGATCTGACAGTTATAATTGTTCTATTTTAACCGGTGTTAACTCTCTATGAAGCATTTTCAAAATAAAACTAACATAACATGTGTGTTTACCCATGTCTGAGTCAGTTATACTATCCCTATCTTTACCACTTCATTATCCTTCATTCGTTTTCTAAACCAATGCAAACCGTCCATAAAGTGCCTAGTCCCCCACAAGAGTACTTAACTCAGCATCTCCCAATGATGAAATCCCACGAACAACATTTGAACGCTCCATACCGGGGCAGAGCTGTGATCACTAACATTTCTTGTCGACATTCTAAACAGTGCAAGTCCTTTGAGTTTTAAAAAAAAAAAGAGGAGGAGAAAACAAAAAAGAAAAAGTCCGTTAGGTTGAAAACTCGCAAGGGCAGCCTAAGCAAAAATTAGGGCACAAAAATAAATAAAGAAAAGGAGCAAATATATTAAACATGAAGTTTTGTCCTATACTTGAAATTTTGAGAAAATAAGCAGTCATGATTTGAAATGAAGTTTGGACCATCTTTCCATAACAAAAGAAAATCCTTTGCTACCCACTTTGAGCCAAAAAACCAAAATTCTCTCAATCACCCTAGACAATGATCAATTCCACATCTAAAAATGGTGTATCACTTTTGTCAGCTCACTCAGCTCAAAAAGACAGAAAGAAAAATCACAAAAAAATAGAGAGAAAGAAAATTCAAAAATAGAAGATTAAAAAAAAATCCTGAAAAAACAAAAAAACCAAAAGAAGTAGAAATTGTAAGTTGATACGTCTTACCAAAAGAGATCATTGTCTCAATAAACCCTCAAACACATCCTCGGGCCTAATTACCCTTCCTTTCATAAACCCTCAAACACTTCATTTGCGCCTAATTATCCTATACTTCACAAACTCATAACCATCAGCCACATTACAACCTCTTTCTTTCATAAACCTCAAATCATTCGCCACATTACAACCTCTTTCTTTCATAAACCTCAAACCATTCGCCACATTACAACTCCTTTCTTTCATAAACCTCAAACCATTCGCCACATTATAACCTCTCATTAACCATTAGCCACATTATCATCCCGTTACAACCCTAAAGTCCATTCTGATCGATGACTGGTTGCTCCCATTTTTCTCAAAGTTTTAATTCTAGGACAAAATAATATGAATAATTTATTTGCTAAAAAAAAATTACAAAAAAGAGATTTAAAAAGAAGAAAAGGAAAAAAGGAAAAACTCAAAAGGGCTTGCACGCTCAAAGTTATTACAAGAGAAATTTAGTGATCATCAACGAAGTAAAATTTCATCGAATCAAAGACTCTTGACTGTCATAGCTTGTGGAATCCTTCCCAAAGAAAACCACATACCCCTACTAAGGCAGTTACTTGACTTATCATCTCAAAGTAGGGGACTACCCCCGCCCTTCATTCCACTTAAACTCAGGCAAACTTTTCAACATCCCCTAACTACCCTCACCTTTCATCCCGCTCATGCACTACATATACCAGACAAGTCCCGAAACCATTATTTTTGCACCCTGTCACAATCTCACTTGAAATGGGGCGACCTTTATCTTTCGTGGATTGGGGCAACCTTGTCCTTTTATAGATTGGGGCACCATATCCCTTTTGCCAAAAGAATTCTTTCGTCTCCCATTCCATTCATCCTTAGCCACCTTTTGCTCCAAGACTAGCACGTTTCCCAATCTTTAGGTCAATCTATACCCTTAGGTGTCGTTGTCCTCCTTAGACAAAGGCAAACTATTTGCTCTCCACTTTTTAAAGTCAAAATTGGGGCAGTCAAACAGTGGGGCAAGCTTATCTCTCATAGGCTTCAGCAAATAACCTCATCCTTCACTCCACCCCATGTCATATTTGTCCATACCCTATATTTCTTGAACCTTGAGCCAACTGACACATTCATTGGTACTCACAATGTTATTCATGTTTATTAAACAATGCTTCAAAGAGGGAGAACACAGGTTAATGACGTGATATTGATAATTCCTCCAAGTTAACATCTTAGACTTAAAAGCTTAGCCCTCATGAGTCATCTTAACCAAATGAAAACCCATTTGAACAAGCCTACAAATGCACATCACAATCTCTAAAAAGGGCACTAACACATTGTTACAAGCCATAGTCTTCAAAAAGGACAACCTCGAGCTTACCAGAGTTCGAGTCCAAGCCATCAAATTTTTTCTTCCAATGAATGATCAATTCAAAATATCCAGTTCTCTGTTTCTAACATCAAAAGTTTTGTTTTCCATCAAACATTATTGTATCCATATCAAAATTGCAAAGATACGTATTGTCGCCAACAAATCATGCATCAGTCATGCATTAACACATGTCCTCCTTATTCTAGAATTGAACCATGCATCTGATTATACTCATCACAACTGTTTCATATAAGCTTTCGCATTACGCATCGCATACGCATACATGAATGTCTTCACATAACAATTGCTACTTCGGTAAAAGTGCCAAATGTCGGTCTCATCGTTACCAAAAATGTTTCTGCATCCCAATCAATCATATCATATCATATCATCGCACCACGCATTTATGCACTTCCTCTTGTTCGGCTTAGCATTTTCATTAAAGCATTACATTTGCATTTTATTCACATTCGCATTTCATGGATTCATCATGTACCCAAAAAAGAGAGCAAAAACCAAAAAAAGGGAAAGTCATCCATTACATTTCATTTATTCATCATTCCACTTAAAATAAATCATTGCACGTGCATCCGTTACATACAAGCATACACATACCATTCATTGCTCCAATAGACGTCCCGAACGTAAGTCATTTTGATTTTTCTTCGATCAATGCGCCAAGCGGTGGTTCGACATCACATTTCAGATCATTCCTGTTGATCCTTCAGACCTACTACTGGTCCATAAACTTGATCATTCCTGTTGATCCTTCAGACTAGTTCCAGGCCATAACATCAGATCAATACAGACATATGTTGATCCATAAACCAGACCATGGTGGTCCATAAGTCAGATCAATATGCAGACACATATTGCTCCATAAATCAGACATGTCGGTCCATAGCCACGCCAATTGTGGTCCTTAAATCAGACTAATGTCAGTCCATAAATCAGACTTATGTCGGCATGCGAGTCAAACCGATGTTTGTCCATAATCTTGATCATTCCTGTTGATCCTTCAGAGCCCCAGCGCTCCTTATTTATTGCTTTTTCAATCGACTTCCAGTGTCGACCCGTATGTACCCCTAATTCTTAAATCAACGCGACGAGCATTGAATTCCATATCACACACCAGATCGCAGTGTTAGCACAGAGTCTAGCATAGATCCTTCAGACCAAATCGGTCCTTCAGTTCAGTTCGAGTCAACTCGTCAAACGCGACTCCGGGCTGCACCTTCAGATCATAACGTCGCCACTGAGCGCGACGGATCCTTCAGACCCCCAGTGGTCCTTCAGACTAGCTGTGTCCGCCTAAGACATAGTGGACGTCCTTCGTGGTCAACATATCAGTTCCGGATCTGATCTTGACCCTCACGACCGCCACGACGTAGGTCACCCTCAGACTGTTTTATTAGTACCATAGCTAGTTGCAGTCCATCAGACCATCTTGGTCCATCAGGCCCAGGCAGCCCTTCAGACCTATCGGTTCTTCAGTTTAATTCGAGTCAATGCACCAAGTATCGACTGAGGATTAGACCTTCAGACTTATCAGTCCTTCAGAGCCCTAGTGGTCCTTCAGACCCCTAGTGGTCCTTCAGATCCCTAGTGATCCTTCTTTATTGCTTTCTCATTAACGCGCCATGTGTTAAATGCTTAAATGTAAATTCTCAAATCCCCCAATTTTCCTTTCTAGCGGACAAAATTAGTTTCGTCTTGTCTTTATTTCTATTCTTGCAAAGAAACTTGAAAACCCCTCATTTTCTCTAGCAAAATATAAATAAAGAGGGGCAGCTGTTATACCCCAATTTTGTCCGCCCTCTTATTTTATCATTACAATTTTTGTTTTAGCTTGTATATATGTTTTGAGGACGATTGTAAATAGTAGGAAGTTTGTAGGTCTCAGCTCAAGTAACACGTGTCAATATAATTCAAGTTTTGTTTAGTACTATTTATTTGATTGGGTCTATGCTTAGAAATTTGCTACGATTGGGCCTATGCTTTGTACTTTACTCAATTGAGTTCGGTTGTAGTTTCTTTCTGATTATTGGGTTTATAGCCCAACTTAGTTATTCATCTAGTTAATGAAAAAACATAGCTTAAAATCAATAAAATACATGTATATTAAATAAAATCAAAATAATATTACAAATGTGTCCAATTGTCCAAAAATCTAAAAAGTAATCCAAAAAATACCAAAAATACAAAAAACGAAAATAAATAAAAAAAATATATATACAAAACGGATCACAAAATGGCAGCAGCTGCAAACTGAACTTTTCTTCCTCTCCAAGGCTTCTCAGCAAGCCCAAAAACTGAAAAAAGGAAACAAAATTAGGTTAGAATCAGGAATTGATTACAGAAAACCTAAAATTTGCCTATAAAAGAAGGCCAATTCACACAACAATTCTCACACAGAAAAATAAGAAAAAACACCTAAACGATTAGGATTTCACACGGAAACCCTAGTCAACAAAAACACTCAGTTCTGAAGCAGCAGCAGCAAAGGGAAAACAAAAAAGGTTCAATAGGCAGCAGTAGCAGTAAACAATATAGGAGCAACAAAAGGACAGTAGCAGAGCAAGCAAAAAGGAGATTTTCAGAGGCTGGAGTTTAGGTTGGTTTTTCGTATACTAATAAAATGTAGGGAATACATGTTTTAGTCTGTATATAGTTTAAATGAAATAAGTTAAACGATGCAATCATGTTTATATTATACTAAACTAACGAAACCGAAGCATGATAAGTGTAGATATTTCAAGCAAGACAAACAAAAGCATTTTCACTCTATTTTTAAAGTATAACACTTTTCCTATTCTTAAAAATGTATATATACATGAAGTCACGGACAATAAAATAACAAATCAGTAGCCAAAAACACTTTAGAAATCTAACGTTTGAAACCAAACGGAGAGGGAGTGTAGAAGAGAAAAAATATAGATTAAGAGCATAGAATACAAAAAGATGCATGCAGTAAAAATATATAAAAAATACCTTTTTAAAGCAAGATGATAAACAAGCATGATCTTTACCGAAAATTAGATATAAGATCAGAAATAGGTGGAAGAGAAGAAATACGAAAGAAGACGTAAAAATGAGAACAGAACTAACCCCGTTGAAGCTCCGACCACTGTGGACGGTGGTCATTGACATCACACCACCACGAACTGTTCAACATCGCCACTAAACAACGTCACGTCAGACCGTGACCTCCGGCCGCCGTCAAACCATAGCCACCGTCTTCCTCACCGTCGCCACCAAGCGACATTTCCGCACACCAAACCAGAACCACACCGTTGCCGTGACCTCCGGCATCGTCTTCCTCCTTCACCGTCATCATCGCCGTCTTCCACCATCGCACGCCTTTCTCTTTCTCTTTTCTCTCTCAGTCCCGAAAATAACTCTCTCTCTCACTCTCTCTTGGAAAGTCAGATGCGGCCCATGAGTGGAAAGAATGAGGAATTAGGTTTAGCACATTCCTTTTATATTCTGTTCCCTTTTTTTAATTTAATTTTATTCTTCCAGAATTCTATTCACACCTCCATGATTAATATGCGCAGCACCCTCTGCACATCCAACTTAATAATCCATCAACCCACAAAACAGAAGCAAAGCTTTGGGCTTCTGTAATTACACCTCCCTAATTCCTATTTTTACAACATACAATATTTTGCCTTTTTCATTTCAATCAAAAATCTTTTTTTTCCTAAATAAAAAATACCCAACACACAAACATTTTTTCCAAGAACTACGTGTGATTTGATTCTCTACCAAGAGATACGTAGGAGCAGAGGGCGGCCGACCTCTGTCAATTGCACTAATAAAACCATTTTTTAGTCTTTTTTTTCTAATTTGATTTTTTCTTATCTCTCAAAATAATAATAAAATAACTAATTATGTATCAAGTCTTTTTATTTTTTAATTTGCAAAAAGGTAAAAATAACTACGTTTGAATTAACAATCTTTTTACACATTTAATTAAAGGTAACCTTCCTTAGGAAGGATGTCGTAGGGTGCTAGTACCTTCCCCGCGCATAACCGACTCCCGAACCCATATTTGGTTCGTATAGACCTGTCAAAGGGGATTTATCAATGTTTGCCCCTTTAAACCTAAACCTTGATGGCGGCTTCATCTGACACCTCGAAGGATCCCTCCTTCGGATTTTTCGGTCGCTACAACTGTCTTCACTAGTAACCTTGCAGCATACAGGTTCAACAATGGTAGGCATTATAGGGAACATTCTGTTAGCAATCATTTTAGATTTGAATAGCAGACCCTTCTTCTTATGAAATACATTGCAGAAATCATCTTCAAATATCACTCTCAACCCCTTTTGTTGAAGTTGTCCAACACTTAAAAGGTTATTTTTCAGTTCAGGAATCCAATAAACTTCAGTAATAACATGTATGATACCCCCAATTTCCAACTTAACAGTGCCCTTACCCATCACTATCATCTTTGAGTCATCTCCTAGTTTAACACTAGTCTTAAATGTTTCATCTAAGTCATAGAACCAATCCTTAACTGAACACATATGGTTACTACAACCAGAATCTAAAAACCATACCTTCCTGATGGTCTTCTTGATTGAAATCTTGGGCTTATTCTCTCCTTGTTGAGGTGTGTAGGTTGCATACATTGATTGTTCCTTTACTTCAGTTTGAACCACTAATAGCACTTCTTCTCCTTCATCAAATTCAGTGAAATTCATGCTTTCTTCAAGATTTGGACACTCTGATTTATAGTGTCCCAATTTTCCACATTGATAGCATTCAACATTCTCCTTACTCCTGCCACGTCCTCTTCCTCCACGAGTACTTACACGACCCCTTCCTCTGTCTCCTCCTCTGCCAGCATTTGCATTTGCATTGGTAATCTTGAGGACTTGTTCCTCTTTCTGAACCTGCTCCCCTTTCTGGCTTTTCATTCTTTGTTCTTCGACTAAAAGACTGCTTTGAAGTTCATCAATGCTCAATTTGGTCACATCATGTGCATGCTCAATTGAACATACAACATAATTGAACTTTTCTGTTAGTGATCTGAGCACTTTTTCTACCACAGTTTCTTGTTGAATCTTTTCTCCATACATCTTCATTCTATTCACGATAGTCAAGGTTCTTGCAAAGAATTCGTCAATCGTTTCTCCTTCTTTCATGTTCAGCATTTCAAATTCTTTGCGAGATACGTTCAATTGCGCCCGTTTTACCTTCGATGAACCTTCGTATTTCTTTTTCATTGAATCCCATATTTCCTTCGACGAATCTTTGGTGAGAATCGTTTCCAAAATGTTTCTGTCAATGGCTTGGAAAAGATAGTTTTTCGCCTTAAGATCTTTCAATTTACTCTCTTCTGCCATTTTGGTCTGTTCCACTGTGGGATTCACCGGAGCAACGAATACGCCATTTTCAACGAGGTTCCAGTACTCCTTGGAACGGAGGAGATTCTCCATCAACATGGCCCAGTGACTGTAGTGCCCATCGAACTTGGGTACTGAGGGTTGCATGTAATTCGCTCCGTTCTCCGCCATTGTTGCTTGATTTGAATCCTTCACTCAGATTCCTTCACGATAGCGCTCTCTTTCAGGCCCTGGTTTAGAGCTCTGATGCCAACTGTTAACAACAGAATATGTGAAAGCAAGCAACTAACTCTGATTCATTGAGTAATGAAGTATTTAATACAGAGTTTAGCAATGTGGGCTTTCACTGATTAGCCACACACAGTATGTAATGGGCCTAAGCTACAAAACAAATGCCAAACAAAGCCCAATACTATTTACACATTACAATTCATTATCTAACTGTATACAACAGGGGAATATTAGTTTCTGGGGTTTGAACCATCAACCTCTTTCTTGCATTCCTTCATCTCCCTTAGTTCGCTAACTAAGCTACCTTTCTAGGACTAATAAAATAGTTAGTCATTTTAGTGCTTTAATATACTAAAAGTTTTCAATTATACCCTTAATTTTATATTGGGAAAGAAATATGTGTGGCGACTAATAAATAATTATATTATAGAAAAAGACTAACTACTTTTTTTTTTGACCAAAACTACTTTATTAAAAACAACAAAATTCATCAAATTTTTTGTTTGGATTAAAAGAGAAAGAGGGAAGAGAGAAAGAGAGAAGAGAGAGTGAGGAAAGAGAGAAAGATGTGAGAAATAGAGTAGATTATGAGTGTCGTTTGGTTTAAGGGGAAGATGAGAGAAATAGGGGAGAGAGAGTTGTGTCTCTTGGTTTGTTTGGAACCAAAGTGAGAAGAGAGAAAGAATACTAATTTTGAAATGACAAAAACACCCTTATGTGTTTGATTTAATTTTTTAATTTAATTAACTTAATAGTTATTTTAATTATTTAATTAAAATAGCCAAATATTTATTTTAGTTAGCTAAATAATTATTTTAATCATTTAATTTGATTAGTTAAATGTTTATTTTAGTTATTTAATTTAATTAAATAATAAAAAAGAATTAGAAAATTGAGGTGGTAAAATGATAAAAGCATAATTATTGAGTCATTTCTCCCCACTTTCTTTCCACACTATTGGAGAGATTGCAAAAGACACTAAAACAATCATTCCTCACTCTCTCTTCCCTCTTTCTCCCCTCAACCAAACATGAAATGATCATTCTCTCTTCCCTCTTTCACCTCAAACAAACATACCCTAAAAGATTAAAAAAAAAAAACTAAGATATCCTAGAAGCTTTTGCCTCTCACACTAGCTAGTTGCGATGTGTGGTGGTGTTCCTCTAAATCTAAACTGACAAAAGAAATTAAAAAGCTTTTGTTTTCAATGGCCACATTGAGAGAGACTTTAGAGTTAGAGATGGAGTGAAGTGATTAACGATGAGAAAGAGCACTAACTAAGTGACATAAACATTTGGGTGTGCAACGTCAAACAAAGACGCCAGCCACCTCAAGTCCACACATAACCTAAGCTGGGGCCCACGTTGCGTTCACGCAACATCTACATTTCTCTGTTCGCCATTTGCGCCTCTAATCTATATTGGTGCGCCTTCCTAAATAAACCTAGCCTAACACACACACACACTCTCACACTTCTTCACGCAACACATACGTAAAACCAAGTTTTGTGCACTCTGTTTTTTGGAACAAAAAAAAATATTTGTCTTCTTGAGGGATGGTTAATATTAATCACGACGTTTGTCTTATTTTTTTTCTTTTTAACATGACAATCACAGCGTTTGTCTGTGATCACGTGCGTCAGACATAAAGGTTAATGGTGAACCTTGTGTGTGTGTGTTTTCTTCTGTCATTAAAATATATATACATGCTCTAAAATCATGATTGTCGCCGATAAAATATCTATGTTTAGTAATTAAAAAACTTGAGAAGGATAGTATGAGGGCATGCCAGATCTTCAATATTTCTTAATGCTCCAAATTATACATTCACACACATGACACATGTGCAAAGGGTGCTCACACAGCACAGCTAGCTAACTTGCTTTCACCAATTTAATTTCCCACTTTGCTGTCACGCACTATCAAATTGAGCATGTTTTAACTATAGCGGTGTTTCAAAAGTTGATTCGAATCCAACGGTTCAACTCGTTAAACATTAAATTGACATTGTCTATGGTTTGATTATTTGAACGATTAGACCTTTGATTATTAACACTTAGCTCCACATTAGGTAGTTAAGAGTGAAGATAGGTTTGCGTGATTTAAAACAATTGAACTATGATTTGAAGATATTCTCAATTTGGTCTTTTATCGCTCTAATAAAGGAAGAGAGTAGCAAATTAGAAGGGTCGGCATTAGGTCTGGCTTGCATCTAGCAAGAGACCATATTTTTGCTCATAAACCAAACCCTGTTTGTTATCACCGTATGCAGATCCACAAATTAATATTATTCACTCTCAAAGGCTTGAAGTCCCACATCAAATTAAGAATAATACCACTACCTTCACATGTATCTGGTTTATATTTTAAATCAAATATATCGATTATTCAATAAATTTAAAACTACATTTTTCTCTTAGAATTCGAGATAGCACAAGATATTAAGAGGGGTCTAGCTGGGTGTGGTTATTTGCCAAATGGCAAAAAACCCGTTCTTATATTGATGTGTTGGTGATAAGTGACAACGACACGTGTCTGAATGAATTTTCTACTTATATGTCAATGTTTTGTTACTTAATCAGTAATTTAACGTAAGAGAGTACTCCATATCTTTCTTCTTTTTTTTTTGATAAATGAGTGAGAGTGCTCCATCAGTCAATTAGTATAACACTGAATTCACAAATAAAAAAGAAAAAGATTTCAACTGTGTGGGCGCGCATATAGGATCTCTACTATGTAGCACACATACGTGATATAAGTACATATATAGTTAGGTTATTATTTTAAAATAGTTAAACCATTTTTCTGAGTGTGAAAGTTCATATAATTTTATACTGATTTAGCGAAATCAAAGTAATTTTTTAAAGAAAAGTGACTAAAAAAGAATCCAAATATTGTTAAGATGTACTATTTGGATTATAAGGAGAAGCGATGGGAGGAAGCATGCATCCAGCATCCAGATCTTGAATCTCAGTTCATCTATTTTTCTTCTTATTGTTTTCACTCGGCATATCATTTTATGTTTTCCAAAGAAGAAGACAACTTGCATGTTTCTACACATGGCGTGTCTCAACAATGGCTGGTATACTTCTTTTTCCTCCCTCCCATTCTCCATATAATATAGATTGTATATTATAAATACAATTAAGAATATCTTTCAAAAGAAATCTCACAAATGACTACGTAGATTCTGACATTTGCAAATAGAACCTTCGATCAGGGCAAACAAATTTTCAATGATATTGTATCAATGTGCGACTTTGTTCATATTAAACTTTTTTTTAACCAAATCTCAATTATCAAATATATATGTGCAGTTAGGAATGTATCAAATTAAACTTATAATTCTACAAGGATACATACGATAAATCACATCAAATTTCTATTCAAAATGAGTAATATTATGAAATTGCAAATTTGATAAAATAGATGAATCAAATAGATTTCTAAGAATTACTAAAAGCATCCTCAAGTTTTCTTAACATGAACTCACCTTTTGAAATTTATTTTTGTAGGTGTATTATACTTCCATCCAAATGGCTAAATAACCCTCATGAATTAAGTTCACTAGCGTCACTGTGACGCTATAAACTCAATTCACAAGGGTTATTTTTTAAAAATTTCCCTAGTAATTGAGTTCACTACTGATATAGTGAACTCGATTCATTGTAACACTAGCGAACTCAATTCACGAGGGTATTAGTTTTAAAATGTGTTAAAGAGAGAGGGGAATTTTTATTGTTATATTTATTTTTTAAAAATTGTGGAGGCGTGGTTAGCGTAGAAGGAGGAAGGAATAGTCGCAACCAAGGTAATCAAAATCGGACCAGACCGGCCGGTCGAACCGGTTAAACCGTGAACCGGATAGTTTCCCGGTTCGAAACAGGCCTAAAACCGCTTGAACAAAAAACCGGATTGAGAATCGGATAACCGGTGCAAAACCGCTAAAACCGGCAATAACCGATGTGGGACAAACAATACAACCCAAAAAATAACAATTAACACTCGCGTTCAACACTCTGCCTTTAATTTGGCATGGAATTTGTTCACAGTTCACACCCTCCTTCTCTTCGATTCGTTAATTCAATTTCCATCATTTCATTATCTTCCACTCGATTATGTTTTAGAAGCATGCATGCAGAAATAAATATGCGATAGAGAGATGAACATACAGAGTTAAAAATAAAAATGATGAATGAACTTATTGAAACACTGTATGTGATTTATCTTCGACACTACGATGGGAGTCAATCTGGATAACCTCAGTCTTTGGAGAATTGGCTGCTTGTATTGTTTTTGCCATGAATGATATGTATAAATATTGTTTATTGTTTATATGGGTCAAGGTGGAAGAGAATATATTGTAACTTTAAGTAATAACTTAATTATATTGTTGTATTGTTAAACTTAAATTAAGGCTAATTTAATTTTTGTGGTATAAAATTAGGGTTAAATATGTTTTTAGTCCCTACAAAATTTCACTATTTTGTTTTTAGTCCCTATAAAATTTTTCATCGACTTTTAGTCCCTATAAAATTTCAAAATTTCATTTTTAGTCCCTATAAATGCCAACTAGTGTATACCCATTGAATTTTTGAGTGATATTTTGCATACATGTTGAGGACATTATAAACATCTCTTCCATAAAAACTTTGAATTTTTTAACAACGCATAAATTAAATCTAAATTTTTTAAGTGCAAAAGATTCGATAAACAAATTAAAGGAAATACTAACCTAGAAATCAAATTTTGAGTTTATTTTTTGTGAGGGAGATATTTTTAATATCTTTAACGTGTATGCAAAATATCATTCAAAAATTCTAAAGGTATACACGAGTTTACATTTTATAGGGACTTAAAACAAAATTGTGAAATTTTATAGGGACTAAAAGTTGACGGAATTTTTTATAGGGACTAAAAACAAAATAGTGAAATTTTGTAGGGACTAAAAACATATTTAACCCATAAAATTATGAATATTGTGGTCTTCTTTGTTTTTTATCCTTTAGGTATTGTAATAAAAACATAAAATAATTTATTTAATTAAATCCGGTTCAACCCCGATTCAACCGGTTGAACCCAAGAACCCCTGAACCGCTACCTCTTCCGGTTCAATGTTCGGTCTGATTTTGATTACCTTAGCCGCAACCATTTTCTTAGACCTTGACGAGGCAATGATCTCCATTGTTGTTATTTTTTCGCTTACTTTTTTAGGATAATGTTTTTTATACTTCCATCATTAGACATCATACTCCCACAAAAATCATTTATCTCCATTTTTTTTTGGTACATATCATTTATCTCCATTTTACCCCTTAAAAAATGTAAAATGGATTTATTTATTTTTAGGACAAATCCATTTTGCAAAAAAAAAATTGAAAATAGATTTATCCTAAAAATAGATAATCTGTTTTACATTTTTTTAAAACTGGATTTAGCTTTTGAAATCCGAATTTATCTATCAATTAGATAAATCCGTTTTTCAAAATAAAATAGATAAATACTTTTTTGACCAAAAATAGATAAATTTGTTAAAAAACTATAATAGAAAATTAAAATAGATATGGATATCGGTGATCGTTTGGTTCTCTTTAGTGTGTAGATATTCATTACATGTGACGATGTTGTACGCCGGCTAGATAATCTAGGCAAAAAAATTGGTTTTTGGGCAACCTACTCCGATTGCCCCGAAACCACATACAAAAAATTCAGAAAAATTTAGGACTCATCATTTCCTTAAAAGGAACTTCTTATAGGACTTCGGCACTCAAAATCCCAAATTCTATTGTTTACTATTTTTTATTAATTTTTTGAATTTTTCATAATCTCCAAAATATTTAAAAAGAATTTGCATAACCTTCTTTTGATTTTATTAGATTTTTAGTGGTGTTTTTATAATTTTTAGATTAGCTTTGATTCTTTAACGGATTTTTAGTGGTGTTTTTATAACTTTTTAAAAATTTTAAATAAAATTAATTTTATATTTTATGCAAAACAGGTTTATCATTTTAATAGATAAACCCGGTTTTAAAAAATGCAAAATGGATTTATCATTTTAATAGATAAATCCGGTTTTAAAAAAATGCAAACCGGATTTATCTATTAAAGTGGTAGATATATTTTTCATTTTTGCTAAGGGTAAAATGGGAAGTTGGGGGGTATGGTGTCAAACGGTGGGGTATAGAAAACATAATCCTTTTTTATTGTTTGGGCCAAACATTTGATGTACAATACATTCGTCTTATCCATAAATTGGTGGAGAAATGAAACTTGCACCCTCTTTTTCTACTTAATCCTCTGCCATATTTTATAATCCAAATTACCCAAAATACCTCCCTCCCCTCTCTCCGATAGATCAAGATATATAAATGTACCAGATCATTGCATATAATAAATTTTAGTTAAGTGTTGGTTATTGTCTTTAAGACGTGTGTCAAGATTTTTTTCTGGATGGGAAACAAAAAGACAATAAAGAGCAACAACTAATCTCTAACTCTCTCAACTCCTACAGAATCGGCAAGGAAGAGAGTTGAGACTTCTGGGGGTAATGAGGTCATAATGTCCATGTGGAGGAGGAAGAAGCTCCCTTCTAAGTTAGCCACTCAGCACAAAAGTTACTTTCCCTCAATGTATGCGAAAACGATAAGCTCCGAATGTTATCTACCATATCCCGAATAAGGTCAATCAAAGGAGCATAAGGATGAGTGTTGGGCACACCATCTACAATTAGCTGGAAAGTCATTTGACAATCAGAATCAACAATCACTTCCTTGAAACTTTGAGTCCAAGCTGGCTGAAGAACCTTAGCAATTGCATGTAGTTCAGCATTAATATTTGTGGTAGAGTCGCAATAGCCTGAATACCCAATGATCCAAGCACCAAGAGAGTTCCTAATCAGCCCTCCAAAACCAGAATTTCCTGGATTCCCGAAGCTACTACCATTCGTGTTGAGCTGCTTGACGAAGGGGGTTGGAGGAGGCTGCCAACTGACCATACGAGGCAAAAATGACTTATGAGAAGCGAGGTTATTAAATGTGAGTCAGCAACAATGTAATTAGAGAGTTGCCAAGTGGGGGTCATTTAGCATCATTAAACAGTTCCTCATTTCTTGCTTTCCAAATGTACCAACAAGAAATGATGAAAAGATGGCCCTTGGTGTCCGCTGCGGTAGTTGAGAACCAAAGGGAGAGATTATTGCTTGAGAACTCAGCTTTGGTGGCAATCACAGAATTCCTCCATACATGAGTAATGGAAGGACAATCAGGAAGAGAATGTAAAATGGATTCATAAGATAGCCACACCTTTGGCATGAGGCTTCTGAGGTTATATGCCTATCCTTGCGAAATTGATTGGTAGGAAGACTCTTATGGAGCACAAGCAAGCAAAAAAAATTCATGTTAACAGGGACATGTAGCTTCCACACCCAAGATCAAGATGAACAACTATTAGGTGCCTGAACAGATATGGACAGATGGTCATTAGAAAGCCAATGGTAACCACTCTTAGTAGAATATTTACCATTAGAAAATGCATCCCAAATAAGCATATCAGTCGAGTCGTAATTAGGAAAAATACTTTGGATACTGGATAGTAGTCTTTGACAACCGGAGGAAATACTTGTGTGTCAAAATTCAACTAATTATTCAATTGCTACTTCAACGAGAAGATGATTTTTAATTTCAACTGCATTACCAAGATTCAGGATAAATATAATTGGATTCTCTTATTTTGTATGCCAAGTTCACTAATTTATTTAATATAATTGGATTCTCTAAAGAAATATAAGGATTAAGCTAAAGAACCCTTACGCATGTTAATTTTTTTATAATAACAACTACATCAAAAATATAAAGAAGATGGTTAAATAATAAAATATCTGATGAACTTATATTGTGATTATGATATGATAAAAGTTAAAAGAAAGAAGAAAAACTTTGACTCTGCACACATACAGACACCTATATCTGCCAAAAACCAATAGTACTATCAATCAATTATACAAGCACCCAAGTCTGATAATAGAGACTTCAATTCAACCAATTCCTATTTCCCCATCACATGCTTACCATATACCTACTCCCCCAACCTTATCTCTGCTTCCATTCTCTATACTTTCTCTCTTTCTTTCTTGGCTTCATTGGTTTGGCTCCTTCTTCACCTTGTCCTCATGATCATCATCATGTTTTCTGTCACCAACCATTCTAAGAGGTGTTTCACTTTCAGCTACACTCTTCATGTTTACCTTTGAATTATTGTCTTCACATTTGTACTTATACCAAGATGCCCAATAAAGAAAGTTAAAAAAATTAAGACAACTCAGAATTGCTAAGAACCAATAAAACAAGTTCAGATTGTTTTGATTCAAATCAAACCCATGTAACCATCCTTGTTTACTTGGAGTGATCCTTTTAGTGATAGCATTAATGACATTGACAAAAACTGTACTCAAGAAGTAACCAAGAGACATAGACAACCATGTGAATGAAGTTGACAATGATTTCATTGTTGCTGGTGCTTCTCTGTAAAAGAATTCTAATAATCCAACAAGAGTGAACATATCTGCAATTCCAAATATAGCATATTGGAATGATAACCAAAATAAACTTATTGGTTTTGTTGGATCATTCCTTCCTTGGTTTCTTCTTTTAACTTCTATGAAACCAGCTATTGTCATTGAAATGGAGGAAAGTACTAACCCTACACCAACTCTTTGAAGTTGTGTAATACCTGAAGGGTGATGAGTTATCTTTCTTGCAAATGGCACAAAGAAGAGTTCATAAATTGGAATCAATGTGCATAAGAAAAGAAGAGGGATAACAGGAATGGATGGTGCAGGAACAGTAAATGAACCGAGTTTAAGGTTCATTATATTTCCTTGTTGAACTGAGAATGTTTGGAGCTGTGCTAAACAAGTGTTCATCACAATTGTGCTTGCTAATATAGGTAACATTCTTGCTAGGATCTTTACTTCTTCTACTTGTGTTACTGTGCAGATCTTCCATTGCTTTGGTTCTGAGTTTTCTTCAAGAATTGCAGCTTTATCTAGAAACCTGATTCAATGAACCAAAGCATTAATTCTTAATTTTTAAGATAATAAGATATTGCATTTATGTGTATAATAATAAATGTGAATGAATGTTATCATTGTTATGTCCTCCTAGCTATAATATTGTTATCAATTAAGGTAAATAAATATTCAAAAGAAAAGGGAAGTTGATGAAATAATTGGAGCATGGTTGCATAGCTGGTATTGAGAAGGAAATTGCTTTTCACTTTCTCTTGATATGGTAAAGGTACCATGACTAATAATACCAAAAAAGAAAAGACTTTTTCAGTGAGTATTTTGTCAGGAAAATTATTAATATTTTGTTGGCATTATTTTGCTGTTTTACAAACGGTGGAGACATAATTTCCATGATGATCATTCTCTGATGATCCGAACGTGTAGAAGTGATGGTAGTAGGGCCAAGTTATTGGCATGACCTAATACGTCGTACATAGGAAAAAGAATCTTAACACGACATTGTGCAGCTGGACTATGTTATTGTAAATTGTCATTTTACAGAAACATTATTAGAACCTTGATTGCTGGTGTAGCTACTAGCTAGTGAATGCATTATGCAAGATTGCAAGTTGTTTGTTAATCATTATGAATATAAAGAAAAAGAGAAAAAAAACCTCATCTGGCTGGTATGTGCAATCTTCTCTAATGTTGCATCTTTATCTTTATAAACCTCATAAAGTTGTTCATGAGACTCTGGCAGTGGTAGCTTTCGGTTCTTAAAAGCCACAACAATAACCTGTAATGTAACAAACAATAATGGTTACTCTCATTTATTAATTAATGAATGAAAAATAGTTGATTAGAGATTAATTAAATCACTAAAAACATTTACCTGAGCAATCCTCAAAATGGGGCTTTCACCAGGAATTTTGATGCGGTAAAAAGGTTTACCAAGAGCAAGAGTGAGAAAACCAATAGAAGAAGCTAATGTTATTATTAAAAATCCCCAATGCCAAGCTCTTTGTGTACTAACCCAAACAACACCAGTAACACCAATAACTGATCCTAATGTTGTACTAAGCAAAAGCCAATTGAAAAAACTTGCAAGAGCTTTAGCTTCAATTGGATGTTTTTCATCAAATTGATCAGCACCAAATGCAGTCATTGATCCTCTAACTCCACCTAACCCCAAAGCCAATAAACAAAGTGATGTGTAAAACATTACAGCTGTACCTCCTTTTACACAGCTTGACTTTCCACATGCATCTGGGTGTAAATTATTTAAACCAGCTTGAATTGTGAGCATTATCAATGCCTACAAATATTATTAAAATCAGAAATATCGGAAACAAACTTAACTTCCTTGAAGTCTGAACCAACCAATTAGTTATATTTTATCTAATTGAAAGAAACTATTTTTTTTGAAATATATTAATATATAAGTTACCAGAACTTCGAGTGATCCAAAAAGCAAGCATGTGGTTAATCTGTTGAAGTAAGTATCCGAGATGAAACCACCAACGAGAGAGAGTAAGAAAGTTGAGCCCATGAAATTTGTCAGAGTGTTGGCAGAGCTTGAGAGATCAAAGTGCATCACTCCATAAAAATATAGAACTAAGCTCACCATGTTTGCCACAAAACCCATGTTGTCCAATGCTGACAAAACTACATTAACAAACAAATAAGTAAATAAATGAATAAAAATGATAGTAATAAAGATCAATTTATTCTATTAACTAAGCTTACCAAAGATAAACATGGAAGCTTTGAATCCACCTTTTTGTTTCTTCCATTGAATGATGGGCTTGAGTTCTTCTTTTACCTCTTTGCTTACCATTGTGAAGAGAAGAGATTCAGAGAAGAACGTGGAGTTGAGGAGAGATAGTGTTGTTGGTGAACATATAACCGAAAATAGAAGCTTTTGGGAGAACCTTTTAGCTTTTACTACGAAAGAGAAGAAGAATGTTAAGGAAGGAGAGGTGCTTTGAAATCCACAAGACTTGTTTGGTTTAATGCCTTGAAGTGATTGCTTCTGTCCTTCTGTGTTTGTCCTCCAATGCTATTTATCATGCTCTTTTTCTCTCTCTCTGCGCACCGTTTTTGCAAATTTAAACACAAGAGCCGAAAACGAAATTACCGGGTTGTACTATTGAGAAAGACATCACAAAATGAAATCCTTACATTACATAGGTTTAAGTTTAAGGTAGCTAATGCTGAAATCTATCAGTGATCTTAATCAATAATAATAATAATATCCAACATATATGCCCCACTCCATTTCATATATAAGCCTGTCTTCGTAGAAAAATCCGTCTGTCGCCTGTTGGAAAAATTAACTTAACTTTTTTTTATTATAGAAAAATTAACTTAACAACATAATAGACAATAAATAAAAAAAACCGGTACTGTCATTCAATCCATCAAGGACTTGCTAAATCGCAATTGAGAGGTAAGAATCTCTCACACTCTTCAGGAATGGAATGCTATGCTGATTTAATTTAGCTAAAGTTGGAGTTGCTGGTGCTGCTCGTTGGACTCAATTTGAGACACCTCTTGCTGGCGTTGCGAGACCTATGCTGCTGGAGTAGAGTTTTTAAGATTTTAGTTGTTTTTTTCTTTCTTTTTTTCCTTTTTTCTCTACTTGTACAAAAAATCAATAATAAAAAAAATAATAGGAGGCCATTCAAATTTAGTCGCCACAAAATTTCTATGTAATTTTTCTTACGGTTATTATTAAATGTTTATATTTCTCATAATAATCAAATATTGTCGTCTGAATTATGAACAATTTTTTTGTTACAATATTATTGGTGTGTAGTATTCACCGATTTTGTCGATTACTAATCTACGTCTGGGAATCTAAATGACTATGTGTATACTTGGCTTCACCCATATGTCTAGTTCTCCCCTCCTAATAATTAATAAATTTATTACTAACAATTAATTACAATAAATTTATTAATTATATAAGTTTATTGTAATTAATACTAACAATTAATTAACAATTATATTTAATATTAACAATTAATAAATTTGTTGTAATTAAAACGAGTCAATGTTGAACGGTAAAGAAACCGATCAACTGAAGTTAAGAAAAGATACTAGTATAATAAACCACTCATTGAAATATGAGTCAGTCAACAAAATAATTAACTAGAACTATTTTTTTGGTTACAATTAACTATACCTATTAATGCTAAAGTAAATAACCAATTAATAAATCGTAAGAAATAACTTTAAAACAATTAATCATATATTAATAAAAATGATTATGCCTTTTAAATAAACAAAACAAAGAAAATAACCAAAACTATTGACCCACATAATCTATCCTGGAACATGAGAGTCGACTTAGTGCCCCAGATTCGATTCCGGCAGCGGCAAACTCGGTGTTAACCATAGATTAGTATTTCGTTGAAAGCGTTAGGACACTCCGCGAGTTCAAGTCCTAAGTGTGGCAAAAAATCTAGCGGAAGGGAATAGGCTGGGCCGACCTGGCCTTTGCAACGTCTGGGCATAGCCTACTTTGAAAGTGTTAGGTTTGAGGCTAACCTGTGGCCTATCACATTTTTTTTACAAAAGCTTACAATCTCTAAGTGATATGTTTTTGTAAATAGACTAAGAAGCTAATAGATCGGTGAGATTAAGTTCTATTTTATAATAATAATTTTAAATATGTCAATAATTGTTGTAGGTTGATTTGTTTAGATTAACAGAAAATATTAGCAAATTTATGATTTAACATGAAGTAGAAAATTTAATATAAGAATAATATTTATTTGGCTTAATTACAGTTTTGGTCCCTCTATTATGACCAACTCACGATTTTAGCCCTCTAACTTTTTTTTCCACGATTTTGGTCCCCCTATTTTCCCAATTTCTAAAATCAAGGTCCCTCTCTAATTTGGTCAAAATTGAATCTGATGTGGCGGTCAATTAACTGATGTGGCAAGCCACATCAGAGTGCCACGTGGATTTTTTAAAAAAAATATTATTTTAATCCATTAAATAATTAAAATAATTTAAATTATTAATAAAATATAAAACAAAATAAATAAATAACAAAATTAAATCAGAAATTTCATCATCACGTATATTGAAAGAAAATAACTGATGGTTTTATCATTGATCATTCATCGTCATTCATTGATTCTTCAAGTTTCATCATTCATCATTCTAAAGACAAAAAAACATTCATCGATCATCATTAATCATTCAAGCACACAAAAAAAACACCCACACACAACCCCATTTCCATCAATACCAAGCTTGCAAAAACCTGATCCCTAATTCCATAACTATAACGCCATTAACAATTCTGCTTGCAAAAAGCTAGAAATTATTCAACATGAAAGCAGATACAACTACAAGAAGACTCTTAAACCACTTATTCATCATCATCATCTTTTTGTCCAGATCTCTTCTTCCTGAGTCCTTCATACATGATGTTTCCCCTTTTGCTAAATAGCTAACACATCTTCACTCTTGTTCCTAACATCATTCCTTATTCATAGACCCACTGTGTCTGTGGCAACACAAAAGGCTCAACGAGCCATCACCCTTAACATAGGGATTATTCCCCTATTCATTGTCACTCTATGATTCTTCAATTTAATACCACCATAAAAATCCGAGACCCTCTTCAACTCACAACCCCCATTCACCGTCCTTTATTTTTTGCTGGGTTGGCTTATGCATGATGATAGATCTGGTTTCGTAAAACCCTCAACCCCCATCTTTCTTCCCACAAATCTGGTTTTTCATGACGACAAGCAAACATCAGACCTTGGATCTGAAAACTTAACGATTCAAAACGAAAACGAAAACGAAAACTGAGCCAACGGAAACGAATATGAAACGGTAGCAAGTTGTTGATGCAAAAGAAGTTTGATGATGATGGTGGTGGATTCTGGATGGGGATTTCAGAAGAGAATAAGATGATGGAGTTGAGGGTGATGGGTTTTGGGTCAGTTTTTTTAATTTTGAATTTTATTTTATTAAACAGAAAATTTGTTATAATAAAAAAAATTAATTTAATTTCCAAGTTGGCATGCCAGCGTGTCCTTCCACGTATCCACGTAGGTTTAATGACTGAAAACTCAGCAACAAGTTTGACCAAATTATGGAGGGATATTGATTTTAGAAATTGGGAAAATAGGGGACCAAAATCGTGAAAAAAATAGTTGGGGGACTAAAATCGTGAGTTGGTCATAATAGGAGGACCAAAACTGTAATTAAGCCTATATATTTTTACTTAAATAGCTGGTAGGCTTAAAAGACTTTTCCAGTGGCTTGTAGTTTGGCCTTTTTAGCTAATAAATGGGTTTTTAAAAAAGTCTAAGCTTATCTGTTTAAAAAAAAAAGTCTTGCCCGAGCGTAGGCTGCGTCGTAAGCCCCTATCGATCTGTCTAATTTTTTTCACTCTTATTTGTAAAACTTAGTTCAACTAGTAAATGTCGATATTATTAGAAATGACACTTGCCAAATAAAAAACCACCCATTGCAATATGACTCAGTAAACAAAATAATTAAACATAATAATTAAAATTAAATTAAAAAATCAATTAATAAAATCCTAATAAATAACTTTAAATAAATAATAGTATAATAATAAAAATCATTCATTACTTTAAAATAAACAAAATAAAAATTATCTCAACAACACGACCTTGCATCACTATTCCCTTTTTTTTTGAAGGATTGCATCACTATTCCTAAACTAGTTTCAGTAAAGTTCCCGGGTCAAATTCAAAGGAATATTTAGAAATTGGGAAACCTTTTCCCTGCTTGATACATCATAGCATAGCATGTGATCCAGTGCCAGTATCTCAGATTTCTCATGTATCAAATTCTTAGAACTGTTTATGAACTGTAAAGCTAAATCATTCACACATTGTGTGCCAACTAATGTTATTTAACCAAAATTTTCTAGTAAAAAATAACCAAAAACAACCTTACAATACCGATTCACCAAGTTTTTTAAGCAAATAACTAACCTACTTTTTCACAGTTTTTATTTGGCTATTTATGGCTGAAATTTTTTGGCTAAATAACACTATTATGCCTTCTCTAATACGAGTAATTTGCATATTCTCTTAATTGTGTCATGAGAATAATGAAGATTTTGAATAGTTTGGCAATCAATTGAAGTGATTATGTGAACTTATATTATTTATCGATCATTAGTTAACTACTTTAAACAGTGTGATTAAAGGGACAAATTGCTCCACGAGAAAAAGTACGCGACTTAATTAGGTTCCTCCTAAGGATAAAACCTATTTCATCTAAAAACGGCAATTTAGTTAAGTGCCATAGAACTAAATTGTGAGATATATCCTCAAGTAGCGTCAATGTGTCATTTTATGAAAACATGTAAAAAGGTTTAGCCAATTTTATGTCAAGCTTAAATACTACTATGTTTCAATCCCAAGCATAGTGCACCAAATGAGTGCAAATATGAGGTCTCGAGTTCAAATTCGAGAAACTAGCATTCCCCCAACTAACATTGCCTATAAAAAAAGATAGTATGTTTCATAATTTTAAAAAAGGCAAATTGGTCTCCATCTAAGTCAATTTAGTTCGTTCGATCTTTTACCTTCATTTTTTTCTGCTTAACATTAATTTTCTTAAGGTTAAATATGTTATTGATTCCTGTAGAATATGAGTCTTTTGTTTTTAGTCTCTCAAAAATATTTCACCAACTTTTGGTCTCTATAAAACTTGGGTTTTTTGTTTTTAGTCTCCCGTGACTTTTAGTAACGCTTCATAACTTTTATTACCATTTTTCGACCTTTTATAATCGCTATTATATCTCTAGGACTTTATTCAACATTATTGTTTAGATCAATAGATTTTGAAACATATGGTGGGGTTTCTCAAAAGAAATTGGAATGAGAGAAATTGTGAAATTAGAAATGGAAGTGAATAAATGTTATGCTTAAATAGAATTGGAGTTAAAAGGTTTAAGAAACAAAATGGAGGAGTGGCTAATATGGCCTATTTGAGACATAAATGAATATGTTTTTTTTAGTAATCAATACATATTGTTGGTATAATTATTTTTTATATTTTTATTTTTATAATGTCTTAGTATAAATAGTGGTGGATCCTCGGGATAATGGGGTTCAAAATTATATCTTGGATACAATTTGGTGCAAACTTAAGGATACTAGTGTAAATTTAAAAGTTCAAGAGATTCAAAAACATTTTATATAGATAGTAAATAGAGTCGTTTCTTTTTTTTAGGGATACTAGTGTAAATTTAAAAGTTCAAGAGATTCAAAAACATTTTATATAGATCGACCATTTTCTTTTTGAAAGACAAATATATCATGATAAAAATAGTTGAGCGCAAGGGGTATTCAACCATAAGGGATGAATCCCCATCCCAGACGTCATGCCAAAAAAGGACAGAATCACCATCCCCGACTCTCATCCTACAGTTATCGGAGATTTAATCCCCCACCCCCCCATTCTTCATATAAATATCTAATTATAATATAAAGTCAACTTCATAAGACATACAAATTATTTTTACCATGCGAATTGAATTATTGTTAATAATCTCACATCAGATGTGATATGGTCTGAAAAAGAGTTTATAAGTGGGAAACATCTCTCACCTTACAATCTGATTTTATGGGGTTGAGTTAGGCTTAAACCACATTCTAAGATGACATTAAAGCCTATCCAAGATCCGTCGAGCCACCCGTTGTTGGGCCACGCTCCAAATGTCTATTCCTGGGCCACTCGGGTCACGCTCCAGATGTTTATTCCTGAGCGTGAGGGGGTGTTAAGAGTCCCACATCGGATGTGATATGACCTGAAAAAGAGTTTATAAATGGGCGTGAGGGGTGTGTGGTAAGAGTCCCACATTGGATGTAATATGGCTTGAAAAAGAGTTTATAAATGGGAAACATCCCTCACCTTACGAGCCGGTTTTGTGTGGCTGAGTTAGACCTAAACCACAAATTATAAAATTATTCATAGTACACAAAGAAACTCATGCATATGTACGGATATAAGACTAGTCTCGTTGGAAGATAAAGCATTTGCTAAAAAAAAGTTGGCTTTTTATTTCTTACACCCTCCTTATACTCCATACCTCCGGAATCCAATTTAACCCAAAAATATCCCTATCTTTTTTACCAAAATCTGATGAGACGCCACAATTTTTTGAGCTTCTTGGAATTATCTCATTTTAAGGTAATTCCGGAACAGTAATTTGGCTTCCAGAAATATCAAAATTTAGGTAATTTTGGAAAAAAAATTCTCACTTCCGAAAACAGGGCAATTCCGGAATTAGCCTGTTTTCGGAATTACCCTATTTCCAGAAAATAAAATGTGTTCCGGAATTACTCTATTTCCGAAATTAACCTGTTTATGGAATTACACTGTTTCTGGAAAGTAAAATATGTTCCGAAATTAACCTGTTTCACAATTACCTTGTTTCCAAATTTATCTCCTTTTAGGGTAATTCTGGAATTCCCATAAAATTGTATTCCAGATTTATCATTTTTGACGTATTTCCATATATTTTTTTTAAATCAGGAGCAATATCTTCTGGTTTGTCAAATTAGGGGGTATGGGGTATATAATGGGGGAGTAAAAAAAAGCCAAAAAAGTTTACTCAGTATATTAACAAATAGCCAGATAGCTTCTAGGTCCACTGCGAAGAGAAGTTGCGCTGTTGAAATTTCGTGCCTAATCTATCCATTTGAGTATGCTTGATACATCTTTTTGCGTGTGGTGGGGGATTCTATGAATGAACGTTACTTTCATAAAGCTAATATAGTAACATAGATGCAAATCTATCTCAAAGACACAATGTTATATGGTCCATACTTCATTAATGTTCTCTTACATAAAGCTTGATTTATTAACCCCACCTTCCATATGTTATATGCTTTTCAATTACACCCACTCCAAAGTGGTCTCGAGTGATTGAATTACCTCAGTATTTTTCTGGCTTTCCCCTCTGTCTGTTTCCTTTTTCTTCTACGACTTGCTACTTCTAGATATTCACTGTGTTTTTGAGCTACTAGCAGTTCTACTCTTCCTTGTTGCCCACGACATCGTACGTGTTGCTTTCTGATGATGCAGGCACAAATATATGTCAATGTCATTTCAGGGTATGCGTGTGAGAGTGATTTGAGAATTAAGGAAATTGCAAAATGTTTTAATTAAGAGGGCTGACAAGAAATATTACTTCCTCAACTCATATCCAACTATATACGATAATAGTAACTTCCATAAGTGTGCACTGTGTATATGTTTCTACAAACTTAAAATTTATTCACGTCTTTTTGCTTGATGAATTCTCTAGGCGCTGTTGAACTTGAAGGGACCTGACCTTTATTGCTGATCTGTAATGCTGTAACATGCCTAGTTGCAATCCAACTCTAAAAATATGATTGTGTTTCTAAGCTGCTGCATGCATAATTATTACAAATGTCGACCAACATCAAAAGGAGGAAAAAAGGTTGGAGGTACCATGTGCATTGTAGGAGGTAGTTTAGAAAGAGGCATATATAGTTAGGTCCACTAAAACAGCTACCTTAGAGTATTTTTGGCTGTCATTTTAGTTAATACGACTAACTTATAATTTTTTTTTTAATGGAAACGGGACTAAAAAAAACAGAGAACAAACTAACTGGGAACAAAACTAGGAGCGGAGACTCCCAAACCATCGGCGAATAGTGGGATGGATCGGTGCGCCTGTTTATATAGTGGTATTTAATTTAACATTCAAGCTTTTTAGGGATTGTCGATTATCCCAACAAACTAAAATAAGATTTTTCAGTGTGCGTGCGTTGTCCTCACTTGCATGATAAATTTTTTTGAGAAGGTCACTCATCCCAAAATTGCTCTAAGTTAAACACATTTAACTATGAAGTTCTTATCTTCAAAACTCCAGAAAAGATAATGCATTTGTTGCTATAGATAGTGCAAATCAATTTTTTTAAATGCCAACTTTTGAGCACCGATAATCACTCCACACCCTCATCAGCCACAAATGTCACATGGTATGTGTGGTGGTCTTGTGTACCCAGAGCCGACCATTGGGCTGGGTTGTGCTACAGCACATGGCCCAGCCCAATGCTAATTTTTTAGGGCCCAAAAAAATACTACTCTCTCTATTTTTAATCTTTGGTATTTTTGACATTTTATTTTTGTCTTAAAACAATTATTTTTTTGATAACTCAATGTATAATGTACCAAACTTTTCCAAATATAACATTTATATTTATTGAGTCTTTTAGAGACTTAATATAACTATTAACTCTATTATTTTGATTTTTTGTCCAAATAAAAAACTCTTTTATTTTGATTTCAATCATCAAGAATATCAACCAACACTCCTAGCCCAGTGGTTCAGGCTCCTGCTGAGACGTGGTGGGAGTCGATCCGGTTTGCTCCTGGGTTGTTGGCCAACGAAATGATTAAGAGCCCCAAGTAGCGAGCGCAAATTAGTCCTTCATTGACAGTGTTGGGACACTGTGTGAGTCGTCCGATAAAAAAAAAATCATCAAGAATATCATCAAACAAATGTTTTTTTTATACATGCAAATCAAATAGATAATTTGTTAACTTGTAAATAAAATACTTGTTAATAAAATAATTAACCCAAAAAGACAAATTTTTGATAAATTTCTTATATCAATTTTTATTTATCTTAAAGAATGAAGTAATTTGTGTGGCCCAATTTAATAAAAATAGAGACCTAATTAGAGGATCAACTTTTAAGACACCCTGAGTTAACCACGTGTTTTTGCGTTAGATTCATGTCATCCTCACATTTATACCATATATACACGCCCTTCACACCATCCCTCTCAACATTAGAATTATATATACATAAAAAATACAAAGTAAAAATTTGGACTCAAAACTTGCTGCTCATCCAAATTTAAGGAAAGGCTACATCATAATCTAGGGACTAGCTGAGAACAATACTGTCCCGCAAGAGTGTGAACTTTCTCTGTGAACACCAATTTTAATTGATATTTTTCATTTTTAATCAAAAAAATCACAAAATTATTTTCTTAGCGTGTCATCGCGATCATTTGCTTGTTTCGCTTTTTTTTTGCATTATTATGCTATTTTTACGTTATTTTGATTATAGTAAATAAACCAAAAATAATACTAGGACATCTTTTTAAATATCAGAATGTATTAGTTGTCCCGTTTTGTTAGATATATAAAATAAAAAAATGTACATTAATAAGCAATTAAAATAACTAAAATAATATGAAAAAGGAATATTACAAAAATTATGAAGTAAGAGAAATAAAAAAAAAAAGAGAAAAGAACATGGAAAAGAAGCTGGAACAACAACAACGGCCTAGCTTTGACCTAGTAGCACGGTATTTCCCATTTTTATAGGAACTTCTGTACCATAAACAATGGTATCTCCAATTCTAGCTCCTCTCGGGTGTAAAATATATCTTCCAACTGAGATATTTAAAAACCGTAATAAAAAATGAAAACAAATCAAAATCAGAAAATTAATTAGCTTTAATTATTATTGAATCTGAATTAAAACAATCAAACATAATTAATCAGATTCAAGACAAATCAGCAAATAGAAGAGACCAAATTAAAATAAAATCAATAGAAATAGAAAAGAAATCAGAATTAATCGAGAATCAATTAGGAGTAATTTGCTTCACTTGTTTAAAGATTTACCATATTCAATCACTCCCTGAAAATACTATAAAAGAGACTACAAATTTCAGAATAAGGAGGCGAGAGTGGTGTGAACAGAGAAAATTGGAAAGCAATAATCCATTGATTGTTCAGTTTTGGAAAATCACACAATAGAAATATAGGAAAAAGAAAAAACCCCATTATCTACTCCCTTTTTCACAGTAGTGATATATATTTTGAGCGGAGCTTTGTCGCTCATTGTAGCCCATTTTCAATAGGCGGATGACGTCCATCTCTATCCCCCTCTTTTTCCTACTAAGGCGATCTGACTCAGCATCTCCAATCCATCTCTCCAAGTTGTGGCTCATACCCACTTTTCTCTAATTTGATGCCTTACGTTTGTGTGAAGGTTAGTATTGTTTTTTTGTTTACGAAAGGTTCGTATTATTTGATTATACTAGTCTTAATTATGACCCGTGCGATGCACGGGTTGCACACGGATTGCGCTATATTAAAATAAATAATACAACACAAAATCCATATTTATCCCAAGGCTGTGGGAATCGAGTTCGAGAGCATCAGGTTGACACTTGTATCCTAGGGTAGGTTATGTCTGTTGGCCAACAATGTTTGTTTGTAAAATATATAGTCTGATATATAGAGTAAAAGTTAAATTATAACTATAAATCAAATAAGAAGATTATATAGTTAAATGGAACATTAATAGAGACATTGAAATTGAGCATTGATAGATATTAAAAAGAAAAAGTCTAAAAAATTTTAATAACATAATCCATAATCATCAAATGTAAATATAAAAACTTAACCTGTAATTAGAAAGAAAAGAAGATAACACAATTAGAAAGTCAAACACGGGGTTCTACTGTAAATGTGGTTGAAGTTCCCACGGGAGTAAATGCTCCTACACTGTACTCGGAATAAAAGAAATATAAAAAAAAGTGGTTAAAGTTTCCTGCAGGTTAACCGATAATTAGATAGAAAAGAAGACAACGCCATAAGAAAGTGAAACATGTCAAAAAAAGTTGAAAGAAGATGATTGAGGTTCTATTGTAAATGTGGCTAAGGTTCCTGCAGGAGTGGACACTACAACGCGGTACTCAAATATATATAGAAGTTGGTACGAATTGACCAAAATATAGAAGACAACACAAATAGGAAGTGAAACATGTCGGTGTAAACCTGGGACATCATGCAAGGTTGGATGAAAACCACAAATAAAATAGAAGCACCTATAGAAAGTCGAAAAAATATGATGTGAGGTTCTAATGTTGATGTGGCTAATGTTTCCGTGAAAAAACTTAAATTATAACTATAAATTAAAAAAGAATATTATAAAGTTAAAAATAAATATAAACAAAGACACTGAACTTAGTGTATTTAAACATCTTCATTTTTTTTCCGAACGATTAAGTACCTAAAATTACACTACTTTAGCATCTCACTTTACATATTTTGACATTAAATTATTTATTTGTTTTCACCAAAACAGTTATTGACAAACAAACTTTGCATGTTGGAACAACTAATTTTTTTGGAACCATAAAGTACATCAAAACATACTGCTTTGCATCTCATTTTATGTATTTTGTCTTCAAATTTTTTCCGTCCAAGCATTTATTGAGGAACGAACTTCGCGTATTTAAACACTTTAATTTTTGTCTGAACGCTAAAGTAGTATTTGAAGAGTTAATTTTTTTCCGAACGCTAAAATATCATCAAACACACTTCTTAGCATCACACTTAATGTATATTTCCACAAAATTAATTTTTTTTCACAACATTAAAAGATGAAAACAAATTGAAAGGCTTAAGTTTAAAATTAATAAATTAAAGAATGGCAAGTATATATTTTAGCTTATATGAGCCAACAGTATAATGCTACTTTTTGTTTTTATTAGTATAATAAAAAATTAATTTTATTCAAGTCATATACTCAATTAAGCGCCTCAAATGCAAAATTAAAATCAGCAAGATCTCAAAAACTATAAACAAAGTTGAAAGAAGATGATGGTAGTTCTATTGTAAATGCGGTTGAAGTTTGCATGGGGCAAATATTGCAACCCGATACTCAAATATAAAAAGAAAGATTAAAATATAAATCCCAATTTAATTATGCTTCTAATAGCTGTTTGTGCGAAATGACCAAAATGTAGAAGACACACAAATAGAAAGTGAAACATGTGGGTTTCATGCAAGGTTTGTTGAAAACCATAAATAAAATATAAGTACCTATAGAAAGTCGAAAAAATATAATATGAGGTTCTATTTTTTATGTGTCCAAAGTTCCCGTGAATAAAAATTAAATTATAACTATAAATTATAAATTTAAAAAGGAACATTAATAAAGAGATTGAATTTCTCTTATTTAAAACCTAATTTATTTTCGAATGCTAAAGTATCTCAAAATACACTGCTTAACATATTATATTATGTATTTTGACACAAAATTATTTTTTTCACCAAATCCGTTATTGAGGAACAAACTTTACGTATTGGGACAATTAAATTATTTTCAAAACCATAAAGTACATCAAAATACACTGCTTAGCATACTTTATGTATTTTGTCATCAAATTAATTTTTTATGTCCAACTGTTTATTGAGGAACTAACTTCACGTATTTGAACCGTAAATTTTTTTTCAAACGCTAATTTAGTATTTCAACAGTTCATTTTTTTTCGCAAACGCCAAAGTACCCCCAAACACACGACTTAGCATTGCACTTTACATATTTTGTCATAAAACTAATAATTTTTTCACAACATTAAAATATGCAAAAAAGAAAGAAGTAAAAAGGTTTAAGTTTAGAATTTAAAAATAAAAAGAATGGCATGAATTGTAAATATAATTGAAATTTGGAGTTATTTTTTTTGTTGAAGTTTGGCCAATGGCATGTATTGTAATTACAATTGAAAATAGGGGTTAATTTTTTGCTGAAAGTTGGCGCTCATTATGCCAACTCGCATATTAAAGGGAGACACTTTCTTTTCTTTTACTTTTGTACTTTTAAAGAAAAAAAAACTGAATCCCCTCCCCTCATTTTCGTTATGCCTCTTTATTGATTTTTTTTGCTTCGAATTATTGCTGGAGACTCACGGAGTGTCCCAACGCTTTTAATGAAAGAGTAATCTTCGCTCGGTCAACACCAATTTCGCACTAATCGAACTCAGGAGCACCGAGTCGACTATCGTGTCCCAGGGTAGATTAAGTCATCTTTTTATATTATCGTTAATAATAATAATAATGGTTGACTAAGATGTATATCTTGCGAACGTCTAAGTTGTGCAACCTAGATCTTAAATCCTTTTAAAAATTAAAAACAACACACAAGAAGAACTATATAGCATTTTATTCTCTATTACACGCGGAGATACGTAGGAGCGGGGCTCCCCCATCAAGTCAAACTAACATCATTTTTTTAGTAAGCGAAATCATTTTTAACACCCATTCTCGTATGTAATTAAAAATAAAAAATGTGATCGACTGAGATGTACGTCTTGTCAACCACGGTTTAAGAGACCTAAGTTGTTTAAGTTGAATCTTAAACCCCTTTCAAAAATAAAATCAACCAACCACCAATTTTTTTCAGGAAATAACTATGTGACTTTTGAGTCACCCGAGGATACGTATCGTCAAGTCAAAATTAAAATTTCCAAAACTAGTTCTTTCTTTTTATTTAATATTTTAAAATATTATTTTGTTTATTTTTTGGAGGGGTATAACAATATTTCATAATTGAATAATAATTTCTTAATCAGATTTTGGGTAACACAAATGTATTAGGGGTGCAGTGCAAATTAGGTTTCCACCTTTTCCTATCCATAACCAACTCCCGAATCCAACATAGTTTACATAGACCAATGATTTTTTTAGTGTGGGTTTTTCTCAATTTTTCCTATTAAATAAATTGGGTGGCGACTCCCAAAAATTACAGACTTTGAGCCATCTGCGTCAAGATCTCAGTCACGACAGTCTTGTTATAGATCCATTTGATAATCGATCTAGTCCAAAAGAAATGATGTATTTGATTAGTGTTTTGCAATTCAGGGATCATTTTGGAATTTTGAAAAATGTAGGAGACTGATTTGATGCAGTCCTACAATTTTACGACCAAAATAAAGTGTTTATAATTTAGGGCCTGTTTGTTACAAATTAAAAAATAAGTGATTTTGTTGTTAAATAATTTAGAGATTAGTTTTGTAGATTTTTTTAAGAAAATCAGAAGTTGTTTTTTGATTGTGTAACATACTGAAAATCACTTATTTAAAAAAAATCATTCTTAAAAAACTGATTTTTATGAGAAGCTACTCAAAACAGCTTCTCATATGAAACAGTTTTTAGATTATTTTCAGCTTTTAATTTTTTAAAAAATCTATAACAAACTTCCGTAAAAAAAAATCTATAACAAACAGACATGTCGTCGTAAGTGATTATTTTTCTTTAAAAAATGATTTTTTTAAAAATAATCAGTAACAAACGGGCTTCTACTTATTCAAAAATTAGTCTTTTTACAAGGGTGTTTTGGGAAAATATTTAACTCATGGGGTGCATTAGAATAAATGGTGGTGGTAATAGTATTAATAACTACATAGCTTGATGCCCCGATGGGTTGTTCGGGCTGTTAGAGATAGAATGGGTTAACAGTTGGACCGAGTCCGAAAATTCCTTACTGGGGAGTGCGCGGGAAGCCGTTGATTTTCTCGCTTCCAATTCTTTTTCCGCCGGAACCTCCACAGCACTATCCATTTCATTTTCTCTGCAAATTGCCATACACATAACAATGGGCATTAAGGTGTTCAATTTTTCACCATCCCTTCCTTCTGATCTTGTTTCAATTTTGTTATTGTTGTCAGTATTATTATAATTGAGATTAATTTTATCAATGCCGATTAATTTCTAGGGTTTAACGAAGCTTTTAGCGGACAATGCCCCGAAATCCATGAAGGAGAACAAATTCGAGAGCTACTTTGGGCGCAAGATTGCCGTTGACGCCAGCATGAGCATTTACCAGTTTCTTGTTAGTAGCACACAGCGTGATTTTAACTTTCAACCGCGACACTGAAACATTAGTGTTATGTTAACGTCGCATGTTGTGTGTCTTTGGTTTTTGATGTAGATTGTCGTAGGAAGAAGTGGAACTGAAATGCTAACTAATGAAGCTGGCGAAGTTACTAGGTAGGTAGGCAGTAATCTAATTTCTTCGTTGATTTTCGATCGGTTAAGCTTAATTGCGATTAGTTATTTTTTGTTCAGTTTCCTCTTTGTGAGATTATTGTTTTAGTTAATTGATTTTGTATTTCGTAGTCATTTGCAAGGGATGTTTTCACGGACAATCAGACTTCTAGAAGCAGGGATAAAGCCAGTGTAAAAAAACTTTATTTCCTTCTTTAGAGCCCTTAAGTTGTTCTAAAAACTACCCTCTCTGATTTAATGGTCATATTCCAGATATGTTTTTGATGGTAAGCCACCGGAGATGAAGAAACAAGAGCTGGCAAAACGGTATTTTGTGCCGACTTTTTGATATTTCTAGAGAGAGTGACGGTGAGTGCTATTCACAAGATTCGTGCCAAAATTCCTAAATTATATATCTTTCCCGTAAAACTTTGTTATAGCCTGTCGAAGAGAGCTGAGGCTACCGATGGGTTGGCGGAAGCCATAGAGGTATGTGCTTTCCGTTTGCGCTTTTAGTTTCCCGTATTAAATCAAGATATTTATCCCTGAGCTGCTTTTGTTGTCATTTTTTAGGCCGACAATAAAGAGGATATCGAAAAATTTAGTAAAAGGACAGTGAAGGTGGGTCCGTGTTTCTTAAGCATACTTATTTGAAAAGTTTTTCATTTTTCTTATTATGCATAAAAGTAAGGTTTTTTTTGGTGTATACTGTGTTCCATACTCTTGCAGGTGACAAAACAACATAATGATGACTGCAAAAAACTATTAAGACTCATGGGAGTGCCCGTCGTTGAGGTGACATTGCGCTTCTCAAATTTATTGTTGTATGTGCTTGCCATTTGGCTAAGGCTTCAAATTTTGCAGGCACCCTCGGAAGCAGAGGCTCAGTGTGCTGCTCTTTGCAAAGCTGGGAAGGCAAGTTCATATCTGCTGTATCACCTTTTTTTTTTTGTGAGCAGGATTCTTGAAAACTAAAATGCTAAGATTATTAGGGTTTGATTACTTTCTGAAAACATCTTTTGGTTTCATTTTCCAAAAACTGCATTCATTTTATATTTATGTTGTTAATAATAAGATGGAAGACTGTTGTAGTGAACAATTGTGACGGAGAGAAGAAAGAAGACTAGCTAGGGAGGATGCATTTTTGAAAACAAAACAATGAAAACAATGTTTTGGCATTTTTAAAATTTCTAAAAATACTGGATTTGTTTTCTTACTATTTCTTAGTTTAAGTGGAGATGAGCGGACTTACTAATCCTTTTTAAACAGACTTCATAGAAATGAAAGGACTGGTAATACTGTTTCTTTTACATATCTACCAGTTTTTATAAAACCATTTAAATTTCAGATATGTTCTTCCTTTCATGTTTTTACCATTTGATAATTCTAACTTTTGTTATGCCTTCATATCAAACTTTCAATTCATTTCTCCAAATTAATACAATTTTCCTTTGATATGGAGTCTCTGCTGAATTTTTGTTGAAATTTTATATATTATAGGTGTTTGCTGTGGCTTCTGAAGATATGGATTCCTTAACTTTTGGAGCTCCTAAATTTCTTCGCCATCTAATGGACCCTAGCTCAAAGAAGATTCCAGTGATGGAATTTGACATTGCAAAGGTCCTTATAGCTTTCAACATGTATGAATTTTCTGCTGTTTAATCTGCTTATTTTAATATTTGCCATGTTTTAGATATTGGAGGAACTAAGTCTGACAATGGACCAATTCATTGATTTGTGCATTCTTTCTGGGTGTGATTACTGTGATAACATTCGAGGTATTTTCTGTCTCATTTTTATCCATATGATGCTAGGGCCAATTTTAGTTTTTTTGAGTACTACATGAGAGATCTACATGGATATGTATAATTATAAATGATAATCGATGTGCTCTAGGGATTGGAGGGCTAACAGCTTTGAAGCTCATACGTCAACACGGCTCTATTGAAACTATTCTGGAGAACTTGAACAAAGAGAGGTTTTTTTCTCATTTTTCCATTTTCAAAATCACTGTTTTCCTGTGTATGCAATTTAATACTTATCACTTGCAAGATGAAAGCTTGCAAAAGAAGGTTTACCTGTTTCTCGTTGTCATATCTTCACTGCATTTCCAATCAGATATCTGGCCCGGATATTTGGTTCTTTAATGATGAGACCACTACTTACTGCAACTGCATCTTTTTTTAATGTTTCATACCATGGTTAAATTTTATTAATATATCAATTATGTTTATGGAGTCTGCTCAGATTCTCCCAACGTGTGCACATATCATGATGAATAGAATCCATTAGGAATTTGGCTACTTTATCAAGTGATTAATATCATCAATGCCGTCTCGTGTTGCTAGAGAAGCTTAGTTCAAACTCAATTATGCTATCGAAATGATCCTCCTTTTGGATGCAAGGGTCATGATATTTATTATGATGGTGATCTTTCATCTATGGTGCAACTGACAGTGAAGATATTGATTCAGGTACCAGATACCAGATGATTGGCCATATCAGGAGGCTCGACGACTTTTTAAAGAACCAATGGTCTCAACTGATGATGATGAACTTAATCTTAAATGGTCTTCTCCAGATGAACAAGTAATAACTTTTTTCATTAAGAACTTTAATTTCCCGATTTGTTCTATCTATATATCGAGTTCTTTGGCAAGATAGTTTGGTCACATTATGTTGCCTTTGTTATAGGGGTTAATAACATTTCTGGTAAATGATAATGGGTTCAACAGCGATAGGGTGACAAAGGTACAACTATGGACTGTTAGAGTGGGTTTCAATGGTTTTTTTGTTGCTTATTCGTAAAACATTTTTTTTTTTATGATCTATGTTTCAATATTAGGCAATAGAAAAAATTAAAGCGGCAAAGAACAAGTCATCACAAGGCCGGTAAGTGATTCTTAATTCATTGGACACGAGTGTTGGACATTTTTTTCTTTTCCGTGTCATACTTAATTCCGTTTTTACTTTCTGAAAAAACAGATTGGAGTCATTTTTTAAGCCAACTGCAAATCCATCCGTACCCATCAAACGGAAGGTATGTATCTACTATATCTATTATCTCCTCACCAGAACATTTATGGTCCGACTTTGGGCCTGCTGTGATTTAGTTTTTTTTTTGGGTTCATACCCCTCTGCCTGAAACTGGATCACGATTTATTGTTTCCTTGCACGGTTTTCCTCCTCTTATGATGTCATACTCATGGATGACCAAAAAAACTTCCATTCCATCAAAAGTTCATTAGCTCAAATTGTGTGGGGAAAAAAACTGATTCAGTGTAACTTTTGAATGTGTTTGATATAAGATATTTTTTATTGGGTTGCTTCTCAAAATGTGATGATGAACATTGTTAGGTACAGAAAAAATAAGCAATTGACCACCCTGATTTGTGTGGCAAGTAATATATTTACCCTATCATTTCTTCACTAACTGGATTTGGCGTCTTCACTTCAGTCCCCCTTTTTTGCTCCTTTATTTTTTAAATAGTAATGACGGGAATGGGATGACTTTCCTTCCACATCTGAGGAAAAAAAATCGAAGTTCCAGAAGCAGGAGTTTTTTTTTTGTTTTTACCATATTTACTAGAAAAGAAATATTAAAGCTGGATTGCTACCATAATTTGGCTACACTTAATGACAGGAAAGCAAATGCATTCTTAGATCTTTCAATCCAGCAATTGATCATAAGATGCACTCTCTGCAAATATCTAACTCGTCAAGGCCCATGGTTTTTGGCAAGTTGAGCATACCGATATATAAAATGGGTTCCAAGCTCTCTGCCATTGTCTAGAGGTGCTGCTTTGGTGCCTGAAGCTGAACAGCCCTGGTGAACCTTTAATGTCAATCATAATCTTTTAGTAACCAACATAAACATCAATGTGTTAAAGCCATTCCAGCAACTTTCTAGAATACTAAATTATTGCTTTTTGTGATCTATTCTGACATTATAATTCTTCTACTAAAATGTTTCATGAAAAGTTTCAAAAACTACTTTGGTATGTTGTTTCTGGTTTCGCTTTTAGTTCCTCTAGCATATAGGCTTTAGTTAACTGCTGTTTTAGCTTGTAAGAAGTCTACTTGGGTTTCGTATATTGAAACAAATTCCCGTTGATTTGGCAGAGATGAAAAAAGGAGTGGAGAACTTTTTTTACTTTTTTGTCTTTCTTTCCTTTCTTCCGGATCTTTATTGAGGTGATATCTTACCCTCCTCTCTAGGATAAAAATCCTGTACATAAACAAAATATGCTCTGAATTAGAGGAATTGAGTAGAATGCTATAAAGAAAGAAACAAAAATGCAGCAAACAGTTAGAGCTGGAAAAATTTAAGCCCACAAGCCTCAATCATAAAATCCTGTTAGCCTGACCTCCTTATTCTTCCTCCCTCGAGGGAATGTCAGTCAAACTTGACGTATGGCGCGGTGAACAGATGATAGGAAGGTGGCACATTGACCTTACCATTGATGAGAAACTTGCTGCACGAATGCACATGATGTTGTTGATATAATCTTCTAAGATACTCTAAGATTATATCAAGATATTAAAAGATATTTTCATATCTTCTAACTAAAAGAACCTTAATGAAGCAGAAGCACCATCCTTTACAAAATATATCTGGAAAAATATTGTTTTTATGTTAAAAGAGAGTTCCTATTATGGTTCACAGGGTCCATGGTTTTACATGTTCTCTTTTCTTGACAGGAAGCACCAGAGACTAATGCTAAAGGGACTAACAAGAAAACTAAGGCCGGTGGCGGTAAGAAGAAGAAATAGTTAGCTTTGTGTCTTAAAATGGCGGAGTCATTTACATGTTAACCGGGTTAGTATTTTTGGATGTTTGTTTTTTCACCACCTAATTTATGTGACCGTCTTTTGCACCTGCTAACATCTGTAGCTGTAACTCCTCTCTGTTTTCTTGCAGTCGGCATCAAGGGGAATCAATTTGTAACGCTGATACGTAGTCTTCCAAATTGTAAAATATTTATGTGAAATAGATTTGTTGAATTTTATCAATTCAAGTTAGAGAGTTCTGCAACTTAACGACTAGGGATATGGCGCTTCATTCGGTTGAGATGCTCTTATTTCTCCCGTTTTGGGTTAATTTGACTTGCGTGTTTTACCTGCTGGCCTGCGTAACTATTTGATATTTCACAACTTGCAAGTGTAATTGGTAATTTAGGTTTTGCTAGTCTCTACTATACTAAACTATTGTGATATCTAATTGTAGTTTAGTTTTCAGATTGGGATTAGGTTAATCAAAAAAGTTTAACTTTGTACACTTAAATTCAATCATTCTATCGAAACCCATTATTTTTCAAAAACTTCAAATTATAATATGGTTGAAAATTAAATTATATTTATTGGGGCGAGGGTAATGGAAAGAATGAAGGAGACCAGTGAGCAACCACTTTACAGTTTACATTGGGTTGTTTGGTTTTGGGGCAGGTATTCCATTTAAAGAAACGCGGATTAAAGTATACTTGATTGTACTAAAAAAATGTATACTTGATTATACTTTTTAAAAATAGTTTTTAATTTTTAAAAGTTAAAAAAGAACAAATATTGCTTTCTCTTAATTTCTAAAAAATATAAAGTTGTTTGCAAGAAGCTAATTAAACATACCCTTATTTTGTATTTTTTTTACTGTTTTGGTTGCTTAAACAATACAGAAGAACAATGCCTTATTAACTGCCTCATGATCAAATACAAGCAGTTGCTTCATAATTCCAATAACTATGCAAGTAGGGATGGCAAGGGGTGAATTTTAAGGTTTGAAGGTCACTTAACATTTAAATGAAAGGTGGCAAAACTAAAATGGGAGCTTCTTATAACATAATATTGGGTTTGGGGTGATCCATATGTGATTGAAGACTTTACTTTAAGTTGGAGAAATGGTTGGTGAGAGTGTGACAAATACAAATGAAGAAGTGGCACGTTTCCTTCTGATTTGTAAACCCATCCTTAAATACCACACTGTCTTGCTATAAATACAATAACCAAAACCCCACCTTTTTTCAACCAACTTCTTTGTTTGTATCTTCCTGATCCTCTCCATTTTAATCAACTTACTGTCTTCCAAAGTCTCTCTCTTGTTAGCATCTTATAGCATTTTCTCTTCTTTGTTTGCCTTGTCGCTATTCATTGTCTACACATTCATCATATTATATAGCTAACCAAACCATGAAGCTGTTTCTTGTGACTCTGGCTATGCTCTTAGCCTCAGCTTTGTCATCAGATCCTGACTCTCTTCAAGACCTTTGTGTCGCTGACCTTAAATCAGGTAATCTTTTACATCATTCTCTTCTCCATTGACATTCAGCTGTATAGATATTAATAGAGTATGGACTGTCACTATAAACTACAAATTTGAGTAGCATGCAAATTTTCATGCAAAGCTGGAAAACAAGACCTCCACCCCCGCCCGTTCAATGTATGTTTTTTTATGTGAATAATTTGATTTGATCCTTTTTTACTCTTGTTTTTCCCATTGCTTTAGTTTTTCCCCAACCATGTTAACTCAAAACCCCGCATTACATAAAGGCCTAGCACTTTTACCAAACTACTTTAATTTTGCTTTTTCCTGACTCCACTGTTTAATTATGTTGATTATTGTATAGTATCCCCACTAACATGATTAAACATCACTTCTTCAGTTATCTTGTCTCTTACCTCCATCATCCCTTATAAGTTATAACATCTCCAATAAAGGGCTTTAATTAATAGTTGACGTCTCTTACTTTTTTTAGCATTGGACTTTGTTTACATAGCATTTACTGTCTTTCAAAATTTAGTTGACTCTCTTAGATAAAGATAAAGGGACTTTATTGAGAAGTTTTTTTTTATCAATTTTGATTTATATTTTTTGCATCAAAAGTCTCCCATAAGGATTATAATGTGGGGAATTATCTATAGTCTAATACTTCACACAAACTTATGATATTAAGTTACAATTATTTTTCCTTTCATGAAAATTTTAATTCTTGGAGGCACTGTGATGGAAAACAGGTGTGACAGTGAATGGATTCACATGCAAAGAAGCATCAAAGGTAAATGCAACTGATTTCTTCTCCAACATACTAGCCAAACCAGGAGCCACCAACAACACATATGGCTCAGTAGTAACTGGAGCCAATGTTCAGAAAATTCCAGGACTCAACACTCTTGGGGTCTCTCTATCAAGGATTGACTATGCCCCAGATGGCCTAAACCCACCACACACTCACCCACGTGCCACAGAAATAGTGTTTGTGCTTGAAGGTGAACTAGACGTGGGGTTCATAACCACAGCCAATGTGTTGATATCAAAAACCATTAAAAAGGGTGAGATATTTGTGTTCCCAAAAGGCTTAGTTCACTTCCAAAAGAATAATGGTAAGGTACCTGCTTCTGTGATTTCAGCATTCAATAGTCAACTTCCTGGTACACAATCTATTGCTACCACCTTGTTTGCTGCTACACCTTCTGTTCCAGATCATGTTTTGACCAAGACTTTTCAGGTTGGTACAAAAGAAGTTGAGAAAATTAAGTCTAGGCTTGCACCCAAGAAGTAAAACTATGTATGAAGGTGGTTCGGTTGTTTTTCACAGTCGATTGTTATTTTTTCTCCCTTTTAGTCTTTGTACATTTACAAATCATGTATGGAAGTCATAAAGGAAAAAAGTTGGAACAAATGGGGCCTATTCATTTGTTTAATAATTGAAATTTGAAAGATGATTTTAAATGCTTGTTAACCAATGTCTTGTTATTTATTTATTCCTGCCTTATATTTATTCACCTAACTAATAAGGTGACCAATATTTGTCTTGTCGCACCAAAAAAGAAAACCAATATTTGTCTTGTTTTGTTATTTATAATTTTTGTTTGAATTATGGTTTGCTGTTTGTACATATCTTTTTCTCAATTTGTTTTTCATGTTAGCTCAGACGAAATGATAAATAAACACCATACACATTATGGCGCACTCACACTAAGGTTCGAACTTGGAAATCAACATTCCGATATTGCTGAAATTGTCGGTACAACCAGCAATAAGGGACTCTTTTCTGGATGGATTTCTACACCCACAAGAATTATGAGGAAATAGTAAAAGTGACTACACCCCAAACCCTCTCACCGCATTTCCTTTTTTTATTCTTCATATTTTCTTTTCCAAATGGTAGGTGAGGTTAAAATTATTGAAGCAGAGTCTGAGTTCAATGTCCCAAAGTGTAGGAATTAGGGTGTGGATTACTTCTTAGAAAATAATAAGCATATGTAATCATAGGCATAGCCCCATTCAGTTGCCTAAATGGATCCTACCAAGACTTGCCAGGCCATATAAAATAACTACTGATTTCGTCATCCCAAATTGAAAGTTTTGATATTATAAAAAAAAACATTTTATCTTCTTTCTTGATAAATAATATTCTATTTTTGCTTGATCCAAAAAAATATTTTATTATAAACTGTCTTCGATCTAGACGATAAAAAAACATCATTCAACCTAACAATTACATTTGATAAAATTAAACATTTGTAAATACTTGCTCCGGGGACATATTTATATATTATATTAAAACTATGTAATAACTTTCTTGAATCGAATAAATCTTAGTGGATACTACAAAAACATTTTTATGTGATGGCAGCAAAGAAGTGTGCCATAGAAGATGCGCCAAATCAATATCTGAACTACAATGTTAATAATTCAGTTTACTACTAATGATTCCACATCACTTAAACTAGAATCATGTTTAGAAATCCATTTGGTATTCCAGATTATCAAAGCTTTTCTATTAAGACTCTTACAATTTGTCCCAAAAAACATACTCAAGTTGCAAGTCAAGAACCCAACTACAGTGGTTTTCTAATAAACATGATACAGTAGTGATGGAAAACAAGAAAACAGTTCCACAAACTTTCAAAAGGTCATTCATACTGACAAAAAAACTTTCAAAAGATCAAAAGGAATCATTACTTCGAAGATGTCTGCTGCCTGCCATCAGGGATTGCAAGTAACACAATTGGTTTTGAAGGCCTAATGAAGGGTACATCACACCTGAAATATCCCTTTCTCTCCAGCTGCAAAACATCTCCACGCTGAAGATTTCTCATATTGGAGTCTCCATATGCTAGAGTCTCCTTTTTGGTACATGGGTTAAGCACATCAACGAAATCTTCCCCTTCTTCAAGCTGCAAACAACGTGAATATAAACTGTTCATTACACAGGTGTATTGTGTGTAATAGTGATTGCAAACGAAACTGGCCCAATGCCAAAACAACTCCTGCTTTGAGTTTCACAGGGAAGCAAGCACAAGTAAAAAGATAAAATGAACACTGAACTAAGGGTTTGCAGGATTAGTATCCGATGGTGTAAGAGGATGGCATAAAAGCAACCTGGTATTAGGAAACTCTTGCGGTCAGCTTCAGGGAAGGCTGGACAACAGTAAACAAAAACTGATATCTTCTTTTTAACACACGTATATTAAGCCATGGTACAAAACCTTATAGTATAGAAAAATATCCAGTTAGACAAAAGTGTCTTTTTTTTTCTCAATTCTCAAATTAAACCCTAGTCAAGATATGATTGTTGGAGTGATGGGGACCAAGAGACTCGGTGGTGGTGGTTGTTGTAACCGTGGTTTTATAATGAGTAGTATTGGCAGAGGTGAATACTGAATGGTGGTGGTCAAGGTAAGGTGGCTCGCTGATAGTAGTGTATAGGTCAAGTGTTGGTGGTTGGAGGGGAATGATGTTTAGTTTCTTAATCTATCTAAGCTTTAATCCAACCCTTTGGCATGATAGATATATGGCAAAAAGAGTATAAAAAGAATCAGCTAACTTATTATTCTGTGTATGCACCAAAAGTTATACAAGCCATATGGGATAGCTTATCCTTTAAAAATGCAGTCTATGACAGGTAGACAGCAAAGTCAATAAATAGCGATCCTTGCATGAGTTGTGTCTACAGATACAACCAATCAAAATAGTGGCATCAAAGCTCACGCAGAAATTGTTTTAATATTACTTTCATCGTTTTCTCTTCAAAAAATATATTATTTTCAACTTTTGATTGGTTGTGTCCATAGAAACTGTACAGTACACACCCATGTATTGCCCATTAACAGATTTATCTGATTGTGATCACTGTACTGGCTTCTTCAACTAAAGAGAAGATACAAACAATATATAAACAAAATAGCGTTAACATATCATATATTTTCTCTGATAATTTTATATTTCTCAATGATAGAAATCAACAGAGGACAAACACATACCTTTTTCTTTGTAATTAGATAATCAAACTCCACCAATGTCAGGCTAACTAGTTCATCTATCTCGGGCAGCCAAGTGAGCTTCAATTTTGTGGTCTTGACAGATCCTTCAAGATGCAAAACACCGCTCAACCCTGTGACAATCCCATCTTGGTCCTTCTCTACTTCTTTAACTACGGCATTTCCCCAATCCATCAAGGTTACTTCCTCACCTGCTGATATATACTCTGCATCAGCATAGTCAATCCAGATCCTTTTCGTGTAAGTGGTAGCTTTATTTCCGGCAGCTTCATATTTCTTGTGCCTAGGTATGATGCGGACAAATTGTTTCTCGGGACCATCAGTGAGGGTCAACAACACGCGTCTATCTGCAATGACAGCAGTGTGCCTGGGACATACAGGGTCAATGATCTTTTTATTAATGGTCCAGAGCTTGTCCCATTCCATGAGATTGAGATTTTTGGATGCCCCCTGCACAAGTACAGAAAAGTGTCATAACAATTTAAGCATGAGTCATGAGACAAGAACGCAGAAAGAAAAGAGCATGACAATTAATTAACATATTCTACTGTAACATTTCTAATTTGTTAGTGCATATTTTCTTTATGATATACAAATGAGAGCAAAACCTTTTTTTACGTACTTGTTCAACGATAAATTGTATTAGCGCTTCAATTTTCAAACCTCTACGCACGATTCCCTGCACTGTAGGAAATCTAGGATCATCCCATCCATCAACTTTCCCATTTTGGACAAACCATAGAAGCTTTCGTTTGCTGAGAAGAGTGTAGACCATATTCAACCGGCTGAATTCATAGATGAGAACTTTTCTAACTCCCATGTCCTCTTGAATTCGGTAATACTGAGCATTGCGATCATGGTATTCACTTGACCGAAGGGCATGTGTGATACCTTCCCTAGCATCAACAAATGGACATGCAAAATCATAAGTTGGATACACTTTATACTTGGATCCAATTCTATGATGAGGGAGTGGATTGCAACGATAATAAACAGGATCACGGAGTGACTTGTTTGGGTCTTGCATATCCAACTTCCCACGGACACAACACTGCAAGCCCCTCTCTGTTCCTGCAATCATTTCCTTCCATAATTTCAAATTCTCATCTACACTTTGGTTTCTACATTTAGATTCTATGCCATCCATTCTCTCTTTTTGCATTTCTTCACGCGGGGTGTCATCGACATATGCTTTACCCTGGCGAATTAAATTTTCAGCCATTTCCATCAACTCGGGGAAGTAATCTGATGTATATGTAATTGTTTCATATTTGATACCCAATGTATCAATATCTTTCACCAAGTTGTCCACAAATTCATTGCTTTCTTTAGCAGGATTGGTATCATCAAAGCGCACAATAACCTGGCCTTGGTATCGCTCAGCAAAATACTTGTTCAACAGAGCTGCTTTTGAGTGTCCAATGTGAAGATAGCCACTGGGTTCAGGTGCAAATCGCAATCGAACTTTTCCAACTTCAGCATCTGGAAGATCTATTTCTGCTGAAGGTTTGCTTCCTCCTTTAATGTTTTCAGGTACATCCCCATTCACATTCTTCACTTTACCAGTGACTATTGGCTGGTCTTTTGACTTGGTTGCCGATGGCTCTCCCAACCCCTTTTTGCCAATATATGTTGTTGTCACTTCATTTAAGGCAGTACCATGTTCTGTCACTATTGAATTGAACCACCGTACAAGATTTGGATATTTCTTTGACTTCCTCAGACTTTCCCATCTTTTTCCAGATCCTGAAAAAGCATACCGTACATAGAATATTTATAGACTGTGGTTGATAACAATGGACCATCAAGATACACAGATTAAAAGTTGAAGAACCTAATGGCTGTGAAGTTATCATAGAACACAGAAATGAAATACAGTATTTTTGTTGCACACATTAAAACATTATATAAAGTGATCAGCCACCATAGAGTTCTTTTGCCTAAAAACAGAATAAAGGCAAGCTACCCAGTAAACCCAGCAAAGGTTGCAGTATATTCCAGATAAGACAAGAAACCCAGTTCTATCAGCAGTGATACAACTAGGAAACAACCACAAAGTGCAATTACAAATACAGTGAGTTCCTCTTGCATAGGCAGGTTGTTTAAGAGAAACATTGCAGTATTGCAAGTGAACTAGAATAGGTATAATATAAAACCTTTACCTGCGAGACCTGCCCAGATAGCTATATCTGCAATTGATAATGAATAACCAATGAAAAATGTACGTTTCTCCAAGTACTCATCTATATATTTGCATCCATTTTCAAAAGCAGGGCCTGACGAGAGTATAGGAGCGTACTCCAGCAATTCATCAATCTGAAAATTGGAATGGAAATGAGAAATGAAAAACAATGATAGAATGAGCTAACAACCAAGCAAACCACAACTGATAAAAGAAATATTTTGGAGACAATCAAAACTTTCATTCTTTCATTTCACTAAAACATTTTTAAGGGCTCTACATAAGATATGCAGCATGAATGTTATGTTACATAAGGAAAATCACCTGGCTACTTTCAAGTGCATTTTGACCATAGAAATCGGGAAGGCTGGCAGCTCTACCAATAAAACGTAGAAGAACAAATGCTCCACGCAATTTTGACCTGTAGTTAAGTAGTGCATTAGTTAACGGTTAGTATATCGTACATATGGTTCTTACACAAACAGGAGAATAGGGGACAGCATAAATACATATACATAATTACATACACATAATTTCTTGTCTTTTAGAGGTATCACTACAATGCACACATGAAATAAATTGAAAGTCAAGAACTACTATAATCCATCTGAAAGGAGTGGCAATGCAGAAATAAAATACATAAAACATAAAAGTCAATACTCTCATCACATCATAAACATGCTCTATGTACCGCTTGATTCTAAAATACCTAATCCTACCCTAATTGGGCTTTAAAAAGTTAAAATTTAACCATTAAAACAAATCTATTGTCAGCATAACGAACTTCAACTCAGATATGGCACTACAATGTCCCTGACTACTGGTTTACTTTCAAGTAATTAACAATGTGTTGCTAGTTGTTACAGTGAAAAAATAAACCTCGAGGAGAAAAGGTCTCTGATAAAGAAAATAAGAAAGGAAATATACCCATTAGAGAAGAGAAATGTGGGAGCGGAGTCTGGAGGCAGAGAGGTATCGATCGAGGGAGATAATCCGGCGAGCTTGACGGCGGCGATTACCGCTAATGGCGGCGTAGCTGCGGAGAAGGAAAAGGTTTTGATGTCCATGCTAAGCCAATAAACAGCAGAGCTAAATCAGACAACAAAGCCGTGGTTTGTGCTCCTCAGCGGAAATGGAGTCTAGGTTAAAGATTGGCAACAAAAATGGTTTTCTCTCTTTTCATCGTCTTGCTTTATTTCCTTCCTTCTCTTTCACTTTGTTTGTTTCGTGAGAAATTTCGAAGACAGAAGTAGAGTAGAGATATGTAGAGAAAGGAGAATGAATTCACCCGTTTGGTTGAGAGAGAGAAATTAGTGCTTTTGAATTTCTCTTACTAAACCCTCAATTTAGTTCCCCAAGCATTTTCTTCTATTTGGTTCGTCAAATATGAAAACTTATTAAATAGTTCATAAAATTTATTTGTGTCCATCAACTTAGTTCCTAAAGTATGTTGTTTAGAAACTAAATTGATGAACATGGATAAACTTTTAGGACTATTTAATATATATTTTCATAGTTTAAGAACTAAATTAGAGAGAAAATTATACTTTATAAACTAAATTGAGAGTTGATTCACATTTCTCCTGATTAAATGATTTATAAATCAAGAAAATTTTGCTATTTGCAAAAACCAATCATTTTTTTTTTGCAGATTTGGCAAATTAAGACTTTCAGCATTATGCTTCATTTGATGCACAACATGAAAGAAACGTTAGAACACGTTTAATGGCATTGGTGGCGTTGTGATCCCTCAATCTTGGTTGAACGCCTTTAAGATTGTCCTTGAAGATTGCTTTAAGCGCGTTTGTATCCTGATCGAGGTGCACTTTTGGATTTTTGGTGGTGAGAAGTGAAAAATCAATTTCCTAAGAATGAACTTCCTCCATGTAGGTTACCGAATATAGATGGGATTAGTGAACTCCCTCCTTACCAATTGCCACACCATTAAAAAGTTTAACTGAAACTAAACTTAAAAGTCCCAAGTGTAAGAACATTTTATCTTAAAAGTCCCAAGCTAACTTTGTTGCTCATACTCTAGCACGAGCATCAAAGGAATTCGCTAGCTCCCAAGTCTATGATTGTAGTCCGACTTGTATTACCTCTTTGATTTTGAATGAAATGATATAACTATTCCTTTGTCAAAAAAACATATTTAGGATCTCATGAGATTGTCAAGTTATAAAACCATTTTTTCCTCATCAGCACCCGTTTTAACATCAACGATTGATATTGCAAATGGTTAATATGTGGGGACTTAAACTCCAATTAAAATTGAACAAGGACTAAACTTAAAAGGTATAGAGAATAAAAACATATTTAACAATGAAGAACAAAAAAATGGCTAACAAGGTGGAGACAAGAAGAAAATAGAATTTCCCGAGGTAGAAATCAATGCCATTAATCGTGCTCTAACGTTTTTTTCATGTTGTGCATCAAATGAAAACATAATTGCTAACGAATAAAACACAGAAAAATTTGACTGAGAGAATAGGTCAAGGAATGTGAATGAGACTAATAATACATATCTACAACATACTACAAGACGTTTTTTTAGAAAGGACGTTACAATAAGTTATAGAAACGTGTGAAACAAATCAGAGTTACATTGAACGTGGAAATGCAAAATAGATCATGCTGAATCATCTTATTAAATCTCCAAAATTTTAAGCTTTCATCTTATGTGATGCAGCAAGTTCAGCAGATAGAATAAAAGATGATTTGCCTGCTTCCTTTAGATAACGAACATCTCCACTCATGAGCTTTAGTAACTTTCTGCTTATGTGTAGACTAACACCCTCCTCAGATTCCAGCCCATCATCTCCAAACATCTGGTTCAGCAATGCTTCTGGTACCCCACTACCACCATGTGTTATCCTATACAAAATCACAAAATTAATCAATTATTAATTTAAGCTAAAAACTAGTTAATCAAAGTTATAATAAAGTTTCTTTTGTTACTGATGTACTGTCCCAGCACAAGAGAGCAAGGTGTTCATGTGACATCATGCATTAATTCATGTCACATTTTGTATAAGCAGGAATACATATTGCCAATCCAGATTAAATCTAATTTAATCAGAGAGCTTCAAATGCATGAACATGGAACCATTACCTGAGCTTCAAATTAACAAGATGGACAGATTTCCCCAACTGTTCTTTAGTTAGAGAGGCTGATATAACAACCTGACCATCATTTGGTGTGAAATTGATGGAAATTAGTAAAAAGTCTGCCAAAACCTGCTGAAGCCTAAGACTATCACCATATAAAGTTTCCATCGTGACCTGCTCCGCGACATCATCGACTAATCGGACACCCTTTGCATTACTCCTTGTCATCACTTGACTAAGGGAGACAACCAGTACTTCATGCAGAGTGAACTCGGCCATCTCAAGATCTAAGTAGCTGTTGAACATACAGAGAAAAAAACAATATTTACAATAGGAATCAGGAACTGCTATGCTATAATAGGAGCTCTAATTAATTAATGCTTCATACCACATGAATGCAAAGAAGAAAAAAACAATATCCACTAATATCATACCCATCAATGATGCTGTCGAGATCCGAGTCATCAAGAATTTTGTTAAGCTGGCGCTGGCACTGAGCACTAGTGTGCAGAAGTCGTTTCTGTTCTGTTCCTAAGTCAGTACCTTCCAACATCTTCCTGGAAAACACAATCCCAGACAAAGGATTCCTGATTTGCCTTTTCATATAAGTCAATGCTGTCAATCTCTTGAGAGCAGTTTGTTCGGATAGGCGTTGAATATGTAAAGCTTGTTGAAGCTCTGGACTAGCTAGCTGCAAGAAGCAGAAGATGCCAGTAACTACGCCCTCCGCATCCAATTTTTTACTCACAGAAAGTAAGCATTCTACATACTTCCCATTCCGAGCAAAGAAACCAAAAGCAACTTTTTGAGTTTCCAAACCAGTCATGGCTTTATTAAGTACAATGCCTAAATTAACAAAAGCTTCTTGATTCTTCAGACGACAACAAGCCATCTGGGTTCCGAAAACTTCTCCTAAAAGCATTTTATCCATGACCTCCTCTCGCTTCCACCCAGTTAACTTTATCATAGCTGGATTCCATTCACAACACCAGCCAAATTCATCTGAACCAAATATAGGCGGGATTAATGGATTGCGGTTTTGTACAATTGCCTTGTAATCACCCTCAATTCGGGTGAATTTGTCCATGACAGTCTTCTGAGCAGTTATATCTTGGGCCACAAAACAAACCCCCACTACATTCTCGCGAAGATCTCTGCTTGCACAAGCATTAACTACCAAACTAATAGGACCAGAATCCATCTTAAACCCGTGCGTTTTGATCTCGAATTGGACATTCTTCTCTTCATCACCTAATTACATTGTAACAGAAGAAAACCAAAAATAAGAAATATGGAAAGCAGGTTTGTCAAGAATGCTAAAGCTTGATAAATAAAGAAATGGAAAGAGCATACATAAGAATAAGACGGAGAAAGAAAGAAAATGCATACCTTGCAGTGCCAAATTGAGCATCTTCTTGACTATATCAGTTGAAGAATCCTCAACAAGTGCAAGTAAGTGCTTTCCAATAGCTTCGCCAACTGGAAGACCTGTCAACTCAGCAATTTTTATATTCCACCCATTGACCAGTCCATCAACATCCACAGCCAAAATAGGCACAGTTGCTGTTTCAATTAACCTAACCATCTCACTAGTCACTGCTTCCAATTCCTGCATCCCTTCAATCTTCATATCATGTAGTTTTGTATCGATTGCAGTTGTGTTTAAATCCATACTTTCTGTATCTTTGGATGCATTTCTCAGTATTAACTGCAATGAATGAATAGCATCCATTTCATAATCCTTCCATGGTATGCTCCTAGCCTTCACAACTTCAAGGAAAGCCTTGAATGATGATCTTGGATGCATCCTCCTAACATCATCTTGTTCACCAGGTTCATGCTTTGCACCACCCCATCGGATTTCTGCAGCAGTGTGTGATCTAAACCAGAAAACTATGTCTTTCGAAGTTATTCTAACCGCTGCCATTCCACACACAGCTCCTCCAAGAGAAAGAGCTCCTGGGAACCCTGCATCAGACAAGCTATCTGTACTCAAACCTGTGGAATCCGTATGGTACTCGGATAGCCATAAAGCTATCTCTCTTATCTGTGGTTCACTCGGAGTCACTCCTAATATCCATAACTTGTTTTTATACAAGAGGGCAGCCCCATCACATTTCACTAGATCCATTATATTAGGACTCTGTGATACAATACCTAGCGGTGCATCTCGCATCAGCATATCGCACAAGAGTGTCTGAGTGCGCAGGATATTCTTCTCAAGAATCTGATATTCTAACTCTATTTCTTTGTTCACATGGATGGCAAATACTTGAGCAAGAAATTCACAAGCATACCTTAGAGGAAAGGGAACAAACCTGGGAGAGGTGTTATGACAAACTACCAAACCCCAAAGTCTCTTTTTCTTTTGTGGTTGAACTGCATCAGAGCTATCCCCATCTTCATCACTGTCATTAACTACAACTGCCATAACCAGAGAAGCAACTGAATTCATGTTTGCCATGTACTGCAAATGGCAACTATGGGGAGCCCTTAAGGTTGAACCACACAAAGTCAAATCAAATGGAAGCTTTTCATCTTGAAGAACCTTCACATGTTTTGCATGACAATCAACTATCATACGAACCTTGTTCTTCATAAATAAAAAGCGCGAAGCCTGGGGAATATCTGTGGCTGGATAGTGCAAACCAAGATATGGATCTAGGCCTGGCTTTGTTATCTCAGCAATCACCTCGCCATGATCATCCTCGTGAAATTTATAAGCCATCACCCTATCATAACCTGTGAGTTCAAAAACTTCTTGAACCATTGTATCACAAAGCCTATCCATGCTCCCACTAGGCAAAGATTGCAACCTGGTAATTGCTTTAGCAGCAAGCTTGTAAGATTGCAAGGCACCTGCTGCTGTCATTGGAACTTCATAAGGCTTGACTGGCTCAAAGTCAATGATCAAACTACCCGTGACGCGATGGATAATTGCATAAAATGGCTTCCCAGAAGTCTTGCAATGAACTAGGATAGGGTTGAGAAGTGAAACCTCCGCAAATCCTAGTGCCTTCTGTAATGCAGAAGCACTTGGGGCAGTGAAAATAGTTCTTATATCAGTGCCAATGCCAAGTGCAGGGTGGTCACCGACACTAGGGACAGCATGACTCACCATGGTTAGCATTTCAGGTGCATTCTCACTGTATGCAATGACCTTGCATGTTTTCTCATCTAAAGCTAGCAAACACCCAAAAGGCTGGATCAGCTTGCCTCTCTGTATGTGATGGAGGTAAGCTGCTGTTACTTTGTTGGACTTTGGTTGATGATCTCCATCAACTGAGCCGGAGAGACGAACCGAACTGGAGTAGTCAAAGGAACTACCAGACTCTTCAAAAGTTGCATGGATTTTTGCATCTACAGTGGTCTGGGCAATAACTCTAGCACTATGCCTTGATCTCCCTGAATTGTTGGACGATTGGCTAGGCCTTGTGGACGACATTTTCACACAAACTGCATTTAGAATTGATAAAAGTAAGACGACTAAGTTAATCCAAATCATATTAGAATCGCTGATACATGCTACTATTACTAATTAACTTGAATGCCAATTTCACATAATCATACTCATGAGACTAATCAAGAAGAGTGGGAAAATTTTCCACAACTGATCAAGCTGACAAAATAATGAAAGGCTTTTAATAAGCAGTAATAGTTTACCTTTAATTCACCATTATGAGTTATGTATCCACATATCATTATTATTATTCTGTTCAAGGAAACATGTGTAAATTCTGAATTTTTTGGTCTACTAGATGAAATGACATATAAACACCACGCACAGACTACCACCGCTCACACCTGGGTTCAAACCCGAGAGCCGACGTCCCATGTCGCTGAAATTGCCCTGGCAACCAACAGTTGAGGGACGTGTAAATTCTGAATAAGGATGACAGAATATAACTGGTTGTTGTTATTCTTCACTTACATGAAAATTGATTGTTAAGTACTTTAATAGCATAAACAAGACTCCAGACAAGACAGACGCAAAATCAAGTAACGGCACATCATCAACAAACAAGAAAGTTTCCCTTAAAAAACAAATACATAGCTAAACGTTGAAAGCAGCAAATTCAATAAGACAACAAGCTGAAGAAGCCATACCATACAAACATATAAGCAAGTAACCTACCTAGATAGATACCCAAAAGATAAAGGAAGAGGGGGAAAAAGAGGTGAATATAAAGAGAAGAAAAGGGTTACCAACCTGATTGGCACTGGTAATAAGAAAGCAATGAAGAAGAGAAATTGAGTAGCAGGTAGGTAGTGGAATTAGGTAAGGGTTAAGAATAAAATAATCAGGTGGGTGTGGCCACCATACCCTGTAGCTGCAGCACTAGAGCAATCTCATGAAGGAAAAAGAAGGTGAATCTGGATGATCAGCTTCTCTGTTGTCTCCCTGGGAGCCCCCACTCCAAGTCTAAGCTCACAATTGTGATGATGAGGGACCGCCATGCCATAAAGATATCAATTTTATAGTGGTCACTGCAAGCAAAGCATGTGAAGAAGTGGGAAGGGAATGAAATTGAATAAGATAAGAATAAAATTAGAAAAATTATTATTTTAAAAACAAAGTCGGAATCATCACCTTCATCCAAGATTAAGCACTTAGATTCACTGTTTTTCTGTTATACAATAATAAAAAAAACAAATTAGGCAAGTGGGTGTTTGGCTTTGGTTCCTAAAATAGACAATAAAGACAGTTTTTGATCATTCATAATACACACCCATTATTATTATATATAAATAGCAACATGGGATTCGTAGGGAGTTGGAGTTACTGTGTCTCCTTTCTTCCCTTCACCTTCAACACAACACGGAGGGAGGGAGTTACTAGAATACTTGCTCCCAATTCAACGAAGACAAAGAAAATATCCTAAATTTCCAAAGTTTTTTCACCTGATTACTGTCCTTTTTACCTTTAAATTCACTTATGGGGTGTTTTCAATTTAATTTAATTGATTGAGGAGAATAAAGTCAATAAACAAAGGAAGTGGAAAGAAAGAAGGGGAAAGAAGGAAGAAAACTTTTTTCGTTTTTTATTGAATTTAAAATTATATTTTGTTGTTGATTGGTTTATTTTGATTGGATAGGCCCGTCCGTCCCATGCGTTGGATATGGAGAGGGGTGAATAATAACAAAAAAGTGAGTTATGGGTGTCACGTGCAAGCCTCAAAGAGCTGTCTTGCTTTGCTGCGGCTAAAGTCTGGAGTAGTAAAGAAAAGAACAAGAAGTTGCCATATTTAGTACATTTGGATGAGTTTATTTTCGAGTTTATAGAAAATAATTTATAGAGATAAATAAGTTTTCATGTTAATCCATAAATTTTCACTAACAAAAGTGATATTTGCATAAGTTGTTTTTCCATAAACTACATTGACAAACTTATAAATAATACAAAAAAATTTATTTATTTGTATAAGCTGTTTTTTATAAGCTCAAAATAAACTCTATCCAAACGAATTCATTATCAACATTGAAGGCCACTGTCTTTTTTTAGATCACACAGCTCATAAACTGACATAAACCATCAAATTAGCCCATGCCGCATACCACAGTAACACATTCTCAGTCTCTATCAGCGCAGGGAAAGACGGTTTCGGTTCGGGTTTCCTCTCCTTTGAGGTTTCTTATTTTTTATCAAAATGACGGTTTCTTATTATTTTATTATCCATTATTTAAATACTTGAAACACGGTTTCATATGTCAATGCAATAACTCATTTTTTCTATTCTCAGTTCAACTTACAAATATCTTGTCAGGCTGAATATTATATTCTAGATTCGAACTCGGAACTTCACAATTGTGTGAATGACAAAAAAAAGAAAATAGCTCATTTTGTCTAATAATACTCGACTCGACCATACAAACAACAGCAACTTGCAATAATAATGATAATAATTGACTGAAATTTAAGACGCTCGTAGTAGGTACAGTATGTGATATAGTACTATATAGAACAAAGTTGAGTTCAACCACTGTGTATAACTTTGCAGTTATAAGTATATCATTGTACCAAATACCAACCCATGTTCGTGTTGCACTGCTTGTTCACTAGCCACTAGGTATTTTGTTCTCATGACTAGCATCTATGGTAACTAAAACCTTTTGTGATTTTTTATAATTTAGTAAGTGTTTAACTATATAATGTTTTATGCGTCACAAAACTATATAATGTTTTGGATGCAATATTATTGTTTAAGGAAAATGTTAGATGGTATGAACTATGAATCATCCCGTACGAAAGTGAAAAAAACCACTAACATAATTCAAAAAAAAAAAAACCACTAACATATATATTCAGACCTCCGTGTGTTGTGTGTTGTGTTATATGCAGTTACTAGGTTACTACCCTATATAAGCCTTTTCTAACATTTCTTACCACTGCTATTCATACCAAATAGCAGTGTTGGTTGTTTAATATTAATTGCTAGTTATTTTTTTTTAATCCGACTAAAATTGACTTTTTTATATGGCTCGATTTGCTAGAGAGCTTATATTTTATTCCACCAATTAATTTATAAGTTTGTTAATTTAACTAAATGACTAATAGTTAGTGAGCATGTTTAAGAACTCTATTGAAGAAACTTAAGTCCCATATTGACTAATGATAAGGTCTCAAAAGAGTATATAATGAAAGGACAACCCTTTCTTTATAAGTCAAGTTTGTGGGATTGAGCTAGACCTAAAACACATTATAAGACACTCAGTTGAAAGTTTTATTATATACTACTTGAATTAACAAATGAACTTATAGTTTATAATTTTTTTTTCTCTTTCCTCTCTTTTATTTTTATTATTTTATTTTACCTTTTTTCAAATTTAAAATAAAAATAAACTCACTTTATATCATTTTATATTCATAGATAATTAAACAAATAATTTTATCAAACACTTCAATTTTAATTATCTAACTTTTTAACTATAGTTATCGGTCAACAATCAGTGGTAAGCTAATTTATAACTTATCTTTACCATACTTGGTCTATTTATGGAGTAAAAGTGGGAAGTCTTTTTTTAAAAGGCAAGCAAGTGTTACTAGTTACTTGTTTGGGATGAGGAAAGGTGAAATTCTAGGGTTTGAAACTTACACCTCTTTCTTGTATTTATTAAATATCTTTTCGTTCATCAACTAAGCTATCTATTTTGGATATATGCAGACAAAAAGTTAGATATTGTAACGTACCCAAAAATGGGTGAACCTTCAAAACACAATAACAGAAAATGCTCCTTTCGAGGGGAGAGTGCCTCCTTTAAGAAAATAAAAAGACTCTTAATATTGTTTTTCATTGATGATTGGCCTCTTACATTCAATGGTATATATAGCACTTCAAATACACAGTGTACTAAAGGGTAGGGAATCCAATGCTAACTAAAAGACAAAATAATAAAAAGGGAAAATAATGACTCATATGTCTCTAGAAACTTCTAGGTGCTCTTATTAGGTCACATACTCTCTTAGGTATTTTGGGCTTGTTTCTCTTAAGTTGGACCATTAGTTGATTATTCTTGGATCATTACATTCCATTTCCCTTCACACCAATCTTGTCTTCAAGGTTGAAGAAAATTGATGGAATTACAAATTTTCCTCGATCTCATTGTTTGAATTGACAAGACCAAGCCATTGTAAAAACCAAAAGATCATCACCCAGGGTCCCATTGTTTGAATTTTCCTGGATCCCATTGCTTGAATTGAGGATAATTAAGGACGGTAAATGTATCCAAGTATCCTCTGGGGTCCCATTGTTGTCCCCTTCCAAATCTTAGGTTGTATAACACTCTCAGCGAAAAAATTGCACAGCCAACAGCTCTAGTTATCCATGTCATTACAACAGTTAATATTTTTGGAAACTCCAACTCAGTCATTTGCCCAAATATTTTAATAAAGCCAAAATCATAATATCTTGGTTGTATCCTTGACACCCTTAAACTTTTGCACGCCATCAATTTCGCAAGTTTCAATTTCAATTTGGAATTAATGCCCCAGGTATTGAAAAATTGGATAATTGAAGCCAAGTATTGGAATAATGCCAAAACTGACGCATGTGAATGTTCTTGGAGAATTAATGGGCAGGTCTTGTAAAAAGTGTGGGCAAATTGCATGGAAGGGGAATGGAGTTGCTGCAAGTAGGGCGCGTGGTTTGAAGAGAGAGAAACAGCAGAATAAAAATGTGAGTGGAATACAGCTGTCTGCTCGAATGCCTGAGTACAAAATGGTTGAAAAAATTTTCTGGCGATACTAGGCGCGTGTAACAATAAAGGTGGGGAAATCATAAATGTGTTTTTCTTGAATGGTGCAGATTGAGAATAAGAAGATAGACCTGATTGAGACACGTGGCTAAAACGTTTGGCTTCCCAATATGTCACAGAGATCCTATTTTGAACCGACGGGTAAGATTCAACCATCAAAAAAGGGAGGCCATCGTGTGGTGGAGAATAATTCTTGATGAATGGGATGAAGCTAGATGAAAACGTATCAGTATTGACGGACAGAAACTCCATCAATGACCACTGGATACACGGATCAGGAGGTTTTGGCGGTGGCATTGGTAGTGGTTGTCGGAAGAATGGAGGTGGAGTGAGACGACCTGGTTTTGTGAGATCTGGACTGGTAGATACATCTCGATTCAGTGGCTCCGATGACAACGACATCAATGAGAGTGAGACTCGATCCGGTGGTTCCGGTAGTGGTGGCGGAGGGCGTGTTATCCTTTTCTCCCCACCGTCGGGTGGCTTCGGTGGTTCCGATGGAGCGCACGAGGTTGATGATGAAGGAACCACATCTGAGTTTGCGAGATCTGGTGGTTTTGCCGGCGGCGACGACAGTGACATTGAGACGCTTGCCGGTGGTTTTAGCGACAGGGACGGCGCCAGCAGTGACTGAAGGTATGACGGTGACGTTGTCGGAGGGGCGGAGGTCAGTGACTTCGATGGAGATTTGATTGGCGTTTCCTCCTTCATGTTGGTTGCTGTTTCTAGTTCTTCTCCCTCTTCGACATTTGTTATTTCCTCATATTGTTTTGGTTCTGATTCCTCTGGAATAAGTAAAATGTTATGATAATGAGGCTTGGTATCATATATTGGTGGAGGAGAAACATCTAGAGGAAGTTGTGGTGGTGGTGAAAAGAGTAGGGGTTGGTTATGGCTATGGAGGTTTAGGTTAGTGGCCGTGGGTGTTGGTTGTGGGTTGAAGGTGTTGTATGTGTTTGAGATGCATGGTGAGATGGTGGCGTTTAAGTGGTGGTGGTGAATGTGTGTGTCCCAAATTGGTGGTTGTGAAGCCCATAGACAGTGGAAATGGCTTTGGGGATTGAGTGTGGTGGAAGTGGGTGGTGGTTGGTAGTTGAGGGTGCTGTAGGAGCTCCAAGGTGAGGTGTTGGTGTTGGTGTGTGTGAGTGGTGGTGTGAGGTTGTTGTTAATGGAGAAGAGTTCATGATTGAAAGATGAAAGTTCAACTGTGATGGTTGACATAACATGGATGGTAGCCTCTTGGGAACGGAGAAGTTGCTGGAGAAGAGAGTGAAAGTGGAAAGGTGAATCCATGGCAATGAAAGCACCAATGTAAGGTACCCAAAAATGGATGAACCTTCAAAACACAATAACGAAAGCTCCTTTCGAGGGGAGAGCACTTCTTTTAAGAAAATAAAAAGACTCTTAACATTGTTTTCCATTGATGATTGGTCTCTTATATTCAAGGGTATATATAGCACTTAAAATACACAGTGTGCTAAAGGGTAATGAATCTAATGCTAACTAAAAGACAAAAGTAAAAAGGGAAAATGATGACTCATATGTCTCTAGAACCTTTTAGGTGCTTCTTATTAGGTCACATACTCTTTTTAGGTATTTTGGGCTTGTTTCTCTTAGGTTGGACCATTATTTGATTATTCTTAGATCATTACAGATATGAAAGTTATATTAATTAAGGCTTTATTTGGTAGAAAATTGCAGATAGTATAGCAAATAACGAATAAGCTAACAAATTGAAAGTATTAAGTAAAATTAGCATAGAATGATTTTTTGCAATGTGTTTACTTGTAATTTTTTTTTTTTTGTAGAGTACCATAATTACACAATTTCATGTAGTATCTTTGAAGTATAAACAATATTACTATCGCAAGGAAATAAAAACAAACTTAAAAAGCACCCATTGAATTATAAGATAAAGAGTGAAGGAGAAATATTTAAAAAAATAAAGAGATTGATTTAAATGATGGATATTTAACACGTGACTCATGTGTGTAGTGAAAAGTCCACTAAATAATTTGTTTTTTCTATTAGGATGTTCCATTGCTTTCGTTAATTTAATTAGTAATGAGAATTTCTTTCTTGAGTTTAAAATAGGTGTTTTCGCCGTTACATCTTTGCCTTAAGAGAAACAAACAAATACAAAAAGAGATAAGATGCCAAGTCAAGATGCTTATAAAAGATTCTAAAAAAAGAAAAAGGTTTTAGTTCATTCAGTCTTGAATCAAGATTACTCCTTCCGTTCCAAAACTTTGGTCCTTTTGGAGTGTTTCACACAAATTAAGAAACCATAAATTTTTAATACCTAATGACTAAAGCACCCTTTGTAGCATTAAATGAGTTAATATTGTAAAGAGTGACAATTAATTAAAGATAAAGGGTACACTTGGAAATATTAGGTAAATTATACATTGGTATCTTAAAAGTACCAAAGTTTTGGAACAAAAAAGAGAGGCCAAAAGGACCAAAGTTTAGGAATGGAGGGAGTACATATTTTTATATCTTGTTTTGATACGGCATAGTATAAGACAGCAAATTCGACAATCATTTAGATAATTAATGTAAATTAAATATGTGATTAAGTGAATAGTTAATAAATATAACAAGGTCAAACTTATTAATTATTTACTTGACTAATTAACTGCAATTTTGAACGCTCTTAACCACAATTTCAAATGTTCAAAGGTAACCGGATAAGTAGTCAATTTAATTCCTTAAAATGTCAGACACTGTTCATTTTGTCTCTCAATATGTTAAAGTAGTCTCTTTCTTTCTTCCTCAATATGTTAAAGTAGTCTCGAAAGTTATCACTTACTGTCATTTTACTCCTTTAAAAGTATAACTTACATTTTAATCCCTTAAAGATATGACTCATTATCATTTTGGTCCCTACTTCTGCATAACTTTCAAAATAATTCTGCATAATTCCATTCAGCTTCAGCTTTAATTAGGACTCATCTTCCTCACTTCAGCTGCAAATTCCACTTTAGCATTTTGACATCTCTATAAGTCTCCCACGTTAGCATTGGTAAATCTTAGCACTTTGGATGACCCCATTTTTGATCTTCATCAATCCATCGGGGTATAAGTCCTCCCATTTTAAGTTCTCATCAACATGGTCAAAGTCAACAGACTCGATTATTCCTATTAAAAAATAATATTAGTATCAATATACTATTATTTTGCACCAATTTTGCACCAATTTAATGCATCATACTAACACAATTACTCACACTTTAATGCACCATACTAACACAATTTTGCACCAATCAGCTGAGAATATTTTTTTTCTCCAAAACTCATAATTTTGCACCAATTTAATGCTCCATACTAATACAATTACTTACACTCTTACACATTTTTAATTTTCTCTCCTAGTGTTTTCTCACACTCGAGCATGTTTTTTTTTCTCTTCCCTGCGGCCAATTATGAGTTGTCTAATTTATTTAATTATTTAAATATATTAAAGGTTTTTTATTATATTTATATTAATGGTGTGTTTAAAAAATTTTGTGCACTCTGGCTCAAGATCCTAGATACGACACTGACGACACCTTATTATTATGTGTGTGAACGACTCACCGAATGTAATTAACCACGTATTGAAACTATAGCCATCCCAATTGTTTTCGATTCTATTGTCAAATTTGTGTTCAAATATAGTGTGGTTGTTTTATTTATAATATTATATATGTAGATAGGATAGGATTGAGATGTATTTTGAATATATTCTAATCAAATTTGTTATCCAAACTTTTTGAGGTATGTACTCTTTATATAGCCATCATGAACCTCAATATCTTTTTTTCGAAAGGATCGTGCACATGAATTATTGAAACTTTATGCACAATACAAATTCTTTCTCAAATCTTATTAATTATTTTTTTTATTGAAAAGAGGGCCGAAGCCCGAAAGGAGATTACAACGGAATTACACGAGGAGTAGAGACTCCAATAATATCAGCCAGCACTAGAGGTTCTAACTGAGGTAGAATAGTAGTATGTAAACTAAAAATATTATCTTGACCACAAGCCATGTTTGCTAGAGCATCAGCACAAATGTTAGCCTCACAGTAGTTGTGACAAAACTCAAGTTCTCAGTCATTCTGAATAAGTCTATGAAACTTGCGTAAGAGACCCCAACCATCAACACTCCCCAAATTACCTTTGTTAATGCTATTTACAACAATCTCCGAATCAACATTAACCATAATATGCGTAAATCCCATTTGGAGCGCTATCTGGAGTCCTTCAAATCTTATTAATTATTTATCAAAGCATGAGGACGAGCATATTTTAGAATGTCATATTTTGGAATGTTGGGGTTTAAAAATTGGAAAAACTTAGTTCACACAATTATGGAGATTTGATTTTTGAAGAATTTTTCGAGTTATCCCTGAGCAACTAGAATGTGTTATACAAGGGAATGAGAATTCCATACTGATAAACTCTAATTTAGTGTATTTTTAGAGACACTTTTGAGTCATTTTTAGAGCTGTTATTATTAATAATATAAATTAGTGACTTAATTTGCTCTTGTTTTGCAGAAAAGAGAAACATATGACAAAGAATGAAAAGTCGAATTTATATATATATATATATATGGCTAACAAATAAAAAGAATATCCTCTTGGTGATTTCAATTGAAAGTGATGCACATGTGATTTGGAGAGAAAGAAAGAGGCATGGAGTGGATAGCAAACAACAGATATTTAGGAAGGATTTGAATCCTAATATTTAGGGATTGGGATATCTTGCAATTAAAAGAGGAAACAATATTGACTTGATGAAAAAGGAATATCACACTACCCTAACTTGGAGAGAAAGAAAATGAACTAATATAAAAGGAGGGTTTCACTTGTGAATGAGGAGAGCCGCATACACTAACACTAAATTAGGAAAAACGATAGGACGACAATGCATAGGAGAGGAGAAAAAGAGTTTTTGGGCACCGTTCTTGACATCGTGAAAGAGCTCTGGAGCAGAAAATTGAGATTGAAGACTTAGACCAAAAATTCCTCTATTTATCGGGTTATTCTTATCTCTGTAATTCATGAACCTTATTTCTATTTTATTATTCTTTATTATTATGGATACCTAAATCCTCTTCTAGTGTCTTAGGTGGATCTTGCAAGTTTATTAGAGACTTTTATGTTCTAGTTTCTTATTTGAATTCATATTTTTATTTCAATTAATATTGTCCTATTGTTTTTATCACATATTTAGGATTAACTACACTTTTCATGTTCATAATCAATTAGTTTATTAGCGACCGTACTGCAATTAGTTGGTGGACCTATAGGATAATTGGGGCTATAATTAATGCATGACCAAACTTTAGTAAATCCAATCATTCAACCTTTTTGCTCTTTATGCTTTTCTTGAATTTAAATTCTTGCATGACCAAACAAGGGTTAATTTAGGAAAAAGAATATTAATCGCGAATGACCAAACAGATTAATAGCTTTAGTAAAGAGATTGGTAATTAAATAAAATAAGGGAATTCAGGTAGAATTAGACATAGGGGAATCGAAACTTGCAAGTGAAACCGTGACCCTAGACCTCTCTCCACTAATTAAATCTTTATTTTTAATTCTTGTTAATTATTTCTTTTTATTTTAGTTTCTACAACACTCAATTATTTATTCGTCTAAACAATATAAAATCTAGACTAGTTTAGTACTTGTTAATTAATCCCTATGGAGACGATATCTTTTATACTACTTCTGCGATAGAGTACACTTGCTCTAAGTATGTTTTTAAGGCAACACATAAGTTTTAAAAGCCTAGATCGACAAGTGATTATGTACCATTTTTTATGAGTGATGTTATTTATAAAAAAAAAATCTGTCAAAAAATAGCTAAAAACCTCTTTACAATATGAACTAACCAAATTTTTTAGGCAATTAATCAATTAACCAACTAATCAAGTTTTTAGTCAATGGTCTAGCAAACTGTGAAAAGACAGATTAGTTAATGACTTAAAAAAGTTGGTTAATTGATGTTGTAATTAATGTGTTAGTTTGTTTTACCTGAAAAGTTTTGGCTAAATAACATTTTTTTTATTTACACGGCAAATATGAAGATCGAGATAACATAGTAGTCATACCAAATGAGGTTTTTCAAAATTTCTGGAATTCTCTGTTACTTGACGTTGTTAAAAATTATTTTTCTATATAGTCCTACTATATTTTTTTGATAAAAAGTGAGAAGGCCCTTAACAAGTTGTGCCTTCTCCTGACCGAGTGAGTGACGCACACACTAGTACTGAAGGTCGTCTCGGCCGTGGCAATGTTAGAAACAACATAAAAGTTTATAGTTAATACACAAGATTTATAACAAAAGAGAAGAGCTGGTCACCCCTTAATAAAATTCTTCTGCTTATAAAAAAAAGACAAAATTATATTAGAGGACTTTTAAAAAATGGGTCCCTTTTTTTACCCCACTACTTTCCCATATACCCCCACGCCCCCTGCGAGAAGACCAAAATACTCTTCACAAAATTTTAAAAACTCCAACATATCCTCAACTCAAAAAAAAAATCGTATATACCATAAGGTGGGGATATATACAATTTTCCCTAAACTTTTAAAAAAATTAAAATCGTATATACCCCCACCTTATGTATATACGATTTTCCCCGAAAAATTTTAAAAAATAAAATCGTATATACATAAGGTGGGGGTATATACGATTTATTAAATTACAAAATCGTATGTACATAGGTGGGGGTATATACATAGGTGTGGGGGTGTATACGACTTGTTTTTAAAAAATCCAATCGTTTTTAATTTTTTTTAACATATATACGATTTGTATTTATAAAGTCGTATGTATCTAGGTGAGATACATACGATTTTTGGTCAATTTTTTTAGGGGTATTTTCGTCCAAAAAATTATTGGGGGGGTATTTTGGAATATGGTGGGGGTACAAAAAAAAACCCTTAAAATATTTATTTGTAACAAGTTGGCTTTAAGTTATTTTTTGTAACAAATAGGCATTTTTAGTGATTACTCTAGCTTATGTATTTTGATGTAATGCTACTTTATATATTGTGATTACTCTAACTTATGTATTTTGATGCAATCAAGTATATTTTGATATAATCAACGATATGATATTTTACTAAATGGGCCAACGGTGTCAACGTTAGGTAACTTAAAGGGCTTATTTGTTACAAAAAAAACCCTTAAAGGGCCAACTTGTTACAAATAAATAACTTAAAGGTCATCTGGTATAATTTTATCTAAAAAAAAAAAGAGAAAAGTATTAAAGAAGACATATAAAGTGGAGAGTGCGCGGAGAAGTTAGAGACACAACATCGACACATCTAGGAAGAGGAGCAACCATTGGAAAGTGAAGCACTGTGACGTTTGACAAAACTCTGAAAATTTTTAACATCGGTTGTTAAAAATTTCGTAACAGTAAATACTTTGAACACCAGTTATACCAATAATTGGTGTTAAAAGGTGGAAATTGTCAAGTTAATTGTAAAATTGCCATTGTGTTTCTAACAATGTTTTTCACCAAAATTGGTGTTACACATTGGATGAGATTCAAAATTGGATCCTCATTTCTCGTTTGGTAATTAGGACTTAGCATACTAGTTTGGTATTACCTATTGATTTTTGATCTCTCCATGTGTATTAGAGACTAGTTTGGTAATTAGGATTTGAATATTAGAGGCGTCAATTTTGTCGTAACCCAATGGATTGGCCCAATAATGGCCTAGTCTTCTGAGTTGGCTCGGGCTTGCTAATTACACGTGTGTTTTGATTCTCTTGTTTGGAAGTTTGGGGAGATATACATTACTCTTATTCTTAAGTTGGCATTAAGCTTGTTGATAGTGGACAAGCAGAACTTAAGTTTGGAGGGGTGATAATTTAGTTTTTTTAAATTCTATTTGAAAAAAGAAATCACTATGTAATCTTAACTTAAACTATGTTTTAACCTAAAATTGATATTGATTAAACATGATTCAATTGTGAATTTACTTTGATAATTATAGATGAGTCGAGTATTAATTTGGAGCATCATGACCTGAGTTTTTAATGTTATTTTTGAGCATCCGATCCATCCAGGATGTAATATGGTTACAAAGGATTTCATAGTTGTGGCCTTCGTGGGCTTAATAGGGCCAACATTAACATTTGAACTCTGTTTTAAACCCAAAAATCAACATTTGGGTCAATCTTGTGGTGGTTAGTAATTCCCAGACAGCAAGGAGCAATAATTGAAGAAGACCATGTCTATGTATAGATTATTATTATGGCAGGTTGCCACCCTCTTGGCATTTGAATTTCCTCTTTATTTGCAGGGTTCAAATGTAAAATGTTAAAGCAACTCAATAGTATAAAAAAATCATAAGCAATAGACCCCGCAACAAGCATTGATAATATTGCAGCTATAGCTACTAGCATGCAATTCTTGCTTTAGTGAACGTACGTGTTGAAAATTTGTTGTTGGACCTGGGACATAAAAGTACTAATAATTATTACTACCTACTCAAAAGATAATGTATGTGGAATCTAAACTTAATCCTGCGCATAATTTCTAATGAATACTAGTTCGGTTGGCAGAAAATTATAATTTATAAGCTCATTATATATATAATTGAAAAACATCGCTGTAAAGGAATGAACATGATAGCCATTTGTAGGGAAGTAACAACTTTTTGTGGCCCCTTTCAAACAGCTCTTAGCTTTCCAACTAATTAATCTGATTACTAATGGAAATTTCCCCGATCATAAAATAGCCTCCCTCCTTTTCTTAGCAATATATATAGATAAGAATAAATCTAGCACTAAAATATGACAACTCATATGGCTAGATGTCATATATATATGTGGAAGAGGAAGGTCACTCAACTCAAAGCATCAATATTATCTGGCTGGCATAGTTTTATTGATGTGATATATATGTGAGAGGTGCATTGCTAATGATTGAAATTACAAGCAAAAAATGAGGAGGGCATGCAGGAAAATATGGAGGGCAGTGCCTTGCACAAGCAGGAAAAGCTTGAGAACTGATTCTAGGAAGGATATGGAGGAGATTTTAAGGGCTAAACTTTCAACTATCAATGAAGAGCCAGAATTGTGTGAAGAGAATCTAACACCACCAACTCCAAGACACGTGAGGATGATGGGAAAGAAGCAAGGAAAAGATCATAAGATAGGACGCTGTTTAGTACCTCATGTCAATCTGAAGCAGTCTTATGTCTTATTTATTAATGGCTTTTCCTCCAAAAGCACCTTTGCTGGCTTTCTTCAACGCTAACTTCATCCAACGTACTCTCTCAATAAAAGAATATTGGCAATCAAAGACCAGAAGATAGTGATTGCTCGTGGGCCAATTTCAATTTATGATATATGTAATGGTTTGTATTCCTAATTAACTACATATATTATGTTTATGTATGTAGTCTGTACAGTATAATATTGTTTCAGTTTTTGTTCCATTAATGGTTAATTAAGTTTGTGCCAGCTGAGTATATAGTGACTCAATGTAATTGACTATTGACGGAATCAAGATAACTATCAATCTTTTTTTAATAGTGTTCTGCACTGTACTTCCGACCTTGAAGAGCGATCCGAGGTAGTTAGTGGTTGATATCCTTAGTCAATGACCGTATCCGATCCTGTTGGTGTTGTACCTGCAAAGTTACTCCAATGCTAAAGTCAGTGGAATAGTCTTAATGAAGTGATAAATACGAGTATGCTTACTTTTAATGAGGCAATGAATGTTGTATTTATAGAGTGGGATGGGGTTGATTCCAATGAATCAGGACCGTCCGATCTGGTGGTTTGATCTGAGCCCTTGATGTTCGGACTGGGCCATTTGATATTGGGCTTTTGCGTGGTGTGAATAGATGCGAAAGAAGGGGTGTATGTGGTCAAAAGACTAACCATAACAGTTGCCCCCCAAGTCTGGTCGTCTTAGAGGCGATCTTGACTTGACGAGATTATGATGACTTTTCATGATCTCCGAACGAGCTGTGATTTTTCAGACGTTGCTACGAGATGGGGAGGCGATCTTATCTGTCTGATGTTTGATGAGACACGAAGCATTTTTTCTTACCGATGTCGAGTATGGTCTGATAGTGATGAAGTGAATTTTGACCGTTATAATAATTTCGAATTGGTGCCTTTACATTTATTGCGCTTGTCAGAGCGCGTTTCCCAATGGCGGCTAATGATGGTGACGCTTTGGTAGGCGTGTGCGTGTGTTGAAAGCCTTTGATGGGATGGGTCGATTCGATTTAGGCCCAATCCAGTTCTTCGAGGCCCACTATAAATAGGGGTTAGGTCCCCTGCTTTATTCCTGATTGCCAATTTGCTCTGCATACCGATCTTCATATCCGAGTTTAAGTTCGTCGATCAGGAGGATAGTGGCTAGAGTTTCACCATTCCAGTGGGTTCAAGTGCTCGGCTTTCGCAGAAGATTTATCAGCGAGAGCTTTGTTTGTGCGAGGTTAGTTCTTTTCTCAATCTCTCTATTGTTTTTTCTTTGAATAGTCAGATTTGCCCCCATTTCTTTAGTTGCCACAGGGTGGGGGTTGTCAGGTCGGTTTTAAGATCAGTATGGACCCGTTAGGTCGTTACTCCTGACTTTCCCATGCCCCCATTCCTGCAGGTTTTAAAACTGGCGGTTACCAAAAAAACTCGTAGGCAGATTTCCCAGCAACCCCCGCAACTTGCGAGCGTGATGGCCTCTAGTGGAGAGAATGTCGATGGTCGTCGTTCCGACACTGTCCCGGTTATTCCCGAAGTTCAAGATCATCCTGATTCAGCCCCGACCAGCGAACAAGTGGAGGACGATCCTGAGGTTGGTCGTCATACTTCTGATGATGGGGAGCAGTCTTCTGAGGATGTGGTTGTCGTTGGCGTAAAAAACACGGAGACCGATGTCGTCGTGGTGGAGATGGCGTCTTCTGAATCGATGCGTTCCGATGATGAGCAAGGGTCTTCGCATACTCAGGAAGTGGAGGGTTCTGAATCGAAATCGGAGTCTAGAAACGATGAGGTTGCCGTTGACGTGGCTGCCGAGGCTGATGATCGTACATCTGCTTTGACTGATGGTTATTCTAGCACTGGTCCGGGGCGAGTCGATCTTCCTATGCCTTATGACGTGAATGTTCCTCGCATTCTTAATTGGGTCGCTTCTTCTGTTACTGAAACAAGGTCTCTGTACGAAGCAGGGGAAGATATGAGCACTTTTGTAGATAAGTTATCCATTCGGGGCCGACTTTGGAACGTCGAGGGTATGAGATCCGATGAGCATGCAGCGACCTGGCCAGGATCCTTGAAATTTGTCATGTATGATGTATTGGTATCAGATATGCATATCCGTCCACCGTTTACTAATCTTCAACAGACTGTTTTGGCGAGATTGGAATTGGCACCTTCGCAACTTCATCCCAATGGTTGGGCGTTTCTTCGAGCCTTTGAATTGATATGCCTCGAACTTGATCGTCCAGTGTCCGCCGAACTGTTTTTTCATTTGTTTGAGGTAAATAGGAATAGTGAAAGAGGCGAGGAAGGAAACGCTTGGGAGCATGTGAGCCTTCGGTCTCTGAAAGGTGCCAAGATTTTCCGGGCTTATTCAGATTCGCTGAAGGGGAGGTGGAAGGAGCTTTTTTATTTCGTGGAACCGGTGAACAGTGAGGCAATTGACCATGTGGGGAGATTTGATTCGGATGGGCAAACTTTGGTGTCCACTAAGTTTCCCATAGGATGGGGACTTGGTCATTATAACCGATCTCCTAGATCCTATCATGTCGGCGAATCTCATCTTTGCCGCGCTGATATCCTGACCAGAGATATTTTGTTGTTTATTTCATCTCAAGTGCCCTATACCAAGTATAAATACCGAGGCATTCCTGTCGATCGTCTGGTTAAATGTGCTACCAGAAGAAAGGTTATGGGGGTTCTAGGTAGGGTCGTATTTTCGATCTGTCAATTTATCTTTTGGCAGATAATTGTTAATGATTTTGACTAATTCGTCCAATTTTTTCTTTGTTTTCAGATACGATGGCAGGAAGTAGGATTGCTCAATTGAGAAGGATGGCGTTGGAGAACCTGGGGGTCGAGGAAGGTGATCATGCAAACCCAGAAGTTCCAGAAAATATTCCCGATCTAAGCGGTGCCGTTCACGTTTCCCCAATCAGGACCGTCCACGAGGAACAGCTGCAGGAGAATCCTGGGGAAGATCTTCAGCATCGGAAGAGAAAACCGGCGAATGAGGGAGCCTCTTCAAAGCAGGTGAAGAAGAAGAAGGTGATGATTCCAACAGATTCTAAGTCTTCCAAAGGGCATAGATCTTCTAAGAAGGTAACTCCTGTTCCCGTGGATGCTAGTTTTATGGAAAAGAATATGGAGGAATACCTTACCGATCCAGTCAGTGCGGCCGCAAAGCTCTTTGTTCATTTGGCCGATGTAACCAAATTGCAGAGGGAGGAGATGGAACGTCGTCATGAAGGTGAGGTGTTTCTTTTTGGAGTTCGTTTGCCGTTCTTTTTTACCTACCTTACTGACTTTATTCGTTTTTCAGAGTTGGTAACCAGTGAGAGGGCCAAGTTATTCAATGCTCTGAAAGAACTGGCAGAAAAGAATAAAGTCCTGGGTAACACTCTGAACGACTTGAAGACTTTGAAGGCTTATGTGGATGATCTTGAAAAATCCCATAATTTTGCTAAGTCGCAGATCGAGGATAGCACTGTTCGCATCGGTCAGCTGAATGATCGGATTAGAGTGCTTGAAGGAGAGAGGGAGATTGCTGAAGATACAATTAAAAGGTTGGAGGATCGGATTCAAGAGCTGATGGCGTCGCTGAAAAAATTCGAAGAGAACAAGCCTGGGACTAGTTCCACTCCTGAAGATCGATGCGCAGTGCTTGAGAAAGAGCTTGCCCAAACCCGCGCTGAGCTGATAAAATCTAAGAAGGAAGCGCGGACCGCTGCCGATCTTGCTCTGGAAATGGCAGGAGATGGCTTCGATCTTGCACTTGATCAAATTGCTCTTGTCTATCCCTCTCTTAATCTTGACAGAGCCGTCCTGAATGTGGATCATGAGATCGAGGGAGACCAGATCGTGAAGGTCGATGTCAAGACTAATGTGAAGACCGTGGTTCATCCCAAGTCTGCCTGATTTATGTTCAGATCCAGTTTTTGTAAGAGTTCCGGGTTTATACAGAGAATCATGCATAAGCTCGGAACTTCTTTAAGTTGATTTAGTTTTTAGTTTTTGTATATAAAACTTGAGGTCTCGGCCGTTTCCGAGGTGGTTGTAATGAAAGTAATTTTGTATTCGTCACCGTAATTACCAATTTTCATAGTCTTGACTTTATAGTTCTTGATAAGAAAAAACTTGATAAGAAAAAAAAAGATAAGTGTGGGACGTAGGTATAAAAAGGTTTGAGAGGAGCTCTTCAAATGTTTTTAGAGAGGACCTGTTGAGAATTCTCGTAGGTTTTAAAAAGGTTTGAGAGGAGCTCTTCAAACGATTTAGAGAAAACCTGTTGAGAACTCTCGTAAGATCGGGCCTAAGGACAGTTTACCAGGACTCGGCCCAGATTTAACTCGTCCATTAGGGTTCTTGGCTACTAAGGCCAATGATCGAGTTAAGGAGAAATCCTTAACGGACCTTTCGTACCTTTTGGGCAGTTTACCAGGACTCGGCCCGGATTGAACTCGCCCCTAAGGGTTGTGACTGCTTTGGCCACGTATGGAGATCTTATGAGATCGGTCCAAGAAGTATTAGTGAAGGAGTTTGTAGATTTATAGTGGTAGGGACTACCGTTACACGAAAAATGGCACACGCAAAACCGTCGTGTCCTTAAATGTAATAGCTTTTCAACTTTGTGGTGTTCCAGCTTCGGGGGATCTCCTTTTTGCAAAGTGTTTCCAATTTGAAAGCCCCGGTACCGGTCTTACTTTTAACACGGTAAGGTCCTTCCCAATCGGGTGCTAATTTTCCTTGCGAAGCATTTTTCAAACCAATGTCGGCTCTTCGAAGGACTAAGTCGTCGATTTCGAAATCTCTAGGGATGACCTTGGCATTGTATCGAGTTGCAACGCTTTGTTTGACGATGGCTTCTCGAAGTGTGGCTCGTCCTCGAACTTCGTCGATGAGATCGAGGTTTTCTTTCAAAGCTCGGTAATTTTCTGCGGGTTTTTTGGGATTTGCTACTCTCCAACTTAGCTCGCTGATTTCCACTGGGATGACCGCCTCGCTGCCATAGGATAGCCGGAACGGCGTTTCTCCCGTTGAGCTTTGAGGGGTTGTTCTGTAAACCCAGAGAACATATGGGAGTTCTTCTACCCAACTACCTTTGGCGTCGTTCAGTCTTTTTTTCAAACCGTTAAGGAGTATCTTGTTGGCTGCTTCTACTTGACCGTTAGTTTGCGGGTGTTCTACGGAAGTAAAATGATGATTGATTTTGAAGTCGGACATCACTTTCCTGAAACCTTTGTCGGCGAACTGAGTCCCATTATCAGTGATGATCGATTCGGGGATCCCGAATCTGCTCATGATGTTCTTTTTGAAAAATTTCAGACAGTTCCTCGCGGTTATGGCGGCTAAGGGCTCTGCTTCAATCCATTTGGTAAAATAATCAATTGCTACTATGAGAAATTTGTTTTGGCCTGGAGCAGTTGAGAATGGACCTAGGAGATCTATTCACCATTGGGCAAAGGGCCATGTGGAGGATAGATTTCGAAGTTCGGATGCTGGGGCGACGTAAACGTTGGCGTAGATCTGGCATTTTTTTGCACTTTTTGACGTAGTTTTTGGCATCGCCTTCCATGGTCGGCCAATAATATCCTGTGCGTAGGGCTTTTCGAGCTAGGGAACGGGCGCCAAGATGTTGCCCACATATTCCTTCATGAATTTCAGCTAGGACGGAATGTACTTGTTCCCTTTCAATGCATTTTAATAATGGTGAGGAGAGGCTTCTCTTGTACAATGTATTATCTATGACTGAGAAGGCGGAGGCTTTTCTCCTGATGATTTTCGCTTCTACCGAATCTGGAGGTTCAATTTCTGTCTTGATGTATTCCAATATTGGAGTGATCCAACTTTGGTCCTCCTCAATCGAACAAATTGCGGAACTATAAGTCGGAATAAGGGAGATACTGGGTCTTCTAAGTAGTTCTTGGATGATCGTCCGGTGATTACCGGCGACCTTGGTGCTGGCGAGTTTTGATAGGATATCCGCCCTCTGGTTCTGGGATCTGGGGATGTGCTTTACTTCGGTTGTTCTAAACTGTGTGAGTAACTCTCGGATTCGGAGTTGGTATTTCAGCAGGGTTGGATCCTTGGTCTCAAATTGATTGTTTATTTGTGAAACGACCAAGAGCGAGTCCGTGTAGAGATTGACCTGAGAGACTCGTAGGTCAATTGCTAATCGTAAACCTGCGATGCAAGCCTCGTATTCTGCTTGATTATTAGTTGTTTGGAAAGCGAAGGTAAGGGAGACTTCAATGATTACTTTATCCGGGCTTTCCAACATTAAACCCGCGCCGCTTCCTTTGGGGTTGGAAGACCCATCGACGTGTAAAGTCCAGATGTCGTTAATAGGATCAGCAGGAATCATTTCTGCTACAAATTCTGCTAGAACTTGGCCCTTCATCGTCGTACGGGATTCGTACTTGATTCCAAACTTGGAGAGCTCTACCGCCCATTTGATCATTCTTCCGGCAAGGTCGGGTCGGTGTAAAATCTGCCTTATTGGATAGTTGGTGCGTACGACTATCTGGTGTGCCACAAAATATGGTCGGAGGCGTCGAGCTGCGACGACCAAGGCGAGGGCGATTTTTTCTATTTGCTGATATCTGCATTCGGGTCCCTGGAGTGCTTTGCTTTCAAAGTAGATCGGACTTTGACCAGTCTGTGTTTCCCGGATAAGAACGGCGCCCAAAGCTTCCTCCGAGATTGATAGGTATAAGTACAGAGTTTCTCCCTCGTATGGGCGAGTTAGGATGGGTGGTTCTGAAAGTGCTTTTTTGAGTTGTTGCAAGGCTTCGTCTTGCTCGTTTGTCCAGTTGAACTTTTCTTCGTCGTCCTCCTTTTCTTTTTTCAAAAGCTTGAATAAAGGGAGAGATTTGAATGCCGTATTTGACAGGAATCGTGATAAAGCGGCGATCATTCCATTGAGTTTTTGGACCTCTTTTTTGGAAGTTGGAGTCCGCATTTCAGTCACAGATCGACATTTGTCGTGGTTTGCTTCAATTCCCCTCCTTGTTAAATAGAAACCGAGGAACTTTCCAGCTCGGACCCCGAAAGTGCATTTTTCTGGATTTAGTCTCATGTTATTTTTCCTGATTTCAGCGAAGATTTCTTGAAGGTCTTTTACGTGGTCGTTTTCCCGTTCACTTTTTGCAATCATGTCATCAAGATAGACTTCAACGGTCTTGCCTATCTGTTTTTGAAAAACTTTGTTCATCATTCTTTGATAAGTGGCTCCGGCGTTTTTTAAACTGAAGGGCATAACTCGGTAGGCGAAGTTACCTTGGTTCGTCATAAAAGCAGTCTTCTCTTGATCAGGAGGAAACATGGCGATCTGATTGTAACCAGAGTAAGCGTCCATAAAAGAAAGTAGGCGAAAACCGGAGGCATTGTCGACGAGGCGATCAATACTTGGGACTGGAAAGGCGTCTTTCGGACAAGCTTTGTTTAGGTCGGTATAATCGATGCACATACGCCATTTACCGTTGCTCTTTTTAACTAGTACTGGGTTGGATAACCAAGTCGTGTATTTGACTTCTGTTATAAAGTTTGCTTTGATTAAATCTTCGACAATTTTTGCGGCGGCGATGGTCTTCTCTCCACTCTGAGCCCGTCTTCTTTGAGAGACCCATTTTGCTTCTGGATTAACGGCGAGCTGGTGACATGCTACTTCTGGCGGGATTCCGGGCATATCGTTCGCCGACCAAGCAAAAAGATCGGAATGATCTTTTAAGCAACGAGTGAGTTCGATTTTTACCTCTTCGGATAGGTCTGCTCCAATCTTTACCGTTCTGGTAGGGTCGTCTCCGAGTTGTATTTCGATGGATTCTCCATCAGGCTGGGGTCTTCTCATTTTCTTTTTGAGTTCTCTGGCCAACTCATCATCATCTTCATTTTCCGAGCTGTCAGGGTCGTATCTTGCATCTAAATCGGTTAAGTTGACTTCGGCTGATCTTCCTGTAATTTCTTTATCTTTGGTTATCTCGGGTGAAAAACCTTCTTTATCTTGGGCCTTTTTTTTCTGCTTTTGTCCATAGGAAGAAACATCTCAAGGCGGATTCAAGATCTGAGTTTAAGGTAATGACTTTGTTGCACAGAGAGTGGAATTTCATTTTTAAGTGAGTGGTGGAGGTTACTGCTCCGAGCCTTCCCAGAGTCGGTCTTCCAATAATACAGTTGTATATCGATTCACATGGTAAGATGAGGAATTTTGTTTTGATGATTCTTATCAAAGGTTCCTCACCGTAGGAAACCATCAGTTCCAGGTGTCCAAGAGGTTTAGTTCGAGATCCATTGAATCCTGATAGTGCCGATCCTCTGTAAGGAGCGATGTCTTCTTTATCGATTCCCATTCTTTCCACGAGGTCGAGGAAAATGATGTCTGAAGAACTCCCTTGATCGACCAAAATCCTTCTAATCTCTTTATTGGCGATTACCGCCGTGATAACTAGTGGTACGTGTTTGTTAGGTTTTCCATCTAGAAGGTCTTCATCTCCAAAAGACAACGGAGGTCGGTTTGAAGGCGTTTGTGCGATTGAAGTAGACGCTATATTGAGTAGCTCTTTCCGTTTTCGTTTCATTGTCTTCCCGGATTCTTCGTGGGCGAAACCTCCTGCGATCATCATCATCACGGACCGTCCTTTTGATTTCCTTGAATCAAATTCGTCGTCGTCAGACTCGGCTTTGATCTTTCCCTTTGTTCTGGGTTCCTGTTCCCGTTCTTCTTTTTTCTCGTCAGCTCGACGCCCTGGTTTGTTTACATAGCCTGCAAGTTTTCCCCTTTTAATCATATCCTCAATGTCATCTCTCAAGGCGTTGCAATGGTTGGTGTCGTGACCGTTACTCCGATGGTATCGGCAGTATTTGTTAGAACGCTGTCCTGGCTTGTTGGTGAGTGGTTTTGGGAATTTTTCGTCTCTGAACTCCGTGTTCCAGCATTCACCCAGAATTTGAGCTTGAGTGACATTGAGCTCGGTGTAGAATTGATGACGGTTCCGAGGTCGGGGATCCCTGGAGCCTCGGCCGTCGTTTTTCTGATCTATTTCATTTGGGGGCTTTGATGATTCGGTGATTGGTTGTGGTTTCTTACCGACCATCGCGCTTTCTTCTTCGTTGATAAAACATTGGGATAGCTGGAGGAAATCTTGGAGGTTCTCTGGCTCCCATGTGTTGATGTGTTTTTTGAACGGGCTTCCGGGACGCAGCCCCATTCCCATGAAGTAAACTCGGAAGGCATCATCGAGGTTCCGAACTTGAACTGCTTCCTTATTAAATCTCTCTATATATTGTCTTAAAGATTCGGAGTTCTCTTGGATGATGGACGCCAAGATGTTTTTGTTTTTTGGCTTGCTTTTGGAATGGGAAAAATTAGCTGAGAATAATTTGGCCAGTTGGTCCCACGAGGAGATTGTGTTTGATTTGAGGGTCTCAAACCATTCTGATGCTATTTTTTCCAATGTTAGGGGGAAAATTCGGCATTTCATTTCTACGGGGACGTTGCGATACTGCATTACTGTGTCGAAGTAACTCAAATGTCTGTCTGGGTCGCCCGTTCCGTCGTAGGTCTTTCGAGATATCTGGGCACCGGGTATCGATCAATTTTATTCGTAAAAGGGCCTTTGCGTTCGGTTGTTTGATTCTGCGGTGGAGATCGGTGCCGATGGTGCGGGTGCCTACGGTTTTGAGGGCGATATCTTCGAGGTGAATATTCTCTACTCCTCGATCGTTGCCTAGGAGAAGAGGATGCTAGAGAAGAACGTACTTCGGGTGAAGAGTCGGTGTCTGCCCTACCGACGCATGGCGAACGGGAAACTTTCCTTTCGAGCCTACGAGGAGGAGAACGATGGTAGTGTCGCCTTCTGGGTGGAGATCGATGGCGCTTTCGAGTTGGATTTCTTCTTTCGGATGAATCTCGGTCGGGCGAGAGCTGGCGCCTTCGAGCCGGATTTCTTCTTTCAGATGAATCTCGGTCGGGCGAGACTTGGCGCATTCGAGCCGGATTTCTTCTTTTGGCGGAATTTCGGTCGGGCGAGATCTGATCAGGAATATTCCGAGCTCGGAGCTCCGCCACCTGTGCTTCAAGATCCGTAAATCGGTAACTCCTCTCTTGGTTTGCCAATTCATGTCGATTGAGCAGCAGGACGAGCTGTTGGACAGCATCGGTCGGGACAGAAAGTTGATTTTGTGGAGGTACGCGATTCCTTGCGGAGCTTCCAGGTACCAAAACGAGGTCCGGAATTTGATGTTGGGCTCGCCTTTGATCGGAGTTTGGAAGGTTCTGAACGAATCCATCCGGGGTTGCCTGAGGTTCGGCCAAATGGGGCATGACCGGTCTCAGGATTGGGTCGGAATGGATTCCCACTGTGTGGCTGTTTGCCTTGGAACGAAGATTTCGAGTCGTCATTGATTAAGGCGAGGGGAGAAGATCTTGGTTCTGAGACCTCCCACTGTGGTCGCCAATGTTCTGCACCGTACTTCCGACCTTGAAGAGCGATCCGAGGTAGTTAGTGGTTGATATCCTTAGTCAATGACCGTATCCGATCCTGTTGGTGTTGTACCTGCAAAGTTACTCCGATGCTAAAGTCAGTGGAATAGTCTTAATGAAGTGATAAATACGAGTATGCTTACTTTTAATGAGGCAATGAATGTTGTATTTATAGAGTGGGGTGGGGTTGATTCCAATGAATCAGGACCGTCCGATCTGGTGGTTTGATTTGAGCCCTTGATGTTCGGACTGGGCCCTTTGATATTGGGCTTTTGCGTGGTGTGAATAGATGCGAAAGAAGGGGTGTATGTGGTCAAAAGACTAACCATAACAAATTGTATGTAATTAAGATAACTATCAATCAAAATATTATGGAGCAAGTCTTGTTACTAATAGCAGTTAACAGAGGGATGAGATGGAATAACCACAACTTTCCACTTTTTAACACATTGCTACAAATCATTTGTATTACTGCTTCAGAATTTGTAATCCAAATTAGTTACATTTGTCATAGACTCTAGAGCTTGGTAGAAATATGAGCAAAATGTCACATTTGTCATAACAATGATTTTCTGGTGAAAATTGATGTTTTGGATCATGTTAAAGCTTAGAAGAATGAGTTGAGTTGCTAAAAGTTCTGTCGTCCGCCCAAGGATGTACCTGCCTAGCATTTGGAGCGCCTACTAATTCAAAGATCTGCTACAAAGTGCCCAAGCACTTCTGCATGCGCTTGGGGTGCTTCAGCATCTGTTGCTTCTGTTTGCCATGCGCCCAGGCGCTTCTACACACATGTGTTTGGGGCACTTCTGTATCTGTTGCTTATGCCTGCCATGCGCCAAACGCTTCTGCATGCGTTTGGGCGCTTTTACATCTGATGTTGTTGTCTGTCATGAGCCCGAGCGCTTCTGTCATGCGCTTAGAGCGTTTCCTTATCTCGTGGTTTTCTTCCTGTCATGCGCCCAAGCAAGCGCTTCTGTCATGCGCTTGGATGCTTTTGTTTTGTTGTTTGGTTTAAAGTTGCGATTTTCATCCAACTTACGGATCTTTTGCCATATTCTTGACATAGTTTTGAGAGAGATGGCAAGGGCTGCGACCAAGGACTCACCACCCTTCATCATCATTGAAGATTCAAGGTTTGGGAATAAGATTTTGGAGCTTATCAAGTTCCATTTTATGTTTGATTTCTTCTCCTTCTATGGCTAGTTAAATACCCTTTTGGTTAGGAGTGAATGAATATTGATGAAAAACTATTGTAGTTTATTTTGATCTATTTAAATGTTATATTCTCTCTTCCTTTGTGTATTCAATCTTTATTCTTAATGCTTGTTATGAATTGATCATCCATGAAATGATGTATGATTCATGTATCAAATGGAAGTTTTGTACTGGAATGCTTAAGATTGAGCACCTTCAATTCTTAGTCTAGGAATAGTCTTGGAGTTGTTGTATCTTGAAAACCCTTGATTGTAATGTTTGTTCTCTATTAGAATCACCTAAGGAATTAGACTTTTTAGTTGTTTACAGAGGATTAGTTGCATAAGGAATTAGGAATTGATTAATATTGTGGGTTTGATACGGTGGTGCATGACCGAACAGGTTCAGTTACGGGGGACCGAACCAAGCGCGATTTCAGAAGAAAAAGAAGACAAATGCGGAAACTTTCAGGGACGAAAATATAAAAGGGTTGGTAGGGATGATACCTTATTATGGTTGGCAATGTTGAGAAGTTGAGTAAAAGGTTAATGATGAAGGTGAGGAGGATAGGGTTTGGCGTGGAGAGATGGGAGGTTTGGATTGTTTGAGGAGTGTGTATTGGAGTTGGAGGAGAAGAAGAGGGATGAAGGGTAGGGGGAAATGTTGTAGAATGTAAGGTTATTTTGGTAAATTCATAGGGTAAGGGGGTGTATGGTGAGTAGGAGGGAGTTAGGAAAATCATGGGCCCTTACTTAAGAGATGAAGGCCCAATATCAATCCCTACTCCCTAGTCTTTTTTGGGTCCTATATTGGTTACGAGTTGCTATCATTCATGGGTTACTATTAACATCCCTTTTGCTAATACATTATAGAGATTTTTTTTTCCTTTTCAAAAGGCTCTTATTAGACGTTAACTTCCAGAAGTTATGTGCCTAGTTCATAGGTAAATCGTATTTTTCTCCAGCAGCATTCATTTTCTTCTACTATATTTGTAAAAAAAAAACATTTTCTTGTACTAGAAGCATGCTTATCTGCTAGAAAAGAAAATGCACGATTCACATTAACTGTTTTCCATCTACTTGATGCTGCTGGCATGCTGCAGTCAACTTAGTGCTAAGGTAAGGTCATTAGCTGTATATTTGTACATTTAATACTTCCCTGCTACTATATTTTATGATTTCCTCTGTTATTTTATGTCAAGGTTGAATCTTCTAAGATTGAAAAATGGAAAATGCTTTTCAAACGTGGCATTCGCCAGTAAAAATAGGTGATATAATTTAGGAATATGCTGGATCCCACAAAACTGTAGATCACAAGAGAGACTCGTGAAGCTATATCATTAGCTACAGACTCAATTATTTCTGCTAAAAAAACCACTCAACCGTCCAATTTTTTCTTATAATTGAACAATTGACATGTTTATATTTGAGCTTCTTGTATCATTATTATCGTGTCAATCAGATTGACGTAGCTTAGATTCAATTCGACCACTAGTAGATAGTCACTTGGGAAGAAAATGTAGTTTAATCTCAAACTAGCTAGAATTTGACAAAATAATTATTTTTTCAAAACGTATTGAGTATTGACGATGAATAATAATAATTCATCGAACAATTGAAACCTCTAGAGGACCTAAATTTGCACAATTGAAATGCCACTCTATATTTCAATTATTTTTTTGATCAAAATATTTCAATTATTTTAATTTGCTCAATATTTGAAAGACAAAATTATATGAAAAAGAAAAAAAATTAAAATATAATTAAAGAGAACAAAAAGTTTCATTTAATTTGGATGGTTGGAGGCCAACAGACACAACCACCAAATACAGAGTTGCCACTTGCTTGTAGTTAATGGAATCACATGGAGGTAAAGACTAAAGAATCGGACATTGTTTAAATTGAAAACCAACAAAGTAGAAATGATAGTAATTCCAACTATTTAATGGCAATCAGAAGTAAACGTAATACTGTATGGTTCTTCTGACTCCATTTTAATGGCAAACACAGCTGTGAAAGTAGAAAATACAAAAATTCTCCACTAATCAATTATTCAAACCTGGAACTTTGAACTAGTTGACTTTTTGTGCTTCGTCTAAACTTGAGAAAACCAACTTTGAACTAGGAAGTTGCAATCACATTTTTTTTTTTGGTTATAGTTGCAATCACATTTCCGTTCCCACTTCTCTTGAACAAGCAAAAAGGGTCCCCACAAAAAACCCTTAACCCTTGTAGCTTTGCCGGGCAAAGACAACCACGCAATTTGCACCAGTACTAGTAGTACTTCCCACAGAACACGGTGCTATATTGATTGGACTTTGTGTATTATCTTGGGATTCTGAAATTTCTAATTCTAATAATACGCACGAAATCCTGCTTTAGAATTGACTAATTAAGTTTGTTTTTGTCCCTATGCATGTCAAATAGTAGTACTGAATTTAGGTGAAATTCAATTATTAATATATTATTATATTTGAATACTAGTACTTTAGAGCTGCACGGCAGCAACCACTATAGGATCAAATTTCTGGATTGATTCTAGATTTCTATTTCTGCTAACGCCATTAAGGAAAAAGACAAGAGGGGGTAGTTAAAGATATATATGACTCATGATGCTATCATCAAAACGGATTACTAAACAAGAAAAGAAGGCTAAGTACGCTATTGATGATATATTAATGAATTATTATTATTACAATCAGAAACTCATATAGAGAGACTGTAACTAGCTTAATTATAACAAAATAAACAACAGAGATACCATGCCATGCCATGACATGACATGACTAGAGTACTGTCTACTGTGTCTTGTATTTACCAGAAACACGTGGAAGAATGGTTTTTGCGGTTGTGGGTGTTTAAAAGCGGCGAAAACCTTCTCCTACGGTAATAGAAAGCGCATTTAAACCTGGGAAAAAATACCAATTTTCTAAGTCCACGAGCATATCTTAGCCTTAGCCATACAACTTTCTTGGCACGAACTAAAGACCCTTTGATTTTCTCTGTTAGACTTTTCTTTCGACAGAATTGGTAGCTTCTAAGGAACAGCTGTCTCTTTTCCAACATGGTGTAGTTCTGATCAGGGTAGTAGTAATATTCAAAAGATTCACTCCTAAACAATGGGTTCATAGTTCCCATATCTTGATTCTCAGCTAGAGTTTAAACAGGAAAAAAGATTGTTACAGCCAAATATATAAAGAATTCAGTCTTAAAGATAAAGACAAATATGTGGTAGATGAAGAAGGAGGAGGAAAAAACGGGGTATGAACTCTTACAAGTCTTCTTACCTTTAAAAGCTCAACTATTTAGATTTGGTCATTTGCTGTGCTTGGGCAGCGTTCAGACCAGGCGCCTCCTCAGTGTAGCTAAAGTCTTAGAAACGAAACCTAAAGAAGATTATTTTTTGCTTCTTCTTCTCTCTTAAGTCTTAAGCATTCGGGTGTCCTGTGACCTTGCTTACTTTAAGTACTTTAACACGTGGACCCTTCTGCTTTTAGATGGACGGTCACGTGCCTTTTGTGTTCTGTCTTACAAATTTACAATATTGCTGCTAGTCTTTGCTAGCATGTTTGGGTAATTTTTTAATGTGTTTTTTTGTATAACCAATTTTATTTAGTTTGTGTTCAACTGAATATAATTTAGTAAATACCCATTTTAGTTTGCAACAAAAAATTTGACATCTAATTTGGTCTTTTTGAGAAAAAAACAATACATCAAATAATATTTAAAAATTACAAATAACTGGGCACCGTAGTCTCTCTCTCTGACATATTCGCTTAAAAGAAATCATTTGAATGTTGATTTGTATTGTTAAGTTGTTGATGTGTCTGTTTGTTTCTCATCGTGTAAGGGTGTGTACAATTTAAAATGGTCCATTTTAGTCTCTATTTTTGGGTTATTTTGATCTCTCATCAAAGCTTTAAAACAACTTCATCTTTTTCAATTTCAAAACCCTAACTCCATTAAAGGTTATGTCCAACTCATTTCTTGAAGGCTTAACCCCTCCTTGCTTCATTTTTCGTGATATTTTTAGTGTCTTATTGACGACGAGCAATGTTAGATTCAGTTCATCCAATCACAAGTATTTTGTTTATGCATCTTCTCAATATCATCCTGGTGTTTAGGCAAGCTGGAGCAAGACACCAAGTGAAAATTGTATAGGGCTTTAGCATAATGGTTCATTGGTTCATTCGGTTTAGCATTTTGGCTTACGCAAATATGAACCAATATATGAACCATTATGCAGAAGCCAAATTGCGCCAAATATACCATTATTATGCAACAAAATACACCGAATTGCACCAAAATGAACAACCTGAATAAATGATGTATCATTGTGTAGGAAACAAAGCACACACACAAAATCTATCATTATGCAGGATATATCAAATCGCAACCAAATGCACCAAATATACCAGTTTGCAACAAAATGCGCCAAAATGCACCAAAGATGCCATTTTTTAGTAGAAAATTATTCTTAATTATACCTTTTACTTTATTTTATTGTTGTGCAATAATCATTTTTATTCTATCACTGATAATAAATATACTTTTTTTGTTTTTTTCTATAAATAGTAGAGGAATCAAAGACCCACAAGCGGTGACGGGGAACAAACCCGGCTCATTGCCATACCTAAACCTAGTTCCGCATATAGACTTTTCCACCTCTCGTTTCTATAGTACTCTGAGCATAAAAATACTCGATTGCTACCTCAGTTTTTGTCATCTCAATTATCAAACAGATGTTGCTTTTTTTTTAGATAAGCAATACTTTCATTGAAGGGAGCACAAGGGGTGCCCAGCCCTTACAATGGGAATAAAGGAAAGGGGGAGGGCCTCCTCAAAACCTCCCTAAGCCAAAACCCAATGGGAAAAAGACTCAGGGAGGAAAAAGAGTACCTCGTACCACCTGCACTACAGTGAGGATAAGCAACCTAACTCACTGTTTCTCCCCCTAAAGACTACAAATTGTTTAAGCATTGTAGTGGATTAGACCACCACATTGAAATGGAAAAGGAGGAATTACAATTCAATCTATAAATACACCAACACCAAGAAAGACTTTTAATACGATTCAACACCATCTCGATATTAGGCTCCTCATTATTGAAAATAGCTTCATTCCTCGCCAGCCATATGCTCCAACAAGTCGTTAACCAAACCACGTGCTTCGTGCGTTTTGCTTTCTTCCCCTTACACAAGTAGCAACACTGGTGGACAAGACCAACAACATCCAAAGACAAATCAAGAGCAACACCAATCCAAGATGTAACACACTTCCAAACCGAATTCGCGAACCCGCAATGGAGGAACAAATGATTCACGGACTCACACTGAACGTGACAGAATGAGCAACGAGCATCGTCTTCCAAGTGGAGAACATTCCTGCGCAATAGTTGCTCGTGCACCGGCAACGCATCCAACAGCAACTGCCAGCCAAAAACCAACACTTTCAAATGCACTATTGATTTCCATAAACCTGCAAAAAAATTCTGCTGCACTGAGACATTAGAGGATAAATCACCACGGACCAGCTGAATATAAAAGGTTTTAACCGAATAATTCTTCGATTTATCGAGCGGCCAAATCCAAGAATCCATCTTCATTCTCGTTGGAGCCACGGGCTGGAGAATATCTCGCAGAATATCTGCCTCAGCTGTTCGGACAGCATCATTACCGAGATGCCCACTACAAGAATATGTTGATTTACCTACCAAATATTTCCGAGGGATTTTTTTCAGTCGCTAATACATTCGTTTCCGACGGATAATTCCATCGCTACGTGTTTTAGGCATTTCCCGCTTAACTTTTCGACGGAATTTAAATCCCTCGCTACTTTCCGAGGGAAATTTCCCTCGGAAACACATAAATTTCCCTCGGAAACGTTTCTCACTTAAAACTAAACAAATAAACTCACGACCCTCACTTTCACTCCATCACTTTCACTTCTCACTCTCACTTTAACCCTAAACCCTCTCCACTCTCAGCCACCACTCTCAGCCACCACGTCGCCGGCGACCACTACTCTCACCTTCGCGTCGCCGGTCACCACCGTTCCTTCTTCTCCTCACTTCCACTCCGTTCGCGCGGTCCGACCCAAAACCCATAACTCATCGTGCGACCCAACTCAGAATCCAAGCATTCTACTACTTCTTCTTCATCTATGGTAACTATTGTTCTTCTATTCTACTTCTATTCTATTCTCAAGGTCAGATTTTTGCTATCTTTGAAAACCCTAAAGCCCTAAATTTCTCTAATTTTTCTATTCTTCTTCATCTATGCAGTATTTGAAAATCTGATGAAATAAGGTGTTCCCGTGAATAGTTTATTCTACCTAGTTGCAGCTCTCAATCTCACTGCTAATCAGGTATTTTTTTATTTTTTTTTCTTGTTTTTGGATTTTCTGATTATTGCTCAAATTTTTGGTCTCCTAGAGTTTGTATTGTGGCTTTAAAGAATCTGATTAAGTGTTTCATAAGTTATTATTTGAAATTTTGACCTATGAATCCTAGGTTCTAACACTCGTTTGTTGGAGAAATATATATATATATATATATATATATATATATATATATATATATATATATATATATTTGAGAGAAGTTAGAAATTTCAGATTTGGAAAAAACTGGAAACAGGTTTTTTTGGGGTTTTATTAGAAGCTGAGATTTTGAAGTTATAATCACTTTAGAAAAGTTTTTCCTTTTGTAAAAAAATCTTTTTTTGTTGCTTAGGTAAAGCTGTTTTAAATGGGTGTTAGATTAGTCATGTTGATGGCAAATATGTTTATCAGTTAGCTGCAATGTTTATTAACCATTATTTCCAATATGAAGATTAAATTATTAGTTTGTGATATATAATGTGGATACAGTATCCCTGAAATGTTTGTTATGTGTGCTGTAAGCTCAAAATCAGTTTTTCCTCCATACTTACATTGTTCTGCTGCTATGTCGTTGTAGTGTTTGGTATGTTTGGAGAATGTAGGAAGTTCCCAAGATGCTTTGGTTATTTCAATTTTTGGTAGCTACTGTTGCTGATTTTGATAGAAGTAAATAAACCAAATTTTTTTGGCAATGCGCAACATTTTCTACACTTTGGCGTGTATTGTGGGTTCAGTGTCAATTTTTGATTTCCGCTAAAAGTACTTGATACTTATTTTTTCAGGTGTGCTTGATGGTTTATTTTGGAGCCAACATGTAAGATAAGTGGTTGTTTGAAGCAAGTTAACTAACTAGATTGCCTCAGTTCACTTACTGTTAGAGGTAGTTATAATTTTCCATTCATCATTGGCTTGTATATAAACTGATGTGCAGCTAATCATTAATGTACAGATTCATTATTCAATGAAATGAAATTTCTCTGAATCAATTCCTCTCTATAAGTTCATAAACTGATCTAAGTTCTTATTCTCTATTCATAAACACTACTTCATAAACTGATGTGATGATCTTTTGCATTTTGGCGTTGAGTGTGAGATTTTGAGTGATTTTCGGTAATGAGATGAGTTGTGAGATTCTGATTGGATGTCACCAGAATTTTTTGAAGCACGCATGAGAAATTTGAGTGATTATATGTCTATAAAGCTGTTTCATATCTTCTCTGTCTGCACAATATATGTATTTAATATTTATATTATTATTTGAAACAGGTACCATGTTTATTTGTTTAGCTGATGATAATCTTTTGCTTTACTCAGTTCTCATTCTCAACTACTCTTTAGAAATTGAACTTCTATGTATCATTCTGATTCTGATGTATATCTACTTTATGAAATTAAATATCACTTTCATAATTAATATGCTGTATTAATTATGAGTAGCAAAGTAAATAGTTTATATGAAGTGTTGCAGGATGATGCCGTTGTTGATCTTTCAATTTGGTCTTTTTCATGTGTGGTTTAAGTTTATTCAAACCTGATATTCTGATCTCTAATGTTTTTTGTGTTGAACAGAATCTGTCAATTCTCCTTCTTGGTTACATTTATCTTGACTACATTGTCCTATTTTATCTTACTTTTTTGTGCAAAAGAGGCATTTTCCTTCTCTTGTTCTTGCTAAAGCCTTGCTCTTCATAGGCATTGTTCATGCTTTATTATTATTGTTTCTAAATCTAAGACATCTAAAGCTTTGTCTCATATGCCCATCTGTCTTTTTGATATATCTAAAGCTTTGTCTCTAAATCTGATATAAGAAGTGGGTCTTAATATAACACTATTTTTTTGACCAAAATGATATAACACTATTATTATTCTGTTTTTTTTTTTTATTCTATACTTAGAAAGCACAAAAAAACCTTCATATTCATACTTTGCACTTGCAACTGTCATGGTCTAGATATAGGATATGACCTTCATATTCATACTTTGCACTTGCATCATATCCCCCCCATAGACGGACACGTGTGGATGGACATTTTGTCTATGTTCTGTCCAAATGAAACCCATATATATATGATAGACTAATTTTATAACACTGATGAATAAGAAGCAATTTATACTTAAAACTTCTTTAAACTTATATTTTAGTTTTAACTTTATACTGAGTGTATTAATTCAAACTTTATACTAGTGGTAATGAGAGTTCATTTTACTTGGTTTTTAGTTTTGCGTATGAACTTCTTTAACTTTCAAATGACTTGGTATTTACTCGTGCTTGAACATGAGAATTATATTGTTCAACTTATTGGTTTACTCTATACATGTTTTCTTGTAAATGTTTTCACAATGCAGAAGAGAGTTGGATGGCGTAAGTCTCAGGACGCCGTCGTCGAGAAGCTTTTTCATAAGAAAGCTGCTGACCGACTCGCCGATATGCTCAATGGTGTCCGCAACCAAAGGAGTCGGCCTAGTTGGATGGGAGAACTAGTTGGATGGTGCAGATGATGTAGATGGTGATGACATAGACCATGCTTATGAGAAGGGTTATTGATGGCATCTAGGTAATTTATATTTTAAAGAATGTGCAAAATATCTTAGTTTTCTGAATTTTATGATATTCTTAACATTATCATTTTTGATTTGTTCGGTATATTTTCAGAGCTGGACTTGAAGATGCTCCATCAGAGTTTTTTGTGTTTATGGAACATTAGTGTATAGTCTATGGATGTTTGAAACTTTTAGCTATATGTTAGATATAACGCTCTTTAGCACTTGAACATTAGTGTTGTAGTTTGTGGAAGTTTGACACTTTTAGTTATGTTTTGGCACTTATCGTTGTTTGGCACTTGTTAAGTTAGTTTTAAATGGGCTTTTGGACTTATAGTTTATGTGACTTTTAGTTACTTTGGTTTGGAAATATAATTTAGTATTTGATATTTAGTTATAATATTGGTTTGGAATTATAAGGTAGTTGAAATTATTTGGTTTGGATTGAATTTCTATTGAATTGGTAGGCTAACTCTGAATTAAATTAGCAGGGAAGTCGTACTGCAAATAGAATGGGTATGCGTAACCGAATGATTTTCAAAAATTATTTATCAATGCGTACCGACGGAATTGCGACGGAATTTTCTTGGGATTTGCACCGGAATTTGTGAGGGATTAGCGAGGGATTTTCGTCAGATGTTTGCGAGGGATTTGCGAGGGATTTTCGACAGATGTTTGCGAGGGATTTGCGACAGATGTTTGCGACGGCGTTTGCGAGGGATTTCCGACGGAAGCATTTGCGAGGGAAAATTCCGTCGGAAATAGTTTGCGAGGAGCGTTTATGCGACGGATTTTTGTCCGTCGGAAATTCCGTCGGAAATTCCTATTACCGACAGATTTTCCAGCTTTTCCGACGGATATTTCCCTCGGAAATCACCGAAATTCTTGTAGTGGCCAAGGTTCCAACCAACGCCAAGAATCATTATGCCAGACACCGGATTCAGCCACCGTTAAATTCTGCTGTCCAACACCATTATACAGGAGAGGAAAGACCTTAAACAAAGGGTCAATCCCAAGCCATTGGTCTTTCCAGAAATTAATTGAAGCACCATCACCCAAACCTCTTCTAACACACCAAGCAAACCTTCTTTGTTCCTCTACATTAACATCCAAGTTCACCAAGTCCCTCCACCAAATGGATCCCGAGTCCCTACGACGATTACCATCCACCAAATCCTGAACTAATGAAGAGGCCAAATCTCCGTACCTACAAGATAACATACGACTCCAATTCACACAGGGATCCGATAAAGCTCTCCATTTCCACTTAGACAACAAAGCTATATTAAATAATTCTAGGTTTTTGATCCCGAGACCTCCCTCTTCCTTTGGTTTACAAATACTATCCCAAGCCACCCAACACATTCCCCTCTCCCCCTCTTTGATACCCCAAAGAAAATCCCTTTGGATTTTAACATCTTCTTGATTACTACCTTCGGAGCTTTATAGAAAGAAAACATATATAGCGGCATACTATTAAGAACGGAGTTTATAAGAGTTACCCGGCCTCCAATGGATAGAAACCGACCCTTCCACAAAGACAACCGCTTTCTAACTGCTCCTAAAACATAGCTCCAAGTTGCTTTCCCTCCTCGGATTAGCGCCAATTGGGATTCTCAGAAACTTGAAGGGGATAGATTCCGTTCTACAAAATAGGAAAGTGCTAGCTCTCTCCAAAATAGGAAATCAAACAGATGTTGCTCATTCTCACGCGCATTATTTGGGTTTCCTAAATATTCCAATGTTTAGGCAAAGATTTGTGATAAAGAAAGTTTAATTTTTATGCACTTTCGTTGCAAAAGTTATTTAACCTCTGGTTGTCGTGTCTCATTCTCTAGCGGATAGTGGATGAGACTAGCGGGTGACAAGTACATGTACTTTGGTAAGCACTAACGTTTAACATTTTTTTTGAAATGCTACTTCAAGTAGCGTTTTAGCGGATAACGTATAGCGTCTCACTTTTTTGATATTTTTATCCTTATTGTTTATCTTAAATTAGTTCTCTTTCCTCATTAAACATTTTGTGATATATTATTAAATAGTTTAATCATTAATTAAATATCATTTTATGTCATTTTACATTTATCAACTATTTTAACCGCTAGTTTTACTAAACACATAATTTGCTATCAGCTAGCTTATCCACTATCTGCTAGCCCATCCGCTATTCACTCATCCGTTATCCGCTACTTTTTAACCAAACAGAGCCTTACACTCACAATCAATCACAAATCACAGTACAAATTTTATAAAGTTGAGAGAAGACTTGACCATTTTTAATGGCGTATTAAATCGTGATTGGTTGAAAGTGTAAAAAAAATTTACAACCAAAATGTATATAAATTAAATACTAGAGAAAATATTGTGTGTATGTATTTTTAGGTCCAAAAATAAAGACACAACCTAGTGATGAACGTAACCAACACTGTTAGCCATTGGCTTGAGCTACCTTGTGACATAGGTCTTGACATGGTGCTCTCAGGTTTAATTCCCACGGTAAGAACCAACTAGTGTGATATTTGCTTTTTAGCATAAGCAAGTATTAGTCTTTTATTTAAAACGTTGACACTTCATAGGTAGTAATGATCAAAAACAAAAAACCTAATAATAAACGTGTGATCGAATCAACAATACTTTATTTTCTCTATTTCCACCCCTCACCCTTTCTGTACTACGTAAGAAAAGACAAAAGCTTAAGCACCCTCAACAAATGTTTGGGGTTTCATAAGTTAGGGAATCCAATCCTACCCAACACCTTATCAAACTATAGAATTGGATTTAATGCAGTCAAACAGTTAGTTAATTGGGACTCGTCTGGTTAAAATCAAACAATTTTAGATTCTAATAACAATTTATAATTTTTGTTTAATAAAAAAACTTACTTTGAAATCTGAATTCTGAACCATTCGATTCAGACGACTTCCAACTAATTGATTGTTTGACTGTACAGCAATCCGACCACACAGAAACCGGATCCATGATTCTATCGTATACTAGCACACACACGATCAGGGACGTGGAGGTTTAAAAGGCCACCATTGGCGGGTGAGAGCTAGAGCATAGGGTGCTAGCAACCTTATCTCCTTGCGGCTTCCTCTACTTCCCATCAGCGCCCAAAGGCCAAAGCAAAGCAAAAGCGAACCAACCTCAAACTCAAAATGGCTTCCATTCCAGGTGCTTCTTCCATATACAAAACCTCCTCTCTACAACTTCTTAAAAGACCAACTTCCACTACTATAGCCTCCATTTCGTTGGACAACAACAGGTTGTCCCGTCTCAACACCTTTCTCCGAGCCAACCATAACAGACCCACAGTTTCGTTCGTTATTTCCGCCATTGCCACCCCCAATTCTTCCCTCCTCACCGCTGAAGAAGCCTTCAAGGGTTTTGCTTCCGACGATTGGAAAAATAACGACCAACTTGGCTATGGCTACGAAATCCAAACCCCTGTCACCATCAGCAAGGACGAACTCGACATTTCCAAGCTCCGCTTTCCTTCCAAACTCGTGGACTCTCTCCGGAAGCGTGGAATCACTAATCTTTTCCCCATTCAGGTTTCCAGCATTTTTTTTTTTTAAAATTTCCCTTTCAACAACAAATTTATGAATATTGAACATACCTAGTTAGTTACATGCTTCTGTTTGCTCATTTTATAGGTTTGAATTATTATATATGTGTTTTCACATTTATGCTATGCCTTAAACCTAGTTCCTAGTATTGAATTGCCTAACTTTTAAAAAGTGCTTTGTGGAATTTAACTATAGTTTTATCTCCTTGTAAATTTACCCTTATCTTGTTGATTAGAGAGCTGTGCTGCTGCCAGCAATTGAAGGAAGAGATATCATTGCTCGTGCAAAGACTGGGACTGGGAAGACATTGGCATTTGGAATTCCAATTATTAAAGGTCTCATTGATGGCGAACAAAGTACCCAGAGGTGACCCATTATTCCTGCATCATACACCCTGTTAATTCAATTGTAGGTCTGTGTTATCTATATCGATGCATTTGTGTGTTTCTTTATCACAGGCGGTCTGGTCGGCTTCCAAAGGTACTTGTACTTGCACCTACTAGGGAGTTAGCTAAGCAAGTGGATAAGGAGATACAGGAATCTGCACCTTATCTGAACACAATTTGTGTTTATGGCGGTGTTTCCTATGTAACTCAGAAGAGTGCGCTTTTGCGCGGTGTTGATGTGGTGGTTGGAACACCTGGCAGATTAATTGACCTAATAAATGGGAACTGCCTTAAACTGAGTGAAGTTCAGTATTTGGTCCTTGATGAAGCTGATCAGATGCTTGCTGTTGGGTTTGAGGAGGATGTGGAAATGATTTTAGAAAGGGTCCCATCTCAGCGGCAAGTCATGCTTTTTTCTGCAACTATGCCGGGTTGGGTGAAGAAATTGTCAAGAAAACATTTGAGCAATCCACTAACAATTGATTTGGTAAATTTTTATGTTGCTTTTTGACTTCCCTTCTTTCCAAAATATACATGAAGTATATAGTTGTCTGAATATTTGATAGTTTATATAGGACAAGCTTAGATTACAGCATATAATCTTGTTGCCAATTTTCTCTGTCTGCCATGTGATAATTTTGTGGATAATGTGGTCATCATATAATCTTGTTGTTAGCAAGAGGCTAACACTTGTGGATAATTTTTCCGACGAAGAAAGACTTTTGTGTTGACTCCATGTCATGGTATAATCCTTGGCTTGTCTATTGTTGATATAAAAAGCTAATCATTATGTGGTCATTGCGAGCGTGCATTCCCTTTTCATCTTTGAAATGATATGTATGGACGGTATACTGAATTTGGAGAGAAAAGAAGGCACGCATTGATGAATTTGGACAAGAACTGAATCTATTTTGCATTTTGTTCTGATTCTTTCTGTCAAACAGCCAGAGTTGTGCTCACTAATGTTTAAGTTCTTGTAATTATGATGTGTTTTAATCCCCACAAAACGGCTTTCACTTTTCTTTTTAATTAGGTTGGTGAAAATGAAGAAAAGCTTGCTGAAGGGATCAAACTTTATGCTATATCAACAACTGCAGCATCAAAGCGGACAATTCTTTCTGAGCTTATAAGCGTAAGTTTGCTGTTATTTTTCACAATCTTAGCTTGATGTTTGTTAATAACTGTAAGTTTGCAGTTTGCAGTTTGCTTTTCTGTGGGTTCTTTTAATAGGTATGGTGATTAATGTTTATTAATATAATATCTAACTGTTATTGCTAGATGCAGAAATCAAACATTATTTAAAACAATAATACAATAGAAAATTGTTCAGAAGCAGGTTAGCTACTGTTTAAAGAAACTCCATGGTTCAGCTGTGCATGCATATTAAGCACATTTTTTATCATCATTCTCATATTGTGATGTAATTCATGTCAAATAACTCGACACAAACTCATGACGGTCTATTCTCTAGGACTCATTTTTTCAGTTGCAAATTTAAAATATATACTAATTTGTTAATTGCATGTTTCCAAATGTACTTCAAGTTACTCTTGAATATAAACGAAGGAAGTTCCATAAGTTTCTGTATGTTATTATGTCTTTTAGGCCTATGCAAAGGGTGGGAAGACTATTGTTTTTACACGGACAAAAAAGGATGCTGATGAAGTATCATTCTCATTAACAAATGCTTCTCAAGCACTGCATGGTGACATCTCTCAGTATCAGAGGGAGAGAACATTGAATGGTTTTCGGCAAGGGAGATTCAAGGTGCTTGTTGCTACTGATGTTGCCGCTCGTGGACTAGACATTCCCAATGTTGATTTGGTAAGTTCATAGAGATGTTTTTTTGGTCCATGTCCAAAAATGTTACCTTCAATCTCCGTTCTATTAAATAGTCTATAATTCTAGCAGTTTTTAACATTTTATTAAGCATTTTAGTATATAATGCCTACTGAGGCTTTAATAGTAAACCCAACCATATGAATTATTGTTATTTGGAAATAGGGTTTTTAATTGAAGACTTTGGTTTTAACGGTTTTAACTCAATTGTTGGAAATTTAGTGCGTAGAATTGTGGGTCTTGAGAGAATGTTATCTCTAGGTTAGATTATTATTCAATCTCGGTCACTGTACATTATTCTGATCTGGCACTTATATGTCATAAAATGTGTTTGTGTAAACAGTTCATTGGTTAATTCTTTTGTACCAATTTCAATTTTGTTTGCCATCAGAAAATTTAAGGTCTATATTTGAATTAAAGGCTTTTATGCTTTGGGATAATACTAAATTAGTCTGTCCTCAACATGTTGAAAACCTAGGCATTACATTGTTTTTTCAGGTTATACATTTTGAACTTCCCAATGATCCCGAGACTTTTGTACATCGTTCTGGTCGCACTGGACGAGCAGGAAATGAAGGCACTGTTGTTCTAATGTACACCACAAACCAGAAAAGAACTGTTAGCTCCCTTGAGCGTGATGTAGGCTCCAAATTTGAATTTATTAGGCTACCAGCTACGGAAGGGATTTTGGAATTATCTGACGATGATGAACCTCCGAGTGATTACTCTAGGAGGTCTCCCAGGGATTACTATGGGAGGTCTAGTGGTTACAACAGGAAGTCTCCCAGTGATTACTATGGGAAGTTTTCCGACAGAGATGGAAGTAACCGTAGGGGTTCTGGGGACAGAAGCTTTAAAACCAGTGGGGATAACTGGCCAATTGGAGGTAGCCGATCAAGCAGGTATCATTCATCAAACACTATAGGACATAAGTTATAGTAACTGTTTTACTCTTTTTTGGTAGTTTTCTTCCTATACAAAATAATGTAAGATTTATTTGCGTAATATTTGGGTATACGTATAACTCTTGGCATCTGAATGTGCATTGCAGAGGAGGCAGCTATGGAGGAGGAGCCTGTTTTAATTGTGGACAATCGGGGCATCGGGCAGCAGTTTGTCCCCAAAAACGATAATTTGTTTCGTTTGCATACATTCAATTTTGGCGTCACCTTGTCCAAGAATTAGCTGCCACCGGTGATGGCCTAATTGGTTCAGGAAATTGAAAGATGCTTCGTCTAACGAATTATAGAATCAATGCTACTTGACAACACTTCTCCTATTTGGTGGTCTCCTTGGAGGGTCTCCGCATTTGGTCCTGGATTTTTTTTCATTACCCTTATTGTTAAAGTATTCATCATTTTTGTTGCGGCAGTGATATTTGGCGACAACATTAACTATATGGTGCTGATTTGTCTCTGCCCAACCTTCATGTTTATCCTCCAATTGAAGCTCCATGAGTTTCAGAAATATACAAGAATAGCTTTATAGGCAGACTATGTTTCCAATCACTCTAGGAGTAAATAGTAAATAGCATACGAGTTAGTTCTTTGTTATCATTTTGTCTCTAACATGCTTCTCTAAAATTCCAAAATGCTTTCTAAATGTTTGATTTGTGTTGGTAATACCTACTCCATCCATTACACAAAAGCAAAAATGAGTCAACCAAAGTCAATGTATCTAACTCAAAATTTGGATTAGATACATCAACTTTTATTAACCAACGTGTAATGGAGGGATTACTTACCGTTATTCTCCTAATTAGTAACGGAGGGAGTAGGGAGTACTTACCATCCATGTGGACCGTAGGGAAACAAACGACCAACAAAAATCCGAACTTGACCTCTCCTTCAATCTCGCTCCTCTCTATCTCATCATTGTCTCCTTATTTTTAAAGCAATCATTATCTACTAATGAATGTGAATTAAATCATATATGTAAAACTAAAGACGTAAGATTTTGTATTTGAATGAGTATTAGACATGTGAACTTTATTTTGTCAACTAAAAAGTTGAAAGTCAGATGATTGATGTTTAGATATTTCTATTCTAAAAATAAACTTGATGTAAATCATAAAACAATTTTTTTATTTAATACAAATATTTGTCACTTTTAGTGAAATCGAGTTTAGAGATGTGATTAGTATGTTGTTTGGTAAAAAGGTAAAATCAGTTTTGGTGAATCCCAAACACACTATGAAACAAGCTGCGCTGTCACTCCAAAGTCCAAAATGACATATTCCAAAATCCAAACGACTAGAACTACATTGAGTGTTGGGAACAGATTAGCTTTAGCTGGCTACTTGCCAAAAAGAATGTTCATGACAGTTCTAAAAACAGGGCCTCTTTTAATGTTGAGAACCTCCCGAACAGCCTTCTCATCAGGAACAAACCCCTTTGCCTTCATTTGCTCCAGCAACTCCACAGCCTCATCCAGTTTCTCTTCCTTGACCAATGCCTCAAACACTGCGGTGTAGGTTTGAGCATTGGGTTTCATCCCTTTGTCCATCATTTCCAAAACACACTTTTTAGCATCCCTCAAAAACTTAGCATCAAGTGCAAGTCCCCTAATGAGGACAGCATAGGTGTAAGCATTCGGAGAGACCCCAGAAGCAAGCATGCGCATGTAAACCTTGAGAACCTCCTTTGGTTGACCAGCGTTGGCATAGGCTTCAATAATGGCCGTGTGGGCCACCACGTCGGGCATCTGACCCTTGTCTTTAATCTGACCGAACAGTTCCAACGCTTCGTGGGTTAAACCCTCTTTGGACAATGCGTCGAACATCTTCACTGCATGGTTGAACAACCCATCACTGCTCCTCATGTTGTGGAATATCTCTTGCAAGTCTTTTGGGTCATTGGGTTCTTCTATTGCTGGCTTCTTGCTAAAGGGGTCATAAGGGGGTGGTAGGTTCTTATTCTTGTTGATTTCTTTTTGGGTATTTTCGTCATCGCTCTCGGAATCGGATTCGGAGAGAGAGAAATTGACCTTGGTGTCAATGTTCTTCTTGGTGGTGCTGAAATGCCGTTGGATGGCGTTGAGAGAATCGCAAGAAGGGTATTTGAAAATGGGTGTAGATGAAAGAGGTAACAGTGATGTGGAGAATCTATAATTGAGGGGGGTGCGGAAGAAGGGTGAAGTGAAACAAGTAGAGTTGGAGGCGAAAATTAAAGCGCGAGATATTGCTGCTATCGTGCTTCTTCCATACAAAGCCATTGATACCCTCTAGCTCTGTGTGCCTTCAGGTTTTGTTTTCCTGGGTGATCGGTGCCGTGACCTGTGTAAAACAATGCAATCTTATAGTAGTTCTTCTCACCAGTTACGATTCCTTCCAGAAAATTCGGATATGGCGCCAAGAAAAATGTTTTATAGTTTATTCATCGATAAATTAAAATTTTATTTTTATTAAAACAATTATCAAAATAATTTATATTAACTTCATATAACTTACTTTGAAAATCCTTGTCTAAATAAAACTAAGATTTAATTTATATATGCCAACAGTCTATTAGGTTTTTTACGATGTCATCCAATCAAGAAACAATAGTCATAAAAAAATGATCGACTCTATCTCAAATACCTTAACATTCACTCATATCATGGTATTTGATTGGTTGAAAGTGTAACAATAATTCACAACGACAATGCATTATACTAGTTAAACTCATAAAATTGGTAGTAAAAAAAACTCATAAAAATTATTTTTTTTGGCAAGAGTATAATACTTCATTCATGGTTAGCAAAAGCCGCAAAAATATAATAAGGGCGTGTTTGGGAGTTTGGAGGGCAGGGATGACACAAGACTAATAATGTAAATTGTTTATTGATGAGGAGAAAAGTTATCCTCCTACTAAACTCCTCTCTTAGTTTATTTTTGATGTAAAGTTAGAGGATTCATCTACCCCATACGATGTGCCAAAGGGATTTACCTTATATGACGTCCCCTTTTTTTGGCAATGAGTTGTCTATTTTTGTTTTATTTGATTAAGCTTGTATCTATTTGTGCGTTTGACACATCTCAACCGCGAATCCAAACAATATATAAAGAGCAAAGACACATTTTAGTCCCTGGCAAATTCTCAATAGGACAAATTGGTCCCTGACAAATTTTTTGGGACAAATAAATCCTTAACATTTTCAAAATGGGGACAAATTAGTCCCGTGTCAAGAGCTAATTTGTCCCGTTTTGAAAATTTCAGAGACTTATTTGTCACAAAAAATTGTCATGGACCAATTTGTCCTATCAAAAAATTGCCAGGGACTAAAATTGACCTTTACTCTAAGATTACGGATGCTATTTTTACGGGGTCGTGAAAGAGGCTGTGAAAGACTAAAATACCCCACTTTTAACACTTCGTACATCATTCGTTCAACAACCGTCTCGTAAGAAGCTGCATTTTCCATAAAAGATTTCCATTTTTTTGTTGTCAGTCAAAAGATTTCCATAAGTTGTCGTTTGGGGCCCATACTTCGTTCAACCTCCTAGCTACTCACTGGACACCCCCAACACTTAAATATTCCTAAAATACCCTCACGTGAAACACCCCTCACGCTGCATTTTAACTGGTTCGGCGCACGTTCGTCTGAACCGGTTCGGATGACCGTGCTCCGAACTTGTGTAAATGAGGGGTGTCTGTATATTCGGTGCTTTAAGATCTGAACCGGTTCGAATGACCGTGGTCCGAACCTGCGTTGGATCACAAGATTCATTAATGACATTTTGATCTTTTCACGCCTGTTGGGATGTCTACTGAGTAGCTGAGGGGTTGGACGAAGTATGGCCCCATTTGGTAGTGTATTCTCCGGATTGGGCCGTACTCACAGAAGGTCCAATCACCTTGAGCCCAAACTAGGGTTTCCTCTAAATTGTTTTGCGCATTCTGTAATGCGAGAACGCGCGCACTTCAAAACCGGGAATACGAAGTGGTTCCATTTCAAAAATGAAATAAGGCATTTCATCCCTGATTGTGAAAAATTCTATGAGATCGTTCACTGTGCTGCAAATCTTCTTTAGCAAGTTTGAGATTAGAACGAACGAGCAACGCGATCATTCAACTTCAATCGCTGCACTTAAACGGTAAAATATCTCAACCATTTTCCCTCTTTTTCGCTCTTACTAGCGTAATGTGAATCCATCGGAAAATCTAATTCGCTCGCCTTCCTTCTTCTTTTCCATTAACACTTTGATGATTAATCGATGCTTGCTTCTGCTACTCAATCATTCATCTACATGAGCATACCGTTTCCTTAGTGTTTGATTGCTTCGATTTGGTTGTTGCATCGGCATTGCGTTCTCATTCAGTTCAATATTGTGTTATTTATCCCGCTTCTATCCGGAATGATTTTTCTGTGTTTCTAGTTTTGAATCTTCAGATTTACTTGCTAATGCTATTTTAGGGTTTCGCACAAGCTTATTGCAATTAGTTGACTAGTTGTACATGGTGATTTCTTTTTTCCGTTTTATTTCTTTGATGAGTTTTCCAAATTTTTGGTTAGTCCGTAAAATTGTTTTTAGTTTATCATAAAATTGCTTATGATAAACTTCTAGTATGATTTGAAATTCTCCACAGGGTTTCAATATTTCCAAAAAATTTCTAGCTTAATTTAATCATTTACAACTATAAGGTTATAATGACTTTTCTGTATAAATTTATTTTAGGTTAGAAATTTGTGTTAGAAACTATTCCAAACTAAGATTTAGAATGCTAAGATTAATCCGTCATATATGTTTCTGTACATGTAGGTTTAACCAATGTCTACTCAAAGGGGAAGCACGGAGAGTGGAGGTAATAGGAAACGAATGAAACCTGAGGTAATTGTTTTCCGGTCCCCTTCCAACATTTTTTCTTGCATCAATTGCTATTCCATTTAGTTTTTATTTTTGTTTTATGTTTTTCACAATAAACAGGTGGAGGAAAAGGTAGGAGATGAAGCAGAATCACAGATTGTACTGGCGGAAGAATTTGAGACCAATGTTACTGGATCGGAAGAAATGGAACTCAATATCTCTCTTGTTCTCAAGAAAATTGAGAATTTTACTCAGAGGGTAGCTTAATATAGTCGCACACTGTGTGAAGCTTGAAATCATATGCTAGATAAATGTCAACTTTTTGTCATGTTGATTGTTTGATTTGCATGTAGGTATCTGAGCTCTTAGAATCAGGGAAAACAATGTTTAAGGAGCTGAGCAATGAATTTGAAGAGAAACTGATTATGTGAGCTATGAAGTTGCCACTGAACATTCAGAGCAGAGGACTCTTTTTCACTTTAAATATCGTTATTATTTGAATTTTTGTGGTATGATCTTTTTAACTTTCAATTATGCAGGATTCACAAGGAGCAGGTCGAAAAGTGGCAGGAAGAAATCAAAGATTTGCGTGCACTTGATGCCTCAAATGAAGAAGCCAATGCTCTTTTGCATAATGCTCGATATGTACTTCAGCTCACTCGTAATGATTAGTGAAGGTAATTGGCTGAAAATGTTATGTACATGTGTTAACATAATTTCTCACCCCAAACATTAATCAGGAAAATGTGTACTTTGATAGAAGGGGTGTGAATGTGCTACCCCGGGGAATACTCAGAAAATTTTGGAACATTAGGATTGGATACATTTGTATTGAACTGTTTATCTTTAGATTAAACCTTTTTGTGGAATATATACTCACCACATTTAGTTAATCTTGTTGGAGGTAGAGTAGATAGTTTAATAGTAAGTACAGATAAATCTGTAGCATCTTAGTTTAAGGGATGAAATTTCAACAGGAGGAATGGTTTTTCTTGAATTTTGCAAGTGCAGTGGTGAAAGGATGCACGTGTCCAGCCTTCCCTAAATGCTTTTCTATTTTGAACTTGCCTTTGCTCGAATTCCATTTGCCTTGACAATGTCTTGATGATGATTTTAGCTTTGCTACAGCCTACTATTGTTGAAAGGGTTGATAATGATATTGAGATTTTCACCAGCAGGTTATCCAACGTCTACTGGTTAAGTGAAAATTCATGAGGTTTATAATGTGCCTTAACCTATACAACTGGGAGGCTGGAACCAATTTGTGCGTTGTTAGAAATAATCTCTTATGTTGGTGAGCATAGACATAATTATGTAGGTTAAATGGTAAGAAAATTGTTCCACATTTCCAATTTAGTGTTCCTTTGCCTTGTGGCAAGCGGAAGAGAAAACTAGAACATTTCATGAACATCGATAACAACAATGCTTCTTACTAGGAGGGATCGTGAAAGAAAACCAATAATAAGAAACTGGAGCGATTCCTTGAGTAGACGAGTGAGATGTTATGTAGTGTAAATTTATGCTGTTCACATGTATCAGTTTGCATTTTACTCGTTTGGGTTTGTTTTGGATTTTAGTTTGACAGTGATTGGTTGAGGAACATAATATAGGCGCCAGCACCATATATAGGCACCAGCAACATATATAATACATCGAATAGGATAGGAAGAAGAAAACTACTGTGTATAGCACACGGACATCCCATATATAGGCACCGAAAATCCGAAAAAAGAAAATGAGATGAAGATAAGATGAAGGAATATGCAAATGAGAGAAGAAGAAGATACAATTAAAATGAATCTAATAACGTTGCAACCACCGCGATTGCCACACCCAAAAGAAGAAGAAAATGAGATAAAGGTAAGATGAAAGAATATGCAAATAAGAAAGGAAGAAGATACAAGTAAAGTGAATCCAGTCACATTGCAATGACCACGATCGTCGCTCATGATTATTCTAACTAATAAAATAAAACTAATCTTACAATAACCATAATTATTCTAACTAATAACTTCTCTTATTAGTTGAAATCAACTTATATACCTCAACATTTTCAGTAGCTTATTTAATTTTTGCGAAAATTACATTCTCCTCCCCTCATAGATCCTTAAATTCTGCACACCTCCCCTTTATATCAAAGTATACATTCTCCTCCCCTCTTATGTAATATAGATTCGAGAAATTTACACTTCTTTCCATGAAAGATACTTGAATTACATTCTCCTCTCATCTTGTGTTAAAATCTGCATTCCTTCTCTTGAGACATAAACATATATTATGTTTCCGTCTATTTTAATATTATCAAATTTCTCATGCATATTTTTTCACTATTTTTGATTCATCAAATAATTAACATTTAGTTTTAAAACTTTTCCCCTTTGTAACAAAAAGAGTAGTTTTAGACCCTACTATCAACTATGGAGAAATACTTGTCAAAAAGAACTATGGAGAAATCGATAAAATAAGGGTGAAGCAGTTGTTCTTCAATAAGAAAGTTGTTCTTTAGTCACAAGGATATTCTTCGCATTATGTCCAATTAATTTTTCAAAAATTTAGATATTACTATTTATGGTTTTATTATTTTGATTGATCTTATTGCAAGTTGATTTGAAATGCAAAACCTTTTGAATCTTAATTGTCAGTCATAAAGAAGAGAATGGTAACATACTGAAAAAAAGAATCACCGTGCAATTAATATTATGGGCCTTGATTGTCAAAAATTAATATTATGGGCCCTCATGTGTCAGCTATGAAGTTGGGGTTAGTTGAACCGTGTAGTGTGCTTGAATCTGAATTGTACTTTATTCTTCATGGGTTGAGAATCGTGTGGAGCAGAGGGTTTGGCCGTCTGGAAGTGGAGACGGATTCAGAGGAAGCGGTGGCGTTACTGGTGAACGGTGGCTACGGCGGTGGTGAGCTGCAGCATCTAGTTCGTGGCATAATTGAAGTGGGTGAAGGTGACTTGGTAGTTGCGTGGAAGAAGATCAAAAGGCAAAAGGCTGGCTAATAACTCAGCTGATACCTTAGCCAAATTCAGCAATTATTGTAATGACAATAGTGTTATTTTTGACTGTGTGCCAGATTTTCTGGTCATTTCGCTCAACCATAATGGTTGTGGGCTGCCTGGACCTGAGGTCCATTAGTTAGCTTTCTGTTCTTGGGCCTTTGGGCCCCTATTCTCATAAAAAAAAAAGGGGATGCTATCAGCCATGTGCCATATGGGTGGAAGTTCCATGAGATATGGCATAATACATGGTATCGCTGACTTATTCATATTTGGTAATACTCTTCTTTGATAGGCGCTACTTGCTACTATATATAAATCTTTTTCGTTTCTTGATAAACAAGGTGAGGCCATTGCACATACTAAAGCATTGCATGTTACTACTCTACTATGCCAACATATGCACAATATTTTCTTCAATTGTCTTACGTGTACGGATTGACTTATATATGCACAATATTTTTTTTTCACCAAAAAAAAAAAGAGTACAAATAACAGCTTCAAGCATTTTAGGATTAAATTTTGTGTTGATAAGTTTGATCCCAAACTCAGCTATTGCATGAGAAAATTTATTTTAGTTTATATTAAAAATTTAATGTTTTAAAACTAAATGAGAGATTAAACAGTTAAACTTTCATGTTATGTTCGAATAGTTAAGTTATGGTTGAAGTAGATATATAATATATAATATTCAGTTAATTAAAAACAGACCTAGCTACTTCACATTTCTTTGGTTAGTTCACTTAAATTTTGAAACAATTATTTGAAATTGTATCTCATTTGAATGTTCCATTTTAATAGTACAACCATTTTAATTAGTCTGTCGTCAAAACTTTTATTTTACAACCTGTGATTAAATCTTAAAAGAGTATTATTTTGACAAAAAACAATGATTTGTACAATATTTATCATGCTGCATGTCACAATTGTGTCAAAAAAGAAAAGATGCATTCACATTTACATATATTAATTTGTACCACTTACGTACCACGGATCATATGACCGACAAAGTCTTTTTCTGCAGTATAGATGAGTAAGTGGTACAAAGTCTACTTGGAAACCCTACTTTCTATGGTGAAAGTGATGCCTCAGGAACTTTGGGTACGTAAAATGCACCTAGCTAGCTACATTTTAATTTGATCACTTTGTCTTGTGTTTAATTTTGAAATAAAAAGCACATACTAGAAGCAATTTTGATTTTCCCATATTAACTTGTTTTATTAATTTCTACTACTACCATTAGGGGGTGCATGTGGCTACGGAAATCTGTACACAGATGGTTATGGAATAAAAACAGCTGCATTGAGTACTGCTTTGTTCAATGATGGCAAATCATGTGGTGGTTGCTATCGAATAGTTTGTGATGCAAATCAAGTTCCCCAGTGGTGTCTAAGGGGCACTTCTGTCACAATCACAGCCACAAATTTCTGCCCCCCAAACCTCGCACAACCTAGTGATAATGGTGGTTGGTGTAATCCTCCTAGACCACACTTTGACATGTCCCAACCTGCCTTTCAGATGATCGCCAAATACAAGGCTGGAATTGTTCCAATCTTTTACAGAAAGTATGTTATGTTAATCAAAATTTCCTTTTATTTTCTAAAAGTGAAAACTATTTAAACATTATAACTAAGTAATATTGTTAATATATTTGTGGTGCATCTATATATGTTGTGTAGAGTTGGGTGCAGAAGAAGTGGAGGCATGAGATTTACTATCAATAGGAGGGACTATTTTGAACTAGTGCTAATAAGCAATGTAGGAGTCTCGTGTTTGGATAAAAGGGTCGAAAATGAATAAATGGGAATCAATGTCAAGGAATTGGGGTGCTAACTGGCAAAGCTTAACCTATCTCAATGGTCAGAGTTTGTCCTTCAGAGTTCAACTCACAAATGGAAAGACTCGCACAGCTATGAATGTGGCACCGTCTAATTGGACATTTGGCCAGTCTTTCATCACCAATCTTCAGTTCTGAGTGGAAGAATATTATTCAGTACGTATATATGCTTTTATAAATATATCCATGCAGTCAATGCCATTTTCTTGTCCAACAAGGGAAGCTAATTTAAAGACATCTTGGAAGTTTTTTTTTTTTGCCATTGTATTGTCGTGTAGATGTAGATTGTAAATTACATCAAGAATACAAAACATAGACTTTTTTTACTACTAGAATACAAAACATGGATAGCAAGTGGTATTTTAGATATGAGATTTATATTTTATGTTGAATGCATTGAAAAGTATTAAAAAACATAAAATACTTGCAACTAACCATTGCTGCTTTAAAAACATAAAGCAGTTTGCAATCCAATATCCAACAAAGTTACAAACCAAATCTGATCAACACCAACATCAATATATCCGACAAACCAAATCTTATAACCTACTTATAATATCGAGGTTAATTAACAAAATGAAACTAAAAAAACACACCTCCTTATAATATAGAGGTTGATTGACAAATGGAAATTGTAGAGTTTTGCTCGGATTCCGCTTAGAATCCAAGCAAAATTCTAGTTAGCTATATAAGTCACATAATAGTGCACATAGATTCTGGAGTATAAAATGGGTGTATTTGCGGCTTTGGCGGCGGCTGAGGATAGGGCAATAGTGGAGTTTCATAGTATCCTTGGTAGCTAGTATAAGGATCAACTCTTCCATGGAAAGAATGTCTTGAATCATAATCATAATAAGAATAAGGCCTCTGTCTTCGATAATGATCATATCCAACTTGATAGCTAGGTTGTTCCATCATTCTTCTATCAAAATATGGACCATCAAAAGGGTATGGATTTCTTTCCACCATATTATTGTACCTATCAAATATATAGTACTCTTGATCATAGTAACCGTACGTGTAAGGATGTGGATATCGTGGGTACCCGTGATTCATCTGCAACACCAAGTATATAACATTATATATTCTAAAAATTAAACAATCACTAGTAAAATGGAATCATAAACAAGAACTTGATAGATCAAATGAGAATGATACGAATCTTTCATGCGTTACCACTAATCCTACCAGAACTATATATATATATATATATATATATATATATATATATATATATATATATATATATATATATATATATATAACTTCTCAACAGCACAAAGACTTCAAATTGAATTGTTATAGTAGCAGAGGAGATGAAGAAATTATTTCAATTTGAAGTTAAACAATCTCCTATTATTATTATTTTTATTTTTACTTTGGATGTTTATCATTTTGTAAAAAAATGTTTTGAATATGAAAAAGTTGAGTGCGTTTGTTGTTTTTTAGTTTATCTTTTTGTTGAAGTTTTAGGGTATTTGAGCTGTACAACTCAAATGTCTTAAATCATATATTAAGACACCAAAGGAATAAATCTATTTTTGGATGCGAATTTGATTTTCGAAATTGTTATTTGAATGTTGTAAAAAAGATTTTAATAGGAATACCAAATAATAGTTTTTGGTATAAACACAACAGCTGCAGAGTCTCTCGAGCCTGATTGTATAAGCTGGAAGACCTCTCCCATCTCATTTAAGCGCTCTTGGGTCTACCAAATGATAGTTACTTATAACTTATCTAAAACAAATAACTAAAAAATAAATAAATGATTTTAAAAAAAGAGAACAAATTCATAAAGATAAAGGGGGTGGGGAATTTCGAGAGTCATGACTCATGAGAAAAGCCAGTAAACGAGTACTTATAAATAAACACATAGAACATATTTCTGAGTTAAGAGTATAATTTCTGTCACCGACCTTAATTCCAAGTTTCTGAAAATTGGGCTTCCTTTGTGTTGTTCTGCTGCTATTGTATTGCCGTTCTTCTGCCTCTTTCTCCTCTCAGTGTTTACCTAGATGGATTAAGATTCAAGGTCGAATCAGTAACATCTTTTTGTTTCTTTTGGGTGAAATCAATTTTGCTCCCTTTTTCATTTCTGCAATTTGTGTATTTATAGGCTGTATTTGAATGATACTAATTATGATCATTGATTATTTGATTGCCTATTTGCCTATACTAATTATGGTCATTGATAACTGATTGCCAATTTGCTTGATTTGATTTGATTTTATTTCCTAACTTGGATTTTTAGGTTTAGAGTTGGAAGAAATTGCCAATTTGCCGATATGATTTGCCTTTATTTCCTAAATAAATTGGTTTTTAGGTTTAGGGTTGGAAGGAAAAAAAGAGCCGATGTGCTGAAGACAACAAATAGATGGCTGTTACATTTTTTTCCCGCCTTTCTGTAATTTTACCATTTTTTACCTCTTTCTATTTACTTTTGGTTCTATATTATTTTGTACATTCTTTTTTGACAAATTATTTATTTTGGTTCTATAATTTTCGCCTTCTTCTATTCACCGGACACTCTTAACCCTCAAATATTCCAAAAACACTCTCACACAAAACGCGCTATCAAACCCTCCCCACACTACTTTTTGGCTTGGTACTATACTTTAGTACCGAACTGGTACGATACTTTAGTACAAAACTTTAACTACTTTGCATTTTTCTTGGAGTGTTCAAGTTTGCATGAAAAGTAAAGAAGGAGCTAACCGGAAGATCGGAGCTTGGTTGAAGAAAAGGAGTAAAACTTATATTAATATTATATTTTATTAAAACTTATAAGAAAGATATTAAAGTTGTTGCTGTGACGGAGAATAAAAACGTGATTTGACAATATAACGTGATTTGGCAATATGTGTGGAATTGTGCAGAGTGGTAATGCATTCATCAGAGCTCTGAAGCACGGGTACTTGAAAATGAAGAAGAACTAGTATCAGATGCGGGTACTGGTACGCGTACTGTATGCATCGGGTACGTACCAGTTTTTTTTTTTGGCGTTTTGGTACCCGACTTGGTTCGAAAAGTCCACAGTTAGGAAGCAGAAAAGATACGGCGCAAGAAAGCAAAAGGGTTCCAAGACGAAGTCTTTAAAAAAACTCTAAAAATCCTATTTTTTATTGTTTTTTAACTTTGACCCGACCCATTACAGTATAAGCCACGTGTTTTTCCCTTGACTGCGAATCGTGTCGTACCGAGCCGCATACCAAAACACCAAAACAAAAAAAAGGGTACAGATCTGGTATGTACCCGAAGCGTACAGTACGCACCTAGTACTGGTTCTTTCATTTTCACGTACCCGTTATTTTGTGCTAACATACATTTGGACTTGAATTTGTATTTTTGGGCTTGATTTGCACACTCATATTTTCACTTGAATTCCATTCAAGTTAAAGTTAAATTAAATCCATAATGTTCTTTGTTCCTTATATCACAATGACTATATCACAATGACGCCAAAGTTGAGCTAAAAGAAGTTGAACTACAGTAATAATCAAATGAGCCTCGAAGAATAAATTTTACCTGCTTTTTATTTAATGATGAAATAAAATAAAGTTTTAAAAAAAGTCAGACCAAATTAGGGTGCACCAGCGAGTGTCATGTCTGAAAGCATTTGCCACTATGGAATTGATGACAACAAAAGATAGTCCACAATGATGGCGTATAATAGTAAATCTTATTCAGAGGACTTCTCCTCAGAACCTCAGCTAGTCAGCTATATGTGTCTAACACTCCACGTACATCTTACAGCTTAACAGAAAGTTATTGATGGCCAAACAACGATGGCTTAGATGGAGTAGTATTCCAATAATACCATTACTTTAGAATATCAATAACTGTGTCTTTGCACCAACCAAAAAAAGTGTAAGGGTGTTTTAGCCCTACCACATTTTTCTACCATAAAATTTAACATATCCAATCATTTTCTTAATACCCGCGCATAACCTTAAACGACCGGAGGGAGTAGTAGTAGTACTACAATTCTTTTGTTGCCTCAGCACAGCCACAATCAAATCACACTCTTGTTAATTATTCAGTTTTCTGGAGAGAGAACTGACAAAAAAAAGGAGAAAATTTAAGGGAGTACTGGTTTTCGATCACAGTATGACAAGTGAAGTTTTTTTCTATAAAAATAACCAAAAAAGAATATATAATATAAATAAATAAACAGTACACATGTCATCTTGTGATTGAAAAACAGCACAAACAGTACACAAGTTTTCTCCAAAAATAAAGCCCAAGCAGCTGTAAATTCCGCTGCTCTTTTTTTGATAACGAACAAGCGCAGATTAATGGCATTAAACAGAAGTTGAACTTCTACTAATCCTTGATGAAGTATGCAACTAGTATCACATTCACATTATCTCCGCACACATTCACGTTATCTCCGCATTACACGGTGACGTTCTCGTTTCCTGAAACGCTCTAACATTAATTCATCTGTTGCTGCCTGCCTTTGCAATGCTCCACCAGCATCACTGCCGGCATCGTTTTGTTTGGATCCAGAACTATCATCTTGAGGATTTTTATTTTTGTACAATTCCGGATGATCTGCAAAGTAGATCCTCTTCGGGTCAGTAATTGGAATGGTTTAAGAGAAGAGTAAATAAATAAATAAAATAAAAATTCAATTTATGAGATGCAAATCTAGCAAGATGAATTCCTTGATAACTATATCAAGGGTGAGTGAGTGAGAACGACACAGCAATCTAACAGCATACAAGTAAGTAAACATATGAAATCTAAAATGAAAAAATAATCAAGATAATGCTACCTCTTCTAAGTTTTTCAGCATAATCCCTGCCACGCTGGAAATAGTCTGCACTATAACTTGATGGGATGCTGAAATCTGATTTTGGCCGACCCATAAGCCTCTTTTCCTGAAGGAGTTTTTTCGCAGCCTCTGTTTCTTCAATATTTTTCAATTTATATCTGCAAACACAAAAGCAAACCCATTAAACCTACTTTTTTCCTTAATAAACAGATCATAATAAAGAAAGATTAAACAAGTACTAGCAACAATTAAAAAGCAATGAACCAAGGACAAGATGAAGCATCTTGGATTATATCAATGAGAAAAAGAATTTGCAACCGAAAAGCCAAAGTCATATCTCTGGCTATTTCATTCCAACTACAGGGACTGAGTATACACATTACACATACATATCAACTTATCAGCCTGACTAATCAAACATTGCCAACATTTAACTTGAAAGAAAAACGGAAAAATATTGCTTGACGTAATTAAATGCTTCTTCAACAAACAACTCAAATTACAAATACGCCCATGGCAATAGATGTGAGAAAACATACTCGATTGGAAGCTGTATCTCAGCAATACCAGTAGTCCACTGAGTGGAGCTTTCTTCTGAATTTCTCCTTTTTACCTGACAAGACACACTATTTTTAAAACAGGAAAAATAAAAACGTAAATGAAGCTGAGAAAAAGCATTGAATATTAGAACACAGAAGTGATTGATAAAAAAGTCAGTATGGAGCACGGACACAGACACAAAGACATCGTTAATGTTCAAAATTTAGAAAGAGACAATCTAAATGAATGTTCATTTAGGTGTCTAAAAGTATCAGAACCTAAACTGCCCTTAATGATATTTATTAGAATAGACAATCTTAACTTAATTCAAGGATACTCTTTTGGACACCTAAATGTGTATCCTTTTTTAATAACTATTCTTGTCGTACCAATTTTTTCACTATAAGTTGAAATAAACTTATGCACATCTAAGATTCTAAGTTATCAGAAGTTCTCCATTTAACTTCTACATGTAAGCTCTCTCATTTAGCTTTTGCATATCAATTCTTTCAGAAGCTCTCCCATTTAACTTTTTCAAAACCACTAACTTCTCTAAAGTAAATAAAGAACAAAAAAAAAAATACGGACAATGACAAATAAAAGGGAAGCTAAGCTACTCACTTTAAGATGCTCGGGGATTTTATATAGTTCATCTTCGGCACGTTTCAACTCAGTCTCAACTTGATCTTCCGCCTCAACATTTCTGCCCCTCTTCTTCGCTAATTCCTGCTCAATATACTTAACCCTGTTCAAAATCAAGATTCAAGATATCAAAATACAAATTCTATAACCTCAGCACAAACACAACATATACACATACATATTGGGGTCTTCATCCATAACAGCGGTTTCTTGAGCGAAGGTGTCTTGAAGAACAAGGTCGTCTTTATCACCACCATCGCCACCTTCGTTCTTTTCGGCGGGTTTAGTAGCTACACCGCCGGCAATTGGAGTCGGCGATGGCAAACTTAGGGTTGCTGGAATTCCCGATTTCCTTTCCCTTTGCTTCTGGAGGAGCTTGATCTCTTCCAATGCCAATCTGTTCCGTCAATTTATCATCAGTAAAAAAACGAAAACCCTAACATAAAATTTGCTAACCACGTGAAATGAAATGAAAAGAGAAACCTTCTCTCTCGTTCGTCATCGGATTCGGCGTTGTCTTGAAATTGTGAGGGTTGGTCGTGTTCCGTTGGATTTGAAGCAGTTCTCTTTCGGTAGTTTTTCTTTCGCGGCTGCTCTTTTTGTTTCGAATTTTCCATTGCTCCTCTTCTTTAGTACACTGCTAACTAATGTGCGATGCGGTGGTTAAACTTCTAATGTAGAGTTTGACTAATATGGACCACGGTCATAGGTGGTCGGTCTATTATGGACATTTTTTCTAATCTCAATCAATTTTTTTTAATAAGAATAATCTCAACCAATGAGTATTGGTACAAACTGGGTATCATCTGAAGAAATTAATCCCTTGAGTCGGGTAAAATTATAATTGGCGGCAAAGCTCTCCCTCAAGAGATTTAACATTGTTGCATGCCCAAAGCTAGATTTGAATCCAGAACTTTAGTTAAGTTGGAAGAGACTCCTACCATCTCATTTAAGTGCTCTTGGTATCTCAATCAATGAGTACGATGCTAACACTTTTTGTAAATATTTATTAGAGTAATGCTTGATGTCCCGAAAAAGTTCCTCCCGAATCTATCCTGAATGACCTCAAACGTATTTTCAAACTATGCTAGAAAAGGTGATGGATGTTGATGTTGCTCTGCAAACAGTCAGACATATCCCTTTTATTGGTCGTAGACGGTGGCTTGAGCGATGGTTGTCGGTGACTGGAGTGGTGGTCGGTGGTTGTTGAAGTGATGGTTGGTGGTGTTAAAACAAAAAACTGAAATTAAAAAACCTATTTTATTGATTTTTGTGTTTTGATGGAAAGCTATTTCGAAAATAAGGAAAAAACCAATTCAGCACCATTTTACCCAAACGTATTTTAGTTTTGAAATTGACTTATAAAACTAAAAATCAAAAGCTCACTACCACTCCAAACGGACTCTTACACTATGTTTATTTCGCTAGATTTAGCAAAGAGAGAGATGGGAGAGAAGTAAAGCTATGTTTGTTTCTCTTTGCATCCAAACAAAGTGTCAGATCACAACCTACCCTAATTGTGACCGCACCAACTCCCCACAATTCTCCTCCCTATGGACTCTGTGAGTAGAGGGGGCAGTGGGAAAAAAATGAGCCTCTCTTTTTTAGGAAATAATTAACTTGAGGGCTTCCATTTTTAGATGTCTACATCTTACCACACTGATTTAACAACTAACCATTATGAACGAGAAAGTGGGGTAACAAAGGTGCAATTCTTTTTCAGTGCTTAAATAACCATTGAACCACTTATAGAAGAAATGAAGCAATACCCCACATAAAACTAAGGTGACAACTTTTATAGAATTTGCATTATTCTCAAAACACACACTATATATAATCTTCGATACAATTATTTATACTCAATTCAAATCCAGGAGCAAAACACAACACCATAAGTAATACAATTTAAAGAATTATTGGCAAAAACAATAATAAGACCGAAATAATATTCTCCCTCTCTTGAATATCATATACTTAAATTAAGCCTTCTTAGGAGCAAGCTTGGTCTTGATTAAGTCAACCTGTTTAGTATCAATCTGAAAGGCCTGAGAAAGCACATCATCAGGCACAGTTGGTGTTGAGGCAAAGAGAGCAGAAGCTATAGACAATGTACCAGGTAGTTGACTACTAAAAGCAGAAATCACAGAAGCAGGCTTATCCCCATTATTCTTTTGATAATGCACCAAACCTTTTGGAAACACAAAGATTTCACCATTCTTTATAGACTTGGAGATGAGTTTATTTGCTGTGGTTATAAAACCCACATCTAATTCACCTTCCAACACAAACACAATCTCAGTAGCACGTGGATGTGTGTGAGGTGGGTTAAGACCCCCAGCTTTGTAATCTATCCTTGAAAATGATACACCCAATGTGTTAAGCCCTGGAATTTTTTCCACATTGGCTGCTGTCACTAAAGAACCTATTGTGTTGTTTATAACTCCAGGCTTTGCTAGACCATCATAGAAGAAATCAGCTGCTGTTACATTTGCCTCAGCTTTGCAAGCAAACCCATTCACCTTAACACCTGAAGAGGGAAGAGCTACACAAAGGTCTTGAAGTGTGTCGGGATCAGAAGCGAAGGCGAAGGAGATGGTACAAGAAAAGATGACCAAAATTGTCCAAGTGTTTGTTGGCGACATGGTTACAGAAAATTGTTTGTTTATTATGTTGCTAGAGAGAAGAGAGGAAAGTTGAGTTGGGTGGTGAGAAATGTTGTGGTGAGCTTCTGTTTATATATGGCATCGATCAATTGTAAGTAGGCTGTATTGTTATTGACAGAGTAGATGAACCTGATGTGATGGTAAAGCTAATAAATAGTATAGTACTTCAACTTAAATTCAAAGCAAATGGGTAAAAAATCTTAACTAGAAAGATAATTATACATACGTGTGAATTGTGCATAGAATTAGAAATCAACGTACATGTTAGTTTGTTGGTTGCTGGGAAAATGTGAACATTGACAGTTCGATGAAGAGAGTTTTGGTTTGGTGAGTGATTAACTTAACTCTAGACCTCACCAACTTCTTTCCTTTTCTAATTATTTTTCATTTTCTTCCATGAAAAGCTTATTATTTACTTGAGAAAACATTTTTTTTAAAAATTAAGTTCAAATTTGTATATCGATCAAGTTTTCGGTTCGATTATTTTTCATTACGTTGGGCCATTTAAATCAAATTAATACTTAGTCATCCTCCAAACTAATGTATATATGATAAGTAAATTTCTCAAGCATATATAGTTAGGCAATCAGTAAAGAGAAATTGACATTGAAGATTGGCATAAAATACTGGGGATGTATTGGTTTAGGATTTCACAGGATTTTAAAATACTTTTTTTGGGTAAAAAAGTCTGCAGGTATTCAATCAGGATTTTCTGTCACTTAAAAACAATCCACTGGTATTCGATACGAATTTTCATGACTTTCTAAAGAGTCAGTCAAAATCCATTGGTATTCGTTTGAGACTTTCTACCACCTAAAAACAATCCATAAGTATTCAAAAATATAAGGATTGTTTTATTAGATGGATTTTGAGTGACTTTTTAGTTTCATCTATGCATCAAAAAATCCATCAAACAATCCCACCCAAATTGAAAGGATTTCTCAAGACTTTTCACTTGACTACTTCTTCTCTCTCATTTTATATCACTCATTCTGCAAATCAACAACTGTTCTTCATCATTAGTCTTTTTTCCAGAATATCCTCAAACGATCTTTTCTCTTTTCATTTTATATCCTATACTAACGCTAATCCTGTTCTTCATCGTTAGTGTCTCTGTTTGCCTTCATCACCAATAACAATAGTAATAACAATAATCACTGAACCCTTTCTTTCTCTTTCTATCTCTCTATTATATATACCCCAAGCTCATACGTGATTTTAGAAAGGAAAAAAACACAGACAATTTTTATTCTTTGTTTACAAGTCGTAATGCTACGTTGGAGCTTGGCATTATCGGACACTGTCTATCCCCTTTTCAAATTATTTTTTTATCAGACAAGTTTTTATTCTTTTTTTACAGTGATGATGAGATTTACGCAATGCTCAAGGAGTGTTCTATGGATCCTAATGAGATTACATTAAAAAATAATCAAAAAGATGAACAAAACGTTTTTATTCTATTTATAATTGTGGTTCTGTGTTCTATTGAAGTGAAAGAAAGAATATAAAGAGTCTGAAAAAGTCCCGCAGATTCTATAAAGTCTAGTAAAGTCCATCAAAGTCCATAGGACACAAGTCCATTAAAGTCCTGCAGAGTCTTAAAGTCCTAAAATTCCACCAAAGTCTTTTAAAATCTATGAGACTTTTCTCAGCTAAAAAAGTCCTTTAAAATCCTAAACCAGTACATCCCCTAAATCTGAACAACCTTGAGGAGTGGATTGAGGCCTTTGGATGCAACACCCACCGCTTCAGTTCCACTATTCCTTTCAATGTTATGCTTCTATGAATCTGTATAGATTATGATTTAGGATGTTATAAAGGAGTTTTCATTCTTCTTTTTTCTTTAAAAAATTAACTGACATGTATTTTTTCATTCTTTGAGCAGTGATGTTTTCTTTATTTATATTTATTTTCTACTAGCTGGGGTATTATATCTTCATGATTAGTTAAGGGATTTGCATCCTTTGCATTTTAGTCCTCCAACTTAAATTATTTTTTCTTTAGTTCTATATATTTTCTTTTGTCAAGTTAGTCTTTTATATTCGTAAACGTTTAGACTATTAGACCTAACCTTATTTTCAATTGTCATATATTTTTCAAACTTTACTATTATTTTTTGTTACCTATATTTTGAGAACAACATATTGAATTTTCATGTGATTTCATCAACTTGATTAAGCGAATTTCTTATTTAATTTTAAAAAACCCTAAAATGAATCTAACTCTGACACACCCTTGTTTGCAATTGCAAAGCCACACATGTTATCCTTTTACTCCTTCCTCTCGAGGGGCAGTTATGGAAAATTAATCCTAAAGATATTTGTCCATGTCTTAGTTTTTTCCCCCGGTGCTTGTTTAATAGTATGAGCACAAGCATTTTTAACTAATCAAAGATATTCTCAAGTGAGGGTGTTTTGATTCAATGTAAAGATCAGCACGGTCCTGTCCAGAACTTGAAGATAATTATAGGGCAGAATAAGGGCAAGCTTGCAGCCTTACCAAGTAAAAATTTGACCAAATGAACTTTACTTGTATTTATTTTCTGTGATATTTACATAACTCATTTGAATTGATGTGCATGCACGGTTCTGTCAGTCGCTTTCTGAGCTTCGTCCCTTATGGATATAAGGTTCTTTTTTATCTCACTGCGAAGTCTGCCCTCTATGAGACGAACAGGCAACCACCGCTTTGGCTTAACATCCACAATGTACGAGAGAGTTGTACTAAATTCTTCGAATTGAGACTCCTCATTACTTCCGCCGCTGAACAGCTGCAAAACCATCATTGTCTAAGAAGTTAGTGTATTGTATTTGTAGGCTAACCAACCTTGTTGAATTCTAAGAAGTTAGCATTGTATTTGTAGGTCAACCAACCTTGTTAAATAAAGGGTATCAACACCTCAAACTTAGCATCTTTTAAAACAAATTAATGAACATATTGAAAATTGAGTTAGTGGAGAAAGTCGAGAGAAAAGCAAACAAAATCCCTTTGTTGTCCATAAAAAATAGCTGTTAGCTTTCTTGTAAATCATAGTCTAAACTGGACAATAGCCTAAACAATTACTACAAAATTTGCGCTTCCAATATAGTATATGATGCACTCTACTCTAGTTGGTCATAAAAAAACGCTAGGCATGATCCATTAAGAAGTTTACAATGTCAATTTTATAAACTAAGGCAATGTTTGATTGAAGAAAATGTTTTTTTTTCTGGTTTCATTTCCTACTTTACATGGTGGAAATTGCACTCACCTCCCATGAGTTTTGCTTAAATGACACGTATACCCCTTTTATTTTTAAGACAAACACTCACGGCTCATCTATTATTTGATGGAAAAATTGCACTCACCTCCCTCAAGTTCTGTTAAAATGAAACTCAAACCCCTTCTATTTTTAGAGAATAGGGGCGAGGTATGTAATTGAGGGGAGGTTGGTTTTTACAGAAGAGAAGGAGCATGTGCAATGCAATTTTCCCTTTTTCTTTTAAATACAAAAGTGACAAATTATTTTCATTTTATTTTATATTTTCCAAGACTTGCATTGTAAATAAAAGAAATTGATTTTATGATTATTTATACAAGTTTTTTTTTAATATAGGAAACAAAAAAGGCCTTGTTTTTATAACTAAAAATGAATACAGAAAACGAAAAACAGAAAAGTTTTCTCAAAGCAATCAATCCTAAAAAAATTATATTTGAAAAATTTGTGTGATGTAGAGATGTGACTAAAATTCTAAATTGTGCAAGTTTGTATCATATTTATGCTGGATCCAGAAGAATTCTAACAACAGAGGAAAAGGCAAAAATCCTACCTGCAAAATAGACCATTTTCCTTCAAAGAGTTGAAAATCTCCTTCAACCATCTTGAATTCAATGTCACGCTTCATACCAGAAGGAAGAGTCTCCAAATCTTTCTCAAAACAATCTATAACTCCTTTAGCATCAAATTTTATCCCAAATGCCAAGCTCTGCTCTGCAACCTGTTAAGATAATGTAACACCAATATATAGATTTCAAGCCAAATTCATGAACAAGGAAACAAACATAAAAAGATATCAGACTATAATAGTTCAGGTGTTAGCCTTTGCTAACAGAATACAGAATACAGAAACTAAGGAGGGCTGGGACAGTGATCTCCAAAATGTTATTTTATTGAAAGAATAGGAAAATGGTACACTGATGCGAACCTACGCACCAAAACTGGCTTCACCCAGTAATTATTAACTGATAAAATGACTGAATGCCTCTCCCATTGTCATGATTTCCCTTTTATAACACGAGGAATAGAGCATAGGGATACTTAACGGCTACTAACTAACATAACTAACTAACTAACAATATAACAACCTAATATCATAACAGAATATAATCCACAACAGAATTACAATTAGTTACCCTATTTATTCTTATTTTTTCTTACATATGTCTTGAGAGGCCTAACATCAGGTCTAGGAAAAAGAAAACCATTATGTGGCATTGAATTTCTAAAGGTTGTAACTTGGAGGAAGTAAATTTGGCAAAATATAATTTTCCTTGTTATGACATAATCCCACATAAAAGTTTGATTTTAGCCTAATATTCAAAATCATTTATTGTCTAGTTGTCACAAAAACTAAGCATAACAACTCTGCCTCTTATTCTGAAAGTAAAATGCTGCATTGCGTTCATGCATCATTCACTATCACTAACATCGTGCCCCATACATTGAAGGTGTAGGTACATACGCATTATCATCACTTACGATTGATGCCTACATGATTTTCAATTTTTCATGCCATCTGTGGAAGTCAACCAGCTCTAATAAAAAATCATGAAGTCGGATGCTGGTCACGCTTCACATTTTTAAAATAAAAAAGTTATTCATGAAAGATCCATGTTTTAACACTTCAAGATAACTAACATTTCCAACATAATCATGTTGACCTATGTTTTTCTTCTCTTCTTCCTGTTGTCCGCTCAAGTATGAGGTGGTTGTTGTGTCTATGAGGGTAACGCTAGTTATATTTGAGCATTTATAATTAGTACAAATGAGAGGTATGAGCTCCAGTCAATACCTCTCATTATCTTTCATCTATCATATCCATTGAAAACACCATTATGGTGAATCCAGTCAATACTTCTTCTTGCATATCATTTCATCTCCCCAATGCAAATACCACACAAATTGAGACTCTAATGGTGAATCCAGCATTATGATATGCACCAAACTATATTGATTGCATTAAAAACTCTGAGCTTTGAAAGCCTCTCAATTATTATGCCTTCTGTTTATATTGCAATTTCAGCAGCAAGGCCATAAGTCCATTATAGAAAAGCAAAATCAGACTATAAAGTACTGTACATACTGAGCATGACATTCTTATGCATTCATTTCACATGTTAGGTGCCTAGCCGGCGTATTCTGAAGCTCCCCATTTAGTAACTTCTAGTCCTACTACATAGAAAAGGCAACACATAATGCAATAAAACTTCTACACCTTATAGCACAAGTCCAAATGAAAGTCGGGTTCAAGTCCAATACAAATAATCTCAGATACGGCTACGGGGCAATATAACCTAGGAATCACTCGAATTTTCAAACTTTACCTCCTCCAATTAATAAAGAATTTAAGAGGAATTAAGCTCAAAACAACCCTAAATTTTGATGAAATGCATTGGGAGACATATGCCCAAAAAGATGGAATTAATTTCATAAAAAACAAACTTGAAGATCCCCAATTGGAGTATAAGACAAGTAGATGAGTGAGAAAGAAAGGAACCTGCAAAAGGCGAGCAAACCTGTCACCCTTTTCGAGCAATTTGCTGGTAAGGAGACCAGGAATGAAATCAGCCAAGCCGTCATAATCGGTCAAGAGTCTCCAAATGGCATCAAGAGGAGCGTCAATGGAAATTCTGGATTCGATCCTCCGTGAATTCTTCTCTCGCTTCATCACCTCTATGTATACCCCATCCTCAGCCAGCGATTCTGACTCTTCTTCAATTCCCTCATCCTCTGCGACCAATAAATTCCCAGAATCATCATCGATGTCATCGTCCAGAGTGGTGGGGTCGGGTTTGGAAGCGCGATAGAAGAAAGGTGGGAATGATTTGGGTTTGGGAGAAGGTGGGGTGTAAAGGTGAAAACGGTGGGTGTTGAAATGAAAAGGGTGAGAGAATACGAGGGAGGAATGAGTTAGTGAAATGAAATTGGAAGAAAAATAGGAAGAGGAAGTCGTTGGCTGAGGAAGGTGTGAGACTGAGGAAGCTGGAATCGCGCGCATTGTTGTCTTCTTCTCATGTCTTCCGTGCTTTCTCGTACTACTTAACTCCTAATGAGCACAGGATGGCAATTTCTACCGCAAGTGGGGATCTCCGTGGGGATTGCCCCGTTTGGGGATCCATGGGCTGGGAATTATCCCCTCGGAAATGGGGATGGGGAGAAAATCCCCCAATTCGGGATGGGGAAGGGTTCATATCCCCGCCTCCGAAAACATTACATAAATGTTTGTATTATAAATATATATTATATTTTAAGTAATAGATTTTTTAGTCTTTTATTGTGTTTTTAAATGAAAATACTAATAAAATATTAAATTGTGCTTAGTTTTATAATTTTATTATTACATTTAGACTTTTTAAATATTAAAATATCAAAGTAAGACTAATTTTTTTATATTTTTTCAATTTTATTATATTTTAATTTTAATTTTTGCTAACTTTAAATAAATTCTTGCCGTCCCCGCGGGGACCGTGGGGATCCACGGGGATGGGGATGGGGGAGGAAAACTCCCCAAAGCGGGGAATGGGGATGGGGATGGGGGACAATATGAGAGTCGAGAACGGGGAGCGGTAGAGTACTCCCCGCCCCATTGCCATCCCTACACACTACCTCTCTCGTCTTCGCAAAACCACACAACACATTGTAATTGTCACCCAAGACTATTTTTGTTTGGTTTAATTTATATTTTTAACCCTCAAATTTTCTCAAGTTTGTGTTTTGGTCCTCCATTTAATTTTTAACAATTTTTGTCCTCTAATTTTTTTAGGGTTAAATATGTTTTTAGTCCCTACAAAATTTCACTATTTTGTTTTTAGTCCCTATAAAAAAATTCGTCAACTTTTAGTCCCTATAAAATTTCACAATTTTGTTTTAAGTCCCTATAAAATGTAAACTCGTGTATACCTTTAGAATTTTTGAATGATATTTTGCATACACGTTAAAGATATTAAAAATATCTCCCTCACAAACAATAAACTCAAAAATTGATTCCTAGGTTAGTATTTCCTTTAATTTGTTTATCGAATCTTTTGCACTTAAAAAATTTAGATTTAATTTTTGTGCTGTTAAAAAATTCAAAGTTTTTCTGGAAGAGATGTTTATAATGTGCTCAACATATATGCAAAACATCACTCAAAAATTCAATGGATATACACTAGTTGGCATTTATAGGGACTAAAAACGAAAATTTGAAATTTTATAGGGACTAAAAGTCGATGAAAAAATTTATAGGGACTAAAAACAAAATAGTGAAATTTTGTAGGGACTAAAAACATATTTAACCCATTTTTTTAATATGATGGTTTTGATTCTCAAATTTTTTAATTACTCTTTAAACCCTCAAAGTTATTAAATTGTGGCACTTTTAATCCCCAAAAATATTAGATTTTAGTCAAGGGAGGGATCAATAGTCCAAAAAACACAATAATAAAAACTGATAGAAAGACAAAAAATACTAAACTTTTCTTTTTTTGACCAAACCAAAAATACTAAACTAAAAATTACATTTAAACCTTAAAATCTCTCACTTCTCTTATTTTTCTTGGTATTAATCTCTCACTTCTCTTTATTTTAATATAAATTGGGTATCTTGCCAGACAATTGCAGAGACTAATCCATCACGCCGGATAGGACTACAGTAGGCGACAAAACTCTTCCTCAAGAGATTTTACGCTGAAATCTCTCACTTCTCTATTCCTCATTTTTAATCCAAAATTTCAATCAATTTTTTACCATTTTTTATCTAAAGTGAGCATGTCACCTGTTTGACACGTAAGCATTTCTGTCAAAAATTGGATTGCAAATTAACCAGGGACCGAAGTTGTGAAAAAAATGTGGAGACTAAAATTGCAGATCTAATTGTGAAAAATAAAATAAAGGGATTAATTATAGATTTGATAAAATAGAGTGACCAAAACTGTAATTAAGCTTATAAAATAAGGCAATTTTAAATAATTTTTGTTAATTATTTTAAATCATTTATTTGAAAGGAAAAAAGTTAAAAAAGTTTATCCTTTAAGTGCCGCTGTGTGGTTGTGTGCCTTCAGTTCAGTCTTCAGCTAAAGTTGAGTGTGGAGTAGATTGGGTGATAGCAATTTGTTAGTGATGGCGTCTTCATTCTCAACCCAGTTAGTGCAAAGTCAGAACCTATTTTCTCGTTTCCATCGTGTCCAGGTTACTGCTATTTCCTATTAATCATCCTCATATTCTCAGTCTTTAAATGCGATATTCAAGTTTGATGGTCTAAATTTATGTACCATTCTGCATTTCTCTGTTTTATTCAATTATCAGCAGTTCATTCTGCTTAGATACAGCTTGCTTGGTCTACTAGTCTGAACTTTGCAAACATGCCATGTTTACCTTTGGACCTTTGCTTGAAATAATGACTCTTTTATGCCAATGTGTCTATCCTGTTTGATATGCCGTAGCATGTTCATCTTAGCTAACTGTGTAGTGGATGGTTTTAACAATTTAATTTCAGCTAACAAGAAAATGTGCTCTTCTACTAAAGGTAGCTATGTCAGTCTACATCTATGTAGCACCCACACTTTCGGTTGAAGACGTGTCCGACTAACACTTTAATTACTTTTATTTTTCAAATAAATTCAAAATAAAACCGGTGTCTGGATGTCTGGATGTCATAGCTCTACATTATTATTAATGTGCTTTTGTTTTTTCTTTTGTTCCTTTTTAGGGGAGTTTTAGTCAAGATGTATCAACAGTTCATAGGCCTCGTGTGGTCTGTAGCAGTGCCAGATCCCAACTTGGATACAATAAATTGGCATCCAAATATCATTACGCGGCGGGGTTTTCTGTCACACAACAATCTAAAGCGAAATCAATCACCTCTAGGAAAATAGCATGTACTGCTCAGGAAAGTGTAAGTATCTTATTTAAAATTTGTGGTTTGAAATTTTGTTTTGCAGAAGAATTTTAGGCCAATGTGAGGCATTGGAGGAGTAGAAGGATGGTATTTTCTGGACTAACTTTTACTATGGGCTTGTAAATAGGATAAGAGTGAGCAACAATTCCTGAAATATGGAGTTTTTTTTTTGTCATAGAATCTTTTAGAATGAATAGTTTTTGAACTGTTCCATCTCCACGTTTAAATCGTATTGCTTTATCTAGAAAAGTTCTTGGCAATCTTGGATAGCCAATTCTGCGGTGATTCACAATATTGGTTCATTATCTTACATGGTTCTATTACTTTTAGGTTCAAGAGCTGCAAGCCAAAGTTACAAACAAAGTTTTCTTTGATGTAGAAATTGGGGGAGAACCTGTTGGAAGGATTGTTTTTGGCCTATTTGGAGATGTTGTTCCCAAAACAACTGAGAATTTCCGAGCATTGTGCACAGGCAAGCTATCAAATTTTTCTGCAGCAATGTTCTTGATGTAGTCATGTGATTTTATCACGGTGAAAAATTTTATGCAATAAACTTAATTATCTATGTGCAGGAGAGAAAGGATACGGTTACAAAGGAAGCTACTTCCATCGTATAATCAAAGATTTCATGATTCAGGGAGGGGACTTCACTGAAGGAAACGTGAGCACTGTTATTTTTTGTTAATATGCTTGGATGCTTATATATGTGCTAATGTGTGCATGCAGTTGCACAATGCCATGTGTATGCATTGTGAAAGGTTGATACTGTTTCCTTTACTTCAAATATGTTTGAATTGGTTGCAGGGAACTGGTGGAGTTAGTATCTATGGTGCTAAATTTGAAGATGAGAGTTTTGATTGTACGTCTCTCTTTGTGCTTGTTCAGTAATATTGAGTTTAAAAGTTTTAGTTAGTAATTGGTGTTCCAAATTTTGTTCTGGCTGTTATTCCAATTTAAATTTGATTAGTTAACCTTCTTCAAATTGAACCTTAAATGGATAACTGATACCTTGCTAACATGGTGGGGGAAAAATCCTTGCAGTGAAACATGTTGGTCCTGGAGTTTTGAGCATGGCAAATGCTGGTCCTAATACCAATGGTAGCCAATTTTTTATTTGCACTGTAAAGGTGAGAGACATGTGCTAGCCTTCTATTCTACACTTTAAGAATCAGATAATAAGATGTTTATCTTATTATGCATGTTGATTTGCATATTTTAATGCTCAGCCATTTTACTAAACAATCCTAATGCTTAGAATTTCAGCCAGCACATATAGACATTGTTTAAAGTATGTTTAAGTCTCAGCTTTGTTACTAAGTAACTATGTGACTTTCATGATGTAGACTCCATGGTTAGACAATCGCCATGTTGTGTTTGGACATGTCATTGATGGACTGGATGTTGTGAGGACACTTGAATCACTGGAGACAAGCAAGTCAGATAATAGCCCCCGGAAGGCCAGCAAAATTTATAATTCTGGAGAACTGCCTATAGATGGTTGAGTTTTATACCGAAGTGCAGTACAGTCTTCTGACTGTCGATTACAATCCAGTTAAGGAGCGTGTTAGGGAAGAGTGGATGTTTACATCTTCATTTTTCGTGCTCGAAATGTAATTGATCTCTGCTGAGGGAAAAATTAGATGTCACTTAGAGTGCATTTAGTGAACGATTATTATGAGAGATACAATACCCATGTTTTGCATTACTAGACTCGTACCAAAATCTTTTTTAAGTACGGCAAATGTTTTTTCTCTTATAATTTATGCTTCTTCAATTTGCATTTACAAGCCTTCCATCCATTTTGTGATGCCATTTGCAAGATTAATACATTTAAGCACCACCATGCTGTTGAGACAATTGCAAAATTATTGTGAATTTAGATAGACAAAACTCTGCTGAGGTAGAAACTCTTGATTTGCTTGATAAGTTTACTAAAATGTTTTATCGAAGCAAAACCTATGCAAGGACTGTGGCTTCAACTGCTAGGGATTGGATCATTTGCTTCTGGTTGCCTTCTTCGACCTCCCATATTTCAGGCAATGCTTCTCTGATATTGTGAATGCTGTTCAGTGCATAGTCAGCACCGGGCACTAAATCTGAACGGCCCACCTGTCATCGGTATGTTGTTACTATGTTAGCTTGCATTACATATGAATTCATGTCCACATAAGATGCATAGATAGTAAACTTTTGCTTACAATAACAGTGTGAAGTCCAGCTACTTTTCCACTTGCAACATTCCTAACACTGTCATCAAAGAAAATCTGCAGAAAATATAAGAGAACTATTATTCATTGATTCCAAGAGTGTCAAATGAATCAAAACTAAGGGTAAAAAATGTAAAAGAATAACCACATATTGTAACATTTTAGGTAAGTAATCAATCTTAACTGTTTTCTTTGGGTCCACGTTGGCAATTCGAATAGCAGCCTCAAAGGCTTCCACAGATGGTTTGCAGAGGATTTGTGGGTGGGAGTTGAAACATCCATTCTCTGTTAAATCACAGGCATTATTAATCGGTGTACTTTTTGTGAGTACATTATTAGCATCCATGTGATTAATGTTTTTGGGAGGATTGAGTGTTTCAAAGCATATGATGCCCTCAAAACAATCTTCCAAGCTCAATCTGCTGAGAACTTCAACTGCATGTGCATGATCTGCGTTGGTGAAAATCTGCAGATAATGTTTCGACTATTTGAGCATTATGGAATGAAAAAACTAGCATAATATGTTGAACATTTTTCTGACATACTATTTTATGCTGAGGCATGGAAAGTAGAAGGCTCCTTAACACAAAATCCGGCTTCAGTTTCTCGTATGGCAATCTTCCATGCACATAAGCATGAAACTCATCATTGTCAAACTCATAACCAAGGGCCTGATAGGAAATTAAGATTAAAACTTACAAAAACTCATTGATATTATATTATTGATAGTCAATCAGTAATTCAGAAGAGAGTATAACCAAGAGAAAACTGAGGGCAATGCCAAATCTTATACCTTCAATCCCGCCATAGTTGTCCCATGTTCCAGATACAAATCTAGGCACATCTTTGGTACTTCACTTTCTTCAATATGCAAGTGTTCTAACATATACTCTGTAAACAAGATTGGTCAACTATACACTTTTATAACATATGAAATAATCTGAATTGTTATTATATGTTCTAAAATAAATTATTTTCATGTACCTTGTATGTTCTTGCGACATGCCAAATTGAGCCCTAAGCTCAATGGGTAGAGAGTGTCATCCATATCTGTGACCAACATTCGAACCAGAATCAATACGATTCAAGTAAAAGAACAGGTTTACATGAATTAGAGAAGAGAAGGACGGGATTAATTTTATTCTCTCCTTTGTTTATTACCACACACCACAACAAAACCACTTCAGCTCCCACTTATTTAAGTTCTTTCCATATGAAAAATTATGGAGGAAGTACATCATCATTACCATTTTTTTCATTTGAACTATCTTTTTACTTTTCATAACTTGTTTTGAACATCTAAACAGCGAAGAAGAAATCTACAGAGTAATCTTCTTTCTATTTCTTTCATTTCATTTTCCTCTAACTTCCAAACTGTTCCATACAGAACTGAGCCAAGATACAAACTAGGTAATTTTGTAACAGGCAGGCAGGGAGTTGAGCCAAAACTCTAAAAGCCATAAAGGTAAATAGGATTATAATCTTGTGAAACATGCAGAGAGTTCACTACTTGAGTTGTTTGAATCATACCAAACAGCAAGTACTCGTACTTCACTCCAGAAATCCTGTTAGTTTCCATCTTGAAAGACCTTTGAATCTGCAACAAACTTCAGTATATAAATTTACTCATGTCTTTTCCCTAAGGCATATCTTGAAATCTTAGTGTAAGAGTACTTGCACTAGCTCAATGACCACCATATTTGCAGTTTGATTAACATAAGGAATTTGGTAAACTGAATAGTCTGATATAGAGAAACTACTAAAACTCACCAAACAAACTAGTTTCTAAGCAAGACTACTAAAATCCAAGACATTAACACATCAAATTTGACCATAAGAAAGACGTACCTGGTGATCACAGAATTCACAAATCAAGTATACATGCACTGAGATCAAATATTCAATTCACAGCTCAACAATCTCCACTCCAATCTTCCTGATTTAAAACCACGAGAGAAGTTAGTAGCAGTCCTTTCATGAATTATGATAAATTCAACATTAGAAACGTTGTCCACCAATGTGGACGGTGGACCGTATAATAAAATAATATCAAGACTTTATGCACACTAACAGGACCTAGTGAATGAATAGTGGAAAGGAAAGAAAAGTATAAAGAAACTAGATGAAACAAAGACAATAACTAAACCTTAAACTAGGGTGTTTAATTATAATGCCTCTGAAGCACGAACTGGTTGTGACTCACAGAAGTCTATTTATACGTGTGTATGAATTTGAAGGAGGACCCACCACAAAGTCGAATGTGCGAGCTGACACAATTTCTGAGGTGGTGAGCATAGTTGTTTTTCATCAGTTAGAACTTGTCACCTAATCTTTGAAATTTTCAGTCACTTTCTGTGCCATAATAGCTCTCTTTTTCGTATGATATTATTCCAATTCCACAAACTAGTAGTAGTTGATATTAGTATTTTTAGTATTTGATTATAACAACTTTATGCTCTCCAAGTCCAATGCATGTTACCAAGTGCCCGGGTGCGCAATCCTATCTCCCATCATCAAAATATAAATTGGTTCAAATAATGGGAGCAGTTTATGCTGCGTTGGACCTTTTTACAAAGATAAAGGGAGGAATATTCTAGCGATGAGATTATGAAGATGAGGTTTATTCTTTAAATATGATGGTATATAACTATATAGGATCATTGTAAGCATCTATTCTCTATTTTTTATTATAATGATAAAACACAAGACTCTTGAAATGCATGTTATCTAATGTCCTTAGTGTCCAAATCAGATGCCATCATCCTGCGGCCATGCTGCTGCTGGTGGAAGCCGAACAATCACAATCACAGAATGGGAATGGAGATTTTAATAGTGGTAGCCGAGGAGCAGGGACTTTTATATATATATATATATATATATATATATATATATATATATATATATATATATATATATATTGTTTGGTTGGATAGAGAGAGCTTTATCCGGCTCGAGGAATCACAAGAATAACTATTAAATATAAAAGGATTTAAAATAACATAATGTATAGTGCAGTATATATATTAGGTTTCTATGAAAAAAGAAAAGAAGTTGGTCTCTCGCTTAATGCTCAAGGACAACACCACCACCACCACCACCTGTTTCCGTCAGGTTTCAATTTCAACGTGTTCTCTCTTTTAAAGTCATAATCAAGTCATAAAAACAGGGGGAAACGTGGAATTGCAATTTGAATACCCGAGACCGTTTTGCATTCTCGTGGGTCACACAAAAAAAAGCAAATGAATTAAATCAGAGAATCAATTGTAAATCAAAATTGCGAATGCAAGACAAATTACAAAAATTTGTTGCTCACTCGTAGCTCCTGGTTTTCCATATTTCAATGTTACAAATCATCTGTTTCTCCACCAGTAGAAAGGTCACTTGCGACAATCAATGTCGTTTGTTTCATACAGCTTTTTTTTCTGCCCATTCATCGATGCTAGTATTGGTATATTTCACTTTAATATATTCATCCTCCTGTTAATTTCTCTATTAATAATAATAAAAATATTAGAAAGAAAGACTTGAAATCCTTAATCAAACAAGAGTAGTAAGGAGAAAAACAGTAACCTTGAGAAGCGGTCGTGTGACTAGCAAGGAAAGAGGAGAGAGACACAACACTACCAGAGTCCTGTTGTTCTCTTATTTTTGTGAATCTCCACCCTATGTGTTCCCTTTTATATAGACTGGTATATGTGATGTGAGAGGAAAACAACTTGGTCTTCTGCGGCGATTCACGGGTGTTGCGTGAAGAGGCGATTCACGGGTGTTGTGTGAAGTTTTGGGATTGTTGGAGCATAGGCTCGTGTGTAGGGGACAACGTATGATTCACAATGGAGTTTTTTTTAGATAAGCAAATTGTATTAAGGGGCGCACCAACCCTTTACACCTAGGGGGCCTCGTTAAAACCTCCAAAGGCCAAAACCCATTGGGAAAAAGACCGATGGAGGAAAAAAGAGTATCCCATCTACATTACATAGTACTTCAAAGTATCGAGAACAGAAAATTACAATGAAGACAAAACACCCAACGGACAACTGTACCAATCCGACCACTCCATTCTTGATGCTCTACCTTGCCTCACCTTGAACCATCCCCAAGCGCAATCCTTTATCGCCGAAACCATACTCGGAATTGAAACTCCCTCTCCTTTGAATATCACTTTGTTACGAGTCAACCAAATGTTCCACATAACCGCCAACCATATTAAGTGCTTCAATCTCTTTTGCTTCTTACCTTTGATCAACTTACCAAAGGCCATGAAATGAGATGGTAGATCCTCCTCCCCCAAAACAGCCCCATCCAACCAATTGAAAACCTGCTGCCAAACCATTTTCGTCACTTGACAATGAAGAAAGAGATGCAAAGTTGACTCATCCGCATCGGAACAAAAGGCACACCTTTTTCCCTCTTCGGACTGAATAACTCCTCTCCTAAATAATGCCTCTCTTGTCGCTATTTTATTATGAATAACTCTCCAAGCGAATATAAGTACTTTTGATGGCGCATCATTCCTCCAAATTTTCGGTCAAATGACTCGCAAATTATTATCCGCCAAGGAACCAACACCTGCGAAATTGTCAGACAGCCAAGAGTAACAATGTTTCACAGTAAACCCTTGCAAAGAATTCAGCAACCAAATGTATGAATCTGCAGAATTTTCTTGTTGGAGCAGCAGAAGTGTGGCCGTGTGTAGGGGACCACATATGATTCACAATGGAGTGGTTGATGCAGCAGACGCGCGCCTGTATGTAAGGGACCACATACGATTCACTGTGGAGTGGTTGGAGCAGCAGAAGCGTGCCTGAGTGTAGAGGACCACATACGATTCACAGTAATGTAGTTAGAGCAGAGGCATGCCTATTGGAATCAATTTTAAACACCGCAAACATAATTTCCCACCTTTGCCCCTTATGGTTGTTGTCTCTGCCCAACAAATTATTCTGTTTTATAACAAGAAATGTCATCATGTGTAAAGAAGAAATAAGAGAGAAAGAAGGAGGATGTTGAGGTGTTGCGGAGGAAGAAAGAAGAAGGAAGGAAGGAGGAGCAGGTGGGTGTTGGACTGTTGCGGCCGCAGACAGCAATTATTAGAAGATAAAGAGGAGACGTGTTTTTAGGGTTTGAGATAATGAGTTTTTTTAGCTTTTACTTTAAATAAATGATCTTTTTTATTAACAAGGAATGTTCTTTCGGTAACATAAAATAAGTTTTTCATCTTAATATTTTTTGTTTGAAGATTAAAACCGATTCATTTAAAATTGAAATTTAGTAAAAATGAAAACAAATATAAAACTATTGGATAATGTATTCTAATTTAGTGTTCCCTATTTTAATTTTCTAGTATACTTTTAAGTAAGACTAATAATCACTTTGACAATTTCACACTCAAAAGTAATTTTTGTGCAATCTATCTGAACCACAAGAATTGATAAAAATCACTTTTAATGTAACTTAGCCAAATATAAATCGCGTTACGTTCAATTCATTTTTACCCAAAATCAATCCTCTTCGGGCCTCCTCTATTGTACATAGAGATTTCTAAGTATTATTTTTTTTTATAAGCAAATGTTAGTGGGGGTGGGGGAATGTTAGTTTCCAGGGCTTGAACCCGAGACCTCCTTCTTGCAAATTGCAACCCGTTCATGTCCCTTAACTCGCCAACTGAGCTACCTTCCTGGGACTTCTAATCTGTAGTATAGTTAGGAGTAATTCAAACATCTCTTTCAGTTTTGCTAATTCACAATCTAATATTTTGCTTATATATTTTCTATTTTTGTGTCCTGCTTGTGAGTAAATGACCAATGGGAGGTTAGAAATAAAAAGAGCACTTGTCATCTACCTCAAAATAACAATTCTTTGTATTTATTTATGGGTAATGCTTAATTTTCTGGAAAAAAGAATCATGAGAGCAACGCTGTGTTTTAATGCTTCACGTGAAGGGAAAGTGTTGTTGTGGTTGTCCATTGTGTTCTGTAGGTACATAACATAATGTGTTGTTTATATATATATTTTCTTATTTTAATATTACTTAATGTGTTTTTTGGTATTTTTTTTAGGGTATAGAAATTTTTTGGATGTTCAAATATGTAGAATTTGTTCTTCAATAACCAATTTGGGGGATAATAATTTTGTGACAAAATACGTAAATTGTGATACTAAACAGTGTGTGTTTGCGTACTTTAAGATTTGGAAAAAAATTTAAATATTCAAATACGTTCGTTCGTTGATAATGAGTTTACATCAAAAAAATAATTTCTCGATAAAAGGTGTAAAACATGATGGATATGAGTGTGTTTTTGGTATTTTAGTATTTGGAAAAAATTCTAGCTTGTTACATCAAGTTCAATCATCAATATTACTTGGTTAGTGTATGGCAACTAGTTTTATTCAATGATATTTTAAGAATTTTTTTTTTCGGTTGATAATGATATTTTAAGAATATGATTCACTATGATCAAATTTATTAGATTTTGTCAATATTTTTAATCACTAAATATAGCTTCTTTTTTGCTTGCATTTGAGATCAGAGTAGTAAAATGTAGCGAGTAACAAAAACAAAATAAATATGGAAGTACAAGTAAGCATGTATATTTTTTTTTTGATAAACAAATGTTAGTGGGGTGGGGGAATGTGAGTTTCCAGGTTTCAACCCTGAACCTCCTTCTTGTAATTTTGCAACTCTTTTATGTCTCTTAGCTCGCCAACTGAGCTACCTTCTTGGGACATATTCCTCACTCAAAAATAAAAAACACAACTTAAATATTTTGTTGCCGATACATAAAAAAGGTACGCGCCAAATATTTTTCCCTAATAATCATAATTCATGGTATAAGTTAGAGATCTACTACCTACTATACATATAATCAAACAAACCACTACCGAAAATACTAAGTTACATATTTCTAAAAATTTGACACATCATCAATTTTAATGACAAATAATTTCCAATTTTTTCTCTCACTTTTTCTTTCTCTCTCTCTCACTCTCATTTTGCTTTTGAATTACAATGGGAAAACCCAATGGTTGGCAAAAATACAAGAAGGGGTACAAAGGAAATCAGTCACCCACAACGGGACAGTATTCAGGGAAGAGAAAAGAGAGACAAAACTAACATGAACACTTTACAAAGCTTACTTTACTCAGGTTCAGGTTTGTGGCTCACTAACAGAAGAACACCCAAACTCCATGATAGTACCAATTGAATGCTTCTTAAAGGGTTTTGGCTTCCATAGACAAACACTTTTTTTTAACCAAAGAAAATTGAATCTATTAAAAAAAGAGAAACGAAAACAATAAAGATACCAAGGGGGACCAGACCAAAACCCAAGGCAAGAGAGTAAAACAGCCAAACGAAAAATAAATAAAATAAAAAGGGAAAAAAGTAAAAAAATAAATAAAATAGAAAGAAAACAAAACCAGATCAAAAAGATTCAGAGACAATTTGCTTTTGAACGAGTATTGTATCCAACGACCAGTTTCTTTTTTTGTCTTAATTTCTTCTTTTGAGTCTTGGACACAACCGGTTCAAAGTAAGCATGGCGCGCAACTGCTCTATGGGAATCAGAAGTCACAGGATCACCAACATCGTCTGACAACTCACCCCAAAGCTTTCTTAAAATTTTCATGTCAGATTCAACTACCGGGTTCGATGTAGCAACGGATTTTGAGGCAGCAGCCTCATCACTTGAGACATCCCCCCAATTCTTCCCTAAAATTCTCATGTCTGTTGCATCCACTGTGTTAGAAGAAGAGGCATCTAGCTGAGTCGTGGGAGATTGGGTGGAAGAAGAATGGACCTCCTCCAAAGATTTATTTGATGAAGAAGGGACCACCAACACCTTTAAAGTGGGGGCATTCAAAGGAGAACTATGAACAAAAGTAGATTTCTCAGAAGAGATTTCACAATGAGGAGCCGACAAAATCAAAGAATCTTTTTGCATAACATTACGATCAGTAGGACCAAGAAGAGGGTTTGGGCTCCCAGCCATCTCCTCAGGTGAAGTAACAATGTTATTCGTACCCTTGAAGCGATTGGGATCATGCTCTTCAAAAACCAAAACCACACTAGTATCTTGCAATTTGGATGGGCCAACGTCCACAGGCTCAACCTTTTTATCCGTGGCTTTCTTTTGCACATACTGAGTAGTAGGTTTCATCTTTTTAGGTTGCACCTGCTTTCCTTGAGTAATCTCCGCATCTCGGGAAGACTTACAATTTTGGAGAGAATGACCAATACATTGACAAGAGTTGCGCTCGTATTCCACTCTGATGAGAAAAGAGTATCCCTCTCTTTCTACTAACAATTGATCATGTAGCTTAATAGATAAATCAACATCAATAAGAACTCTAGCAAAGTGACCAAAAGTCCTCTTCAAAGTGGCTTCATCCAAAGCAATAGGAACGCCTAGGCTACCACTAATCTCAAACAAAATTTTTGGCCTCCAATATTCACGGGAAAGACCATGAAGTCTAACCCAACATTGAGCATTGGTTTGTTATGCAGAAAAAGGATCAAAATCAGGCTTCTAATCAAACAGACGCAGAACACCTGGATTCAAGTTACGAGAACCAGATGACCGTGCTCGTCTCAGACCATAGACAAACACATTTTGCTTCCTCGTTGAGCAACGGTTCAAGTCCAACAAGTCCCTCCAATCATTCATATGCATGGCGCCAGAAGAACTCCTCTCTCCAGAGAGTTTAGGAATTAAACTAAAGCCTATCAGAACCCGTCATATTGATGTCAAAATCTAACTCAGTTCAGCTCATTGACAACCCTATTGTTTAATGTACAATATCGCTAGTGTAGGATATATTCTTTGATTATGTTCCAGACTAATGATGTTTTTCTTGTGACTGTTAAAAAATTTGTTGACAGACTATAGGACTATTCTTTTACGAATGTGGCTTTTGGACGTAGCTGTACTCCCTTAAGCACCGTTTGTTTCAGATTGCTGATTATTTCTAGTGATTATTTCCACTATTACAATTTACAGATTTGTAGTACCACCATAGGCTGATTGAAATTCCTGCACTTGCAAGTGAGTGCATTTAGGTAGCTTCGTCTATTTTATGCTAAAAATAAGAATTGAACTTTATAAATCTAAAAAGCAATTTAAATACGAGGTGCATCTAATATGGACCTTTAAAAAATGGTCCATACATGGACTTTTACCATCTTTGGTAAGTTTTAATAAAGTATTTTTTTTTCATTTTTTTATTATTATAAAATTCTTTTTTTACTAAAAATAGTAAAGATCCACCGGCGAACCCTATTTAGAAGTCCATATTAGATACGCCGTTAAATACAACCAAATAATTTTTATGCTCCAATTTAAATACAAGAATTTATGGAGAGGGTTTACAGCACCGGAGCAATATCAAACTGCCTCAAGTGTGAATCTATTTTCCAGTTATTTGTTCTTTGCAGGTGTTCTGCACTGTACTTCCGACCTTTAAAGGATAGTCCGATGTAGTTAGTGGTTGATATCCTTAGTTAAATGACTGTATCCGATCCTAGCTGGTGTGGTACCTGCAAAGTCACTCTGATGCTGAAGTTAGAGGAATGGTGTTAAGTGAGTAATAAATATGAGAATGCTTACCTTTAATGAGGCAATGAATGTTTATTTATAGAGTGGGGTGGGGTTGATTCCAATGAATCAGGTCCGTTCGATCTGGGGGTTTGATTTGAGCCCTTGATGTTTGGGTTGGGCCCTATTGACATTGGGCCTACAGGGAGTGTGAATAGATGCCAAAAATGGGGTGTATATGGCAAAAAGCCATTCCATAACAGTTGCCCCCCAAGTCAGGTCGTCTTTAGAGGCGATCTTGACTTGTTCGGATATGAAGCTTTCTTTTTACCGATGTTTAAGCATGGTTTCTGATAGTGGCGAAGTTTTACCGACGTTGAAACTTGGTCTCTGATGGTGACGAAGTTTTTGCCGACGTTAGAACTTGGTTTCTGATGGTGACGAGGTTTTCGCCGATCATAATAAATTTGAAATTTTGATTGGCGCCTTTGCATTTATTGCGTCTGTCAGAGCGCGTTTCCCAATGGCGGCTAATGATGGTGACGCTTTGGTAGGTGTGAGCATGCGTTGGAAGCTATTGATGGGATGTGTCGATTGGATTCGGGCCCAATCCAGTTCTGCGAGGCCCACTATAAATAGGGGCTTAGTTCCCCTCATTTATTCCTGATTTTCAATTTGCTCTGCATACCGATCTTCATTTTCAAGTTTAAGTCCGTCATATCCGAGTTAAAGTTTGTCGATCAGTGGGATAGTGGCTAGGGTTTCGCCATTCTAGTGGGTCCAAGTGCTTGACTTCCGCAAAAGATCATCAGCGGGAGCTTCGTTTGAGCGAGGTTAGTTCTGTTTTCAATTTCTCTTTTGTTTTCTCCTGTTTAAATAGTCAGTTTTGCCCCCATTTCTTTAGTTGTCACAGGGTGGGGGTCGTCAGTTCGGGTCTCAAAATTGGTAAGGACCCGTTAGGCTGTTATTCCTGACTTCCCTATGCCCCCATTCCTGCAGGTTTTTAGAACTGGCGGTTACTAAACAAACTCGTAGGCAAATTTCCCAGCAACCCCCGCAACTTGCGAAAGTGATGGCCTCTGGAGGAGAAAATGCTGAGGGTCGTACTTTTGAAGCCCCCCCCCCCCCGAGGTTCAAGATCATCCTGATTCAGCCCCGACCAGCGAACAGGTGGAGGATGATGCTGAAGTCAATCGCCATGTTCCTGAAGATTCTTCCGATGAGCCTGAAGTTGGGGAGGAGCTTTCCGAGGATGTGGTTGTCGTTGGCGTGAAAGATACCGAGATGGACGTTGTCGTTGTGGAGACGGCATCTTCTGAACAGACGCACTCCGATGATGAGCAAGGGTCTTCGCATACCCAGGAAGTGGGGGGCTCTGAGACGAAGTCTGAGTTTAGTACCGAAACAGGGGAAAGGAGTCATACGGGATCCGAGGTTGATAAGGGTAAAAGACCTGTTGAGGAAGTCGAGGATGGGCAGGGTTACTCGCAGCGAAGAGATGATGAGGTTGCTGATGTTGGAGTTTCCGAGGCTGATGATCGTGTTTCAGCTTTGACCGATGGTTATTCCAGCACTGGTCCGGGCCGAATCGACCTGCCGGTGCCTTATGACGTGAATATTCCTCGTATCCTAAATTGGGTCGCTTCTTCTGTTACCGAGACAAGGTCTTTGTATGAAGCATGGGAGGATATGAGCGTTATTGTGGATAGGTTGTCGATAAGGGGCCGACTTTGGAATGTCGAGGGTATGAGATCCGACGAGCATGCAGCGACCTGGCCAGGAGCCTTGAAATTCGTCATGTATGACGTGTTGGTATCGGATATGCATATCCGTCCCCCTTTTACTAATCTTCAACAGACTGTTTTGGCGAGATTGGAATTGGCACCTTCGCAATTTCACCCCAATGGTTGGGCGTTTCTTCGAGCCTTTGAATTGATATGCCTCGAACTTAAACGTCCAGTGTCTGCCGATCTGTTCCTTCATTTGTATGAGGTTAATAGGAATAGTGAAAAAGGTGAGGAAGGAAATGCTTGGGAGCATGTGAGTCTTCGATCTCTGAAAGGTGCCAAGATTTTCCGGGCTTATTCAGATTCGTTGTAGGGGAGGTGGAAGGAGCTTTTCTATTTCGTGGAGCCGGTGAATAGCGAGGCGATTGACTATGTGGGGAAATTTGATTCGGACGGGCGAAATTTGGTGTCCACTAAGTTTCCCATAGGATGGGGACTCGGTCACTATAACCGATTTCCAAGATCCTACCATGTTGGTGAATCTTATCTTTGCCGTGCTGATATCCTAACCAGGGATATTTTGTTGTTTATTTCCTCTCAAATACCTTATACCAAGCATAAATACCGAGGTACTCCTGTTGATCGATTGGTTAAGTGTGCTACCCGAAGAAAGGTTATGGGGGTTCTAGGTAGGGTCTTTTTGTTGGTTTGTCAAATTATCTTTCGATCGGGAATTGTTAATTTATCATTTTTGGTTAACTTGTCCTTGTTTTTTCTTTGTTTTCAGATACGATGGCAGGGAGTAGGATTGCTCAGTTAAAGAGGATGGCGTTGCAGAATCTGGGTGTCGAGGAAGGTGAGCTTGCAGAGAATGCTCCCGATCTTAGCGCTGCCGTCCATGTTTCCCCGATTAGGACCGTCCATGAGGAACAGCCGGAGAATCCTGTGGATGATCTCCAACATCGGAAGAGGAAACTAGCGAATGAGGGTGTTTCTACAAAGCAAGTGAAGGTGGCCCGGAGGACTGAGGAGAAGAAGAAAGTGGCGATCCCAACAGATCCGAAGACTTCTAAGGGGCACAAATCTTCTAAGAAGGCGACTTCCGTTCCTGTGGATGCGAGTTTTATGGAAAAGAACGTGGAGGAATATTTCAGCGATCCTGTCAGTGCGGCAGCAAAGCTGTTTGTTCACTTGGCCGATGTTGCCAAATTTCAGAGGGATGAGATGGAACGTCGTCATGAAGGTGAGGTTTTCTTTCTGGAGTTCATTTTGTTGTTCTTTTTGCCTACCTTATTGACTTTAAATTTTATTTGTTTTTCAGAGTTGGTGACCACTGAGAGGGTCAAGTTGTTCAATGCTCTGAAAGAACTGGCCGAAAAGAATAAAGTCTTGGGTAATGCTTTGAACGACTTGAAGACTTTGAAGGCTTATGCGGACGATCTTGAAAAGTCCCATAATTCTGCTAAGTTGCAAGTTGAAGATAGCACAGCCCGCATCGGTCAGCTGAACGATCGGATCACAGCCCTTGAAGAAGAAAGGAAGAGTGCTGAAGAGACAATTGGAAGGTTGGAGGGTCAAATTCAAGAGCTGATGGCTAAGTTGAAAAAATTCGAAGAGAATAAGGCCGAGACCAGTTCTTCTCCTGAAGATCGATGTGCAGTGTTGGAGAGAGAGCTCGCCAGAACCCGTGTGGAGCTGGAAAAATCTAAGAAGGATGCGCGCTCTGCAACCGACCTTGCTCTGGAAATGGCGGGAGATGGTTTTGATCTTGCACTTGGTCAGATTGCTCTCGTCTACCCTTCCCTTAATCTTGACAGGGCCGTTCTGAATGTGGATCATGAGATTGAGGGAGATCGGATCATAAAGGTTGGCCTCGGCACTAATGTGAAGACCGTTGTTTTTCCTAAGCCCGCCTGATCTTATCTCTGATGATTTTTGTAATGAAATATTTGTAATGAATTTATTTCTTTATTTATCTCCTGCAAGGAGTTTATATTTCGTAATCTTGATTGGATCAAAAATCATAAGCGTGGAACGCAGGTAGTTACGCAGTTCCGATCATAAGCGTGGAACGTAGGTAGTTACGCGATTCCGATCATAATATTGATTGGATCAAAAATCATAAGCTTGGAACGCAGGTAGTTACGCTGTTCCGATCATAAGCGTGGAACGTAGGTAGTTACGCGGTTCCGATCATAATTTTGATTGGATCAAAAATCATAAGCGTGGAACGCAGGTAGTTACGCTGTTCCGATCATAAGCGTGGAACGTAGGTAGTTACGCGGTTCCGATCATAATTTTGATTGGATCAAAAATCATAAGCGTGGAACGCAGGTAGTTACGCTGTTCTGATCATAAGCGTGGAACGTAGGTAGTTACGCGGTTCCGATCATAATTTTGATTGGATCAAAAATCATAAGTGTGGAACGCAGGTAGTTACGCTGTTCCGATCATAAGCGTGGAACGTAGGTAGTTACACAGTTCCGATCATAATTTTGATTGGATCAAAAATCATAAGCGTGGAACGCAGGTAGTTACGCTGTTCCGATCATAAGCGTGGAACGTAGGTAGTTACGCCCTCGGCATTTTCTCTTGGTTGGGCTTTTCGTGAAGGTCGACTCCGATGATGGGGATCGGAGTGCCTTTGATTGGGATGTTTTGGGGGCGAATTTTCCCTGCTTTTCGAACGTCGCCTTGAAGAAGAAGACGCTCCTTCCCGGGTCCTTCGATTCCTGCGATGTTTTTGGGGATAATGTACCTCGTTTTTTGAACGTCGCCTCGGGGAAGAAGATGCTAGAGAAGAGTTGATCTCTGTTTCATCGTCGTAGGAATCGGCTCGGGGGGAACGGGATCCATTCCCTTGGCGTCTTCATGGAGGGGATCGATGGTAGTGGTGTCTTCTGGGCGGAGATCGGTGGCGTCTCCTGGTATGATTTCTCCTTTCAGGTGAAATGGAATCGGAGGATTCCTGATCTTGGATATTTTGAGCCCCGAGTTCTGCCACCCGTCCTTCGAGGTTCGTAAATCAGTGGCTTCTTTCTTGGTTGGCCGCCTCATGTTGGTTGAGCAGCAGGACGAGCTGTTGGACAACGTCGACTGCGGTCGGAAGTGGAGGTGGAGGGGGGTTTTGGATTTGTGCTTGTGTAGAGTTTGGAAGGTCTTCCACAAATCCTTCTGGGGTTGATTGGGGTTCGGCTAATCTTCCGAAAGTCGTCCTTTCGATATGCGTCGGTTCCAGATGGATGCCGATCCCGAATCGCTGAGCGTTAGAACGGAGATTTCGAGTTGTCATCTACTAAGTCGAGGGGAGAGGATCTTGAGTTGAACTTCTCCCACTGAGGTTGCCAATGTTCTGCACTATACTTCCGACCTTTAAAGGATAGTCCGAGGTAGTTAGTGGTTGATATCCTTAGTTAAATGACTGTATCCGATCCTAGCTGGTGTGGTACCTGCAAAGTCACTCCGATGCTGAAGTCAGAGGAATGGTGTTAAGTGAGTAATAAATATGAGAATGCTTACCTTTAATGAGGCAATGAATGTTGTATTTATAGAGTGGGGTGGGGCTGATTCCAATGAATCAGGTCCGTCCGATCTGGGGGTTTGATTTGAGCCCTTGATGTTTGGGTTGGGCCCTATTGACATTGGGCCTACAGGGGGTGTGAATAGATGCCAAAAAGGGGGTGTATATGGCAAAAAGCCATTCCATAACAGCAGGTATTCTCGGTCAGTCTACTTGGATGAACATTACGGTTATGGATTCTCTTGTTGGAGTTGCGCATTTTAAGGCTAAGGCCAGGAGGTTGAAGTATTTGCTCTGGATGGCAGTCACGTGGTGTATTTGGGTTCATCAGAACAATATTCTTTTTAGGGATCAAGTCTTTAACTCCCAAGTGATTGTCAATCATGTCAAAAATATATCCTAGAGCTGGTTCATTAGCATTGAAGGTCGCAATTCAGCTTTAAATATTTCTGATTGGTGGGGAAATCCTATTAATTGTATGAACTCAGTGTAATTTGGACTCTTGCCTCATTCTTTCTGGGGTACTCTTTCCTCATTGGGTCTTTTTTCCATGGGGTTTTGGCCCAAAGAGATTTTAATGTGACCTATAGTATTTGTAACGGTTGGGGTGCCCGTTTGCACCCCTTTAATATAATTTTTTGCGTATCAAAAAAAAAATTGCCTCAAGTGGCAACAACATTGAGAAACAACACTATTGCAAACATTTCATGTTGTTGCTATAATTTCAATTTTTTATTATGGTTGAACATTGAACATTGTTAAAATAATTATTTTACATTCTGTATATGAGATACAACGAGAAAATATTATATGTTGTTTAATATAATTTTACTACTGATAAAATGTATTTGGTGACGATAAAAATGTTGGGGAGTCCGGGGGAGCACGAGGAGAAACACCGAGCTATCCAATGAACTTGGACCACCAAGAGACTTGGACGCCACATCTCAATCCAAAACCTTAAGGTGTCAGGTAAATGGGTCCCCTTAAGGTTTTGGGTTGAGATGTGGCGTCCAAGTCTCTTGGTGGTCCAAGTTCATTGGATAGCTCGGTGTTTCTCCTCGTGCTCCCCCAGACTCCCCAACAAGTGGTATCAGAGCCATAGTTCGGCTTGGTGGGGAGCGGGTAGTGGATCCTGGTTTGGATCAAGTATAGTGATGTGGGTGACTCACACTTGGGGGGAGATGTTGGAAATTCAAGTGTGAGTGGTTATAAGTCCCACATCGGCTATGAATGAGCTATATGAAGGACATATAAGAGAGGGGACCCATTTACCTGACACATTAAGATTTTGGGTTGAGATGTGGCGTCCAAGTCTCTTGGTGGTCCAAGTTCATTGGATAGCTCGGTGTTTCTCCTCGTGCTCCCCCGGACTCCCCAACAAGTGGTATTAGAGCCCAGGTTCGGCTCTGTGGGGGAGCAACTAGCAATGTGAGTGACTCACACTTGAGGGGGAGATTGTTGAAAAATTCAAGTGTGAGTGGTTAGTCCCACATCGGCTAGAAATGAGCTATATGAAGGACATATAAGAGAGGGGACCCATATACCTAATACCTTAAGGTTTTGGGTAGAGATGTGGTGTCCAAGTCTCTTGGTGGTCTGTTCATTGGATAGCTTGGTAATTCTCCCTGTGCTCCCCCAGACTCCCCAACAAGTGGTATCAGAGCCCAGGTTCGGCTCTGTGGGGGAGCAGCTAGCAACGTGAGTGGTTAGTCCCACATCGGCTAGGAATGAGCTATATGAAGGACATATAAGAGAGGGGACCCATATACCTAATACCTTAAGGTTTTGGGTTGAGTTGTGGCATCCAAGTCTCTTGGTGGTCCAAGTTCATTGGATAGCTCGGTGTTTCTCCTCGTGCTCCCCCGGAGTCCCCAACAAAAAAATGTCAAAAGGAAAAAAGTTGTGAAACTTCATTTCTTAATAACTTGAAAGATTTATCATAATTGAATTCTGTCTAACTCTATTTATACAAATAATATAATTTTACCCGTGCTTATGCACGAATATACTTCTAGTTAACAAATAAACTTCAAACTTAGATGTAAGTGATTAATGCACTCCATCTAAAGAGACAAACTCGACTTATACCCAGATTTGATCCCCATAAATAGAATAAATTAGAACCATACTTTACTGTCTACCGAACTTTGAATTAATCAAGACCCATTTCTCTTGAGTACTCGAGCGGGGTGAAAAACACTGAGGTTGTTTTTTTTTACGGATCAAGGGAAGCTGACTACCCACGGAGTGTCCCAACGCTTTCAACGAAAGACTAATCTCCGCTTGTGCTTAGGATCAAATTTCGCACCAGTGACGGATCCAGAAAAATTTATCCGTGGGGGCAAAAAATTAGTCTATAAAAGAATATTATAAATTTTTACAAAAACACATAATTTCCTTACAAAAAAATTCTAATATATCTAAATTTCTACGATTTACATATCTAAAAAGGTAAAAGTAGTACAAACTTATTCTATTTTTGATTATGTCTTGTAAATTTCTATATTTAATTTTAAAAAATGATCTTATGGGGTCAACCCTTATTTTTTTATGGGGGCAAAATAAATTTGTTATATATATTTCTAACTAAAATAATTTTTTAAGTGGGAGCAAGTGCCCGCAATTAGTTGTTAATAGATCCGTCCCTATTTTGTGCTGGCCAACACCGAGTTTATCTACTGCCAGAATCGAACCTGTGTGTCCCTTCTCGCCACTGTACACGGTGAAAGCTGCCCTAAAGAAAATATAAAAATTTGGACAAATGAGAGAAATTCTTCTTCCAATTTCCAGCCCCTTTCCTCTTAATTAAATCAAAATAATAAAATTATGATCAATTTAATTCGTTCCTAGTTTGATGGAAGGGACAGAGTCCACGTAAGTGTTGGTTTGAGACACATGAATTCAAAACGAACCACCAAAATTTGCAGCGGCGTTGGTAATGAACATACAAATAGAAGTTTCAAGAAGATGATTCTGAATCTAAACGCGCCATCACTCTCTGAATATTTCCACATTATCATTCCAATTCATAAATAATGGCGTCGATGAAGGACCTCACGAGGCTCTTCAATGGCCTCTCCTTAATCGCCAACGAATTCGCAAAGCGCTCTTTACCCGCCAGAACAGCTGATTTCGAAACCCTAATCAAGACAGCACTTATCTCCGCCACCGACATCTCCGGCATCACCAAAGGAAAGGTTCGCCAAGTCTCCAACCCTCAACCCTCTACTAACACCACACCCGCTTCTTCCGCTTCTGATTCCGTTGTTTTTTTCTCCAACCAACCTTCTTCTCCATCCGATTCAATAATACCACCGCTGCCGCCACTGCCACCACTGCCATCAACACCAGCAATAGCAACACTATCAAACAGTGACAATGTTGCTGAATTTTCTTCTGAAGCAAATCACCGGGAGGAACCTTCCGGGGCAAATGTTTGTGCCGTGGGGGCGATTGAAAGTGAGATTCCGAGCTCTGCTGAAACGCCTAAGCAAGATGCAACTACTAGTAGTGGGGAACTGCCGCTGAGGAAACGAAGGCCCAGGGAGAGGAAAGTTCCTGCAACTCCGTTTACTAGGGCCCTTGGGTTAGTGTTGTTTAAATTAATCTGAATTTTATTTATAATCTTCTCGAATTCATTTCTATGACTACGATCAGAGGAGCCTTTATAATCAATCACTTAGACAAGTATGCATGAGATATGCTCATAAGTTATTTTTAGTCTATTTTCTTATGTTTATATGCAAAGTTATCCTTATTTTCTCATCAATTATACAAACAGCTTCTATATAAGCTCTTAATTTGCTTATAATATAAGTGTGTAGTAAGATGTTTATCCTAACACCAATGATGCTTTGAGTTATGATATATTGGTGTTTGCTTATCGTTAATTGATGAGAAAAGTGTGTGTTGTCACTGTCAAATTGTAGGTTTGCTGGGCTAGGAGCTGGTCTTGCGTGGGGAACAGTTCAGGAATCTGTCAAGAGGCTTGCCTTTGGTACGCCACCTTCGCAAGGCAATCAATCTGCACTTTCCCCATTCTTGTCTGAACAAAATGCCGAACGTTTAGCTCTTGCACTTTGCAGAATGCGTGGAGCTGCACTCAAGATTGGGCAGATGCTGAGCATACAGGATGAATCTCTTGTTCCTACTCCGGTACTGTGACCCGTCTTTTATGCTAGTTGTTTGATTGGTCTAGAAAAACCTCATCTAAAGAAAAATTGTTTCTTTAATACACCCCTTGAATTTTATTAAGATCACAGTGGATTTCAAATAAAATGAAGGTGGATAGACCATTACTTCCTCACTTCTAAGAGAAGCTTACTTTGGAGGAATATTATCCAACTCATACGATGCACATGTATTTATCGTGAATATGTATGTTGCTCAAGAAGAGGCCTGATAGTAAGCAGGCTTATTAGCTGATGCCGTGCAATTTCAGCTGAAGCTGAGAGCCTGAGATACTATTGTTAATTTGTTATGTTCAATTAAATTGAAAAAAGAAATAGTACATATTTTGAAAACAAATAACTAAGGATACTTGGTGGATGAAGGACCTCTTACATGATAATTACCATGAACATGTTAGAAATGATTGCCATCTATTGACTATCTGACTTACTAAGGTTGCAACTCTATTACTTTTTCTACATTCTTTTATTTCGTTTATGGACTCCGATGAGAAAAGGTTGTAATGATTTCCTTATTTACTGCTTTCATTACTTTTTTTTATGCAGACTGCTTTCAATACTTGTTTTCTTACAAATGTGGAAAAGCAAAATTAGTATGATATTATACCCAATCAGATGTTCCTTTGTTCTAATTGGAGGGTCATCAGTTGCACAAAGGAACCTAAGAATGACTTTTGCTTTATGTGACTTGACAAATAAACTCTCTCTCTTTTATTTGTAGATCTTGGCAGCATTAGAAATTGTACGTCAGGGTGCAGATGTGATGCCAAAGAGCCAGCTTAATCAAGTTTTGAGTGCCGAGTTAGGTCCTGACTGGTCATCAAATTTGCATAGTTTTGATTATGAACCTATTGCTGCTGCAAGTATTGGCCAAGTATGTAGCCTGTTTGTCTGTTGCTTCAAATCTTTGCTGGTTTTGAGCTCTAGAATTTTGTAGCCGTCACCACTTTCCATCATTTCATTTTTCTGGTCGGCTTTAGCCATTTCTTAAGTAATTTTAGTAATCAAACATGCCATTACTTTTCTTCTTTTTGTGTTAATTTAGATGTCAAGGAGTCGTTTATTTATGTTCAGCTTATTTTTTAAATTCCTTAATTTTGTGCTTTTGGAACATAATTTTTCTTAAATGAACATCAAATATTCATCATCAGACAAATTGATATTGTTTTTAGTTGTTAGACTGTATTAAAAACCACTCACGAGTCTTCATATGACAACCTAATTTTCTAGAAGACTTAGTCCTTGATAATATGTTATAAATGTTTGATCATTAATATCTCTATACTTCCAATAAAAAGTTTAATTTTGGTAATTAAGTTTAGGCACTGTCCATGCTTCACATCCAAAAAAGTTGCGTGAGGGATTCTGCTAGAGATAAATAAAAACCATTTATGAGACATTACCTTACAACTTGAGCTTTTAGGAGAGTTAGTACAATTGATTTTATATCTTCAGTACAGTTCTAGTAATCATGTTTCCAACTTTCAGTCTATCACATATAAAGATATGTAAATATGATGAGCTTTGAGATCCCAAAAAATTGCTCTGAAATTTTTCGTAAAGCATTGAGGTGACTTTGGACTATCTAATTTATTTTGAATTCCTATTAACATAAAAGTTATTTTTATAAGAAATGCCAGACATTTCTATTGTTCTTTAACTTGTATATACGATCCTATGTTCCATATAATTCCCATGGACAATTTATGTTGTCTTAACAGCGAAATCATGCAACTTTATTTTGTGGTCTTCTGCTTGGTATGGTAGTATTGCCTAACAATGTTCCTCATAAGAAATTTAGGTGCACCGGGCTGTCACGAAGGATGGCATGCAAGTTGCAATGAAAATTCAATACCCTGGTGTTGCAGATAGCATCGAGAGTGACATTGAGAATGTGAAACTTCTTTTAAACTACACCAATCTAATTCCTGAAGGACTTTATCTTGACAGAGCAATTAAGGTGTGTGTTTATTAATAGAATTGATATATGCTTTCGGGTTGTTTACTTCAAATTTCTCTCTTCATTGTCTTTAAACCCACAAAATTTTCTCTCTTGCTCCCCTTTTTCTTTCTTTCACTGGTAGGAAACCTCAAGAAGAATCAAATAAAGATGATTTTCATTGATTGATAAAAACTGACAAAAACAAGGAGAAAGGATTCTCCTCCAAGGGTTTTCTTGTTTCTTATAACCGTACACCTGCTCAAATCTCTATGAATATAATTCCGGAATAGATCCTTTCTACTGTTTCCCCTATTTATCTAGAATTTGGCACCTCTCTAAAGGGGGAAGTGAGAAGTTATATTCATTGCTTAGAACCGGGACTTCAGCAACTTCATAATTTGTTTTACTTATTCATGCATGTAGTCACAATCTCGACCATTGCAACTCCTTCATTTCTACCTCTTTCTATTTTCTTCTTCACCTATAGACCCATGCCCAAACCCTACGAAATGATCAAAATACCATTAATGAATAAAAAACTTTCAAGGCCCTTGATTTTCCCACTCGCCCCCTACTCACCACACACCCCCAAACCCATCCATCTAATGTTTCCATGTTCTCTATTCTAAATTGGTTTGTCCAGGATGGTATATATTGTGGTGGGCATTAATATAGAATCCCTTGCCTATCATATATATTATAAAAAGACATTTCTTCATAATTTGACATATATATCTGTCCACATGTTAAAATTTATGTTGTTATGTTCTTCCTGTGTTTTTTCTAGGTTGCCAAAGAAGAATTATCACGCGAGTGTGATTACAACTTGGAGGCTGCAAACCAGAAGCGATTCCGAAATCTTCTTGCTGGCACAGAAGGATTTTACGTTCCAATAGTTGTGGATGGTATTTTAAGCAGAAGAGTATTAACTACAGAACTTGTTTATGGTAAATATAATAAATTTCACCAATTCTTGTTATACAATTTTTTCATGCATCTGTGCATAAGTGAAGGTTTCTGGATAAAAGCTTGCATAACATACATCATTTTAGCATTTCAAAAGAATAAAAAAGGTACTTGGTTACAGCTTCATTTGAGACTCTGTTTGGATGGCTGAGCTCTCAATAAATAGTATCTGATAGGTATCTAAAAACAGAGGAAATAGAAATGGAATAAAGCCTTGTATTATTACTTTAATTCTGAGGGTCTCTCAGAATTAAGATGAACGATTACAAGGTTGAAGATGATAAAGTAATGAAACAGTAAAATGGCACAGAGAATGCCAAGTTCCCAGCCCAAGCCTATCCCAATACCAGCCTAATGAAACAGTTACTCATTCCCCCTCTTATACCTCACATTCTCTTTCCAAATCATTCTGAATATTCTTTTCCTTCCTCCCACTCACTGCCACATAGGCAGAGTTTGTTATATCAGATTGTGGTGTGTGCTTGTGGTCCCCAAGTGTTTGGTTTCCACTTCTTTCTTTTATAAACTTTCTGAATATTCCCAATATGCCCTTCATTAACCTTGTTCGCATCAATATCAGTTGCGCCAAATATATAATTTTCCAAATTCTATAAATGGTTTTTCCTGTAAAATTGTACCATATATATCTCATTTGTGGGTTATTTACTCAGTTATTTCATCATTCTTGTTTTTAGTTCATTAAAAATCGAAGATGAAAAGAAATACATGCTAATAATAAGCAACATTAACAAATACATTGTATACTTGTACATATATAATGTTGCATGGATAGTAATAGGACCAACTCAAATAGAAAGAAAAGCTATGGAACTTTTGTATCCACTGATCACATTTAGGAAAATCAATGTGAGTTTACAATAAAACAGTTAAATGGACTATGGATGGAGGAAAATCCTCCTTGAAGAAACAGAAAAGAAGAGAAAAAGATAAAAGATGCTCACACTGTGGGAATACCCCTACTGAGATGAAAATGATTCTCAGTCCTCACTCCCAACTTTCACTCCAAAACCAGCCTGCCTTCCTTCGCTCCTCCATAACTTCCTTTTTATGCATCTCTCTCTCTCTCTCTCTCTCTCTCTCTTCTGATTCCCTCAATCCTCCTTATTACTCCTAAGCTGCCACCTGTACATTTAGTTATTTTCCTCCTCAACCCATCATTGGCCCCTCCTCAGCCATCGTCCTGTCTGTAACTTCCCCTCCTCTGCTCCTTTCCCAATTTTTCCCTTTCTCTTGTATACATCTTGATAAGGCCTACAGAAAGTCAATGCTTCCTTTTGATGCACGAATTTAATCGTTGCTCCCTTTTTCTTTTGCGTTACAAAAACTTCAAAATTGGGTGTAGCTTTGAAGTGAGTACTGATGTATAATAATTCAATGTATATGTGATAGGATGCTAAAGCATATAGGAAGGCCTCCTTTCTTCATGTTGTATCCACGATTGATGAAAATATCTTATCTAATTATTTATTTTCTGATTATTAAACTAGCACTTTCTTGAAATTATTGACTAGCTGAGGTGATTTAACTTCAGTATATATTAATGTCAAATTGTCAGTGAGTTGTTTTGAGAAATGCTGTAACCACCAACGAGATTGTTTTTATGAACAAGCAGAGATTTTCTTTGATGTTTTTATTCATTTCTTGCTCAAGTATTTTTGAGCTTTCCATGAGTGTGACACTGGACAAGGGATGCTATTCTTTTCATTACTATCGTTATCATTCTGCTGGGGAAAAATTATATACAGAAAACAACATTGGGGATTGTTTATTCAATTGAAAATGAATTATTTAGATTAAATAATTGGAATGATATTCTAGTGAATTATTCTTTTGCATTCAATTTTTAGCTTGTTTTTGAACACGGGATGGTTTTCTCTTGCTACAGGAATTCCAGTTGACAAAGTGGCATTATTGGATCAGGAAACTCGTAATTATATTGGGAAAAAGTTGTTAGAACTCACATTGATGGAATTATTTGTATTCCGATTTATGCAGGCATGTTATTCCACCCTATGTTTATATATATATATATATATATATATATATATATATATATATATGTGCAAATGTGTAAAACTATTAAATTACATTGTTAAGACACTAACTGAAGCATCAGTAATCCTAGAATTCAGGTCCAAGGATGGAAAGTTTTCAGTGCACCTGCTGGGATCTTGAATGATGAATTTTAGATTAGTAATGTAGTTCGGGTGTTGTTAAGATGAGTAAATATATTTACTGTTGATTTGATACCAGTTGATAGAACTGGTCAGAACTTAATGTATTTAACTGAATATTCCTCTTACTGTTGATAACAAATCTGATGAAAAATGTCTCCAACAGAGAAGAGAATTACAAAGAACATGGAATTACAATGGAAATGTAGAGAAAAGGAAAATTACTGACTGTAAATGTTTAAGGAAGCATCTAGGAATTCAAGAGCCTAGTCTCTCCCAACCAATCAGATTCAAAAATCACCCAATGGAATGAACAGTAGAAAGCTTTTCTCCCGAAATCCCATGGCTTTGAGATTTTGGCGGAATTGAATCAAACTTTGGCATACCATCTTTAAGAAACAGAAACCTTTCCCACAGGTGCAAGACCATAATTGCTTTGATACCAGTTGATAGAAATTGGTCTTAAACAGATTAGAGTTGAACAAATTCTGCCTTTATTATTCATACATAATTCACACAAACTACAAGGAAAATACAATCCACACCCACTCTAGAGATTTCGAGGGTTTCTAGTCTCTCCCTTACAACAAACTAAACACAATTTCTGGATAACTGCCAATGCCATCACACAGCAGTTTCCTATTTATTCAGCATAACCATCAATTAACTGCCTATTAAATAGTAACTACCCACACAACTGGTTTATTACATACTAACACACCAAGTAACTTCTAATACATTCCTAGGCAACCTTATTCTCACCCTCTCCTCCTATTTACATGCTTAAAGATGGATCTAGCACCAACCTGCCGCCACGGCCCAGGTTGGGTTTTGATCACAAAATTCTCCTCAAGGAAGGCTCTCATCTCTTCAACTTTAGGCCATATAGGTACTCCATTATCCAAAAAGATGTTGATAAATTGGTTGATGTGATACTGGCTAAGGGCATTGCATAGCACAACAGAAGCCCTTATGCATACTCTGCTATCTTGGTCAGGAAAAAGGATGGTTCATGGAGGTCGTTTGTGTTTACAATAAAAAGCTTATGAACAAACCATTAAGGATAGGTTCCCCATTCCACAGATTGAATGAACTAGGAGGATTCTCCATATTCTCAAATTTATTCAAACATCTGCGTATGTTATGACCAGTTCCATTTTCTGTGTTTTGCTGCTCCATGTTTTTCAATGTTCAAACTCTGCTTTTTTAACATTCTCTAACCTTGGAGGTGTTCTTTAACGCAGACTGATCCTAATTGGGGAAATTTCTTATATGATGAAGCTACAAAGACGATCAATCTTATTGATTTTGGAGCGGCACGGGATTACCCAAAAAAGTTTGTTGATGATTATTTAAGGATGGTTGGTTCTCTTCCTTTCTAATTTATATTTTCATATCATGGACAAAAGGTTTGAAATCTTAGTGCGGTTTATTGTTTTCATTTTTTGATTTATATGTTGCTGTGATTTGGATATTCAAGCTCGCTAGTGGAAGCTGTCATTCATCTTGACTTTTCTCTTCCTTTCTCTTTTTGATTTATTGTCATTCACTTTTATGTGGACCATATGGTTCTGTATGACATGATCTAAATTATGTAGAGTACAACAAGGAGTATTGACGGTCTGTTGGGTTTTTGTTTTCATTTTCTATTTTCACTTTTAACTACAAAAATGCAACTTTTTTTTACTTTATTTCCTGTTTTCAAATATTTATACTGGAAATGGTGAAAATGAAGTAGTGTTTTCATTATTAAAAGTGAAAACAGTAAACATAATGGACCTAGAAACCAAACAGGTCTTAACCTGTCCTTATTTAGTCATTGGCATTTGGCAGTAATAACCAAGTGATCGTTTGGTTGTTTCAATTAATACAGACTCTGATATTAGTTCCTTCTTTTTTCTAATTCAAATTTTTCCTGCATGTTCCCTTATTACGACTTATATGCACTTGATTGCTTATACTTTTTCCATCGACTTGGCATTTTACCCTGTGTCTTGAGATGAGCTGCAATTTCCTTGGAACTCTAATTATGGTTATTTTTCTATGACGCATATTTGATCAGGTTCTAGCTTGTGCAAATAGTGATAGTGATGGGGTCATTGAGATGTCTAGGAGACTTGGGTTCCTCACTGGAATGGAACCTGATGTGATGCTAGATGCCCACGTACAAGCTGGTTTTATTGTGGGGTTGCCATTCTCAAAACCCGGTGCATTTGACTTCCGATCAACCAACATTACTCAAAGCCTTAGTCACCTTGGGGCGACGATGTTGAGACACAGGCTCACTCCTCCACCTGATGAAGTCTATAGTCTGCACAGAAAGCTTTCTGGTGCTTTTTTAGCATGCATTAAGATCGGGGCTGTTGTCCCTTGTAGGGAACTATTGCTTGAAGTGTACGAGCATCACAAGTTTGGTGAAGTAAATAATGAGTTATTATCCAGTGGCTCAGCGTCTACGTAACCTATTTATTTTTTATCCAATTAATTTTTGCCAATTATAATAAGGAAGCTAGAGGTTGCTTGTCTGCCTACAAGATACAAGCTCCTTAACAAATTACACTTCAACTTGCTCCATAAATGGAGTCCTTTACGGGGACATTTTCCCTTCTCCCCATTTGTACCTATAACAGAAAGTAGAAAATTTCCCAAATTGATTCTTTGAAAGGTGATAGATTCTCTAAAATAGTGTTTGGATGTTTTTCCTTGACATCCCGCCCTTGACTGAAATGTGAATATTCATTGTCAGTTATACTGGCATGCATGTACCTGTTGGATTATCTGAAAAGGAACCGAAGTACTAATAGTTTTGCTTAATCAGTCCCTGCTCTTTCGTGATCACCCATCATCAGCAGTGGTTAAATGAAATATCCTTTGTTATTGTTAGTATTCTCCTAGATGAGTTAACAATTGTTATTTTGATAAATTGCATTGATTCTAGACAGCAATTACGTAAGTTTTTCTATCTGATATCTGACTTTGTGAGTGTTGCCACCGAAAAGTTAGAGAGGATTTGATTTAATCTAAAGAGGAGTGCCAGCATATATTTTCCAACACTCTTTTCAACATTATTTTTTCTGTTGGTTGAAATTTGTGGTTCCACCACTCAGAAATGATTTTCACCGCATAGAAAATGAGATGCATATAAGTTAGTGGAATCGATGGGAATTTCAACTGCTGATGAAGAGTATTGGAAAAAGAGTATAAAAAAGGTGTTGTTAACACTTACTCCATCATTAACGAATATAAGCAAAAAAGTTTATGTATATTGTTTAAATTTGTACTACCAACTACCAAGTACTTATACTTTGTTTGCTTTTATACAAAAATGGAGTATTTTGATTTCAATATACAGTCATAATGTAAGTTTGATTTTTATCCCAATAATTCTGATTTATTAATTGTAGTAATTATACATCAGATCTAAGTTTGGGAGATTTTTCGTTGAAATTAAGATGTATTTAGATTTCTGTTATAACTTGTAAACGTATGCTTGCACTACCTCAAAATAAACTCTGTACATGTTATTCTTCAGATGCAAACCAAACATATACTAAACACATTATTAGAAGAAAAAGTTATTCGTTACGGTTGAAGCAAGCAATGCAACTTTATGAAGAATCAATTCCCGGAACAAAGTGGACAAAGCAAACTTGAGCACTTGACTACTTTCCCCCCCACCGCGCACAAATTAAAAAAGTAATGTTAATTAGCACTTTAGGACCTAGATCATCTGCAATTTATTTCAATCTTGTATGATCTCACAAGCCTTAAAATTAATTTAAAACTAGGTAAAGATTGACATAAAAAAGTAGTTAATCAATTTTAAGTGGTAAAATGTTAAACTTCATTCCTGGTTGAAAACTTTCTGAGAGTAAAGTGATGGGTCCCCTGGCTAACTGAAAATATGATAACAACTTAACCTGAAAGTCTAAACTAAGGTGGAGTGAGTGACGGATGAGGTTTTCTTCTTGGTTGAAAAAAATGTACTGTACCAACCATGTCTTATAAAACAAAACAAAAAACTCTAAAAAGGAAAGTGAAATTGATAGATGTGATTATAATAGTGACTTAGTGATCAAGGTAAAATTGATAGCTTTTTTTGACACAAAAAAAAAGTTACAATTTAACGTGATTGGCTCCGTCAATACCTCCAAATTAGTCATGACAATCACCGTAACCCTTCCAAAAGATAAAGGGCTTAAAACTATGAGAATACCCTAAAGTCTCTAGTGACTATTGGAATCAAAGACTCTAAAGTGGACTAAAAAAAAGCTACAATATTACAAATCATTCACAAAAAGCAAATAGTAAGATTTGTATTTTTTTAGGAACGTGAAATTTGTATTTGATGGCCTGCGGATGATAATAGTAATGAAAAAAAGAAAAGCAGACAATACAAATTAATGGAAAAAGAAAGCACTGCCACTAGGAATGAGTTCATATTTTAAAGATTTTGCGTGGTTTATACGATATCAATCATAGGTTAAACTTTTATGTCGTGATAGTATGATAAAAAAACACCATCATAAAACACAACAAAATGACAACTAGGGACTACTATGTGTATGTTTGTACTGTCACTCTTAGATAACCTTTCGTTTCCTTCACAGGAGGAGCAACGATACGAAACGACCGATGGTTCTTATTTAAAACAAAACAAAACAAAACGCAAATAGAGAGAAACTGTGAGTGTGGAGAGAATACTAGTATTCAACATGACTTTGAAGCTGATTTTTTTGGTAGCTGTTGAATTTGCATGCTTAGTTTCTGGGATTATCTCCGATGGATCTGAAACAATGTCTATGCTTTCTCTCTTAGAAAACGATGCATTATCCGCAAGGGCTTCTTCATTACCGCAACCTTTTATGGTTAACCTTACTCTCATTCAAGGAGCTGATTCTAAAGGAGCTGGTCTCTCTCTCTCTCTCTCTCATTTAATTATTTTGCAGTGACTTCTTTGTGTGATGTTCCTCTTTCTGAAAATTGCATTCTGAGATTCTTTGTGATTTGTGTTACTCAGTACTTTGCATTCTCTGTATTATAAACATTAATGTAGTTGATTTCTTTCCTCAAATGAGAATCTTACATATAATAGTATACCTTTTGACCTATGGCATGAAATGCCACATTTTGAAGCTAACCCATTTATAACTGTTTGCACAAAATTTGAGACTTCTTATTCATGTTTCTAATTCATGGGATACCATAATGGGGTAATTCAAGAAGATTAATTAATTTATCACCTCTTCATCTCAAATTCTTCTTATCACGAGTTCATATTCATGTGGTTTGATTTATGGTTGAGTGATAGTGCAAGATACATGAAACCTTTGTTTTAGCATCTCATCTCCAAATCTCTTTTCCAACTTGAGGGGGAGTATTACCAAGTTAGTTTTAGAAACTAGTTCAAATTAGTTTTTTTTTTTTGTTATAACAACTTTCCATAGTTAGTTGGTTAATTACTTTTAGATTCTTGCATTTTCTTTCACTAAAAGGTGAATTATATATAGAGAACACCTCTTTTTTACTTCAATATTCATTTTGAATGAACTTCATATTCAATTCATTGATAGATAGAGTTTGTAACTCTTAATGCACAGCAAACATCCCTAGATTGTCTCTCTTGTAATGGATTTTGTTTTGATTGACTATTGTCTGAATATTCCTCGTATAACGTATTAGTATGGAGCTATACTGTGTATGCTTATTAATTAATGTAAATATGTAATGCTGAAGGATAGATATCCTTATGTGTATGCTTGTTTGAGTTGGTTGAGTTTTCAATTGATAGCAGAACCTAATTGAGTTTTCAAATCTGACAATTTTACACTTTTGTCCTATAACAGTCTGTTTGGATGGAACATTGCCTGGTTACCATTTGGATCGTGGATTTGATTCTGGAGCAAATAGTTGGCTTGTTCATCTGGAGGTATGTAAAAGAATATCGAAATCCAAATAGTTTCTAAAGTAAGGCTATAGAGAACAATTAATATTTGAAGTCTTCAACTGTTTGTTCAAACTATTCTATTGCTAACTATTTGTCATGCAGTTGCTATATTGTTGATGCTTTATGAATACCTGCAGGGGGGAGGATGGTGTGATACTATCAGGAACTGTGTCTATAGGAAAAAATCTCGCCGTGGTTCCTCAATATACATGGAAAGTCAAATACCATTCACGGGAATATTGAGCAATAAACCTGAAGAAAACCCCGGTTTTTCCCTTTACCCTACACATGCATCATTTTGTTGATCCTAGTTCAATTAAATTTGCCCTCTTTGAGGCTGCAATTTATGCATATTTGAGTTTATGTTTTGTCATTTTTCTGAACATAATCTTCCATGCACAGATTTCTTTAACTGGAACAGAGTCAAATTAAGGTACTGTGATGGAGCATCTTTCAGTGGAGATAGTGAAAATGAGGTCAGTCATAGTATCAGTGCACATTTTTTGACCTCTTACCTAATAGTTCCTATGAAGGCCCTTGACATTTCTATGAAAATGGAAAGCTGTTATTGCAGATACCGTCAATCAATGAAGCTACATGATAAAAATCACTATTATTTACATGAGAAAAGATGCTTTGTGATTGCTTTAAAATGTGAATTTGGTTCATTTTTCAGGCTGCAGGTCTTCAATTTCGTGGACAAAAAATATGGGTAGCTGCAATGGAGGAATTAATGTCCCAGGGAATGCAGAATGCCGACCAGGTATCCCGTGTTTCTTTATATTGTTATATTCAGTCTTAATATGCATGGATGCTAATTGATAATGTGCATCAGGCCCTTCTCTCTGGATGCTCTGCAGGCGGCCTGGCATCAATAATACATTGTGATGAGTTCCAAAGCCTGTTTCCAAAATCTTCCAAAGTGAAATGTTTTAGTGATGCAGGATTTTTTATCGATGCGTAGGTTTTATATTTTTTATACACGATTTCTTCTAACCTGTTACCTTGTCTAGAAACTTAAGAAAGTTGATTGTCTAATCAATTATGTAGAGTTGATATATCTGGGGGACGGACACTAAGGAAATTGTTTGGAGGTGTAGTTGAGTTACAGGTAACAATTACTGTAGTTCTATTGTTAAAAAAAAAAATACACTTCCTTAGTAGAATATTGCATTAGTAGTTTTATATGGTTATGCTTATAGATTAGCAAGGTCCAAACTATTGGCCACTTACAGGTTTTGATACCTTAGCAATAAAATCTTGCATTAGTTGGTTTACTTCTTTGATGTAAGATTAACAAAACTGTACAAGTATGCCATGTGGTTGTTGTTTTGACTATTGACATTGTAGGAAGTACATAAAAATCTGCCAGAAAGATGTCTCAGCAAAATGGATCCAACTTCGGTAATTCTTATTCTTGATGCCATGTTGTTCATAACATCAAATTACTTTAGACACACAAATTTTAAACATATGGAGTCTCTTTTCTTCAGTGCTTCTTTCCTCAAAATAGAGTCGAACATATCGAGACCCCATTGTTTCTACTCAACGCGGCTTATGATGTGTGGCAGGTAAAATGAATTAATGCATTATTTCGTACTTTCTCTAGTCAAACTGTTAAATCAGTAGTAACAATTACTATGATAAATGTTTTTGACCCCCTTTATGACATGCTATTTCTATGTTACCATCAGGTCCAAGCGAGTTTGGCCCCGCCATCAGCAGACCCTCTTGGCAATTGGAATGAGTGCAGATCAAACCATGCAAATTGTAACACATCTCAAATCCAGTTCCTTCAAGGTGTTTCCAATCTCTACTATTGTGAATGATGCACATATATGAAAATTTCTAATTTTCTTGTGATAAACTATGTATATCTACTAATGTGATTTCCTTGTAACATATTATATGACTTGTTTGAAGCAGACTTCAGAAATGAAATGCTAAATGACGTGAAAGACTTCTCAGGGTATTCTCAAACTGGATTGTTCATAAATTCTTGTTTTGCTCATTGCCAGTCTGAGAGACAGGAGACATGGTTTGCTGATAACTCTCCCCTTATTGGGGACAAGGTATGCTCAATGGCTTTGAATGAAATATTCACTCTTTTGTGTTTATTGTTCTAAGAAAATTATTATTATTTTTGATTATGCAGCCAATTGCAATAGCTGTTGGAGATTGGTATTTTGATAGAGAAGTTGTGAAAGCTATTGACTGTGCTTACCCCTGTGGCAATAACTGCCACAATTTAGTGTTTAAGTGAGTAAAATTTGTTCTCTCTTTATATGATATATGATGATATGATATTTAAGTGAGTAACTGCCACTTGTGTATTTAACATTCATTGATTATTATTATGATCTGAGGATGCCATTGATCATATAACATATTTTTCACAGATAAGTAGAGTCAGTAAGATTCATATTCATTAGTAGTCCTTTTATACACTTTTGGTTAGAATGTCCAAAGGCGAAAAATTAATTCGCGAGTTACCGCCTTTTTTTTATTATTATTGAAAACATTATAACATTATCCCCCCCGCCCCCCGCCCCGCCCCGCCCACAAAACAAAGAATGCTTAGAAAGGACCCCCCAAAACCATTCTTCAAGGGTGATGGCATTTTTTAATAGCTCGTGCTTCTCATGTTTGCTAGAAAATAGATGATTCATATTAAAAAAAAGGACAAAAATTCTGAAGCCTAATTCAACGAACGATCATATAAACCATCCACTAACCAACACCACCTTTCTACATTGGCTTAATCTACCCTGGGACACAAGGGTCGACGTAGTGTTCCTCAGTTCGATTTCCGCACTGGACAAACTCGATGTTGGCCAGTGCAAAATTTTATCCTAAGCACGAACAGAGATTAATTTTTCGTTGAAAGCGTTGGGACACTCCGTGGGTAGCCAGTAATGGTCCAAAAAAATAATATAAACCATCCACTTGAAAAGTAATGGCTAAATTACACTAGAGGTCTTTTAAGTTATTTAATTGTAACAAGTTGGTCCTTTAAATTTTTTTCGTACCACTTAGGTCATATGAGTAATTTAATTGTAATAAGTTGGTCCTTTAAGTTATTTAATTGTAATTTTTAAAGGCCAAATAACTTATATTTTTCAGCCCCAAATTGTTACAATTAAAAAACTTACAGGACCTAAGTGGTACGAAAAAAGTTAAAGGACTAACTTGTTACAATTTGATAACTTAAAGGATCTGAGTGGTACGAAAAAAACTTAAAGGACTAACTTGTTACAATTAAATAACTTAAAGAACCTCTCGTGTAATTTAGCCAAAAGTAATTGGTACCACGTGAAGTGCTCCTGGCCTGTTGGACCACGTTGGAAAAACTACTTTGTTTTAGAATTAGTAGCGGGGACCGGCTAAGATTAAATCAGCTAACATTTGATGGGTGAACTGGTTTCAACAATCTCTTAATTGAAAACGTAATTATATCTTACGTTTATCACTTAATATAACAACTGATATTAAAAATATAAATTTAATAATCAACACTGTTAGCCCAATGACTTAATCTACCTTGGGACTCCCTTCGATTCTCACAGTGAACAAACTTGGTGTTGGCCGGTGCGAAATTTAATCTTAAGCACGAACGGAGATTAGTCTTTCATTGAAAGCGTTGGGACACTCTATGAGAGTAGCCAATGGTCTATACCAAAAAAAAATATAAATTTAATTATTACAAACCTTACCAAGCCACAAGCAATGATCCGATAAATTCACATGACTGAGGGGCTGAATGCGCAACCAACAGTTGATGCAAAAGAACAATCCATAAAAAGATGTTGATTTAATTCATCGTCCAGCCCACACATTGGACAAGCCGAATTCTCCTCCAACAAGATAACACGACGATGAAATAAATTGCCACGCGTTGGCAACGAGTCCCGAAGCAAACACCAACCAAATACGATTACTTTGGAGGGTGTTATACAGCGCCAAAGCTTCTCCAACAAGATGATAAGGTCACAGTCAGAACTGTTTTGGGCAGCAGACAACAGCTGCTTGTAATACGACCGATCGAAGAACATTTTATTAGCCTCAAGCATCCAAATCCATTGATCTTCCCAGTCACGAACTGGAGAGACAGCCTGCAAAATTAAATGTAAACCAGCAGCTTCATCACGAAGAATCGGATCTGCTGAGAGCAACCACTGTTCACTCCAAATCCAAACATCATTGTTCCACTCTCCTAAATCCTGCACACTAAGTGGCGGACCCAGGACCCCGGGGTTAGGGGTGTCAAATTTTTTAAATACACAATTTGCTAAAAATATAATTAAAAGCAACTATAATATATTTAAATAAATAAATTATACATTTCATAATTGTTATTTACGTGATTTCATAGCAAATTAAATAGACAAAAATAAATTAAATAGCACTAACACAAAATACAAATTAATTAAATAACACTAACAAAAATTACCAATTAAATAGTACTAACAGATTCAAAATTAGGATAATAAGAACAACAACGGATCCAAAGAGATAGAGAGAGAGAGAGAAACTTTTTTAAAATAAAATATAAGAGTGCGAGTGATTGTGGTGTATTATATTAGTGCAAAATTAGGAACTTTGGTGCAAAACTAAGAACTTGGGTGCAAAATATATTTTTCAGGGGATGCAAAAACATTTTTCCGTAAGGTATCAGTGCTAGTTTTATTTTTTCAGGGGGTTAATTTGAACCCCCTCAAATATGTGTAGGCCAATGTGCACAGTCACTGATGGTATATTTGAAATTTACTTTTGTAATGAAAGTTATTTCTTGGTTTGTGTAAAAAAACCCTAAAAGAATATTGAGAGAGAGAGAGAGGGGGAGAGAGAGAGAGAGAGTACAACTTTCCAAATGCTTACTAAAATATTTTAGTTATGAAAAAAAAATCTAAACACCTATGTGTATATAAAAAGAATATTGCTCATTTGTCTGCCTGGTTTATGAGGTAAAATCATTTAAGTAAAAATTGAGGTGGAAAACATAATCAAAAACAATTTTTATGCAATCAATAAAAGCAATAAACCCTCAATTTAGTCATAAACTTACACACTTTCTTCTACTTTGTCCTTAAAGTCTGTGAAATCCGTCGACAAGTCTCAATTTATTCTTACATTTGCACAGTCTCTCCTACTTACATAACATAATTTTTTAAGTTTGTGACTGGGCCGGGTTAGCATCAATTTGGTGACCTATGACTCGGGCCGAGTCATGCGCGTTTTTTAAAAACTAAAATAAAAAACCAAAATTATATGCTTATGATTTGATATTTTGAACTATTGAATTTGAAGAATGAATTGATGAATTATGTTAGTATTAAGTTGAGATTTTAAAGATAGTAAATTCTTTTGATAGCTTTGTGGTGTATGAATTTATACAAGTCATGTCTATTTTTATTATTTTTTAGTAGTATCTGAGTTATGCAGTCCAACATCTGATTTGTCGGTTTGACCATTGACACAGTGTCGTGGATGACGGGGTCGAGGCTAATAACTATGTCTTTAAGCAATCTCTTACAATAACTAATGAAATGAATTTAGCAATACTTTATAAAACTATCAATAAAATTTAGGGGTGGAATAAGTTGGATTTCATAAAATTTAGTCACTATTTATTATTTTAATATACTTTTAAATACAAGAGCACTTGTATGAGATGGTAGGGGTCTCTTCCAAATTATCCAAGGTTTTGGATTTGAATCCAGCTTTGGGCATGCACTATTGTGGTCCTACCCGACTCGAGGGGTTAGTCTCCGCAATTGCACGCAAAGAATACCCAGTTTATACCAAACTTTAATATACTTTTAATCCAAATAAGGGAGAAATGTGTAAGTTAAATTAAATTTAGAGTTTACTATAAAAGTAAATTGAAGTTACACAATGATTTGGGGAGAATTGTACAATACTAAATTGCAAATGCTGAATCGTACGCCGAGACGGATCTAAGTTGAAACTATTGGGGGAACGTGCCTCCACTTAACAAAATATTTTACTTAGTAATATACATTGTAATTTTGTTTTGACCCCACAAAAAAATAGATGTTGTCCCCACATGAAAAATTTCTTAAAGTAATTGTAGAAAATAAGAGGTCAATAAAATAGAGAATAAGTTGCTATTAATTTTTTGTTTTAGTTTTATAATTTGTAGAAATTTAGGTATTTGAGTCTTTTTTTTTGTCATAAAATTACGAATTTATAAAATCTAATAGTATATTTTTGAGAAAAATATTTTAGATTATATTTTTGCCCCTACTAATGAAAATTCCGGGATACATCACTGATCGCACGAGAATACGAGAATATTATCCTGAATATGTCGCTATTGTGAAATCTGCAATTACTCTTTGTACTTTAACCGCAACAATGTTAACACAAAAATCACTAGTTTGGATTATTCGGGTAGCCCAACCAAACTATACTTGAATTGAGAAAGGTGCAAGTTAAGATAATAAATTAAGATGATTGACTACAAAGTGTTTGTTTGTTGCAAATAGTAGTTATTTATTCCGGATGATTCCATTACATTACATTACATTACTACTAGTATATTTACAGTGGACCAAAAATGGGCATCCAATGTAGTAGTACTAGTCGACATGAAGGGGTAAAGTAAAAGGAGGTAGGAATGGGGAGAAGGGGAATCTAGGTGTGAAATAACTAAGTAAATACGTAAAGCAATAATAGCATTATTAGTGACCGGGCGATTAGTAATAGTAGTATTCCAAATATTCCACCGTAACTACTACCCTACCTGCCCTGCTTCCCACTATGTCTGTTTTCATAATTTCAATCATCATTGCCTTCAAGGTTAGTTTAGCTGGATGTTGATGCTGCTGCCACCGCGTGCGCCCACATTTTCAGCCTAGCCTTTACATCTCTCGGATCATCACCTTCATTACAGTACACACAAATAAATAATTAATTGTAGAAGGTCATTGAGATTGTAAATATAATGAATATTGTAGAAAAATGAATGGTACATACATACCAGGGCTAGAGATGCGCCAATTTGAGATAGGTGAAGTGGCACCACTGCTGGTATCAAAAGATACAGAAAGACGAGAGGGAGTGTTGTTGTCCAAATCTAAATCAAACCCAAGATCTCTACAACCCTTCATATCTTCAAAGTCCATACTCCTCCTTCCAACCTCAACCACATCTTCATCCTTTCTCATCCTCCTACACTTCCTCCTCCACGTTTCCTGTCTCTTATCACTCTCACACTCCTTCACTGGTCCTATTATCGCTCTCCCATTCCACCACTCCTTTTCAGAGTCGGAAAGTACCACATCCCCTTCCAAACTCTCTATGGATAAACCTGACATGCACCTAGCCATCCCATCATCATCATCATCATCATCATCACACACTGTGCTGTTCGTACAAACAGAAAGCCTCGACAAGCTGTGGGGATGATGATGTCGATCCTCATCTTCATGATCATCCCAAGACATGCTGTATATAATATAGAGTGTCTTATTTCATCAAGTCAAGAAAGCAGAGTGGGTTTAGTGAGTGAGAGCGAAAATAAATAAAGCAGCGTTTTCTGTGGTCTGGTGTGTGGGCTATTCTCAATCATACGTTTCTCATTTCACGATAAGGAAGACAGACAAGTGATGTGTGTGAAGGGAAGGGAAGGCAAGTCGACACACCCTATTTACTAGTATTTGTCATTTTCAAACTTCAAGGTCAAATTAATTATTTTTTCTTTTGACACATTATTTTTTGTTAATTGCACCTTAATTATTTATTGTAGGCAAAGTGTTTGTAATGGAATAATGAAAAGTAAAGGGTATCTAAGAAAAAACAACTAATAGTTTTATGTCCCATGAAGGTAGCTCAGTTTGCGAGCTAAAGGACATGAAGAAGTTGCAAATTTGCAAGAAGGAGGTCTAAGGTTCAAACCCCGGAAACTAACATTCCCCCGCCCCCACTAACATTTGTTTATAAAAAAAAAAACTAATTGTTTTATGAAAAGCAACGAAATTGATTACTGCAAATAAACTTAAAAGACATGTAAAAAAAAATAAGAAAGTGAGTTATAATTTTGATGCGGCTAAACTTAGCTTGTTTCTAAATTCTGAAGAACCGAGTGTTCACTAAAGCATATATGTTGGTGGAAGTTGGTGTGAAAGAATGGGGTAGGTGTGCTATTTTTATAGTGGGTACTGTTGAGAGAGAGCCGTTGATCAAAACTTTTGATGATAAATCCCGACAGTTGAAATTCTATCCATTGCCGCATATTTATCACAACAAATGCCATCAACTCTTTTTTTTTTCTGACACAAAAGACGAAGATTCCAATAACTCCATTATAGAAAATTGATTGCAAATAGGCCCGTTGATCACATTTTCAGTGGAATCTACGCTGTTGAAACTCTATCCGTTTGTCAAAACTCAAAAGCGTCAGTAGAATCCAAACTGTTAAACATAGAAAATATTTGTCAAAAATCATTCTGCACAATGTTTCACATGTACGGTACCAAGGTACTGAATCAATTCGTTATCTTAGTATCGAACCAGATTTGTTACCTTGGTACCGTACATGGAGTGTGCATCAAATTATAAGTCACAGTACCGATGTATGAACTTGGTTCGGTACTATGTAACGCACCCCATTGAAATCCAAAAAAAAAATGCAATGGAAAGTTTTTATGTTTTAAGAGCATGTATTTCGAGGGTGATTGCGATTAAGAGGGGGTGTGCAATAAAAAAGTCCTAAAATAATTCCAAGCCCATGGCATACTTCATAGGCCTATTGGCCCAATTAACAGCCCAATTAATAGTTTTGCATGAGCCCCTCCAATAAACCCCACCCACCATTTGCCCGCGTTCCCCCTCTTCATTTGGTTGCACTCTTGCAATCGCACTGTAACTACCATCGGAGCGGAGATACAGTGGTCGATCAGGCTCGCGGGTCCGAAAGAAACGCTAGAAATTGGATGTAATATGCTACTAGGAAGAGTACAATAGAAAGCATGGTGAGTTCAATAAATGAGTGCTTTGAATCCCAATTTAGCGTTTTGGTCAAGGACGGTGGAGATTGTCAAGAATTTAGGGGAAGAAAATGGGGGTTCTGAATTCTGATAGTGGTAATAGGATTTCGAGGCCTGGGTGGGTGGTCCCCACGATTCAAATCTCTTTAAGATTTTGATGTTTTTAATAAATAACTCTAATTTAATGATTTAGCCTTATCCAACTCCAATAATTTTGGTGTAGTCATCCAACATGGAATGAGATCCTATGAGCAGTTTGTTAGAGTAGTAGAGAGATAGACTTATGATGATGTGTCTATCTCTCCTATTGAAATAGGCTTCACATGGACTATTTTGAATAATTTTTAATCCTTTTCAGAAGCTCTTTTAGTAATTTTTTATCATATGCTGTTTTGAATAAACAAAATAAGTTCATGTATTCCAAAAAACAAAAAAAGTTCATTCTCTATAACAACACTTAATTGTTTGCTTCTATAGTTAATCACAAAGCATTCATTCATATACTTTTTTCTCTATAACAAGACGGGAAAAACTCTTCTAAAAAGAACTTTCATACTACATAAATCAATCAAAATGTACTATATTATTTATTATTTATAAATGTTACACAGCCCACATAACATTTGCACGTGTCATAATTATGATGTGAACAGAAAAATAGTTATGATAGAAAATTGACACCTAAATATATCTCCTGGATAGGCACCGAATATCTGTCTTCACATTAAACTGATTTTCGTAATTTATCGTAAGCACAGCCTTGAATATTTGGCCTCCAATGATTGCAGTCCATGTGATCTATTGATCTTGTACATTCACTGCTGAATGCTGATTAAATTTTACAAAAACCAAAATGAAAAAACACGTATTATTATATTGCCACACGTGTGATGCAGGCAAATTAACCAAAAATTATGAAGATGCTAAAAATATTATCCACAGTTTTAGTTGCTCCGAGCGCCTCTTGAAATTGGAGTTTTTTTTGCTTTGTTTAGAATAATGTTCAGCTTTTCAAGTGTATAAACTAAGTAACTAAAAGACATAGGCATATATATACTTACATGGTCTTATGAGGTGAGTGAGAGAGAGGGAGAGAAGTCAGAGAATTATTATTATGCATAGAAAAATCAAGCACACGAGTTGTTCCAAAATGTCAAAGTATAAAACTATTCAGGTGGGAACAGTTCCTCTTTCGTCTGTTCTTTAAAATTTTCTTTACTTTGGTGCTGTGCTGTCTTTTTCTTGGTGAAAAAAGTTAAATAATTCACTTACTTTTGTGGAGAGTAGAACAAGACTAACCATCTCATTTTGCAAGTGACAAAGTAAAAAAAGCTTGCATAGTGGGGAAAGTGTCAAGACTATTATGGAAATGAATATATTACTCTACTGTCAAGAAAATGATGGACACCCATTAGAAACACTTGAATAGGTAAAAGTGCTTCCACCACAAGTATACTGTCATTTTCATTGGCCTGAAAGTTAGTGACAAGAGAAGATCTTAACAGGTAAAAAAGATTCTGAAAATTGTTCATAGGTAAGGAAAATGAAACTTCCCATGAACCAATCAATAAACATATGTGATGTCTTTTGGATATAGAAAAATGCCCCATTGCTGTTACAGTGTAGAAAAGAAAGAATACATACATACATACACAAGAGAAATCCTTATTCTGCAGTTCTATCTACCCCACACCCAATGAAGAAGAAGGTAAAGACAAATGGTTTTGGCTCACAAATATCAACAAAGAAAAAAAATGTTGAAACAAATTGTATTGTATCAGATTCAATTTCAATCAGACCTATATACAAAAGCAAAATATGTGGTTTCACTTTCACACACCTGTACTAGTAAGAATAGCAATCCGTTGAATGAATTGGAAATTTGGAACCGCTCTATAAATCTTCTCAAGTTTTCCATTCCTCAAATCCTTCTATATATCTCCAAAAGCAGCTCTGAGCTTCTGAATATCCTTAGAAAAGATATTATTATCTGATGATTCTTGTTGCTTTGTATGAGGCAAAATAGCCCCTAACCCCAAAGTATCAGGTACCAAATGCATGGGAGCTTTTATCTCATTGCATAAAGATTCAGGAGCTTGATTTTGTACAGAAGCTAGCATTAACATTGGATTATGAAGATACTCATCCCATTTAGTTTCTTCTGTATGGTTATTCTCCATCATATGATTTTGTGTATTATTGGAGGCACTGGCTTCCCAGTAAAGGGATCCGCAAGCTGTAGAAATATTATCAGAAGAAGGAACAGAAAGTGAAGGCTTGCAACAAAAGGAGCTAGGAAGAAACATGTTGGTAGTTGTACTTGTAGGTGTAAGAATAGAACTAGCATTGAAAGGAAACTCAGAATTCATATCAAAAGACCTTCCAGTTTGGCTAAACCAATGACTAGAATTTGAATCATTTGGTAAACATTCAGTATTTGTATAACTCATCTGAAGGGGAAAATTCAAATTCCCCATCAAATCTGAGGGTTGCAAAAACCTACTGTCTAGGAACAAGTCTTTGCTGCAAGAACCTTCTATCTCAGGTGCATAGGCTTTTGAGGAAATTGAAGATGTTCTTTTCTCACATGAAGCTGTAGCATCATCTGATTTAGAACATTCTGATTTCATGAGGTTCAATTCATTGGATAACTGAGGTGCTTTGTCTTGGCTCTTAGCATTCTCCTCCCCTTCATTGGACAATGGTTTATGTGTTACAGGGTCAACACCTTTTTGCCTCAGTTTCTTCTTCAAACAAGAGTTCCACAGATTCTTTATTTCATTATCAGTCCTCCCCGGCAATTGTGCAGCAATTTGAGACCATCTGAGACACCACACCACACCATATATGCATGTAAATAAAAAAGGGGGTAGAATAGAATTCAATCACAAGAGGAAATGAATGAATGAATGAATGAATGAATTGAATTACCTGTTCCCTAGTACTGCATGAAGTTCAATAATAAGATTTTCTTCTTCTTGTGAAAATGTTCCTCTCTTTAAATCAGGCCTTAAGTAATTAATCCACCTAAGCCTGCAGCTCTTACCACACCTCTGCAAACCTGGTCATTCACAAAGAGATTAATAACAATTTTCTGCTGATTATAATTAAAGGAGACAGAGTTGGAAGCTTATTTACCTGCTTGTTTTGGAACAGAACTCCAACATCCATGGCCATATTTTGTAATATGCCTAAGAAGTTTTTCATCCTCTTCAGGTGACCACAGACCCTTCCTAAGCTTCTGCTTGTAACAGCAAGAGTGCCTTCCCATTTTCTGATATGCCAATTTTCCCTTTACCTTCAAAGTTTGTGAGAGAAATGTCAACAAATTTGAGAGTGAGAGAGGTGATTTGAAGAAAGGAAAATGAAGTGGCAGCTGAGAAAAGGAGTTGAGTTAATATAGGAGTGAGGCCTTATGAGAGACAAGTCATAATCAATAAGCTAAGCTTCCTTCTTTTTTCTTTCTTTATTTTCTTTTTTTATATACAGATATATGTGTGTGTGTTGAAATACTTACGATTATATGGTTGAGATATCTGATAGAGATTCGAAAATGTGAAATAGGACTTGTTGTTGTGCATAGGTTTGAGTTTAAAGTAGGGAAGGTTCATTTTTGCACGGTTAGAAAATTAAACAGTATAACATGTCTTTTCGAAAGTATGAGCATTGGCATTGATGTCTCTTTGCACAAATGGTGGGTCACTTAACTCATAATAATATATAGTTAACACATTAATTATATGGAAACAAAAACAAATGATTAATATAAAGGAAAAGGAAAACCAAACCATGCTTGTAACTCAAGTTTATATTTAAAAAGGCACAAATTATTTCACAGTACTGATGAAGAAGTTGCCACAAAAGTTAACTCTCCTGAAGAAAAAGAAAGCAATGTTATTCTTAATAGATATATATGATACACTAATTAAAAGCAGTAAGCAAAATTTCATTGTCAAAGGACAACAGTTTCTGCCTCATCTATGTCTGTGAAAAGCGAAATGCAAAATACCCCATTGGAAAACTTGTGTCTGAAAAAATAGAATTCTATCCGTTCTTTACTCTTTGAGCTTTATGTGTAATTCATACATCTCATGATTTCTTTGAAAAGTTTCATCATTACGTGGAAAGAAATGTTTTCTTTGTTTTTTTATCAAAAACAATCCATGTTATCCTTTATCAGTTGAAATCCACACAGTGTTACAAATTACTATTCTCATCATATCATATCATATCATATCATATCATAGTTTTTTCAAGGATGGAATTCTCCCGGTTCTTCTTTTGTCCACTTACTCTACTCTAACTCTAACTCTGAATTAATTAAGCACTTATTAGCTAATAAAGTTAAGCTATATATAGTGATTTTGGTCACGTAGACGCATAGTAATAGCTTGTAGCTACGAAAATTGGAAAATATTCTATTAGTACTCGTGCTAACCAACTTGAATACTATAGGTTGTATCTGTATATTACAAAGCATCCTTTTCTCAATAATTAATCCAACCCATTTAAGCAAAATTTTTATTATACACAGCTAACTATTAGGCGCATTAGTTGATATTCACTTAATATTAGCTTTTTTCTTCCCAAAAATATTAATTCTTTTAATTTTTGACAATAATATTAACTCTTTTAATTAGGAGCACTTAATGTTAACTAGATATATAGCAATAGTTTTTATTAAAATTCCATTTACTCCACAACCATACCACCGGTCGGTTGTGGTCATCACATGGGCAATAGTTCTTTGCACAAGTTTAATAAATTAAGCTTCCTTTCTTTTAACTATTTTTTAATTAATTAGACTGAAACTTATTTGAACTGTTAAATAAAGGTTTAATTACTCTTGGGTACTACTTTAACTATTTGAAAATTTTAAATCAAAGTTTAATAACTTCTAGTTCCCAGGATGCCACAATTAGTGATCATGGACAAGTAAAACAACTCTTAGTGTATGGATTGTGATATCATATGATCCAAAATGGATACATTTTTTTACAAATCGCCCATGAGTTGATAGGGAGGAAGATGAAACTTTAAACTTTAAGGTATTGTTTGGGGGGGGGGGGGGGAGGACTTGATTTTCAATCTCAAATTGAGGAAGCTATTGTTTGCTGGTGTTTTTAGCAAACAATCACTAGTTTTATTAGAAGGTTTGTGAGATCAAACTAGAAAAATCTCAAAGCAATTGCCTTTGAATTGCTCATAGTTTTTGTTTCAGAAAATGTAGAAAAGGGGACGATTTGCAAATGATTAACAGAATTGAAAAGAAAAGAAGCAGGAATTGTAAAGAACAGACAAGTAAATTGCATCGAATCATAAAAGTGGTACACGATCACGTACAGCGATTCTTCCACTCGTTTTTCGCTCTGGCTTGGAAGTTAGAGTTTTAGGAATCGGGTTGTGTATTGTGATTTCGTGACCCCTGTTTCCTCTCAGAAACAGTTATTTATACAAAGGAAAAGAGGGGGAAATTTGAACTAAGTAACTGCCTAAAAATTTGAAAATAAGTAACTGCTCCTACTTTCGACCAAAACCGCTCTATCACGCTTCGACCAACTGCTAGTCTTCAGCGCATAACTGCTCTGTTTTCTGTCTGTCGAAAACCTGTGTCCATTTTCCTCTCTCTTGCTTTTGCTTCCCTGGAAACTTGTCGAGTTTACCTTGCGCATGACCATTTTCTCTGTCGAAATAATTTGGTCTTTGCGAAATAAATATAAGTCAGGCCTTGTTGACCATCTTTAATGAAGCCTGTCGAAATTACAGGCTAACAAATTGCCCCCCAAAAATGTCTTTTTCGACTAAACTTGAGGAGGAAGAAGAGAAAGACATTTTTGAATTCACCATCGAAATAACTTTGCACTTGAGTAAAATAGCTGTATACCTGATGTCACCACTGTTAAGTGTTATTTCCATCTTCAAACCTTGAACTTGAACAGCCTGTAATTTCGGCCTTTGACTATGTTTACCGATTCTCTGTTCTACCTTTGAATGGTTCCACCATTTTCTGTTACGTTAATAACGCCGTAATTAAAGTGATGCCTCACTTCTCGGAACGCCAAACTCGTAACCAACTGACGCTCTTTCATACTTCTCCTTATACATAGAAGAGTTTTGTTTCTCATCTTCACCACTCCATGATTTTCTTCTTTTTCCTTTCCCGTTTCAGGATCATTCCCTTTGCTTTGAGTCTTCCGCGTAACCTCATCTCTCATAATTGCAGTGAGGTTGCCTGGAGGTTCAAAGTGATGGTTTTTGATCTCTGCGAATTATGGCTTTGCTCCTTTTTCTTCATGTCACTTGATCTTGCAACTTTCTGAGTTTATGCGGGAGACTCAAAATGGGAGCAGGAAGATTCATCAGGTGTTTTGCCTTGATGATGACTGTCTTCCTTGGGGACGTCAATATCTCCTCTCTGAAGGGCTTCCTGAGGTTTACCAAGCAAGGAAACGCCCTGTTGAAAGGCTTACAAGCCTAACGCGCAGACGAAAGAATGACCCCCCCCGAACGACGGGAAGCGTCAACGTGGTCGAAGAAGACCACCTAAAAGAGAAGTTACTTGGTCGTAAAAGACCAACTGCAATTCAGCGTTTTATTTATGCCTAGTTTATTTACCCTTTCGGCACTATGTAATTCACGAATGCCTCCTTTGGCACATGTAACTTGGCAACATTATAATGAAATTTCTTCCATTTTATTCTTGAGCAATTTCTTATTCCGTGCTTTCGACAATGTTTTGGCAACTTAAATGCCATGTTTTTACGCTTTCTTTATATTTATTCCAGCGTTATTTTAACTTCTTGTAACGTTGGCTTATACTTTTTCAAGTATTTGCCATTTATACGCAAAATTCTTTCATCAGCGCCAATCTCTTCGACCTCATATGCGCCGTTTGAATAAACTTGTAAAATTTTAAATGGTCCTTCCCAACTTGGGGACCATTTACCAAAGACTCTATCTTTTTTATCCATAGGCAATAGGACCTTCCACACTAGATCACCTGAATCAAAGGTTTTAGACTTAACCTTTTTGTTATAAGTTTTAGCTACCCTCTCTTTCTGTCGAATAAGCATATCTAAAGCTAATAACCTTTCTTCGTCTAAATCAACCAATTCATCAAGCATCATATTCCAATAATAATCAGAGGGAATCTCCCACTGTCTTTGAATTCTTGTTGATTGTAGACAAATTTCAACAGGCAACACTGCATCGTGTCCAAATGTTAGCCTATAAGGAGTAGTGTTGATAGATTCTTTGGGTGAATTTCGACAAGCCCATAATGCTTGATCAAGGGTATTATGCCAATTTTTGGGTTTCTGCCCAACATGCTTTTTAATCAAATTAATAATAACTTTATTGGCAGCTTCTACTTGACCATTGGCTTGCGCATAATATGGTGTTGAAGTTAATAACTTAAAACCAATTTCAGAAGCAAACTCTACCATTTTTCTACCAATGAAAACTGATCATTGATCTGTAGTAATGGTTTCTGGAATTCCAAACCTATAAATGATATGATTTTGAATAAACCTTATCACTGCTTCTTGATCAACATTGGCTAAAGGTATAGCTTCAACCCATTTGGTGAAGTAATCAATTCCCACAAGGATATATCTATGGCCTTTCGACGAAGTTGGCTTTATCTCTCCAATCACATCTAGAGCCCAACCTCTAAATGGCCAAGGTTTGACTATGGCATGCAATTCATTTGCAGGTACATGTTGTATCCCAGCATGCTTTTGACACTCTTGGCATCCCTTAGCAAATTCTATGCAATCTTTCAGCATAGTTGGCCAATACATTCCTTGTCGAAATAATAACCACTTCATTTTGTGGCCTACTTGGTGTGAACCACATGCTCCACTATGTGTATCGGAAACTGCTAAATATGCCTCATTTTCACTAAGACATTTTAATAGTACTCCTTCAGGAGTCTTTTTAAACAATTCGTTTCCAATTATCACATAGCTCAAAGCTCTGTATTTTACCTTTTTATTGGTATTTATTGTGGGATTTTGCAAATATTCTGCAATAGGCCTTCGCCAATCATTATTGGTCACATTGTCAAGAGCAAAAATTTCTGCTAAGTCAAAGTCACCAAAAAATTGACGTTTTTCGACAACGACTAGTTCCTCGTTTGCGTTCGCATCTGTTGCCCCCCCAGTTGTTGGTGTTGACAATATTGACGAAGAATAGTCATTAGAAATGATCTTATCCTTTATTTCAATTAACTCTTCTAGGCTTTGTTTTGAAACTTTATAGCCTGAAGCAATTTGTGCCAATTCATTTGCCACTTGATTATCAATTCGTGGTAAATGTTCTAAGTGAACAGACTCAAATCTTTTTAACAAAGCATTGGCAACAACAAAGTATCTGATAAGGTGCTCTTTAATGCATTTGTACTCTCTTGTCAATTGTTTGACAACCAACTCAGAGTCACCTTTTATTTCGACATGACTTGCCCCCAGCTCAAGTAAAATTTCAAGGCCTACTATTAAAGCCTCATACTCAGCTTCATTATTGGAACAAACATCTCGAATTTTAAACTTATACTTCGTTGGAATGTTAGTAGGAGATATTATTAAAATACCAATCCCAACTCCATGTTTATGGCTTGAGCCATCAAAGTACAACCTCCAAGGATATACGTCTACAAAACTTAATGTTTCTTCGACAACAGAATGGTCTACTATAAAATCAGCAACCACTTGTCCTTTAATTGATTTTAGAGGTTGATAGGTTAAGTTGTATTCTGACAAAGCCAAAGCCCATTTACCAATTCGGCTATGCATTATTGGTTTCGACAACATATGCTTAATAACATCAAAATGCGAATAAACAGAAACATCAGCTGGTTTTATATATTGCTTTAACTTTGTACACGAGAAATACAAACAAAGGCACAACTTTTCTATAGGAGCGTACCTCGTTTCGGCATCATTTAAGACCCTACTGAGGTAATAAATGGCTCTTTCGACACCACTATCATCCTCTTGTGCTAACATGCTACCTATTGTTCTATCAGAAGCTGCTATATACAATTTGAGCACTTTGTGTTTAATAACAGGCAACAAAATTGGTGGTTTCATCAAATAAGACTTGATTTCGTCGAAGGCTGCTTGATGTATTGGTTCCCATTTGAACTCTTCTTCCTTCTTCAGTCTTAACAATGGCGAAAAAACTTGTGTTTTGCCACTTAGATTCGATATAAATCTTCGAAGGAAATTGATTTTTCCCAGCAACGACTGAAGCTCTTTTTTGGTCGAAGGGGCCTTCGTTTCCATAATTGCCTTAGTCTTATTTTGATTGATTTCAATGCCTTTTTTGTGCACTATAAAACCCAAGAAATCACCTGCACGTACACAAAAGGCATATTTTAATGGATTTAATTTCAATCCATATTTCCTCATTCTTTCAAAAGAACGGCGAAGATGGTCTAAATGACCACTTTCTGAGGAAGATTTAACCACCACATCATCTATGTATACTTGCATAAAATCATCAATAAAATCATGAAACATAGAATTCATGGCCCTCTGATATGTAGCACCAGCATTCTTTAAGCCAAAGGGCATTACTACCCATTCATAAACACCCAATGCCCCTGGACATCTAAAAGCAGTTTTCGACACATCCTCTTCGGCAATGAAGATTTGATTATACCCAGAATAACCATCGAGCATACTAAGATAATCAAATCCTGCTGCTGAATCTATTAGCATTTCTGCCACAGGCATTGCGTATTCATCCTTGGGAGTTGCATTATTTAAATCCCTAAAGTCTATGCAAACTCTAAGAGTCCCATTTTTCTTTATTACAGGAACTATATTGGCTAACCATTCGACATACCTGGCAGTTCTGATGAATTTGTTTCTAAATAGCCTTTCGATTTCCTCTTTGATCTTAGCCAACACTTGAGGAGCAAATCTTCTTGGCACTTGCTTCACTGGTTTCTTCCCTGGTCGAATTGGTAATTGCATTTCCACTACTTCTCGACTTAACCCAGGCATTTCGTCGTAATCCCAAGCAAAGCAGTCTTTGAACTCCCTTAGCAATGTGATGACTTGGGTTTTTAGAGAAGCATCAATATTCGCACTAATATAAGTTGGCCGTTTTATTGAGCCATTTCCCAAATCAACTTCTTCTAACGGGTCTTGAGCTTGCATATGTTTTGCCGAATCTCTAGGATCCTTTTCAAAACCTAATGGATCATCATCATAAATGCAGTCAAGTCTTTCATCTATGACTATGCCATTTTCTTCATGTAACTCACTGGCTTCGACAGCCATTGTTTGTTGAATAATTTCGGCCTCTATAACCGCTTTAAACTTGTTTTCGGCCATATAAGCCGTAATTTTGTCCCATGCATTGGGCACTGACATAAGAACACTTTCAAGAACCAGTGTTCCACCCCGTTGGTCGAAAAACACCGTCAGGATAGACACTATCATCTCCCATTATTTCTCTTTCCCAAACAAAACCATAATTTGAGTCAAGATGAACTGAGGCAAAAACATTATCCGCAGGAACATATGCCTCATTAGAAGATGAACATGGCGCAATCTTCGCCATTTGTTTCTCAAAGTTTTCCTTGGTAACTTGGTTCACATCAGCACGGAAGTAGCTCTGATCGGCTTCAACATACTCTACCAAACCATCTTCCTTCCACATTACTAAACGTTGATGCAAAGTTGAAGGGACAGCACCAACTCCATGGATCCACTCTCTACCAAGGAGTAAATTAAAATTCGCTTTAGAGGCTATCACTAAGAACAATGTAGTCCTCTTTATGGAACCAACGATTAAGTCCACCTCAATGGCCCCCAAAGAATGGCCAGTTTTGCCTTCATAGTTGCTTAAGACAATGTTATGTGGCCTGAGGTCAGTATCGAACTTACCAATCTTCTTCAAAAGACCATGTGGCATTAAATTCACTGCAGCTCCACCATCCACTAACACTTTGTTAATTCCAACACCATTGACTTTGGCTTGGACATACAGGGGTTTCAAGTGGTTTTGCATACTCATATCTGGCTTCTCGAAGGTAGCCATTTGGTCTTCGACACAACCATTGTTCATCACATAGTAACACATTGGCTTATGATGAGCCATATCCTCTGTAAAATCCTCTTCAACATTATTTGGTACTGTGATAACATCGTACTCAAGAGGCAGTATTGAAATCACATTGCAAACAACATCGAAATCATCTTCAGAATCATCAAAATCAGACTCCATATCTTCATCCATGTCGAAATCAGCATTCTTTTCTTTCACTGTTGACAATGGAGGAAATATTCTTTCAAGAGCAGGCCTTCTTGGCTTTTCTGTTACTACAGCCTTGCCTTTGGCCTTATTCGCTGCACACACATGACTAGCAACATCAGCATTCCTCTTTGTGGCAACTTCACCTTTGTGAACCTCACTCTTCGCCACTATTATGCTGCGTGGAACTTGATTAATTTCAAAGTGTGCCTTCTTCTTCTGTTGTCTTTGGTAACGACGCCACTGTGTTCTAGTCATAGGGTTCTTACCCTTATAGTTATTCTTATAATTAAACTTAGCAGCATCAGTACCTTGCTTGACAGCTTTAGCACGTTGATTATTGGGCACCCACTCTTCGACAGGAGCACTAGCACTTGGGACAAAGGATTTACCTGTTGACAGCTTCAAATACCCTTTTGCTGAGGACTTCTCCTTAGCAAATTGTCGTTTACTTGTTGAAGGCTTTGCTGACACATTAGCCTCATAGCCAGGTAGATCTCCTTTTGCAAAGTCAAATTTTGGCCTGTTGTCAAGCCATTTTCTTTTACGTTGTTGTTGACCCTGATAACCTTCGACAGCTTTAGCTGCTTCTTTGTCGAAGACAGCGCTGCACCTTGGGCAAAGCATAACTTCAGAATTATTCCACTTACACCGATTGAGGAAATCTATCAATTCTTCCTCAGCCTTTGGATACACAGCATGTATCTTCCCATCATATTCTTTTAGGGTCACCTCCTGTTTCTTACCTTCAGCATACATAAAACCTTTTAATTTTTCGGTGGCAGTCTTGACACACTTAGGAGGGTCTGCCATTTGAGCATCCACCATGCCTACATCAGCTTCGACAGGTTCAGAGTACATAGCTTCAGCCTTAGGCAATGGATCAACATCAATCTGCATAGGAGCTTTCATTTTCTTATCAGCAAATTTGAGTCTTCCTTCGTCAACTGCTTTTTGCACAATATCCCTGAAGAGCACACAACGGTCAGTGTTATGTCCCAAAAAATTATGGAACTTACAATAACCCTTTTTCTTTCTTTGGTCAAGAGTTGGTATTTTAAGGCCTTTAGGCACTAATATTTGACCATCAGTTACTAAAAGATCAAAAATTTCATCACATTTAGTAACATCAAAAGTATAAGTTTTAGGCATAAATCTATCATTCTTAGGCTCTACAGGGTTATTCCCATTCGCAGGCCTTAATAATTTACAGGTATAAGGAGGACCAGGCTTAAGTTCAGCCACGTCTATCTCCTCTTCCTCGACATTACTATATGTAACATCGAATTCTTCTTCGACATATGCCACTTTTTCTTTTTTATGATACCTATTCGACCTAGATTTTTCTTCTCTAAGCCTTTCAACTTGTCGAACTCTATCAGCCAAATGAGCCATATCTCGCAAATGAGATGTGTCTAACTTCTTTCTAATTGAGTAATCAAGGCCACCAACAGCCATTTCGACAAGCTCATGTTCAGGGACTTGTGTGAAGCAACGAGATTTCAACAACCTAAATCTGTTTAAGTAGTCATCAATAGTTTCAGGCATTTTGCGCCGAACACTAGCCAATTCTTTAAGACTAATTTTCGACTGGCCCATGTAAAACTGTGCATGGAATGCCTTTTCTAATTGCCCCCATGTGAACATAGAACCAGGGGGTAAGGTCGTGAACCAAGTGAAAGCATTTTTAGTTAGAGAATTTGGAAAATATTTCATCTTCAAATTCTCATTTTGTGCTAAGTCCCCAGCCTCAGTCGAGAAACGAGCAATGTGTTCGACTGTGGACTCATTTGTATCACCACCAAACTTAGTAAACTTGGGAACTTTCCATCCCCTTGGTAACTCAGTTTGTAATACGTATTCACATAATGGTGATACAAAGTTAGGCCTTTGTAAACCTATGTTAAGGCCATTTTGCGCCAAAATAGTTTCGACTAAAGTAGCTATATTGTTTTCTGCGCCAACATTGTGTTGTTGCACTTGTCGAACAACTTCATCAGCGTTCTGGTATCTATTTACCAAAACTACTTCAGGGACGTGATTTACTGCCCCTTGTAGTTCGCCTACAGTTGTGGACGCTTCGACTGCAACTGCTTCTTGGGGATTAACTGACGACGCATTACCCGCAATAATAGGAACTTGCCTATTATTAACCGCTGGAGCCCCAAAGAAGTCTGCAATCCTACTCATCTGATTTGCCAACATTTGGTAACTGTTATTGGTATTTTGAATCAATGGATTGAAAACTGTACCAATTTGTTGGGTAAGCATATTAACCATATCGTGATTACTCTCGTCCACTTGCTGTCTTAAGGCCAACAAAGACGTATTGGTTAATGCTGGGGGATTTCGACCAAATACGCTCTCAGAAGAGACATGTGTAGGGGAAAAGGTCGAAATATGTGGCATTCCAGTAGGCATGCCATACATTCCCAAAGGAAATGGGGGTAGATGCACGTTATTCAAACGTGGGTCTAAACCGTTTCCCATTGCCATGTAAGGGCTATGAAACCCTGCACTTAACGGCAAAGACATTGGCAAAGATGCCATTTCTGACTGCGTTGAACCAACATTAGTCATTGATAATGAAGGAACGGTTATCGACGATGATGGTCCTGCGCTAATGCTTGCAGAATCCATTGTTGTCCCTTGCCCTTGTGAAACCACGGGGTTGGAACTAGACGCATTATTCGTACTAGAACGAACCATTTTACCACTTCTTAAGTGCATACAACAGCGAATACAAATAAGAGAGTACGAAAATGAACAAAATCAAAGGCAAAGTCCCATCGGGCGTGCCAATTTGTTTGCTGGTGTTTTTAGCAAACAATCACTAGTTTTATTAGAAGGTTTGTGAGATCAAACTAGAAAAATCTCAAAGCAATTGCCTTTGAATTGCTCATAGTTTTTGTTTCAGAAAATGTAGAAAAGGGGACGATTTGCAAATGATTAACAGAATTGAAAAGAAAAGAAGCAGTAAATGGTGCAGGAATTGTAAAGAACAGACAAGTAAATTGCATCGAATCATAAAAGTGGTACACGATCACGTACAGCGATTCTTCCACTCGTTTTTCGCTCTGGCTTGGAAGTTAGAGTTTCAGGAATCGGGTTGTGTATTGTGATTTCGCGACCCCTGTTTCCTCTCAGAAACAGTTATTTATACAAAGGAAAAGAGGGGGAAATTTGAACTAAGTAACTGCCTAAAAATTTGAAAATAAGTAACTGCTCCTACTTTCGACCAAAACCGCTCTATCACGCTTCGACCAACTGCTAGTCTTCAGCGCATAACTGCTCTGTTTTCTGTCTGTCGAAAACCTGTGTCCATTTTCCTCTCTCTTGCTTTTGCTTCCCTGGAAACTTGTCGAGTTTACCTTGTGCATGACCATTTTCTCTGTCGAAATAATTTGGTCTTTGCGAAATAAATATAAGTCAGGCCTTGTTGACCATCTTTAATGAAGCCTGTCGAAATTACAGGCTAACAGCTATAAAATGTTTCTAAACAAAAATGAAGTGTGATTAACAATATTTTTTTCATTATCTATCATGTTATTCCTTCAAATTTTCAAAATCTCAACTAGATAATAAAATACAGAGCAAGCTCTCCAAAGCCTTCCCAAGATCCCCCTCCCAAACATAGATAAGCACATATAGTTAAAAATAATGTAACGAAACCTAGCTAGGGCGGTTGTGCTACCGCACATGCTCCATCCCAATGCCATTTTTAGCGCTCAAAAAAATGTTGGAGATATTTACAAAAGATACATATAAGCGATTTTGAACAATTACCATGAAGTTCCATGTGGTCTGGCGGTTGGATGTGTGTGTTGTATGCACTTGTTACTGAGTTTGAATCCTGGAGGTGGAAGTTTTGATTTTTGCTTCACTTAATAAAATGAAATGGTGCGAAAATGCAACCATTATGGGAGTCAAAATGGTAGTCTAGTTAGGCTCCTCCCGTTTACTACTCGATTGCAGGCAATTGTTGTGCATTGAGTTACAACAAAACAATATATAATATTATGTATTTGGTTCAAAATAATATCCATGTTAACATTATTCAATGCATAGATAATAGTTACAATGAAATAATATCTTTAATGCAATAGTAATAGTTTTTTTATTCAATGCATAGATAATAAGTAATTATATCCAAAAAAATACATATATTTTTAATTTTTTTTCAAGAAGACAAATTCTTGATAAATTTCTTATTTAGCTTTTAATTTAAAGTAATATGTGAGGCCCAATTAGGAACCCAATTTTTAAGATTTGAACAGAACTTCTAAATTGTTTGGAACGGCCCTGATGAAACCAATAACAAATAGAAAAGATAGAAAAGAGAAATTGAGGAATGCGACACACTCTTAGATACTGACATGTCAAGCGAGAATTTGCTGGAAAAGAAATGATACATGTGATAAGAAACAAAATGGTTACCCAAGAACGCACAAGAGGCAAAACTTTCAAAACTCACCAAGAGTATTTCTTAATTCTCAATTTCAAGATGTCAAACAAAGAAAATTACAAGTCTATTTGTAGCCATTAACTAAGAGACTTGTAATTTTCTTTGTTTGACATCTTGAAATGGGACTTGTAATTTTCGAAATGGGAGCAATGGCTACGACTAGGTATGACTAAGCTCTGAGAAGGCATCATGCAAGGTGAAAACCATTGCTCTAACTCTAAGCTCTTTCTATCTACACCCTAGCTTCTTACTATTCACACGTATGACCAAACAATCTTCCCAGATACAAAAGTTAAAATTAAAAATCCACTTACCTAAATAAATATAAAAAAACTAATCGAAACTCACGTCGTACATTGGACATTGAGATTTTAATCAATTTGGGCCACTTGGGCCTACTTAAGGTCTTTTCCTTCCGAACTAAACTTAAAAAAGTAAGTTGCTCACTGCTCGACCCAAAACCACCATGGATTTCTTAACTCATGCATTGTTGTGGATTCCCAAAGTCCTTACTGTCAATCCTCAAACTTTACTCTAAGTCTCCACCATGGATTTCTTAACTCATGCGTTGTTGTGCAACAGGTGATGTCTTCCATGGGGTATCCTGAGCATATGACTCATCTAATTATGAGGTGCATCTCAACTGTCTCCTACCAAATCCTCATTAATGGGAAACCTAGTAAGAGTTTCACTCCGGAGAGAGGCCTAAGGCAAGGGGATCCACTTTCCCCTTACCTTTTCATTCTATGTGCAAATGTTCTTTCGGGGATGATCCATGATGAAGTCAACAGAGGTAATATACATGGGATCAAGATTGCTAGGAATGCTCCACAAATTTCACATCTTTTATTTGCGGATGACAACCTTCTTTTCACAAGAGCCAATACAAAAGAGGCTGACACTGTTCTTAACATCCTAGCTAGATATCAAAGAGCTTCTGGTCAAGTGGTCAACTTGGAGAAGTCTGAATCCTCTTTCAGTCGAAATGTGCCAAACTTAGACAAAGATATTATCAGTAACAAGATGGGAGTAAAGACTGTGGATTCTCACATTAGATACCCGAGTCTTCCTGTTGCATTTGGGAGATCCAAAAAGGTCATCTTCTCCTTTGTGGTGGACAGAATTTGGAAGAAGCTTAAGGGGTGGAAAGAAAAATGTTTGTCTAAGGCAGGAAAAGAAACACTAATCAAAGCGGTTGCCCAAGCAATTCCTAATTACATCATGAGTTGCTATAAGTTTCCTGAGGGCACGTGCAACACTATTGAGGCAATGATTGCCAAGTTCTGGTGGGGATCAACTGATGAGCAAAGAAAGATACACTAGATGAGTTGGGAGAAAATGGCTAAAGGTAAAAAACAAGGTGGAATGGGATTTAGGAGTTTCAGTAATTTCAACAAGGCTTTATTGGGTAAACACTGTTGGAGATTGATAACAAAGCAAGGATCACTCATGGAAAAAGTCTTCAAAAGCAGATACTATCCTAGGGGTAGTTTCTTGGAGGCTGGTCCTGGGTTCCAACCGAGTTATGCATGGAGAAGTATCCTTAGTGCTAGACAAACAGTTGAAAATGGAGCTAGATGGCAAGTGGGAAATGGCAAGCGCATTAGAATTTGGCAGGACAATTGGCTCCCGGAGCAAACTTGTTTCAAAGTGCTAGCACCTCAACAGACTATGGAGCAAGAGGCCTTGGTTGAGAGCTTGATTGATGAGGACACAAAGACGTGAAACAGAGAGCTGGTTTGTAGTACTTTCAGCAATTATGAGGCAAGACAGATCTTAAATATCCCCATATCCATTAGGCTACCAGAAGATAAGCTAATTTGGCACTGGGAGAAGGATGGTGAGTTCTCAGTAAGGTCTGCCTATCATCAGCTGAGCAACTCAGGAGCAAGGAATCAGGCAACATCATCAAATCCAGATAGCAACAAGATCTGGGGTGAGATTTGGAGAGCACCAGTGCCACCAAAGATCAAAAACTACATTTGGAGACTTGCCAAAAATATCCTGCCAACCAGAAGTAATATTAGCAAGAAAGGTATTTCTCTTGACTTAACTTGCCCTATGTGTAATGAGGGAGTGGAGGATACTGAGCATATGATCACAAAGTGTGCTGTCATGAAAATTACTCTATTTGCTTCCCAACTTGGAACTCATATCCCTACCAATATAGATGCCAACTCGTGGATTCTCCACTGGATTAATAGCTATGATGTGTGTGGAAAACAATTGTTCTGTGTTCTTACCTGGAAAATGTGGTTTGTTAGGAATCAAATGGTTTTCAAAAACATTACCCCGGATCCTATAAAAATTGCACAGTCTACTATGGAATTTGTTGATGAATTTAATTTGGCCAATCCAAGAGCTGTCTCTGTCAGACAAGAGTTCTCTGCTGTTAGTGTGCAAGCTGACCATACACCCTCTCACTGGGTTTCTGTTGATGCTGGTTGCTTTAATTCTGAGACTACTGCTTGGGGTTTGGTAATATCTGATATGCATCAAGTGGTAACCTATGCGGCAGCTAAGAAGGAGCAGGTTCAAATGATCCCTTGGTGGCCGAGGCTCTGGGCCTGAGATGGCCAATTTAGGTGGCAAAAGAGTTGAGACTTGAGAGCCCCACTTTCAGAACAGATGCAGCAATTGTGGTTGACTGCCTTAGTCAGAAAACTTCTAGAGCATCCATTGATCTGATTATTCATGATTGTAAAATGTTTCTTTTAGATTTTGTTTCCACTCATGTAACTCATGTAAGGAGAGCTGAGAATGGGTATGCCCATCAGCTAATGGGACTAGCCCAAGCACTAGGAGACCGAACTTGGTCTAGTAATGAGCAATTACGCTCCGTGTCTAATCTCTGTAATTGGCCTATGGCCTGTAACTCTGCTGTTTCTATCTAATGAAATTATTTTCCACGTCAACAAAAAAAAAAACCTTGATTTTTTAGCTCCATCTACATCAAAAGATAACTTATTTGCATCAAAAAGTCTATTTCAATAGAGACCAGATTTTCTTTGAAGGAAAACTCTCTTATTCTTCATATTCCCACAAACTAGACCTTTGAGCCTAAAGTTTGTTACTCCAACTTTGCAGCTCTTTCTCACTCATTCCCCTAGTCGCCGTGTGTCCTAGATAGCATTCCTCATGTGCGTTGGCATCATCCTTTGTCACCTTTACCCTCCCCATGCTTCGTGGCATTATTAACCTAAATACAAATTATGGGCAAACTCAGAGACCTTATTTCTGTTGGGAAAATCGCACACGTCAACGTATTAACCCATACGTCCAAGGATCTTTGAGGGAATATAGATAAACACACACGCAAGAATAACAGAAAGAATAACACAAATAATTTTCGTGGTTCCTCACCTCCTGCCTATGTCCACAGGAACATCTCAACATAATTCATTCATCAACTCAAACATATTACAATATTAGTAACCCAACCTAAGTTGTGTATCACCCTAGAATACTCTTCTCACTCTAAGAGTTACAAGGAATGATAACACTCACATCTCACAACAAATGATCACTAACACTCTCCTCTACCTAAGATGTTGACATGGTTGGAGACCCTTCAAAATGGGGATATCTTCACTCTTCACAAGTCTATCTATTTATAGGAGAAATATGACTTCCATGCATTTATAAGACTTAGTGGACATTTATTGCCACAACTTCCCAGACTCTAGATACATCCAAGGGAGTGAGATATCCATATTACGTTCAACACTGCCTCGAATAGGATTACCTCCGGTAGACTATATTGATTTTCTCAAAAATAAATTATCTGTAACTACTATATGTTGATTTTCCCATAAGATGGGAAATATATATCGATCCCTTTTGATTATTTTGATTTTCTATTGCCATTTTCGGTGAGAAAAATTGTGAATTTGTGAAAAGTCGTAATCAAAGTAATTCTAATGTTTGTCCCGAAAACATAACATGGTGATAAAACACACGTATATGTTATGTGAACGCTAGAAACAAGGTTTGAACCCGATACACTTCCCTCTCAATCACCTCCAACCATTTGTACTAAAGAAAAAAATGATAATATTTGCATTTCAATTGTACAATTAGAGCGTGGATGGTGGATACTTTTCATGATATTGTCTATCGATATGCATGTCTCTGCCAAGTGACAACTAATTATATACTAATTTGGGGATTTTCTTGCATTGATTGAATAATTGATAATCATTATGTTTCAAATTAGTAAAAAAATAGTTTGTCAAAAGAAAATTAGAAAAAGATTTTAAAAAAGAAGGAGAAAATGGTACTGTGTACTTTAGTCGTATATACTATTTATGCATACATGCAGAAATGGACAAAACATGTATTTTTTCTTTTTGAACATGATAAAACATGTATTTATATTTTATTACTTATATTTTTAAAGCACACAAATTAAGGGCTGTTGTGCAACTCTTTCTTCCCCATATCTGTTTTTTTTCTTTGTTTTATTAATAGCTTAATGCCTCTTTATCGTTGCTTTCTTCAGCTTTACCATTGCCTTCTCCATATATATATAAAAATGGAAAGAATATCTGCAAGTCGACATAGAAGTCGTTAATTAGTATGAGACAAGGGAAGAACAAAAACCTAATCAGGAAAGCATATATGATCAACCTTACCTTATTACGAACAAACTTATTTACGGTATAATAATAAGTACAAAAGATTAATTAAAAAGCAGGGGGTGGGGGGGAGGGGTTCTTTTAATTATTGCATATCATTAGCTGTCGAAACTATGCCCCATGTGAATAGTATATACTATGTAGAGACCAATGTTTTAAAACTCGAACCAGTGGGGTTCTCTTTTTCCTCGCTCGGTCTTTTTTCCATTGGGTTTTGGCCGTGAGAGGTTTTAACGAGACCCCCCATTGTCCCTCTGTAAGGGTTGGTCCACCCCTTGTGGTCCCCTCAATTCCATTTTATTGTTTATCAAAAAAAAAAAAAAAAAACTCGAACCAGTGGGTGATTTGGTAAAGGTACTGGGTCAAGGGCTGGACTGAGGGGTCGACAGTTGAACTGCATGACCAAAACCGGAACTGCATGACTCGGACCCGGTCTCTATTTCACGAATTTTCAAGACCTATATAATATAAATTTCGTACCTGTAAAACTTAATTTCCTAAAATTACACATCCTACCTAGAAAAGTCTAACAAAAATTCAATAATGTAATGACCAAAAAGAGAACCAAGATTTGGTACAATGCTTTTCTCAAAACCAAAAAAGAATTATTATTTTAAAAATGTTTATACAATAAAACTTTAAAATATATATTATGAAAAAAATAATATCTTTAGTGGTTGACTTGTTTGTAAGAGAGAGTATAATAATAATAATAATTAAATAAAACATACAGAAGACCATGATGCATTTGTATCTTGGCATTGAATGTATAGCATGTAACATATACTAAATATTGTATTTTTTTACTATGAAAAACGTTATAAATTCTGATTATATTTGCAAGTTTTTATTCAGCAAAAAAACCTATAGATAAACTATTTGTAAGCAAATAACAAGAATTGGTTTGTAGTGTAGTGGTCCCCCCCCCCCCCCCCCCCCCCTTCTTTTAAAACGCTGGTAGAACACTTATGGATAGAAGAAAGGATCACCAAAGATTACTTCAAGGCAGTCAGACCATGACCCATTTGATGCATATAATATAACAATTACTACCTACCCTTTCGTATAAATCAAGTATTCTCTACGCACAGCTGCAGAGACTAATCTCTTAAGAGATTTAACACCGCCGCATGTCCAAGACTGAATAGCTACAAACTTTTTAATTTGATATTTTAAAACGAGTAGAATAAAACAGGATTGAGTAGAGCAAAATAGAGTGGAGGATGGAAATAATGGACTACACCGAGATTTCTGCAAATGTCAGGAACTAATTTGTCCTCTATTAATAAATGTAAGAAATTAAGTTAGATTTGAACTATTCTCCAAGATCAAATTAGTTGTGCATTGAGATTTTTGTTAAGGACAAAATTGAATATTTACTTTTATTTATTTATTTATTTATTTTAGTTTTGAAAGTTCCTTGTATATCTAATGTGGCCAAAGGAGCATGTAAGTGTAAATATATAAAAAATGTAGTGGTTATGAAAATTGGCATTGTTTTTTATTATATAACTTTTGAATTATTAAAAAAATTAGAGAAAAAGTAGTACAAATAAATTTTATAATTTAAAAGAACCACAATATTCTATTACTATAGTTTTGAGTGTATAGATGCAGACATTTTTAAAATAGAATATATTTACATTTATATATTTTGTACTCCATCAATCCCAATAAGACCCTTCTGGTACTTTCTCTTGCCCCAATGGTCATTTAGTGATAATCATATATAAATTATATATATTATTTACACTACCAACTTTTTTTAATATCCGTAAAAGTACAATAGGATCCTACATTTTGGTTCGAAATGAATATAGTCAAGACTTTAGTAATAGAAATTTACATTTCTTAGAGAATCTCAACGGAAATAATTAATAAATATTTACAAGACAATATGTCTGTGATTATATAGATATTTTATTTATTATTAAATTAAAACATTTTAACATTCTACTTAATTGCAGTTACAAATACAAAGATTAGTTTATGTTATAATATTTTGACTAAAGACCCACGGTTGATCCAGTTTCCTGGCTGGGTCGATCACCGATCCAAATTTAATAATACAGGTAAATATATTGGTAAAAAAGGAAAAGGGTGTATATATATCACCAAATATTTGTAAAAAAAAAAATACTACCAATTAATCTTCCCGCTCATAGTCGTCATATCCTTTTACACAAACGATAATATCCTCTGGTGACCTTATCATATTCATTCACGTGGTATGTTTCCCATAGTCAACTATCATCTATGCTACTAAAAAATATTTGGACTTACATTTCTTTCATTTTCTAATACACAAGTAGTCTAAGACATCGGGGGAAACAGATTCTCCTATAGGAAAAGACACCTAATTTTAGGTGATTTTATGCTTAAAGAGAAGTGAGAATGTAAAAAAATATGGAAGAAAATAAGATAGAAGAAGTAAGGGACGAATTAGGGACAAAGGTGTTTGATTCTTTTTTATACTCCTTATAGTATATGTTCGCCATTCACAAATATAAGAAGAAGAAGAAGACAAAGTAAGGTCTTTTACTCACACTAAAGTTAGAGAATACATACTTATATTATGGGCAACATAGTTAAAAAGGACAAAATTGTGATGTTATCAACTATTTTTTGATCGGGATGCTTTTTTCCCGACTCGGATGTTATTAACATTGTATGTTTGGTCCCACGACGGGGTTAACTCAAACTTACGTCTCGCTCGAAGCAACAAATATTAGCTTCCACACGTCCACACTTGTATATTTTTTTACTATGTTATTGGTGTGCATATCTATTTCTCCTAATAGAATTTTTGACACACCGAAGATTTGAACTCAAGACCTTAGGGTGGGTATGAGCTTAGTTACCGCTCGAACCAACTTTTGCCGATAAAAAGTTATGTATATATAGATATAATACAGGAGTATATTGCAAAATGTTCTATTACAAATTTTATAAGGCTTTTAACTAGGAAATTTTAATCCACGTGTAATAAAAATGAAAAGTGATCCAACCACCTGAACACAGAGGATCCTCATAACAGCATTTATTTGATGAACACAAATACACAATGCACACACGTGTTGAGAAGTTGCACGGAAAAATCAAAGGAAATTAAGAGCGGTGGGAATAAATAATAGTGCCAGACGTGGAAGATTATTAGCATATATATGGCCTACTAACACGAGGTTCAGTTGAGGCCATTAATTATTTGGATGTGGCTGCGTAACCCTTTTCAATAATGTACACACTGCATTACTTAAATTAATTAAATCATATCACACGAGTGTGCTAATTATCGATGCCATATTTAGGTATTTTGGTATTCGTTTTGTGAGCTTTGTCCCCTCTCAACTAAAGCCAAGCTGGCTTATATATTGTATACACTAAAAAAGTATATATATGGAGCTTTCCCTTACCCACTTCATGTTTAAGTTTAATCCCACCGAGATCTAATTAAGTAGTATATTGAAAACATATAAATATAACACTATGCAGAGCAGAGGTAGGTAAAATAAGTAACTAGATAGGGGCATCCCTATAAAATAGTGTCTTCTGCCAAATCTTCAAATGATTAATTATCATCCACCATATACTAATGTAATACCAAAAAGGGAAGGACTACTACTCTTTGAGAGAGAAGGGTGAAGTCGTGACTTGGATTCTAGAAAGCAGATAGTAACTAAATACCACTATCCAGGACCAGGTCAATTCAAACAATTTAAGAGAGACAATCTCACCACCCTATTACCTTTAAAGCTACTCTGCTTGGTTCTGTTCCTCAATATGTTTCGTTTCGATCTCGATCGTACTATTATGCTCTTTTACCGATCTTTTAGGCTGATTGATCAAGGTTTTTTTATTTATTTATTTAATAAGTGCATTAGTTATTTATAATAGAAATTCAACTATGGTTGACAATAATCTAGTCAAAAAAAAAACTGAGTAATAATAATATGAAAAAAAATACTTATGTATTCTTCCACGTCCACATCAATGAAACTACTACTTAAAGGAAAAGAACTTGTGATTATAGTCTTTTTTTTATAAACGACAAATGTTACTATTTTAGTGGTTAGTAATTAGTTAGGTGAGAGATGCTAGTTTCCAGGAATTGAACTCAAGACATCCTTTCTTCAAATTCCTTCATATCCCTTATCTCAATCATCTTTCTTATCTCAATCATCTTTCTGTTATTATAGTCTTTCCTAGTCTCAAACTCCTCTGAGAGTCTAAAACCATGTAATATGTTTCTGAGAGACAATAAAGTGTTAAAAATACATGTAGGTTTCGTGTGATCATTAAAGACCACGAATTTTTTGGGTCAATGTGAGAAAATATGGTAACTCCTAAATATGAGAAAAAATAGTGGTTTAAAAGAGAGAGGATCATGTGAGAGAGAGAGAGAGCAAAGAAAGAGAGAGAGATAGAGAAGGTAAGATAACAAGAAAAATAAACAATTTACATTATTATGTTTGTCCTTCAAAAGAGTCGTACTAGTATTATAGAGTTGTCAATTTTGGTCCAACCCAACTGGCTGGATGACCCGTTGTTTTGAGTTGAGCTGGGCTTAAAAAATAAAAGTCCAGAAAGAATCAGGCCATTTTTGCCCAGGCTAGTTGGCCATGGATCGACCTAAGCCTACTTTTTGTGCTTTTTTCAACACTTTTTATGTTTTCCAATGTTAAAATGCAAAGTGGGACGAGTCAGCCCACTAGGCCTAGTGTTTTGGGGTGGGCTGAGCTAACAAAACTATCCCTATAGATAACCCACTTGGCCCAACCCAGTCTAATCCAATCTAACCCACTTTTACACTTTACCCATTGAGCTGGGTCAGACAACCCAATTTGGCAGCTCTAGTACTGATCATGCTTCACCTTCCGTCCCTATGTCTTAAAGATGAAAAAAATGGTCTTCATCTATTAGGTTTTTTAATGAGTTAAATTGATCAAATATTTGTAAAATCAAATTGAGAGGGGCTGACTTACGGAGAAAACATTATCCTCAATAATATGACGGATTGAGTATTGACCATATCATTATTGTTAAGTGTGTAAATCAGTGAATGTGCACATCCTCCTTTCATTTTCCTATAAAAAGTAGTACTAGTATGGTCACAGAAGAGAAAGAGTGGCCGAGACGGGAAATCCAACGTAATGTCACGATCTTCAGGTCGAGTGCACCCACATGTGCAAGTGCAACCGTAAGGCGAAAATATATTTTCCATTTTCAAAAGATGATAAGTTAATATTGCAAAGGGCAGCTAGCTAAGCCGTAAGCACCACAGCCACCACTCAACTCAACTGAACCAAGCCAAATAGGAATACAGTACAAAACAAATGGCATCTGAACGCTTTCAGATTCAATTATTAATGGATGGACACGTGGACAGTATTGGAGAAAGCGACTGGCACTGAAACATGGCTTATAGCTAGCTAGCTCACACAACAAGATTTTGGACCCCATTGCAATAAAAAACACACAATCATAAGAAAGCTCTCAGCGATGGGGCCTTTGTTTTTATCCTTCTTTCCTTGCATGGGACCCATGCATAGGTTGGATATACATGGATTGGACCGTACAACTAATTATAGCATAGCCCCATCATTTCATCACCATGCAATTGCAATGCATTTTAGATCAGTTCCTAAAATACCCTGCCTCCTAGAGGTAAGAAAATATATATGCAATCAAAGTCAAAGTCACAGGATGCCATTATTGTGCTTTACAATTTTGCTTTGAGTTAATGTGAACGAGCTAGGTTATCACACGATTACCATACAGTGATTGTCGGCATATCCCTCTTTAACCCAATTGTTAATTGATAATTCGTTGTTAATGACCATGCTAACGTGAGAATGAGATTATATACTACTAAAGAATAATGATATACTACAAGAAAAAAGGGATTTCGTGTCACATGATTAAGCGACCGACGGTAGGTAAGCATTTTTAGCATCTGTAACTTCCCGCAGCCTAAATCCCTTTTTTTCCCGCAAAATGAATTCTGTAACTTCCCACAAACCCTTTCTCTAACTTCCCACAAACTCTAAAGAAGATTAGAAGAAACACTAAGGAAGATTCTACTCCACCAGACCTACTCCGTGAAAGGCTTGCTCCATGAAAGGAGCTGTTGCTGCGCACCAGACCTTGAGGTTGGTTCCCTTTGGTCTATTTCTTCCTTGTTTGTTTGGTTTCTCTTTCTAGGGTTTCTGTTCTTCAAAGCTTGGTTTCTATTTTATTGGTTGATGTTCACAATTTCTTGTTAGTGAGGTTTTGCTCTTCAAAAGATCCATTGCAGTCATCAAGACGTGTTTGTTTCTTGATGATTTGGTGCCTTTAACTAGATTAATTTTAATGTGGGTCTGTGTTTATGCTTGTTGATGTGATCTTGTTTTTGTGTGGTGTGTCAGTGTTTTAGTTTTGAAGATATTAATTAACTACTCTGATGCATGTGCACATTGCGTTTCTTTATAATAAAACCTTTGATTTTCCGTACTAACTAACTCTTGTGTTATTGATCATAGTTTAACTGTTGTTGATTCTTATTGCTGATTCTTGTTTGTTAAGAGGAATGTTAATATCTTATTAGTAGTCATCTAGTCCATAACTTCAAAGCCGAGGATGTTAAACTTTTTTTAACTTTAACTATGTTTGGAAATTTCAAGTAGAGGGAAGAGAAAGGTAGGGGAAGGGAGGGAAGGGAAGCGAAGAGAAAGAGAAAGGACAGGATGCAGAGGGAGCCAAGTCCTTTGTTTTTGTTTAGATGTTTAAGAAAGAAAATGGGAGACAAGTTGCTTCCCCTTATTTAATTTGAATAAATTGTTCCCTTGCTTCCCTTACTTGAATTGCTGGTTCAATTTGATTAGCACTTGATTATACTTTGGGTTTCCTGCATAAATCAAATTATATGCGCGCGAACAGTTTTTGTTTCCTGCAAATCCTTAAGCTGCAAAGTCTTTCACCGCAATCCTTTGTAGGTTATTTTTGTGATTCTTCTTCTTTCATACCTTCTTCCAGTTCATTGGGTGCTCAATCAACTCTTTTCTTCTTCTTCGTTTTCTTCTTTTAAAGCTCTTCCGTCAATTGAACTCGAAGATTACGATTCTGCCGCTTCGCCGCCATCCATCCGAGGAAACTGTCTCTATCAATCTTCCTATTTTTGAGGTAACAGTTTATGTAACCATCCCTAATTTGTTGCTTTTCTGTTACATTGAAAACACATTCTGGGAATCAAAGAAATAAGTGTTGTGATGTGTTTTGTTTTTGTTTATGAAATGGAAAATGAACGAAGATTGAGGACTTTGTGATTGTGCTTCCACTTACATTCTCTTATTATACTTGGGGTGATGTCTGCAATCATTTCTTTAAAATAGACTTTGTTTTATATTAAAGAAAAGATTATTTGCATGATTATTTTCTGCATTGGACTAAGGAAACTTTCTGTGTACAGCCAGGACAATTGCATATAATTATTAAAATGAAGTTGAATTTGTAACTAACCAGAATTATTCATTATATTTGTATATCTAAGCTTCTGCAGATTTTAAATTAAGACTTGGTTTTTATGATTTTTTTTCCAATCTCTCCACGATTAGTAGTTGATTAGTAGTCATCTAGTTGATTATTCATTATTCATTATATTTGCTATCTTCTTTGTTTGATTTTAGTAGTTGATTAGTAGTCATTTATCTGTCAACCAAGAAAAGCTAGACATGCCTTTAGAAAACAGACTTTCAGCAACCAAGAAAAGCTAGACATGCACAAATATCGATTTAGTGAAAATAAAAATTGAACTAGACATAAAACTATATCACTCCAAATCAGAGACAATAGAAATAAATTCAATGGTGCTCCAACTAGGAGAAGCTCTAAGTTCAAACTCTAGTTATCTAAGCTCAAAAGACTATCAGTTACCTAATGTTAGTAATATCTTTCCCCACTATTATATAAGCTCAAAATACTTCAAAGAGTAGCCATGAGTTTTCTCCAACATCCAAACCCATCTATCACACTTGTCCTTCACAGGTTAAACTTTGAGTCCCTCTTAGATACAATTCCAACAATTTATACTCATCACCTTACAACCCTGTTAGAGGATGACCACTAATCAAAATTCCAATTCCAGCGCCCCTCATTCCTATATCCCACAGATGGTCTTACCCAAGGCTAATCACACACTGTACAAACCATAGCAAAGTAACTATAGATTATTTAGTTGACTATATTGTAATCTTATTTCTGTTAGTTAGTTATAGTTAGTAAGTTAGATTTGGTTAGCTGGTCTAGTTTATTATTTTCATCAGTTTGAATGATTTTACAGAAATGGTTAGCTGGTCTAGTTTGAATGATGTTAATAATAAGTAGTAGTGAAGGTTTTGGTATAAGGTCTGTACAGAAATAATAAATCCAATTTGTTTTTGGATTGCCTTAATTTGTTCATAATGATTTTGGTTCATTTGTGCTTAATGTTTCTTAATTTTTCATTAAACACATTGTGAACTAGTGAAGAAGATAACCAATGTAATGGTAAACTTTGGTCAAATGAAATTGAAAATTGACTGATGATGAGAAAATTGTGTAAGTTACAATCCCTTTGTATGCATTTTGGTATCACGTTGTCCTTAATTTTTTAGTAACATCATATAACTTAAATATTGTAGGAGAAAATTACTGAAATTGAGAGTGAAGGACATGCTCTTGTGGCAATCTCACCTAATGACTCTCTTGGTCAAGTATTCAGAAAAGAGCATTCAGGCCGAACACGAGGTGTGGGAGCTCGAGATGGACTTTGCCCTTCTCAGGTGTTTGGATTAAGTAACCCGCAATGTTATGGCCCTTCTCAGGTGTTTGGATTAAGTAACCCGCAACGTTCTTGCCCTTCTACTGATATAGGTGAGCAATGGTTTTTACATTAGTATATATTCTGCATTTATGTTTTTCTTTAGCCAGGAATAATTAAAAGGAAAAAAAAGTGTTAAAATATTTTCACAAGTTTGAGGATTTCAGTATTAGAAACTGAGTCCTGGAAAGTCGAAATAATGAACCTGATGGGACATATTGCATTGTCTATTTAACTAGAGGGATTATAAATAAGAGTTTATGGCTAAGGGGGATGCATGGTGCCCAAAAAGTAATGTCTGCTGTACTGAGTTTTTATATTTTCTACTTTGCATCATTCTTCTCTTCATATTCATTAATTTTCTTCTCACTTTCCTACTCTTTCTCCATCTTATGATTCTCTTTTTTCCCTTTCTCCAACAATACTTCTCTATATGAACCTTTTATTGGACTTGTAATTGCCACAACCTCATGAAGAGCACCTTTATTTTCAGCTTCTAGTATAGGTGGAAAGGTTTCTATACTCTCACTTTTAATGTGCTGGAAAAATACATGTGGTATTGATATTTCTATATTTCCTTAATACAGGTGAAGTGCAACAACTTAAAAATGAAATTGTTGAGTTGAGGAGTGAATCAAATATAAAAGATGAAACCATGAAGATGATGGCATCAGTACTTGCTGGACTTCTCACAAAGTCATCGGAGCCCATACCTATTCCACTTCTTAATTTTATTGTAATATGCTCTCACTTTTACATGATTTCTTTTAACTCTTTAATAAATTATTTTACATGACGAATTATTCTTTTGTTTCTATTGTTGTAGGAACAGCAAAGTGTTGGTGGTCACTCCTCATCATCAACTAACAACAATAGCCAGCCTTGAAGGGACTTTTATGCTTAATGCTTATTTTGCAATGTAATACATGCTTATTTTGATATGTAATATGTGAGAGCTACTTGTGAAATTGTTATCTTGTTAACAAGAGCTACTTTAGAGAGCTATTTGTTACATTTTTATCTTGTTATAACAAGAGCTACTTTATAGAGCTATTGTTATTATCTTGTTAGGATTACTTTGAGTTATTGTTAACTTCTACTTATACTCATATGGTACCAATGACATTGTTATGTTGTTATTATTCAAGAGCTACTTTGAGTTATTGTCTTGTTTAAATTAATTTTATTACATTATTATGTAGTTTAAAGTAATTTTGAATTCCTAAAAATGTTTACTTCTACAATTATAAATGAATATTAAAAATAAAATAAATACTAAAAAACAATGCTTCTTGGTGGGTCAAACCACCACTAAAGTAAAAGAAAAATGACAGTCAACTTTCTGATTTACCGTCGATTGGAACAAACGTTAAAGTACAAATAACGTCAGTCAATTTTCACCTTTACAGTCGGTTGTAACTAACGCTAAAGTAGAAATAACGTCACTCAACTTTTACATTTACCGTCGGTTGTAACTGACGTTAAAGTAGAAATAACGTCACTCAATTTCCACATTTACCGTCGGTTGTAACTGACACTAAATGGACTTCCGGCGGTTTCAGAAACCGACGTTGTTCGGTCTAGTGGCGCCATATTAAGTGGCGGTTTTGGGACCGACGAAAGTCCATTTAGGGTCGGTTGTAACTGACGCTAAACACCAATTTTGACCGACGGCTTTTCTTGTATATTTGGAAAGAAAATTACATTACAATATACTAAACACCCAAAAAGTGCAAAATGCTGAAGTAATCGGCGCCAATCTACCAAGTACGTGATCATGACTGCGATTGGTTAATCTATGTTTCAACTTATCAGGAAAACATCCTTGTATATTCTCATGGCAATTAAGGAAACTATTTTTTTTTTGAGTATTGGAGATTTATTTAAGGGGTTGACTTATTATTCCAATAAGTGTTTTTACATAAGCACCGCTTAGCGATCGAATCTATAGCCAAATGGTTAAAGTACCAAGTGAGTGTGAGACTGAGTAAGGGGAGATTTATTGAAGCGAATAACAACTTTTTCGTACTCCAATAAATCTTTTCAATGGATTGTTACATGTCAATTATTCTAATTAATATCTTTTTCCTTCAATATTATTATTGCTTTTTGTATTTGTATGCACGTAAATCATAATTTTTTTTTATCTAAGAGTACTTGAATGAAATGGTAGAAGTTTTAACCAAAGCTCTGGATTCGAACTTTACCGCTCATTGTGTTCTTACCCGCAGGGCGGCTCCTCTATGTCAAATGGGGTAGCCTATGCTACCCAAAAAGGAATAAAAATACACATTCCTTCATAATAGTCTACAACCCAAATATTAACTAATATAATACAAATACTCATGGCCGCAAAGGATGAATTCAAGCTCACTGAAACAAAATAACTAGGGGAAAAGAGTGAGGCGAGAAATGGGTACTTAATCTAATCGTGCAAAACAATATATATTAACTTTTTTTTGGGTATAAACTGGTATCCTCTGCACGCAACTGCATAGACTAATCCCTCGAGCCTGGTAGAACCATATATATTAACTTAGTAGATTAAACAATCTTATATTATTATTATTATTATTATTATTATTATTACATAATTGTAAAGTGTAAAAAGGTTAACTAAAATAAACAAACAACGCAATATAAAAATTAGGCAAAATTACACTAGAGGTCCTTTAAGTTATTTAATTGTAACAAGTTGGTCCTTTAAGTTTTTTTTTGTAACACTTAGGTCCTTTAAGTTACATAATATGTACACCGTTAGTCCTTTTTTCATTTTTTATTACAAAAAATCCAAGTTGGAACTAATAGAGCTGATGTGACCGTGACAGAGCCTACGTATTATCTGTCTCGTAAAAATTTGGTCATTAAAGACTATCGTTATGTAATAATTTGGTCCTTTTAAGTTAAATGAAAAAGAAGATTTTTAAAAAAAAAGTTTAAGTTGAAATAGTACCAATTTGTTACATGACTAGTCTTAAATGATCAAATTGTCACCAGATAGATGACACGTAGACTCCGTCATGGCCACGTCAACTCTATTAGTGCCAACTTGGTTTTTTTTTTGTAGCAAAAAATGAAAAAAGGACTAACAGTGTACACATTATGTAACTGAAAGGACCTAAGTGGTACGAAAAAAAACTTAAAGGACCAACTTGTTACAATTAAATAACTCAAAGGACCTCTAATGTAATTTCGCCTAAAAATTATGTCAAGTTGATTAGTTCAAGGCTAGCTTATTATGTTTCTCACTTTATAGATGCAATGCAATAATTGAACCGTACCTTGGCGTCCCGACAATGGGTCGGTCAAAGTGTCTGATCGTACTGTTTGTGAGTAGGTCGGGAGCAGAGCTCAGCCCGAGTTGTACCTGCAAAGACACTCTGACGCCCAAATCTGTGGGGTAAGAGTCAAAGCAGAAGTAACAAATGGATCAAAAGTGTACCTGTCAGTGGGGAGTGGACCCCTATTTATAGTGTCAGGTGGTTCTTCCTGGCTGTTGGATGGGCTGAGTTGATCTCAGCCGTTGATCACGCGCGTTCGAGCACTGGTCATGCCATTGAGCAAATCCTTCGTAGATTGGGCCAACTGTGGCCTACTTAGAGCGGATTGGGCCCTCGGCCCAGTCCAGAACAATTATATTTAAAAATCAATTAAAAATCAGTGATAGAGGTTTGTGTGTGTGTGTGTGTATATATATATATAACAACCAAGCTCATCCCTTAAAAAACAAGGATGCTATGTCTCAAAAAGTTATCACGAACAATACAAAAATAACAAATCAAGATCATTTTAATGGATGAGAAAGAATGAGATACATTCGGTTTTATGTGCCTCGTGAGGAAAAAAACTCAGGAGAGGATACCCGGCTTATACCAATTGATGAATTTATTATAATATAGTTGCGTTTTTTCCGGTGCAAAATAGGAACCTGATTAGCTCATGTGTACAACTGATGATCTCTCTCTCTCTCTCTCTCTCTCTCTCTCTCTCTCTCTCTCTCTCTCTCTCTCTCTCTCTCTCTCTCTCTCTCTCTCTCTCTCTCTCTCTCTCTCTCTCTCTCTCTCTCTCTCTCTCTCTCTCTCAAAAGTCCTAAATCATTCTTAAAAGGTGGAGGAAATGTGTACTAATGATATTGAGCTAAATGACAAATCCGATCTGCAAAATGCAAAATGGAAAACAAATTTATCTATTAAAATGATAAATCTGTTTTGCATTCATTTAGCAAAACGAAATTGTCATTTTAATAGAAAGTCGGTTTAAAAAAAATCATACCGAATTTGTCTATTAAAATGATAAACCCGTTTTACATTTTTGCTAAACGGTAAAACCAGAATAAAATAAAATGGTGGGAGTAAGGTGTCTAAGTGTGAGGTACAAAAGTCGAACACCCAAAAATTAAAGTTAGTGCATCTTGTAGTATAGTAAAAATTGGAGGAAGAGTTAGTACTTAGTATACAATCACGTAATAGAACGGCTTAGAAGATGTATACATGTTTTGGTTTATGGGCCCAATGCCGCATTAGAGAGGCCAACTCATGAATTGGCAGTTCAGCACTTTTGGCACTCATGAACGGCTTAGAAGATGTACACCCTCGTTTTGTTTCTGCACTTTTGCACGGTTACAACCGAACCGACCTAATTTGGGGACAAAGACTATTTAACTGGTTCGGCTGAGAGTTTTCGGGTTCGGTTGAAGGCTCTCGAACCATCTAAAATTTCAAAAATGGGTGTGTGTGTCAAAATATATAAGGTACGGTTGAGGGCAGTCGAACAGGTTCAGGTGTTTCTAGCCGAACCCATTAAAATTTCGGAAAAAATATGGACACGCTTGAAACATTTGGATTCATTAAGGGTATTCTGATACTTTCTTAGGGTTTGCAGGCGTGTGGTGAGTAGGCGGGGCTTGGAAAAAGTCAAACCCCCATAATTTATGCTTATTGTCGGAAAAAAAAAATCCTAATTTATATTTTTTTGGGTAAAAACATCAATCCATAATTAACAACCAAAACCAGTACAAATTATTGCACAATTGGACATTTTACGTTGCGTAGGCGCTACTACTCTGTGGCCTTTATTTACTCCAGGTTCCATTTCCATGATGTTAACGTCCAAAAAGATTAATTAACATCCCTAAACTAAAAGCCCCACATTTTATTCCAGGAAGCATCCCATGTTCCTCGAGTACTAATTAACTTTGCCACTAAAAAGGGTCTATTCAAGAACACCCCCTAATGCAACTCACTTAATGAAGGCCCATTACCATTAAAGGAACATTAGCACATGGACATGTCACAGCTTATATTACAAGACATAGTTGGCAATTAATAAAATTACAAAGAGGTCTTATTCATTGCATATCAAATCTGAATCTGATTGATTATAAATCAGCTAAACTCAATTGACACTGCAATTAGTTAATTACTTCCAGTTATCTTTTTATTTTGACATATAAATCACCACCAAAAAAATATAGGATATTGATTTTATTTTTTTTGACAGGATATTGATTTTTATACCCCACATATGGCCTTATACCCCCACCAATTTAATTAATCCTCAATTTATCTCTCAATTTTACACTATATAAATTTATCTATTTAATAAAATCAAAAGAAGGGTATGCAAGTTCTTTACATTTTTTTTGGAGATTGAAAAAATTTGAAAATTTAATAAAAAATATTAAACGAATGAATTTGGGATTTTGATCCCCGTAGTCCCGTAAGAAGTCTCTTTAAGGGGTGTACTGGTCCCTGTTTTTTATTTGGATTTAATTGTTGTGGTTTTGGGACAATCAGAGTAGTTTGTTCGATAATCGATTTTTTGCCTAGATTATCTAAGCCCGGCGTATAACATTGTCATCTGTAAGGAATATCTATACACTGAACAGAACCAAAAGATCACTAGTATTCATATCTATTTAAATTTAAAAAATAAAATTAATTATAATTTTTTAATAAATTAGAAATATTTACAGATTTCTGTATTTAATTGATAAGTCCGTAATTTAAAAATACAGTACAGATTTATCAACTAAATGGATAAATCTGTACTGTATTATATTATACTATGATTTTTTATATTTTCTTATTGATAAAAAAAATACTACGGATTTATAGATAAATCTGAATACATTACAAATTTATCTATTTAATTGATAAAACTGTAATGTATTTTTAAATTACAGATTAATCAATTAGATAGATAAATCTGTAAAAAAAATAAAAAATGTATTACTGATTTACCTATTAATGGTAAAATTTGAAAATCCAATTTTTTTACAAACACCGTAAATGAGAGGGGTAAAATAGGAATTTCACATACTATGTCGGGGTATAGTGTCCAGACGTGGGATATGAAAATAGACATCAAAAAATATGTCATATATGAAAGTGAATTTACTAAAATGAGAAGCACTCATCTTGAGTCAAAAAAAAAGGAAAGTACTCAAATTTAGGCCCAATTTATATTGTCGAGAAAGAGACCCATTTAGTTTTCTTAAGTAAAAGAGAAGATATCCGTGAGAAAAGAAACTAGAGAAGATGAAAATGCGGAAAAAAAAAAAGGCATAAATATATTTTCAGTACTACCAAGCAGGTGGTCGTTTGTTTTTGTACATGTACTTTTTTTTTAAAATGGCTCTACAAATATTCACATTTTCTTTTTTGTCCTTCTGTTAACTCCTCTTTTAAAAAAAAAATACTCAAATATAAATTTTGTTTTGGCACGTATTTGTCATCGTTCTTATTTTTTAGAGTGCTCATGTGTAGGGAGCGTTGGAATTTCCTTGGCATATCACTCCTAGGCTAGACAACCTAACACACGATCAGCACCCCATTCCATCTTCTTCATTTTCTTCCGTGTGCAACTTTACCTAAAAAAATCCTAAATTTTTTTCTCAATTATTTCTCTTCCTCTCTCAACTCGACCTTCCCCCCCAAAGCCGGCCAACCAACAAGACGACATCCTACTAGGCGGCATCCTGAACCTCTTCTGCCTTGATCTAGTGTCTTCTCCCACGATACGTCTACTCACCCTCGATTATCAATTTTACTTCTAGTAGGCAAGACAACAAAACTCATACCCGTGGGGACCCATCCAACCCAGCCCTGATTTGACGGGTTTCCCTCGCTTTGATTGGGTATGGGTTTGGGCTTTCCTCGAAATCAAAATATGGGGACAGGGTGGGGAATGGGGACATAGGTCCCTGCCCTGAATCCGTCCCCGAACCCGCCTTGAATGTATGAAATTACATTATTACCTATATTAAATTAGAAACCCTCAAAGAGCTAACCCTAAATTGTTTTGTTACTGATTATTGCGTCCTCTCAATTTTCAGTGAATAATGATGTAATTTGTACTTGGTTATGTTGTTGTTTTAATGGTTTGGGTTATCTGTTAATTTAGAACATTGATATTTTGGCTATATGTTGTCTTGCATTAGTTTAATGGTAGAGAAACAGGGAACTATATGGAATTCGGGATGGGGATGAGGAATGTAAAACTCGTCCCCGCCCCGCCCCATTGCCATGCCTAACTTCTAGTCGTACACGACTCTGCTCCATCACTCTCAAATCTCGTTCCTCACCTACGTACGTGGCTCCAATATCTTTGTCCTCTCGACAACCATCTTCTCCTAGGAGCATATGCCTCCTCGCTTTCATGCGCCAAACTCTGTCGTGTCGTCGCCCTCTTCTCTTGCGTTGCCGCAAAGTCCCTCCTCTTCTCCCTCAATGCGTCACTTCCCGCTCTCCTCTCACAACATCAATGGATGCTTGTTTTTCTCCCTCGGGACATTGCTTTCCTTTCTCACAATATTGCTCAGCATTTCAATTTAAGATCCCTCATCATTTTCACGGTTTGGCTTGCTCCCTTCCATTTTTGCATGCACAAGATAGTACAAGTCGTAGGAGAACAACTCTTCCTTGCCAGAGTACGAACTGTCCTCTAGAGGAAGAAGATGGAATTGGCGACATTGCGTGTGAACCCTGAATTAAATATGAGAACTACAATGTATTTCCAGATCAATATTTTAAGTTCCAGAAGGGTAGCTCACATGGTTGAGTGAAAGGGACACCGTTGGTAGAAAAATGTAGGCGTACGGGGTTCGAACCCCGCTCTCCCCTCCCCTCTAACAATTAACACACTAATTACTAATCACTTTGCCTATCTAAAAAAAAAGATCAATATTTTAAAATAAAATTAAAAATAAAAAGAATTATGTGGCAATTTTGATAGAGAAATTAACACGGTGAAAAAAAAGAGAAAACCTAATATTTACAATTTTAAAAAAATTAGAGGGACTAAAACTATTAGGAAATCACCATTAATTGCACTCCACACACTTATTTAAATCCCCTGCATTTCATGTAATCACATTAATCAATATGGTCATACTGTAACTCATAATCTCATGAAGTCTTTGTGTATTAATGCACTCATATTCATATTTTTGACAGTAAAGAATTCATTTCGCTTACTTCTGCAATGAATTAGTCACCTAATTTTATTGAAGAGCTGAAAAATGATTTACGAAAATGCTTGAAAATTACAAGTGGATAAGGAATTTCTAGATATATTAAAAGAAAAATACTGGTTTAATTGCATATATAACTTCTATTCTGAATAAATGAGTGTCAAAGCAACATGGATGCATTCTCATGAATTTGTCAAGGCAACTTGGCTGAAACTGTAATCCACGTCAAGAATCCTTATTGTGATTAGAAAATGGCATATGATCAACAACACCTACAAAATTGTAACTAATATCCAATCATAATAAGGATTCTAGAATGTTACCATTTTTACCTTTAATAACATGTCTGCATCAAGAATTTCCATAGTAGTCACTCCAAGATCTCTTGCCAATCATTATGTAAACTCAACAAGAAAACAGTCCAAGTAAAGCAGTCACTCCATGCTTAGACATGGGGTCATCCCTAATAACTACACATACATAACATAACATACCCACTTACAGTGGCGGATATTGAGAGAAATGTTGAGAAGACCAATTTTACAAATAATATGTATTAACAATGGTCTTAATTTCTTCAAAGAGTCAACTTGGTGAGTTGGTTAAATTACACCGGGCAAAACAGACGCACGAATGGGCTTTACCGCTGGACTACACACGCAGATTCGAAAGTTGGTGGTCATCTTAATATATATATATATATATATATATATATATATATATATAAGCTAATCCTTAGTCAAAATATGTGTATATAGATAAATTTTAAAAATCTAGGACGGGCCGTGGCCCTCCCCGGTCCTAACTAAGATCCGCCAGTGCCCACTTATCTTCGAAGCTTATATTCTTCCTTGCATGCACTTCAACATGGAAAGTGGGTTCATCACAACATTAAACGGTTTTCAACAACAACACAATCATCGAGACCACAGACTCGTGTGCCATTCACTGCGACCACAAAGAATGAAAAGAAATATATAAAGATCCGAAGATCCAAGAAAAGGAAAAAGAAAAGATTAATTATTCTTTGAAGATGATGAATAAGTTCTTGTCCTTGATGATTGTGTTGTCTTGAAAACCGTTAACACTGGGATCATGCTTTACTTCTTTTTCTTCTTCTTATTATCTTCCATGGCAATGGCATCCATTGGAAGAGCTGGAGAAGAAGCAGCTTTGGTTTGGGATTGAGAATTGAGAGAGCGTGAGAGAGAGTAAGAGGGGATTTGTTATTTTCTAAACGTTGGAGTACTTTTTACATAAACGTTACCTAATTAAATTCTTTTTTTTTACCAATTCAATTCCGATTAAATTCTTAAACGACCATTAGAATTCTTAGGCGCTGGAGGCTTTATCTGCTAATTCTTTAATTTTATTTTTTAAAATAATTAACCCATACTCACTGAAATTAAAGCACACACAAATATATGAATACGATTTTTTTTGAAAATATTTTTGGGAGGAATTGTTTTTTGGGAGAATTTTTTTTTGACAGCTTTTGGGAGAATTTTTATACCATTATTACTTAGTGATGTGTGTGTATATATATATATATATATATATATTGTTACCGTTGGATTTGATCCAAATCAACGGTTAAAATGTAGAGTAACTTGAACCCTACTCACACACACATATGTGTGTGTAATGAACTATAGTAATTAAATAATACATCTTTAGAGGAAACCATAATAATAATAATAATAATAATAATAATAATAATAATAATAATAATAATAGATGTTGAGGGTAGAGTTCGAACCCAATATATTATAGAGTCTTGATCGAGAGCAAAACTTGGCGGTAAAAAACACAATGTAACTGCTATATAAACATTGGAAACCGGGATCAAACCTAATACACTCCAGCCTTGCTTATCCCCTACCTCGAGCATTTTTTTTTTGTACAAAAACTTAGTGTGAGGGGATGATGCCCAATCCAAACCTCTCGAATACAGCTCCTGTCATGCTCTAATAGACCAAGAAAAATGCATAAATATGTGTATTTTGACGAAAAAATCATTACACACATATATCATCATTTTTATGCAATCCACTATTTTTTTTAATAGTACAATTTAAAGTTTGGAAGATTAAGTCAGACCCATTAGACAATTTAATATGAAAACAGGGCGACTTAAAACTGTTGGAGAAGTGATTAAGACTCTCTTTGGTAAGAAGTAGCGGATAGGGGATGGACGGATAGCGAATGATCAGCTAGCTGAAAGCAAATGATGTGTTTATTAATTTGGTAAAACTAGCAGTTGAACTAGCTGATTAATGTAAAATGCATAAAAGGAAAGAAAAGAAATTTAAGGTTCGTTTATTTTAATAAAGATAGAAAAGGAATTTAAGAAAAATTATAAGGGTAAAATTGCCAAAATGAAATGTTCAAACACTACTTGAAATAGCATTTTAAAAAACGTTACTCGAAGAACGCTAAACGCCAGTGCTTGCCAAACACCAGTACTCGTCACCCACTAATTGCACATCCGCTCTCCGCTAGTAGATGGGACACGCCAAATAGAGCCTAAAATATGTTTAACTCTATAGTGGAGAGAAAATTTATTTTGATAAATGAGTTTGATTTGATATAAAGTACTTTTTTTTTTCCAAACAGTAATGACAACTAACAAACTCACGTGTCCTACTAACGGTGAGTGTGACATCTGTTAACTTTAGTCGGCGGAAATTATATCTGGCTTTGGCACGTATTTTTCATCATTCTTATTATTTTTAGAATGCTTATGTATAAGAACACATTTGAATTTCCTTGGCACACATCTTTCCTTGGGTTCCATCTTCTTCTTCCATGCGCAACCTTACCTCAGAAAACCCTAAAACCATTTATCTATTAATTCTCTCCCTCCCTTAACTCAACCTTCCCTCTCCTAAACTGTCCAACCTCCACAATGGCAGCCTACCAAGCACCATCCTCGATCGCCCTCTGCCCCAATTCATTGTCTTCTCCCTCGATTGTCAATTTTTCTTCCAATCACACACAACTCTACTCCATTTCTCTCTGATCTCGTTCCTCATCTTCCACATACGTACGCGGCGCCAATAAAAGTAGAAACAAGGATCATCATGAAGTCATTTGTGTATTATTATATTTGCTTATTTAAAAATCAATCTAAGCTCAGGATCTCATGCAGTAATATTAAGATTTTTTTTATTGTAAAACACCAAAAAAAAATATTCATATTTTTTATCGTAAAAAATCCATTCCCCTACGTACCTTACCTGAGTTACCTTCCCACCTTTTCTTTTTATTTTATTTTCTTAAAACAAAGCAATAGATCATATTTATGCAAGGAATTAGCCACCTAAATGCCTAATTTTTATTGAAGAGACGAACAATGATCTACACTACTAGAAATCTCGGTATTACCTGCGGAATTTCCTGCGGAAATTTTCCGCAGGTAATTTCTGAGAATTTTCCTGCCTAATTTGTAAATAATCAGAACATTTGATGCGCTTTCATATTCGCAGGTAAGTTGACATGTAATATTTTATTTTCCAAGGGAATTTTCTACTAAGCACCTTTTGGCAGGAAATTTCTTTATTATTATTTTGTAAACTTTAAAAAATCTGATTTTTTTTTACTTTTTTTTTTACTTTTTTTTATTTCAGATTTTTTAGTTTTTTAAATTAAATTAAATAATATAATAATTAAAAAGATCTCACTCTCACCCTCACCCTCACCCTCACTCATCGCTCTCACCCTCACTCTCACCCTCACCCTCACCCTCACTCATCGCTCTCACTCTCACTCTCACTCATCGCCGCCATCTTCAAAGGCTAGTTTCCGTTTCCGTTTCCGTTTCCGTTTCGTTCTTCGACAGATCGGAACATGGAAGAAAAATCAAAGGCAAGTTTCGTTAACAACTAGTTTCCGTTTCGTTTCGTTAACCTAGAAATCAACAATCGAGCCAATCGTTCCTCGTTTCCGTTAAATTGTTCAGATCGTCTTCTTCAACAATGTGAAGCCGCGCTCTGAAATTGTTAGGTGTTTCGAATAGCTGTTTCTGAAATTCTCTTTCCTTTCATTTCTTCGCCATCTTCATCATCATCAGCTTCAGGTATCGCTCTCTTTCTCATTTCTCTCCATTTTTCTTTCAATTTCTGTTATTATTGCTGATAAATTAAAAAAAATTGGATATAAATAAACCTTGTTAAGGTAATTAGGGTTTTTTTGTTGTTGTTGTTTTAGAGAGTTATAATCAAGCTATAATCTGGAATTGGAGTTTTGGAATTGATCTTATTCTATTATTGTTTTTGATGTTTTGTTTTTGCATGTGTTCATTTATCTCAAGTTAGGGGAGAATTTAGGGGTAGGTAAATTTTGTGGTTTTAATCTGTTGTATGTGGTTTTAATCTGTGGTTTTAATCATTTGGGTGGAATAGTGTTTAGATTGTGAAACGAGTTTATTGTTATTGTTTGAATTTTGGGTGTAGAAGTGATTTGAAATGTGAATTGTGCTGATTGTAGTTATCTAAAGTAAACAAAGAAACAACTAAATTTGGTGGATGCTGAATATAAATTTGACAAACTACTCCACAATGTTGTCAATGGCAAAACAGAGAAGAGAACAACAACAATGTCGTGCAAAGAACTTCGGGTGAGGTATAATCTCTACCAGATCACACACCATGTGTTTGATAAAATGTAGGTTTAGATGAATTTGCACCACCATGTACGTATATTTCAAGAGGATGGTCAAAGATGGATTTGCAGCATTTGGTTTAATTTTCTTATCTTTGATATTTAAAGTGATAGCAAAATGGGCAAAACACTAAAACCAAAAGTTTTGACAAATAAAATGCTTTTTGTTGTTTGCAACACAGTGAGTGAGTTTCTATTAGAACATACTGAACCTCAAGTTGTGATGATAGGAATATACAGGAGAAGTGTATTATTTGTCTTCAGGCTATTGTGTTGGAAAACAATACTTTATATAAACTTTAATTACTAGAATCTATTTTTGACTATGCGATTGCAATGTGACGTATTGACTTTATATATTGATTTTGCTATGAAAATCTTGATATTAATCTTCTGGTCTATTAATTCAGGACTAGGTAAAGACAGAATGGATATTACAAGTTTTATTGCACTCATACTTGGATATTAGCACTCATACTTGGGTTGACAAATTTTAATGCTTTGGATTTACAAGTATTAATTGATCCTTGAGCATTTATAGTTTTATACTCTTATCACGTGTTCTTCTCCTAAATATTGTGTTTTTCATTCTTTATAGCATGCTGATGCCTAACATTTTTTTACTTATGTTTGGCCCTTTCATATGAACTATATTTCTTAAGTATGTGTCTAGACTCTAGATGCAACACAACAATCGTATACTTTCTGCAACTCGGAATTCTTTAATTTGGTACTTGTGCATTGGCTCAAGGGAATTTCTTACAATGATTGGTTTTCTTTGGCATGCAGTGTGCTTGTGCAGTAGGCTTTGTGAAGGAATTAAGTATAACTGAGGTATGAAAGTTTTACTAGTTTGAAATTAGACTTTCTAGTTTTGATTGCAATTAGAAACACCTGATCAAATATGCTTGAGTCTGCTATTATTTTTATAGCAGTAGCCATCACGTCAGTATGCTAGTTTATCTCACGAGCTTATTCTCTTCAATGTTCATTTTAAATCTGCTATGTTTGCTTTGATTCCCAAATTTTCCATATTTTTACACCATGGGAACATAGGTTTTCTATTGTTGATTTCTGTTTAGATCCAGTATCTGAGGGGGTTTATGATAGTTTATTTGCTTAACTTATATGCAGACGTAAGTTCTCTTTATTTTTATATTATTCAATTCCACCTTCTATTTGGCAACTTGTTAAATGTCATTCTGTTTGTGACTCACTTTTTGAAAAACTTTCAGCAATTGGTGCAATATTTGCTGCAACAGATTGTGTGCACATTGCAGGTTTGGAACGGTGTTTTTTTCTTTCTATGTAATGCTATTATGCTAAGTAGTGAAGTTATATATAAATAATGTTATTTTCTGCACATTGCAGGTTTGGAGAAGGTGCTGTGAATGATGCTACTTCAGTGGTGCTTTTCAATGCTATCAAAAGTTTTGACCTTGACCAAATTGACCACGAAATTGCTTTGCACTGTGGACTACTTAGTGCTTATGTTATCAAATTAAGTTAGCATAATTTTGTTGTTTGTTTGAAAATGTTATTGTTTATGAGCACATGTAAAGCATGGTTGTTTAATGTGTTGGTTACCTTTGAAGCTCTTTAAATTTTTCAGTTATAGATACTTTTTAGTTAACTTTCTTTAATTGTGATTGACTTTTTTGTTAATTTAAAAAATGTAGTTCCCTTGAATCTAACCTTGTTCCTGCATCAGCAGTTCAACACCTGGAATAGTAGCTCCTTAGAGAAATTGGAGTGAAGGGTGTACTCAATTTAAGGTGGGAGAAAGTGTCCTCAATTTCTTATTTCTTGGATTTTTTGTTTGCAGGGAACGCCAATTTAAGGTGCAGAGTTCAGAAATTGAAATTTTCTTCTTTCTGTCCAAGCAATTGCAAAGGCATCAATAGGGAAAATTTTAGAGAACACTAATCTTTCTACTGACAAGGCAGAGATGGTGTGAATCCTTCATAGAAATCTCAAAAAGTATGGATCTTTTTATAGTAAAAACCATTTAGAGAGGGATCTTTTTATAGTTTTCTTAATATTTTCTTATGTTGTTAGTAAAACAATGTGAAGTTTAATGCGTGTATTAATAAAAAGAAGCTACAACTATTGCTTGTTAATTTATACTTGGAAATTATTAGATCATGTAGCTCATTTTTTCTTGGCAATGGTTTGAGAGTTCCACCTTGTATAAGTTTTAAGCTTGCACTCCTATCATGTAAAATGTTACAGTTGACTGCTCGAGTTATTTTTAATTATTTATAACTGAGTGCATATTTTGATCTGTTCTGCTGGTTTGATCTTTAATTATTACATAATTTAGTCCAGAGGCATGTGCTACAATCTTGTGGAAGAGTGCTAAAGCTGCTCTAAAGGTATATGCAAGGCTGGGAAAAGACATTGATGAGGTTAACTTGCAAGTGAGAGATGACGAAGATCGAGAGGATGACGATTTCATTGAATAGCCACTTGTGAAGTTTAAAAAGATTGGCAGTAATTGGATATTGAAGAATGGTTGTATAAAAGTTGTATTAGATTTTAAATCAATGTTGTTGACATTGGACAAAAATGTAATGAATGGTTGTATAATTGTAAGGAATTGGCTCTGTGTCTACTGTGCAATTTGGGCATATTATTTTATAATGAGCATTTTAGAAAGTTAATACATATTGTCATATTCCATGTAATAATAGTAATAATAATACCGGTCACTAAATTTGCTGTCAATTTGAAATAAATTTTTTTTGTTGTTTCCTGTGGAATTTCCTTTCCTGCATAATTTCCTGCAGATATTTCCTGCGGAATTTTCTGCAGACTACCTGCGGAATTTCCCAAGGAATTTCCTACGGAAATTTCCTGCCAAATTAAAAATCCGCAGGAAATACTTATCCACGAACGAAATAACTGGGAACCTTAATCCGCTGAAAATTCCGCAGGAAACCCGTTTCCTGCGAATTTTTAGTGAAAATCCGCAGGAAATTCCGTAGGAAATAACGAAAATTCTAGTAGTGCTACTGAAATGCTCAAAAATTAAAAGTGGAATTGCTATGAAAAAACACCCTTTCTAGATATATTGAAAGAAAATTAGTGGTTTAATTGCACATGTTGTGTTTAAGGCAACGTGTTATGGCAACGTGTTATTGAAAGAAAATTGGCCATGCAAACTTTTATCCTGAATAAATAATTGTGTTTAAGGCAACGGGTTATGGCCAAGAATTACAATTGTAATGGTTTGAGAATGATGGGAAGGCCATGTTGTGGGTGCAAAGAGATGTGGTTTACAGGTGCATGTTCATAGTCAGGGGAAAGGGACAAAGAAAACCTTTGTAGAATTAAAGCAATCACTGTCTTAGCTTCCAGCATAGCAAAATTCTGACCAATGCAATTTCTTGGACCCATTGAAAAGGCAAGTAGAGCATGTGGGTGCTTTGCAGCTTTAGAGACTCCATTTATAAATCTCATTGGATTGAACTCGTTTGCATCTTCACCCCAGTATTCTTTGCTCCTGTGAATCATTGTGACTGGGATTGTGAGCCATGTTCCTTTCGGGATCAACAAGTTTCCCAACTTCGTGTCTTTTGAAGCCACTCTTAGCATTTCTATCACCGGGCAATACAACCTTATTGCTTCCAGCAATAGCACATTCACCTAAGAAAAAGTCCTATCAAGTCAAGAAAACTAAACTTGGATATAGTTATTGTTGGATCTACTTTCCAATCACAATATATATGATATGTGAACTGTCTAAAAAAATAACTTAATGATGGAAAAATAGCTCTCAGATCCCTTAACTTATTTTCAGGTTTCGAATAGGTTCTTGATGTTTTTTTGTAACGAATAATATGTCCCTTATATATGTTTTAAAATCATTGCACTGATGCCCTTTTTTGATATTTTCCGTTGAACTCCGTCACAAAAAAGGGTAATGACGCAATGATTTTAAAACATAAGGGACCTACTCGGACTTCTATGAGATGACTCCAGAAGTCATTTTGATGAAGTTTTCCAGAATTATCTCATAAAAGAATAATTCCGGAATTATTTCTCCATTCATATATTATAAGGACTTTAGAATGTTACCATTTTTAACTTTGATAACATGTCTGCATCAGGAATTTCCATGCCACAAATCTGCAAGATCTCTTGTCTGAGTGTCTCTTGCCATTCAGTATGTAAACTCAACAAGAAAACAGTCCAAGTAAGCCAGTTTGAAGTTGTCTCATGACCAGCAAAGAAAAAGGTTTTGCATTCTTCAATGATTTCTTTCATATTCAACTTAGGACCAACATTTGTTTTTTCGGTATCCATCATTACACCAAGTAGATCATCTCCAAAAGAAAAATCTGATGAAGCAGTAGTACTAGTTAATTGAGAACGCAATCTGCTTTCTATAATGGACTGTAGTGATTTCTTCATTTTCCTATCAAGCTTTCATATCTGAATATTTGTCTGACTAGGAAAATATCTGCATTTGAGAAACAAAAAAAAATAGTAACGCATTGGATAGCAGTAGCACAGAACCAAAGGAAATCCAACAAAAGAAAGAAAAGTGATAAGAGAAATAAATACTGGTTGCCAGGAATGGAAAGTTTAACACTTGCAGCAATGCAATGCTTTAGAAGATGTGCTTGTGCCTGAAAAGCCTCCTTTCCTTGGACAAAGTTGCTACCAAAGGCAGTGCGGGCGATTATATCAGCTGATAGCTCTAGAAATTCTTTACTTATTTCCAACGTCATCAATTTTTCCTTGCCTTCAAATTCAACCACTTGACTTTTCCACTCATCAAGCTTGGAAATGGTACATACTGCCATCCTACTTATCATAGCCTGTCATACACAACACAAAGAAAATGTTGCAACACATTTATTTATTTATTTGTGAAATTAAAATTTTAACCGTAGTTGTTAGTTATATGTAATAGACCTTGAGTTTATCCATGGAGAAAGCAGGACTGAGTATCCTTCTGCGCTTAGCCCACTCCAATCCATTTGCTAGAGCTAACCCTTCTCCTATCATGATTACTAGAGAAGGCAATAATTTGGGTTTTGGATAGAAACCAAACTTATTTGACAAAATCTCTTTGGCCAACTCAGCATCTGAGACGCATATCCTCGGTTGCGTTCCGTACCAATGTAGGAATATCTCTCCTGCATCATCAAAATTACTTATTATTTACATATGCTTAACGAATTACAAGTTACCCAAATATAATGAAAACTGGGTGCACATGGACCCCAGAAAACTATCTCGGTTGGTTCGGCTTGATTAGAGTTAGGCCCGAACGCAAAAAATGTCCAAACCAAACATATCTCAGATTAGAATGTGAGTTGGTTTGAATTTTTCCCAAATCACTTGAACACCCTTAATAGGAGGTTAGTCTTTAGACCTTGTTTTTTAGGATCTACATTAATACTATACTTCAAGTCAATTCATATGATCACTAGTTACCAAATAATTAAATAAATAGATGATGTTTTATTTTAGTAGCTGAAATAAAATAACTAGGTGCCGACGTTGCAAAACATGGGATTAAATACAACAAGAAAGAGCTAGCTAAATTAAGTAAGATAGAGGTGAATCATGCAATTCATGGGGGTTGAAACTTGAAACAAACTAGGTATATATGGAAGGGAAATCACCATATAAGGAGGACCATTTTTGGTAGTGAGGAAGAACTCTCGGAGTAATATCATGTGAGTGTCTATCCATGACCTTTTTCCCTGCATCATTGGTCAGTGTTTTGATTTCATCAAGAGAACCATAGACAAGGGAGTAAGGTGGCCCCATGACTCCTTGCTTATTGAAGTGTTTAGTAAGAGCATATATTCTCCAAAAGAGAATTACACAGATCTTCCAAATCTTTGACATGATCATAACAGCCAAAGTCACTACGGTAACAGCTATCAGATATCCCATCTTTGTGTGGCTTTCTGTTTCTGCAAATTTGTTGGTTGTTTGGTATGATAATTATATTAAGAGAGGGCTCACCCACTCACCATTGTCATTATCTTTCGTTGACATTTTCTCCTATTAAAAAAAGATAGAAATTACTAAATTATTAATTTAATTATTATATGTATGGCGATGACGTGTAGAAGAAAAAAAATATAATGAAAATTACATAAAAGCTCACATCAACTGTGAAAACTATGTCCTCACTTACTTGTTAATTGTTATTGGTGAGGGCGGCATTGCCAAAACCCATTATTAAAAACTAGTGGTATTTGTGCCCCTTTTTCATTTGAGTATGTTAGTGGATGGATAATGTGTTGGTGTGTTAGTGGGTGGTTATTGTTTATTAGAAATTTGTATTTATAATAAGGGCATTTTGGTCAGAAAAATCTGACACCAAAATAACAGTTTTTTTTATAATCCCCTTTGTTAATAGTTATTGATATGTTCACTTGCAGTAAAATGAAAAATAAATTAAATTAAGTTGGAAAACAAAGCCACATATAACTTTTTTTGTTAACGGAAAGCGACATATAATATTGAACAAAAGTCATCGAGATTTATGTCTTACCGATAACATATTACACATCGATCAAAGTTGCTTAAGTTCAAAAAAGATAAACGAAAGAGAGAGTAAATTGCATAAATTCAACAAAAAAAATAAACAAAAGGACGAAGTTCTAATTAAATGTCAACTCTCTTATTATCTATACCTATATATAAAGGAAATTCATTTTTTTGGTGTCATATTTTTCTGACTAAAATACCTTTATAACTACCCACTAACACTATTTCATTATATTATTATTTATTATTTATCCATCAACTCACCAACACATCTTTCCCCCTAGTTATTCATAAAGTGTATGTTTGGTTTGGCGGTGAGTAGAATTGATTCTGACAGAATTGATTTTGGCAGAATTGGTTTTACAGAAGCTACAAATAGTTGCTTCAAGGAAAATCAATTCTAGGAAGAACTCATCTTGATTAAATCTTTAAATTATAAACCAAAAAAGAAACTCACGGTCAAGTAACCCAAGGTTCAACCAGGGGAGGAATGAGCCTTTTATTTTAAAAGCTAAACTGAAGTTTTGGCCTTTTATCTTTGGGGTTAGTGTCACTTTGGTCCTTTATCTTTTTTCTTCTCGTTTTCATCCCTCATGTTTTTTTGTGTGTGTTATTTTGGTCCCTGCCGTTAAATTTTTCTAACGGACGTCACGCTGCACGCTGGCAGTTAACTGCTGACGTGACGTCTTAAATGTCCGTGCTGACTTGGAACTGATTTAGTGATGATGTGGCTCATAAGGGACCAAATTGAAACTTAAAAAGAACATAGGGGACCAAATTGAAACTGAAAAATAAAATTAACAAAAAACAAAAAAAACACGTTCATCTTCTTCCTCCAAACACCACCCCCATCTTCATCTTCTCCGGCGAGCCTCCAGATATAGCGTTCGTAGTTGGGATGTTAGGCAAATATTTAAGCAATCTAGTAATGGATCATTGGAAATTAGCCAAAAATGTTATGAGGTATTTAAAGAAAACAAAGGATTATATGCTCACATATAGGAGGTCAGAAAGTTTGAGATCACTGAATATTTTGACTCTGATTTTGTTGGATGTCAAGATAGTAAAAGATCGACTTTGGGCTATATCTATATGTTGGCTGGTGGTGCGCACAGTTTTTTGGCGCAATGATAAGAAAAATCTCATTTCTTCATCCACCATAACAGGATAATTTGTAGCATGTTACGAGGCATCTAACCATGGGATTTGGCTAAGGAACCTAGTCACTAGGCTACGAAATGTGGAAGGAATTGAAAGACCACTTAAGTTATATTATGACATCAAGTTCCTAGTTGTTAAGGAAAGGGTACAAAGTGGACATATTTTCATAGAACACTTAGGGAAAAACTCTATGATAGCGGATCCTCTTACAAAAGGGTCTTCCACCCCCAAGGTTTTTTATGAGCACACTGCTCACATGGGTGTTTTACAGTCTGGGGAATCTTTGGTTTAGTGAGAGTTAATAATTTATGAATTTGAGCTCTATGTTTAGTATTATGTATGCATACCCTTGTATTCTGATATTTCTCAATTTATATATAAAATTTGATATTCAGTTCATGATACTTTGTACAATAAGGTTTGAATAATCTCACTAAGGTAAAGTAGGACCAGTTGAAAATTGACATGTACAAGCCACCTTCAAGTGATTTTCAGGCTATACACTTCATGATGAATCTATGTCATTTAGTTATGTGAATATTAGTAATCATTGATGAGTTTAGTTATAAAGTTTTTTTAAAATTTTATAATATTGTTATTTAATGTATATTTATAATTTAACTTTTTTCGTGGGAACTTTGGCCTCATTTACAATAGAACTCCCAAATATTTTCTTTCAACTTTGTATAGGTGCTTTTGTGTTATTGGTGATTTTTATTCAACCCTCTATGATGTGACGTACTCCCTCCGAACATAATTATCAGCAAAAATAACTTCCTTTACACATATTTAGAATTATGAATAGTAGTTTTATGCCTTTAATCTGCTTGGATTCATAGAAAAAATAAATAGATTTACTAAACTATCCCTAATTAATAATCACATTCTCACAACATTAATGAGTTGATTTAATGTATTTACATCCATTGATACTAGCTCGTCCCGTGCATCGCCGAGAAATGGGGCTAGTAAAGTTTATATTCAGTTCATGATAGTTTGCACAATAAGGTTAGGCAAAACTACTCCCGAGGTCCCTTAACTTATTTTTTGGTATCAAATCAGTCCCTTAACTTTTTTTGTAACGACTTAGTCCCTTAACTTTTAAAAAGACAACAACGTAGTCCCATTTAACGTTTTTTGGTTAACTCCGTTTAACAGTCACTGATGTGGGTATTTCACTGCTTAGGTGGCATGCCAGGTAGGAAAATTTAATTAATCCAACGTGTCCCTTCTCTCTCCCTCTTAGAAAACCCTAGATCTTTAAAACCTCCATTGTTGTTCTCCATTGTTGATCTGAACATCTCATGTTTCATCTCTAACACTCTCTTATCATCATCATCGTTTCTCTGTGAGCTTGAAAAGCAACGACTCTACTTAATTCCATGGCCTCACGCAGTAGCAGCTCCAACTCAAGAAGCCTCAGATCTGTTTCAAGTGGATCTCGCCCAGTTGTTGAAGGACCTAAATGTCGTTGTGGATCTACTACAATAGTTCGTGTTGTGAAGAAAGAAGGCCCTAACCGTGGCAGATTGTTCTGGGGTTGCAGGCATTTTGTGGTGAGGAAGATGAAGTTTATGTGTTTTACTGTATTAACATTTAGGTCCCTTAACTTTTTAATAGGTATCAAATCAGTCCCTTAAGTTTTTAATTAGTATCAAAGTAATCCCTTATGTGTTTCTGATTTAGGCCCAAGGCATTCAAATTGGATGCAACTATCACATGTGGTATGAAGATTGGTGTCCAGATGATGTCACTAACGGAGAATGTTTACGTTGTCGTGAATACGATATTGAGCTTCGGGAAAAGAATATGGAACTTCGTGAAAAAGATATGGAGCTAAGTTCATTGAGGAAGGCTTTGGTTGAAATGCATGAACACCACAAAGCAACAAAATACCAAATGAAAGTGGTAGTTCTCACATGCTTAGTATTAGGAGTGATATGTGCAATGGTGATTTTCACATTGTTGACTACTAGGAATTAGGGAAACAGAATGATGATGTTATGTATGATTGTCTATGTAACTTTGGTTTTCATGATGAATGCAATGACTTTTTTTTTTCAATTGCTTTCAAATCTTAGCTTACCAAAATGGTAATAACATAACCTTATAGCTTACCAAAAAGAATAGAACCTGTTCATAACAGATACAAATAATTGAGCTTGTTCAAAAAGAAATTAAAACAAAATGCCACATTTCCATTACTGATAATTGAACAGCCTGTTCACAAAAACTGGACACCTAAACCATAGCCAAAAACAAGTGGCAATTTGAGATGTTCCAAAATATCCAAAGCATTGTCATCAAAGTTTCCAAAATATTGGCAAAATATAGCCATCAAAGTATCAAAAAACAAAGCAACTTAAGATTGACTTGTGGGAGGTGGTTGTGCTTTGCATGAAGCCTTGTTATGGCCAAATTGCTTGCACTTACTACACTTATTTTGTAAGCCCTTCCTGCCAAGTTTTTGGGAATCAGTTCTCTTCTCATCTGCATTCTTTCTTCTTGATCTTTTTTGGTCTACCTGGAGGTCTTCTCTATGGTGGAGGTAGTATCTCAGGATATGGAGTGTATTCCCACAGATTCTCTCCATTTGTTGGATAAATTATTGGCTTGTAGCAATCACTAGTGCAAAATGAGCTTTAAAAAGCACTATTTTGAATCGGTTGTTTAGATAACCGATTTCAAACGTGGACGCGGTGGCAATTTTGCAATTAAATGGAAAGGTTGGAGATTTTTTTAGACATTTGGAATCGGTTTTTTAAACAACCGATTAGATGGGTGCCCATTTAGACGTTTTGAATCGGTTTAGTGTAAACAACCGATTATTAAGATCTGTTTCATTATTAAAAAGTTTAACAATATGTTTTAACGTTCCCTCTCACGTTTCCCTCACCCCTCTCAAGCCCTAACTCCAAATTCTCTTTGTTTTCAGTTTCCCTCTCACACGTTTCCTTCATCTCTCTTCACTCTCTTTCATCTCTTCATTCTCTCGCATCTGTTCCCTCTCACAAATCCCTCTCAGCATCTCACGTCGTATTCACTTCTTCTCATCGCTTCCTCAGTCGCTGCCTTCAGGTGCTGAGAGGCAAAATGTTGTTTCGCCTCTGCCACACGACCACTTGGACATTCCGCTCCGCCTTGTTTCGACCTCTCGCTGCTACCAGGTTTGCTTTATTGTATTTAGATGATTGTTCCTTTTTATTTATGACAAAAAAGATGATTGTTCCTTTTTTTACATTAGAGATTACATATAATAGCTTGATGACTAGAGTTTACAATAGAGATTCATACCACCAAAGACAATTTCATTCTCACCCTCTGTCTTTGCCACTGGTTTCAGATTTAGCCAAAGATAGAATAACGAAGGAAGAAGAAGAACAGGACGGAACATTGAACAGAAATCGCAGAACGGAATTGCTCCATTGAGGTACTTTCTAGGGTTTGCTTGAGCTTTGATTTTAGTATGTTTGGTTAGTGTTTTGTATGTGTGGTTAGTGTTTTCTATGTTTGGTATATGAATCTTACTTTGAATAACTTTTCTATAAGTGTTTCGTATATATGAATCTTGAAGTTTTACTTACACTGCTAATTGAAACTTATTTGTCTGAAACTTGAGAATTAGAATGTTTGAATAATGGTAAAGATGTATCATTGGTGGGTCCTTCTTGTTTCAAATTCAGTTTCCATCTGATGGTTAAGCTCCCCCTTTCTTTTGCTCGATCATCTGGGTGTTTTGGATTATGGTGTGTCTTCCATTCGAAATTGTTGATGTTCACAATTAGTGTGTTAGATTATTATCTATTATCCATTTATGGCTTGTCTTGTTTGTCTTTTATATTTAGTACTAAGATTTTTGGCTGTATGATATCATTGATATGTTTGGTTTTCAAGAGAAAGCATTCATGTTCCTATTGAAATCTTAGTCTAGTTAATTGTGTTTTTAATTTTGGCAAAGTTATTTTAGTTAGCTTGCTTGTGCTATTGGTCTTAATGTTGTAGGGTTTAGGTTTGTTTAGACCACAATTTGATGTAATGAGTTTTTTCATTTTCTGTTTAGGTAAAGAGTTCCTCTTTTAGATAGGTGGGTTTCTTTAGTTTATGGGACTGAGTAGATTTTGAGGCCTTTGTGTGTAATGTCTTTCATCAATGTGAAGAAGCTAAATAGAAAACTAGGCTTCTTTTTAGCAGGTAATGATTCATATTGCATGGTTCCTCTTACTCTTATTCACGAAAGACCATGTAATATAGCCGAGGTATGTGATTAAGCCTTTCTGTCATAGAGATTCTTAAAATGGCTAATGATGTAATAGAGTTGCTATTTGATATTAACTGTTGATTACTCTAGTTGAGTTTCTGATGTATGTTTCTCATGTTATCAATTTCTCCAATTTGGCCTGGGGTGTTGCTTCCCTGTCCAAGAATTTTTTATTGAACTAGCAATCAGCAATTTATGTTTTTTCCTTCTGTAGTTTCTGGTTTGGGGCTTGCTCTGTATCCCAAAATCTGTTTGCAATTCTTGAGCACCTGTGTTTTATGACATTTTTTCCACTAATGGAAGACAGGCTTCCGACGGCGACGGCGTCGGCGACACCCTCAACTGCATCGGTGATTGCAGAGTGAATAATGGAAGACATGCTTCCGACGGCGACAGCGTCAGCGACACCCACAACTGCATCGACGTAATTAGGTCTGTTAGTTATATTAGATTAGATATTATCAAGGTATTCAATCTTGTGTTATGTTGTGTTAGATGAGATCTTTTTTATGATTGGTTGTTTTTTTCTGGTCAACTTATTTGGTGAATTTGAAGATTGATTTTATGCATGCTGTAATTTTGTGATCTTTATGATTAAGTTATATCTTTTTAAAATCCTGGTACTTATACTACTATTTTGTAATAATTGGCAAGATTTTGACAAGATTTTATTCAACCTATTGCAATGTCATGTACATCATGGTTTCTTGATGCCTTTAAATATGCAATTGCAACTAATATAGATGTGCTAAACTTAAGTAGCATGGACCTAATTACTTGGATCTCCCATTTGATGAAAGGTATATTTTTTGTGTTGGTCTCTTCTACCATTGAAGTGTGTTTTTGTAGAGTTTTATGATGCCAATTTATTGGCTAGCTATGAGAGATAGCAGCAACTGATATCATATTGGTTCTTGCTATTGGAAATGATGGACCACTTTATGCAACTGTGTTTTAATTTGCAACTTCAAAGGGTTAACTTTGATGGGTTATATTAAATTACGTTATTCCGACATGCTTCTGTTAGTTATATTAGATACTGTATTGTAATTGAGATATTGCTGAGATATAAAGCATTGCATTTGCAGGTCCTAGAGCTTGGATGTGGAAACTCACAAATGTGTTAAGGGTTGTATGAGGGTGGAACAACTAACATAACTTACATACAAGAGGACCAAAGTCAATTTCAAATTACAGAAGCTAATGGGAGTGGAGGACTTAACCTTAGTGCTTAAGCGTGTACAAACAATGCTTTCTAACATAATTATCATTGTTGGCTCATTTGTTATGTTGTTTTTTTATATGTTTCATTTCTGTGATTAGACATTAAAGTGATGCAAATATGCTAGATCTGCCTATAATCACTTCAGTTTGATGAATGCGAGTATATAGATCCTTTAATCCAATGAAATGCTTATTTAGCAATTGAGCTTTTTCTTAATAGTTGTGGTTGAAAAAGGTTTGCATAAAGGACTTTGAAAATAATTTTTTCTTTAAAAAGGTCACATTTCTAATCGGTTATTAAAAACCGATTCTAAATTTTAGTACATTTAAAATCGGTTGTTTATCCAACCGATTTAAAATGCTACATTTTGAATCGGTTATTTAACCGATTCAAAATGTCCCTACCTTTAGAATCGGGAGTATACCAATCGGCCAATAACCGATTCCAAATGTGCCAAACAACCGATTCCAAAAGCCTTTTCTGCATTAGTGAATCAATATATGCATCCCTTCTATAGTAGATAGGAATCAGTTCTTCAGGATCAATCCTCTTGTTATTGCAACATTGGACGACATGGCAGCAAGGAACACCTGTGATCAACCACTTCCTGCATGAACATGTTCCATTGTTGAGATCAACAACGTACTTGTCTCCAGTTAAGGTGATATGTCTCACCCCATATATGTTATCACCAGCCAAACTTGCAAAAAAAAAAACAGACCAGAATTTAACATATTCAGTCCACAATTAAATTCAGACCAGAATTAAACAGACCAGAATTAAATTCAGAATTAAACAGACCAGAATTTATCATATTTAATTCATAATTAAATACCTGCACAATCAATGCCTAGACAACTCTCTCTCTTTCTCAAGCCTATTCTTTATCCTAGGGGTGTTCAAAACCGAACCAAACCAATTGGAAAACCGCAAACCGAACCAAACCGAAAACCGCAAACCGAACCGAACCAAACCGAAAACCGCAAAAAACCGCTTCTAATCGGTTTTGTTCGGTTCTTTTTTTCAATGCACCGCGCGGTTCGGTTCGGTTCGCGGTTTTGATTTCAAAAACCAAACCAAACCAAACCGCAAGTAACACTAAAGCTTGTTGAATTACATCATTCCTTACTAACTTACTAGCCCAAATGCAACTAAAGCCCAACTCTCACTCACTTGCTAACCCAAATCCAATTAATTCTTTGACTCACTTACAAACAATCCATATTGTTATGCTATATTTAAAAATTACAATAAAATATTTAATTCAAATTCTTTTAAACATTGTCATAGCTATCTTAAAAAAATTAAAATAAAGTAATTTATATACTACATATATTTGAGTAAATTTTTTCTTAAAGATTTATGTTAGCCATTTTTTATGTTACTTAATTTTAACTTTGTTTTAAATTATGTTTTGTCTTGGAAAAAACCGAACCAACCGAACCGCATTGGTTTGGTTTGGTTTGGTTTGGTTCGGTTTTATTTTAGGAAGCCAACCGAACCAAACCAAACCGCATGTAATTTTACCTTGCGGTTCGGTTCACTTTTTGTCTCAAAACCGAACCAAACCGCACCGCGAACACCCCTACTTTATCCCTGGGAGAACATCACCATTGTAACTCTCAATCTTCTTTCTGTTTGTAGCCCACCTCTCCATCAAGTACTCTCTGATTTCCTCTAGCATAGTCACAATAGGCTTCTGCCTTGGTCCAAGAATCACATTATTAAAAGTTTCTGACATGTTGTTGACTAACACATCACACTTTGAATTTCCACTGAATCTTGATTTGCTCCAAAATCTTGGTGGAATCTTCATAAGTTCCTTGTATGCAGGTTCATTGATCCTCCTCATCTCTCTCATCTCCCTCTCCCATGCTTGCGGATAGGTTGATTTGGCAGCTCTCCACATAATGTCTTTCAATTGCTTTCCAGGATGTTTTTTTCTGAAGTTGTTATACAAATGTCTCACGCAGAACCGTTGCTCGACACCAGGTTAAAGTTCATCCATTGCAGGTAAAAGTCCCTGTTAATCATAAACAGATTTAAATGGCAGCATATCTATTAAAAAATTAAACAGATTTAAATGGCAGCATATCTATTAAAAAATTAAATAGATTTAAAAGTATACTAAACAATCTCATACCTTCTGTTGATCAGACATGAATGTGTACTTCTTGCATACTTGAGGACCTCCCAAATCATTAACCAATAGATGAAGAAACCAAGACCAAGAGTCTTTTGTCTCTCCTTCAACCACAGCCATTGCTATGGGCAGCATTTGATCATTTGGATCTCTTCCTACAGCTGCTAGTAACTGTCCTCCATAATAGCCCTTGAGAAAACAACCATCTAGGCCAATTATAGGCCTGCACTTCAAGAAACTCTGCCTGCTATCACACCTTTTATTCTGCACATTCTTACCAATATTCATGTCATCTTCATCAGAAGCTGGAAGTTCATAATTTTCATTCAAATCAGGTTCTACAATTTGTTTTTTAGGTCTCCCTCTTTTTCTACTACTAGATCCTCTCTTCTTTCTCTTTTTAGGAGGATCTGGTACCACAGTGCCCTCAACTTCAACTGTATTTGCATCCAGATTTGGGGGTTGCTCAAATCCATCATTCTCTCCAATCTCATCATCAGAGTCATTAAATCTAACTTTCTGGACACTCCCATCGCTTTCATTTCCTTCTCCTTCCTCTGTTTCATCTATAGGATGTGTTTGGGCTGTAGGATCAGTTTGGGGATCATTGTGGGCTGTAGGTTCAGGTTGGGGATCATTGTGGGCTGTAGTTTCAGTTTGGGGAGGTGTTTGGGCTACAGGATCATTTTGAGGTTCATTGTGGGCTGTATTTTCAATTTGGGGATGTCTTTGGGCAATATGATCATTTTCAGTGAGGTCAACTAACAATTCAGGGTTGAAATCAGGTTGGGCAACAGCATCAAAATTGATATCATCAATTGGTTCAGATTGTGATACTGGATGTACAAGATACAAATCTACCTTTTCATTGGACTTAGCCCATTTTACCATTTCCATGGCCCCATGGTCATCTTTGAGTAGTTTCATTACCCCATTAACTTGGTACCACATACTCCATCTATCCGCATCACACTCCCAATTTGCAACTAACTCTTCATAAGTGCTACCCACAAACTGACCACAATGGTGTATATCAACCTTAAAAGCATCCATATTAATCTGTAAATTTACCAAAATACCCACACTTATGTATTTGTAACTTTATCAAATTAAAAGCTGCATTGAATTCAACAATTCCACTCACAGATTTAACAAATAGATTCAACAGTTAGAGTCTCAGTCAAAGAATAATAGAATACATGTTGGGACCACAAAAATCTAACCCCACATGGAAATCGTACCCCACATAAACCCATAACCCCAAATAAAGCCAGAACCCCACATAAAACCATACAAATCAGACAAACAAACATCAAGACCCCACCAATACCCCACCTTTCAACACATCCAACAGACAAACCCTAATAAAAAAGGGAACTCAATGAAAATTTCACCAAAACTCGAATTAATAAGAGATGAAGGCTTACCTTTTGATGTTATCCAAACCAGAAGCTTCGATTTGACCAAATCAACCAACAAACGAAAACGTAGTCACTATAGTAAACGAACGAACTAGAGATTAAGAGAAATAAACCGTAGTCGTAGACACTGTAGTCACCGTCGTTCTGAACTGCTGCTGCTTCGTCTTCGTCGTCCTCAAACGAACCAGAGATTGAGAGAAAGAAACCCTAGGTTTCTCGCTTCTGGTTTCGCTGCTTCTGCTTCTCACTTTCGCATTTCATTTCTTTTTTTGGGAGAAAATGAAGTTTCTTGAGTGAGAGAGAAATGAAGAAGGAAAACAATGACCCCTAATCTCATTAACCTACGTGGCATTCCTAGTCACTAGTCTAATAGACACGTCAGCCACTGTTAAACGGAGTTAACCAAAAAACGTTAAATGGGACTACGTTGTTGTCTTTTTAAAAGTTAAGAGACTAAGTCGTTACAAAAAAAAGTTAAGGGACTGATTTGATACCAAAAAATAAGTTAAGTGACCTCGGGAGTAGTTTTGCCATAAGGTTATTAAATGATCTCACTAAGGTAAAGCAGGACCAATTGAAAATTGACATGTACATGCCACCTTCATGTGATTTTCATGCAACACATTTCATGATTAATCTATATCTTTTAGTTATGTGAATATTAGTAATCATATGATGGATTTACTTATGATTGATATAACGAAAATCGCTTTAGTTCTATGTACTGACATTATAACTAATGGACTAGATTATTTGGATACACCCAAGGTATATAATGGAAAATTTTGAGCTCATAAAGTCTAACGCATTTGTAAAGTTACATGTGACTAGTGAGGGATTGTTAGAATTTTGGGTCACACTTGTAGTATTTAAATGTGTTACGGTCATTATTTAATTAGCTAAAGTTAAAGTGGTCTCTTTGATATCAAGTTTATGGCTAAGGGGATATGTGCCATGAATGATTATTGTGTAGATACTACAAGGCAATATTCTAATTTGATGAGGGGCCAAATTAGAAATATTGAAAACTTGGATGTAACTGAAAGCAATTTACATATATGAGTTATGGTCCACATTTGTGAAGTAACGTAAAACACAACACAGTGGGGTTTAGCTCTTTGGATTTTTCTCTTCATCCCCATCAGAAGAGAATCAAGAAACCCTAAGGTGCTCTGCAATTGGAATATCATATACCTGTAAACCTTCAACGATTGCCAATGAAAAATTCAGGCACGCTTCTGCTTTCTATTTTCATCATGAATTTGGGTATGAGTTCATAAAATATTGATTCAGAGCTGTGCTATTTCTTGATTTCTATATGGGTAGAAACACGTGGTTAGGCACAATTATTGCTTGTTAGAAACCAACGAGTGGTGTCAGAGTCATGGTTCGGCTTGGTGGGGGATCGAGAGTGGATCCTGGTTTGGATCAAGGCTAGCAATGTGTGTGACTCACATTTAAGAGGGAGATTGTTGGAAATTCAAGTCTGAGTGGTTAGTCTCACATTGGCTAGAAATGAGCTATACGTAAGATATGTAAGAGAAATGACTCATATACCCATTGCCTTAAAGTTTTGGATGGATGTGGGGTACGTGCAAGTCTCTTGGTTGTCCCGTTCATTGACTAGCTCGTTGAGGGAGAGCCGGGAGCAACTAATATTGTTGGACATTATATGACTTTAATTACCAGGAATAGGTGCCGCCGGCTATGTATGGAAATTAAAGGTAAGTTTCTTTAATTACTTTATATGAGCAATTACTAATATAAAGTAATTAAAGTCGAGATTCATGCAGTCATATTCATATTTTTTAACAGTAAAGAATCCATTTCCCCTACCTTACCTGTGTTCCTCCCACCTTTTTTTTTTATTATTTTCATAAAACAAAGCAATAGATCATACTTATGCAATGAACTAGTCGCCTAATTTTATTGCTTGAAAATTACAAGTGGGTATTTCTATGAAGAAGCACACTTTTTAAAATAAGAAAAATATTTCTAGATATATTGAAAGAAAAATACTGATTTAATTGCATAGGTTGTTATGGCCATGCAAATTTTTTATTCTAAATAAAAGATTGTGTTTTAAGCAATATGGATGCATATATGTGCTCATGAATTTGTCAAGGACACTAGGCTGAAACTGTAATATAAATAAACATATTGCATTGCATTCATCTCAATATTTTGCGGCCAATATATAGAAAGTAGAGGCTAGTAGCTGCTGTGACCTGTGCGTGAAGCGAAGAAGCCAAGAATATTTATAATTGCAATGGTTTGAGAATGATGGGAAGGCCATGTTGTGGCTGCAAAGTGAGGTGGTTTACAGGTGCATGTTCATAGTCAGGGGAAAGGGACAAAGAAAACCTTTGAAGAATTAAAGCAATCACTGTCTTAGCTTCCAACATAGCAAAATTCTGACCAATGCAATTTCTTGGACCCATTGAAAAGGCAAGTAGAGCATGTGGGTGCTTTGCAGCTTTAGAGACTCCATTTATGAATCTCATTGGATTGAACTCGTTTGCATCTTCACCCAAGTATTCTTTGTTCCTATGAATCATTGTAATTGGGATATTGAAACCTGTTCCTTTCGGGATCAACAAGTTTCCCAATTTCATGTCTTCTGAAGCCACTCTTATCATTTCTATCACGGGACAATACAACCTTAATGCTTCCAGCAATACCATATTCACCTTAGAAAATGTCCCATCATGTCAATAACTTTATAGCTTTCTTTGATCCAAGGAGAAAATTTGGATATAGTTACCGTTGGTGCTATTTTTCAATCACAATATAATATCTAAAGTTTTTAAAAAAATAATATAACATAATGACAACTAATAATATGAATAAACTGCTCACATGTCATGTTGACATATTGTGATTGAAAACCAACACCAAAAACACCATATTAACTAAATTTTCTCCATTGATATATTATAAGAATTTTAGAATCATACCATTTTTAACTTTGATAACATGTCTGCATTAGGAATTTCCATGCCACAGTTCTGCAAGATCTCTTGTCTAAGTTTCTCTTGCCAATCATTATGTAAAGTCAACAAGAAAACAGTCCAAGTAAGCCAGTTTGAAGTTGTCTCATGACCAGCAAAGAAAAAGGTTTTGCATTCTTCCATGATTTCTTTCGTACTCAACTTAGGACCAACATCTGTTTTTTGTGTATCCATCATTACACCAAGTAGATCATCTCCATAAGAAAAATCTGATGAACTAGTAGTACTACTACTTGATTGAGAACGCAATCTGCTTTCTATAATGGACTTTAGTGATTTCTTCATTTTCCTATCAAGCTTCCACATTTGTATATTTGACTGAGTAGGAATATATCTGCATTGAGAAACAAAAACAACATAACATATTGAATATAGTACAGAACCAAGGGAATTCCAACAAAAGAATGGAAATGGATTTTTGAGGCAATGATGAGGTGTTAAGAGAAATAACTACTGGCTGCCAGGAATGAAAGGTTTAACACTTGAAGCTACACAATGCTTTTGAAGTTGTGCTTGTGCCTTAAAGAATTCCTTTCCTTGTACAAAGCTGCTACCGAAGGCAGTGCGGGCGATTATATCAGCTGTCAGCTCTCGAAATTCTTTACTCATTTCTATTGTCTTCAATTTGTTCTTGCCTTCAAATTCAATGACTTGCCTTTTCCACTCATCAAGCATGGAAATGGTACATGCTGCCATCCTACTTATCATAACCTGTCATACACAACACAATGTAGATGCCACTGGTATTTAATTAGAATGCAAATGAATTATGAAAGACTGATATTTTAATGGTATTTGTTATTTGTAATAGACCTTGAGTTTATCCATGGAGAATGCAGGATTGAGTATCCTTCTGCGCTTAACCCACTCCACTCCAGTCACTAGAACTAACCCTTTTCCTAGCATTGTTACTATTGAAGGCCTTGATTTGGGTTTTCCATAGAAACCAAACTTATTTGACAAAATCTCTTTGACCACATCAGCATCTGAGACGCATATCCTTGGTTGTGTTCCGAACCAAAATAGAAATGTCTCCCCTGCATTGTCGAAATAGAATTAAAATTTGGTGAGACTCTAAAAATATGGTTAAAGGTGGACCTCAGAATAACCTGCTATGACATGTAAAATTTATGTTGAGTTTCTCTAACTTCACACTAAACACTTAAAAATATTAGATCGACATAAATAGTGCAACCAGTCATAGCAGGCCAGGCCAGTCCTTGAGGTGCCCCACCTTTAGACCTTGTTTTTGAGAATCCATGCTAAAACTATACTTCAATTCAATTCATAAGATCACAACTTGCCAAAATAAATTAATAGATGATGGGATTAAATACTAACAAGATCGAGCTAGCAAGAGGTGTATGGAAGGGAAATCACCATATAAGGAGGACCATTTTTGGTAGTGAGGAACAACTCTTTGAGCAATATCATGTGAGTGTCTATCCATGACTTTTTTCCCTGCATCCTTCTTCAGTATTTTGATTTCATCGAGAGAACCATAAAGAAGGGAATAAGGTGGCCCCATGATTCCTTGCTTTTGAAAGTGTTTAGTAAGAGTATATGGCCTCCAAAAGAGAGTTACACAGATCTTCCAAATCTTTGACATGATCATAACAGTCAAAGTCACCATGGCAACAACTATCAGATATCCCATTTTTGTGTGTGAGAAAGAGAGAGATTGCTGCAAGATTGTTAACTGAGGTTTGTTAAATAAGTTGTTGATAGTGGTCGTGTTTTCTAAATGTTCGGTAGTATCACAGTCCCAATGGAAAATTGTGTCACGGCTTATGTAATCGCGATTCGTGCATCTGTTGTGACAATGATATATATAATGTAAATCCTGGAAAGAATAATCAAAAGATAATGGTTATACGGCTCTTTTGCTTTTATCATTTTGCAAAATCTATCGATTATACTACTTCTTTTGGTATAATTACATTAAGAGAGGGCTCACCCACTTACCATTGTCCTTTTCTCTCGTTGACAGTGACACTGGATGGAGAAAATTCTGAAATTTCTCAATAAAAAAGATAGAAAATTGGGGCCAACTAGCTTTGCTAAAAAAACTGCTCACTGCTAATATCCACGTGACGTGTAGAAGAAAAATTGGCAAGAAAATTACATAAAACCTCACATCAACGGGGCGGCATCGCCAAAATCCACAGTAGCAGCATCTAGCATGGCCACTCTTTTCTTTTTTATATAAAACAAAACAGGATGATGAGCCCAAAAGCAATTACATAGAAATTATAAGTGGAGTAGAAACTCCAATAGTATCATTGCCGCTCTTTGTGAAATATAATGTTGTTTCGGATTAAATCAACGAAGGAGAGTGCTAGTGCTGTTGCAATCCCTATCACACTCACACGTCAAAAACACTCACTTGCAATTCCTTACACCCCCCAAAACAGCACCATCATCAGCTCCTTGTTCCATCAACTCAATTCTCCACCAAACCTTCTAGAAGCGAGAAGATTACACGCTCTTCTTCTTGTCCTCGGTTTCTTTCACCCCACTTGTCCTCATAAATCCCTCTCTTCACAGCTCGTTAATGTATATGTCAATTTGTGTTCCCTCCGCTACGCGTTTCTCTCCTTCACTCAACTTCCTCCCAACCACAACTCCAACGTCGCTTGGAATGCCGTTCTTCGAGCTCTCGTTGGTTCTGGAAATTTCAACAAAGCCATTCAGTTTTATCACTCCATGCTCAGACATGGGGTCATCCCTGATAATTACACATACCCACTTGTCTTCAAAGCTTGTTCTTCCTTACATGCTCTTCAACATGGAAGGTGGGTTCATCGCAGTATCCTCAACAACGAGGTAAAGCCTAATTCTTATGTTCAGTGTGCGGTGATTGATATGTTTGTCAAGTGTGGCAGTTTGGAAGATGCTCGTAAGGTGTTTGAAGAAATGCCTGTTAGAGATTTGGCTTCTTGGACTGCTATGATTTGTGGAACTGTTTGGAATGGTGAGTGGTTTGAAGCGTTTTCACTGTTTAGAAGGATGAGATCAGAAGGTCTGATGCCTGATTCGGTTATTGTTGCATCTATCTTACCTGTGTGTGCCAGACTGGAGGCTTTGAAATTAGGGATGGCACTGCAAGGTTGTGCTGTGAGGAGTGGTTTTGAGAATGATTTGTATGTCTCCAATGCTATTCTTGACATGTACTGTAAATGTGGTTATCCTCTTGAGGCCCATCGTGTATTCACTTACATGGTTTGTACGGATGCAGTTTCTTGGAGGGCATTGATTTCTGGCTACTCACAAAATAGCTTATACCTAGAGAGCTATGAACTGTTTGTTAGAATGGTGAATATGGGTTTCGCAACAAATGGGATTGTTGCTACTAGTGTTATGCCTGCATTGGGGAAACTCAAGTTGTTGAAACAGGGGAAGGAGATGCATAACTTTGTTCTCAAACAAGGACTTGTATTGGATGTAGTTTTAGCAAGTGCTATGATTGATATGTATGCTAATTGTGGCTCAATCAGGGAAGCTGAGCTAATATTTAAGTATATGTCAGATAAGGATATCTCGGTTTGGAATTCACTAATTGGTGGGTATAACGTAGTTGGCGATTTTCAGTCAGCATTTTTAACCTTTAGAAGAATTTGGGTAGCTGAACATAGGCCAAATTCCATAACTTTAGTGAGTGTTCTTCCTATATTCACCCAATTGGGAGCTCTTAGACAGGGAAAGGAAATCCATGGTTATGCAACAAAAAGTGGCCTGGGAATGGGATTAAATGTTTCTGTTGGAAATTCTCTAGTAGATATGTACAGCAAATGTGGATTTCTAGAACTCGGGATGAAGGTCTTTAACCAGATGATGGTAAAGAATGTCATAACATATAACACCATGATCTCTGCTTGTGGAGCTCATGGCCTAGGAGAAAAGGGTTTAGCGTTTTATGATCAAATGAAGGAGGCAGGAATTAAACCAAATAAAGTCACTTTTATTTCACTGTTATCCGCGTGTAGTCATGCAGGACTCATTGACAGAGGTTGGCTAATGTATAATTCAATGACTGATGATCATGGTATTGTGCCAGATATGGAGCACTACTCGTGTATGGTGGATCTCATTGGTAGAGCTGGAGATCTTGATGGTGCATATAAATTCATCACAAGGATGCCTGTGACACCAGATGCCAATGTTTGGGGAAGCTTACTTGGTGCTTGTCGACTTCACAACAAAATGGAACTAGCTGAGCTCCTTGCAGAGCCTTTTTTTCAATTAAATCCCGACGATCCAGGTCACTATGTTCTTCTATCAAATTTATATGCCTCTGGCAAACGATGGGAAGACATGTCAAAAGTGAGAAGCTTGATAAAGGATAAAGGGTTTGAGAAAAAACCAGGTAGTAGCTGGATTCAGGTGGGCAACCACATTTACGTTTTCCATGCCACCAGTACGTCTCATCCAGCATTTGCAAAGATTGAAGACACTTTGGATAGCTTATTGTTGGTAATGAAAAGTGAAGATCAGATGCTCGCGAATCTGGGATTTTGTTCCCATGTTAATGACCTACTTTTAACGTGAAATGAAATCCTTGAACATAATACTGCCATTGGATATTTATTTTTTTTACAGCAAATACAGCCCTTCAATATTTGATAATAAACCTTCAATAATTACCATTTTTACAATTCTAAATAAATCAAACTTTAAATTAATATATGCAATCATTTGTAATATTTAATAATAGATACGAAAAAATAATGAGTTTTTAAATTGAATTATAATGTTTTTTAAGTTATTTATTATTTTTTATTGACAAAATGCGGGTAACGGGATTGCCCATGGGCACCTGGTGCCCAAAGGGTACGGGGACGGGCACTATAGTGTCCTGTCCATACATATGCGGGCTCAGGTACGGCCACTATAGTACCCTGCCCATAGGGTACCCATTGCCATCCCTATTCACTGGATTGGAGACACCTCGAAGGGTGGGATAGCTGGCCCAGAGGTTTAAAGTTGCTCCATATTCAATGCGAGTATCGAACTCTCGACACTCGGTTAAGGGATCGCTCAACCACACCCTCTGGGTTATTAGGAGGGTTGTTTGATTTAAGGAAAAGATGAGAGAAATAGGGAAGAGAGAGTTGTGTCTCATGATGAGGATAATTTAATTCCTCTCTCTCTTTTTTTTATTTTTCTCATTAACCAAACATGTTAAAATCACTCTTTCATTCCTTACTCTCTTCCCTCGCACCCTGAGATAGAAATACTAAAAAAAGAGTGTGTGTGTGTGTGTGGGGAGGGGGGATGTGGAGATTTAACATTTGACTGTGTGACCAATAAAAAAGTCTTCCCCTCTGAACACCTAACAATGAGGGAAACCCTTCCCCTTCATATCGGAAATTGGAGCGCTCAAATCAATCTTTGGAAAAATATAAAAAAAGGTCTTTCTTTCTTTGGGGAAAAAAAGAAAGAACAGAAGCTTTTTATATATTTTTCTATAATAAGAGAAGAGATTAAATTAAGAGAGTGCAACAGGAGGTCAAAATGATCGCAAGGAACGTTGGCATGATTTGTGTGGCCCACGAGGCTAAGACAAAAGAAGGTATATATAATACCAACAATAACAACAACAAATATACATAAGCTTGAAGTTTGAAATTGAGAAAGAAATAGAAATGGCGAAGAAATGGGTTGCATGTTTGTTGGTGTTATGGCTGGTGGTGATTGTAGCTGTTGAGGCGCAGAAGCAGCCAGAAACTCAGTCAAAATCAGAAGAGTGCTACAATTATTGCTTCTCTGCTTGCGTATTCCCCTCCGCCTTCTGCAAATGGATGTGTGGTGGCCGCTGCAAAAACCCAGTCCTCTGGGGTAATTCAACTCCACCTTCTTTTATTTATTCTCTCATGCCTTACACATGTTTTAAACGGTTTTTTGAAAGGAAAAAGAAAACCCACGCATCGGTTCCTTGTTCCTTATTTGTGCGGTTCAATTCAACCGCGGTTTCATCTTCATTCCAGTAGTTTAAAGCGATTGAACATAATATAGGGGTATTACTGATTCGAACTTCAATCCAATTTTAAAAATTCAAGATATAATTAAGGTTTTCTAAAATTTTATCAACTTATATGTAATTGATATTGTTTGATTCTCGCAAGATTTTATAGTGAACCACACTTTCACTTTTTTTAATTTATGTGCATTAAAATTACGATTGTTGTTATGAAAGTAGAAGAATAAATGTATACCAAAAAAAAGTAGAAGAATAAATTTTAGGGTCTTTTAATTATATATAGGTGAACACTTGTACTTAGAGTTGTTTTTTTTTTGACACATTGTACTTAGAGTTTTGTTAAATATGATATCTAATATTCAATTACATAATGACATATATTTTTTATATTTAATTATTTTAAAATAAATTTAAGTTATGAATTATTTTTGTCTATAAAGTATCATAGATTTCTCCTTAATCAAATTTACTTCAACACCCCATGGACCCTTTTGTGCGCTATAAGACTAAACACCCATTAATATGAAATAAACACCAACTTAATTATGAGTGGTATGAGTATATTGAAAGCTCGTAGTAGTTATTGTTATGCACAATAAGAAGCTTCTCAATCCCTTACTACTAAAAAGCTGAAATTAGAGAGAAAAAATTGTGACAAAATGTGAAATCTGTCTTTAATTTTCTCACGAAATTTTGCAACACTAAGATAAGTGAAGGATTTCAAGTTTTCGTCACTAATTTTGATCACAAAATTAGTTTTTCCTACTAGCACTTTGTCTCGAAGGCACATCTTAGTGGGAAAATACATGTGTTGTGTGGACACTAAGAGTGCAAGTTCGAACACACAGCACTTAATTGTTGCCCTCACCATCCCCACTCCGACCGTTTCCACAAAGAATTAATAAAAAAAATTCCTTTTCACTTTTATGTCCTAGAATATAGATGCTCAATGTTTAGCTTTTTGCTTGCATCTTTATTGATGCTTATATTTAGCTTCTCTAAATTCTCTGCATCCTTATGAAAGGTCTTCAATGTTTATATCCTCTCTATCTTCTTACTTATTTATATGTAAGGTTTCATATGCTTACAATTTCTTAACCAATTTTCACTTTTTGACGGAATATCTCATTCCTTCCATTTGTTTTGTTTTACAGATAGTAATAAGGATTGATACCTTCACAAAAAGGCTCCAAGAAGTTAATTCTCCTTTCTTAACATCTTATATATAACATCTTAGATGGATGTAATTTTGTATTTTGAAGGAAATATTGTCTGTACTTAATAGATTAATATTTCCAAATACATATACTTTGTATTTTGCTGCTAAGGCGAAACGCTTCAATTTATAAATGACCCATGTCATTACTTGTATAGTTTGATAGCATGTAAACAATGGCCCTTTTAAGTAAATATGAGCGAGAAGAGAAGAGAAAACAAGGAAAGTGAAAATTTTGATCTTTACATCAAGTGGTACAAGGCTTAATGATGATAACTAATATGTAACTATCTACCTAACTTTGCATATTCAGCAATGCATGTCCATTAAGATGAGTTTTTGGGGTTAGGAGTTAACTGGAAAGAAGCTTGGTTTTCTGCCATTATAGAAGGATCTCCAACCATAGGTGCAGGATGAGAAATCGGCATGGGTGGCATTTGGTTAGGGAAAGGCGAGCTGAACCCCATTAAGTGATGTAAATGGGGTGTGTACATCATCATCATCATCATCATATGAGGAGGAGTTGCAGTAGGTAACATCATAAGAGGCATACCAAGACCCATTGACATAATCTGCACCATCACAATTAATTACACTGAGTTTAATTAAATCACTGTTTAACACAAGGTTGACACCTAAAAAGAATTTTATGAATGTAAATTAACTAAGCCATAAAAATTAAATTTACCTGTAATTGACACTTTAGGGCCTTTAGATATTCAATGGCATCATCAAGCATTGAAGCTTTGTCCATCTACCACACATACATACAACAGTAGTGTAGAATTAAAACAAGTGCAAGAAAGTAGTTTTCAGAAAAGTCAGTTAATTATGTGTAGGAATATATATATAAGAAATAATTGAAGGTGATGCAATTGCTGACCTTATTGCAATTAGGTATGAGGTCTTTCAACATAAGCATCTTCTTGTTGATCTCATCTCTTCGCTTCTGCAAGCATCATCCACAACAACGAGTAATTAAGATGCCATAATTAATTAATAAATTAAACTCTAAGATCTTTTCATCTCTTTTTTATATATATGTTTCCCTCACGTCATACCTCACCTTTTCATGTAAATTATGAATCTCTGCGTTCCTTCTTCTTTTCTTAATTCCAGTGCCCTTCTGAGCAAGCTTATCCTTCACTAGTACACCACCTGGTTCTTCATAATTCTGCACCAACCAACCACCAAATTAATATTCCAGATTCATATGAACCATGCTAAGAAGGGTTTGACTTTGAAGACTAAGGTTAAATTAAACTTAAAAACAGTACATATATAACAAATAATTAAGGTTTTCCACACTAGCTTACATGGCTTGTGTTATTGGATGCATGAAGAGAGTATAAAGAAGAAGACTCTGACAAAGGTTCATCATAATAGATATTATCATCTGCTTTTCCCTTTGCTTTAATGGGACCAACATTTTGAGAGTGTTCATCGTCAGGAGGTGCAATTTCCTTATTTTTCGGAACAAAGGAGACCAATTTTGGAACCTTGTTTAGTCCTTGAACTTGAAGTTCCATGAGTCCACCATGTGCTGATCCATTAGATGTGCTGGTAGTAGCAGCTTTTGCAGCCTCGCTACCTATAATTTCCTCCACATGTGAACCTAGGTTGTTGTTATTTGTCGGGAGTGTTGTACTGTTTCCCTTGCAAGTGGATTTACGAAACCGTGAGTTTGTTGTTGATTTAATTTCCTTGATTAGCAGACCTGAATAATAATTAGGTAAACACTGGCACTTCTGTGTGCACAAGTAACTAATCGCATCAGATCTGCTTCTTCTCTTCCCTGCATGTATCTTCTCAGCCATTAATTGGATGGATAATTATTTGTATATATGATCTTTCAAGTTTCAAACGAACTATTGCTCAGTAATTCGGCTCGAGAGATTAGTCTGCTGCAGAAACTATATCAGAAAAATAAATCAGCTACCTTAACCAAGCGTACGTGCAAATATATATATTTAGAGGTATTGAATGAAAAGGGAGAGAGAATGGAAGAGGCACTACGTAAGCCAAAATAGTTGCACGAGATGAGTGAAAGGAAGGGATGAAGAGTTTGTGGAAATTAATAATAGCCGGCAGCGAGCCAGCACATGTGGTCCTCTTCTCCGTCCTGGTACGCTTGATCTACAATGTAATGTAATAAAATGAAGGTATTGTCGCATAGTGTCCACAAAAACTCTAGTAATCCTATCTGTCATTTATGATGTGACTAACCTATACAAAAACGGATGAGGTGGGACAATGAATTGAAAAAGAAGACTCAATATAGAGTGTCTCTCTCTATTATAGTGGGGTTAGTCAATTTCAATCTTAGGACGAGAAATGTAATGTTGGTGGTCACCATCTTTCACGTGATCCTCACATTGGTTTCACGAGACCCCGCCGTACTCTTGTCAGTGCTTTCGGTATTCATGACCATCACTTCTTTGAAATTTAGGCAACTCCAACAGTAATCCCTACTTTACCCTAAGGCCACTATCACGTGGGATTATAATTTTTAGTATCTCATTTTTATTTTATTTTAAATTTTATTACTTTAATTAAATTTATCCTTTATCTTCCATCAAATATCAAATGAACATGTTTACCTATATAAATAAAGCTACTATTTGTGTCCAAAAAAACATATAACGCAATTATTGGTCGTTTCTACGTTTTATCCAAATAGATATAACTATATGGATTTCGTTTTTTGAGGAGCAAAAGATTGTACTAAAGATCATTATCATTACAAAATTATTAATTGAATTCTGCAAAATAATATATATATATATATATATATATATATATATATATACTTCAAGCACTGGTGAAGAAGATGCAGTGTACACCTTATGCCTTTCTATCTTACAACATTTTGTAGGGACCAATATCCCTATAGGAGAAAAATTGCAAACTCTCCTTCAAAATTTAAGGTGTCCTTCTTTAACCCATTTTAGATGGTATAAGGATACTTTTTTATCAAGAGTTTTTCAATTAAATAACCCCAATTCTATCCACTGGAAGTCCAAATTCGTGGATGGGATACCTTATTTATTTGCTGAAAAGGTACGTAAGTCTTTAAGAATTAAGAATGACGGTATAAATATTAACTATGTTGACCTAACCTATGGCCAAATCATCGGTAGTTGTATTAACGAAGGGTTATCTTTATGTAATGACATAAAGCTGAAAAACCAATTGAAAAAGCAGAAATTATCTGAAAAACACCAATTAGGTGAATTTTGCGAACAATTTGCTTTTGATATGGACAAGCCCCCTGGAATTAATAAAAAGAAGCAAAAAATAGGAAGAAATAGACCCTATAAGAGTTTTAAAGATAATTCAAAGGAGTTTTATAAATTCTCCTACAAAAAGAAAAATAGAAGGAAGTTTTTTAATAAAAGCAAACCTAGAGAAAAGGCCTTTCAATCAAAAGGAAAGAGAAAGGCCAAAAGGATTGATGTAACCTGCCATAAGTGCGGTAAGGTTGGCCATTATGCCAACTAATGTTGGACTAAAAAGGCCCTTAATGAGATTAAGGATGAGCAATTACGAGCTCAGTTAGAAAAGGTTCTATTAGTCACTTCTGAATCAGAAATAGAATCTTCAAACGAAGATATAGGAATCATTTATGAATCCTCTTCTGATTCCTCTTCTTCAGACAACAATGATTGTCAATGTAATGAATTAAATTACTGGAAATCCATCGTAGATATGAATGGGTTAAATGTCTTAACTGCTGAGCAGGACGAAGCTTTAAAAGCTTTGGAGTTAATTTCAGATAGCAATCTGAAAAGAAAAATGATAGATGTCCTTATCAAGGAGAATTCTAAAAGAGAATCCCCTCTGATCATAGAAGCACCTTACCAGATAAGTGAGGTAATGTCTAGATTCAGACAATCCCATATTAAAGAAACCCCTGTTTCCACTATGGATTTAAAAAGGGAAATAAATCTCTTAAAGAATGACATCTCCCAGATCAAAAAGGATAATAATATCCTATCACAGAGAATAACTCTGTTAGAAAACCATGAAGAGGTTGAAAAAACCCCTTCTGACAGTGATAATAAATATTTATCTCTTTTAGACCGTGTAACTTCACAGAAATGGTTTGTGAAAATAACTTTAGTTATTAATAGAAGTTTTATTTTGGAAAATGAGATTGCTCTCATTGATAGCGGAGCAGACCTAAATTGTATTCTAGAGGGAATAATCCCCACAAAATACTTTTCAAAAACCTCTCAAGCCCTTACTCAAGCTGGGGGAGACAAACTACAAGTTAAGTATAAACTTTCCAATGCATACGTTTGTAATCAAAATTGTTGTTTAGTAACATCCTTCATTCTAGTCAAAAATTTAACTCATAGAATAATACTAGTGACTCCTTTTTTGCATAGTATCATGCCTATTGTTAATGTGGACCAGAAAGGTATCACTACTATTATTGATAACAAGAAAATCTTGTTTGAATTTATTACTGATCCCCATACCAGGATGCTAAATGAAGTTAAAGATATCCTTCTCAACAAAGAAAAACAACTGTGTTTTCTCAAAGAAGAATTAGACTCACTCAATATAGGTGAGCAGCTTAATAAAAACGATATTAGGAAACAGATCAGGATCATAGAACAACAATTCCTCTCTGAGGTCTGCAATGACCTACCTAATGCTTTCTGGAGCAGGAAGCAACATGTCATAACTTTGCCCTACCTAGATGATTTTAATGAAAATCAAATCCCTACTAAAGCTAGGCCTGCCCAGATGAACAGAGAATATCTGGATTTATGTAAAAAAGAAATAAACTCCCTTTTGGAAAAAGGATTAATTAGAAATTCTAAGTCCCCTTGGAGCTGCACAGCTTTTTATGTCAATAAAAACGCTGAACAAGAAAGAGGTGTTCCCAGGTTGGTTATAAACTATAACCCTCTCAACAAAGTCCTAAAATGGATTAGGTACCCTATTCCTAACAAAAAGGATTTACACTACAAAAAAAACGTTTATTTGCGAGGGACATTAGCGAGGGAATAACATTCCCTTGCTAAAACTGACTTTAGCGAGGGAATTAGCGAGGGAATGTGATTCCCTCGCTAAAACTGACATTAGCGAGGGAATTTGAAAATTTGACCGTTAGCGAGGGATTTAGCGAGGGAATTTGAAAAATTTCCGTCGCTAATTGTTTGGAGGGAAAATTAAGTCAAATTCACGCGAATCAAGGAAATTAGCGACGGAATTAGCGAGGGAATTAAAATCCCTCGCTAATTAAAGTGGTTTTTAGCGACGGAAAATAGTTCCCTCGCAAATTTTTTTTATTTTTTTTACTTAAATCTGTCACTCACTCACTCACTCTTCTTTCTCACTCTTCTTCTCTCCTCTTCACCCTTCCTCTTCCCTTCCTCTACTCTCCACCACCACCACCACACAACCAACCAACCACCCTCACTCTTCTTCTCTCCTCTTCACCCTTCCCTTCCTCTTCCTCTACTCTATCTCTCTCACCTATAAACCCTAACCCACCACCACACAACAACAACCACCACCACACAACAACCACCACCACAAAACAACCACCACTCGCGACACCACCACCACCACCACCACCTTCTTTCCTCTTCCTCTCTTCTCTCTCTCTCTCTCTCTCTCTCTCTCTCTCTTACACAATTTCCACTTTCACTCTTCTTCTCTCCACCTTCTTCCACCACCACCACACCACCACCACCCACGAGACCACCACCACCACCACCACCTACGAATTTCTTTCCTCTTTCTCTCCACCTTTCACCACTACCACCACCACCACCACCACAACAACAACCACAAAATTAATAATATATTATAATAAAAAACTGATTTTAAAAATAACATAATTAAATATAAAAAACAAACCATTTAAATTAAGACACGTGTCAGTCAGAATTTGAAAATTTGCACAAATTTTGAGGCAACATTTGCGAGGGAATTAGCGAGGGAAATGTCCCTCGCTAATTAGCGAGGGATTCAAATTCCCTCGCTAATTTTATTAGCGAGGAAGGTATTAGCGAGGGAACCGGTCCCTCGCTAATTCCCTCGCAAATGACCGTTAGCGAGGGATTTTGGTCAGTTTGCGAGGGAACTTTCCCTCGCTAATCCCTGATTTTTTTGTAGTGTTACTAGACAGACTAAGCGATGCCTTAGTTTTTTCTAAATTCGATATGAAATCAGGCTATTGGCAGATCCAAATTAATGAAACAGATAAATATAAAACTGCTTTCACAGTGCCCTTTGGGCATTTCGAATGGAATGTTCTTCCTTTTGGGTTAAAAAATGCCCCTTCTGAATTCCAGAATATCATGAATGATATCTTCAAGCCCTATTCTGAATTCATAATAGTTTATATTGATGATGTTTTAATCTTTTCCAGGTCCATAGATCAGCACATGAGACATCTAAAAACTTTCAAAGGTTTGGTCAAACATAATGGGCTGGTAATATCAGCTCCAAAAATGAAATTGTTCCAAACCAAAATCAGGTTTTTGGGTCATGAAATAGACCAGGGAATGATTGTTCCTATTAATACAAGCATAGAGTTTGCTCAAAATTTTCCCAATGAAATTTCTGAAAAGAAACAACTGCAAAGATTTTTAGGAAGTTTAAATTATATTTCAGATTATTACGAAAATTTAGCCAAAGATACAGCTATTTTATATAATAGGCTTAGGAAAAATCCAGGACCATGGACAGAAAAGCACTCCCAGGCTGTCCAAAGAATTAAAAGTAAAGTAAAGTGTTTGCCTTGTCTGAACTTAGCAAACCCTAAATATTTTAAAATTGTCGAAACTGATGCTTCTAATTTAGGCTATGGAGGCATCTTAAAACAAGTTAACCCTGAGAACTCTAAAGAGATCCTAGTAAGGTTTACTTCGGGTAAATGGAACCCAACTCAATCAAAATATTCGACTATTAAGAAAGAAATGCTTTCCATTATAAAATGTATTTCCAAATTTCAGGATGATTTATTAAATCAAAAATTCCTTCTCAGGATTGATTGTAGTTCTGCTAAATCTATTATTGAAAAAGATATCAAGAACCTAGTGGCAAAACAAATCTTTGCCAGTTGGCAAGCTCAATTATCTACTTTTGAATTTGAGATACAATATATAAAAGATGAAAATAATTCCCTCGCTGACTATCTGACACGTGAATTCTTGCAGGGAGAATGACGACCCCTAATAGGGGAAGAGGACGCGGTTATAACCGTGGCCGAGGAGGTAGGAGTAGCAATTTGCTACCTTACCAAGAACCAAACATCCCTCTAATAGGAGATTGGACTACTGTCTACCGTAACAGGACAAGAAATATGCAGCAATTGCCTGCACCACCAAGGAAAGAAGATATACCTTCTTCCTCATCAGGTAAGACAACATCTTACAAAGAGGTGGCAGTCAATGACTCTCCTCAAGAAGTAACAGAATACTTCGAAAATCCCATCACAGAGGATATCATGTTCATTGATGATGAGGATATCAACATGACCCCAAATGATGGGTGGTCAATCAACACAAGGTATCTCGAAAATAGGGGATACCCTGGACTTTATGGAAAATCCAGACCCAATCTTGAAATATTATGATCAGTTACTGAATCAGTAACTATTACACACCACTACCAGAATAATAACCCTGAAAGTTTTATAAACTTCAGTAAGTGCCATATCAATAAGATCCTTTTACCCAGAGAATGGGGATTAAATCCAAATGGAGAAAAAGCAATAAAAATTGCTGAAGGTAAATATATTTACTTCAATTATTGGGACTATATTCAAGCCTTTTCATTGGCATTTTACTATCAAAATCCTAAGAACAAGCATTCCTGGTTCTTTAGCATTAATCCAGAAGTGCTTAATAAGCCTGTACCAAATTGGTTTTACCATTGGTGGTCAAAATTTGGCCCTTCTTTAAAAACCTGAAGATCTACTAGATTTATATGATAATTGGTGCATCAATAGTCCTTTAATCTTAAAGGTAGCATCCAACAAATTAATCACCGGACAATGTCCTTGCCTTTATTTTATTAAATTCCAAATCCCATGGATCTGGAGGTGGACTATTACAATATCTAAGGATAAATTTAATATCCCAGTCTTGAGAAGAAATTTCTTCTATAAATGGTGGAGTAAGATGAGTACCGAAGACATCCAAATTATGGAAGCCATAGTTGAAACAGCCATAGCTGAAGATAAAAATAATGAAGCTAAAAAACCAGAATCCCAGCAACTCTCAATAGCTAATTTGAAAGATTATTTTCAGAAAAGACACCCAAATGAATCGGAAGAAGAAATAATGGTCAGGACTCTAGACCATATGAAAAATCAGTTTTTCAAAACATTTCCAATCAAAAACGAAGCTGTACCAATGAAGACCAGCTCATCTCAAGGATCAATGGATTCAAATACTTTTGAATGTCTAGCAGGGGAATCCCAAGCAGAGGAGGATCCCACTCCAGAAGACTTCTGGGATGCAATGATCCAATCTATGACCCATCAAGCAAAAGGGAAGAATCCAAAGTGAGTTGGCACCGTCAACTATAAAGGTGTCTGCCACCAAGCCAATAATTCACATAATGCCAAGCCAGAAATGATGTTGTCGGCTACTTAGCAAAAGCAGAATATCTGCTTTTATTAAAGTCTTTGATTTTATTTAAAGCTTTTGTCATTTACTTCTTTATTAATGCGCCTATGGGGCCCACAAAGCGTACCCGGCATTAATAATGCAAGTTTGTCTTTTTTGTACCGGCTACCTAATGTAACAGTAGCCTTTTACCGACTTAAATAGTAAGCCTCTGGTTCCCTATATAAAGGAACCTTTCTCTCTTGTAAAATTAAGCTCAAAAAATATATAATTCTCCTCCTTTTCTTCTTGTACAATTAAACTCTGTATTTACCGATCCTCTCCGTTCCTCCGCTGCTTGCCATTGTACACTTATATATATATATATACACACGAAAAAGATGTTGTCTATAGAACCTATAACAACGCTTGCATTTAAAAACCGAAATCAAAGGTAACATATAACAGCGCTTGTTGTGGACCAAAAACACTGTCATAAATTACAACAACACAAGAATGTACAGTGCTTTTAAGCACTGTCATAGGGTAAAAAGAAGTGTTGTCATAAGCCTTTTTTGGCTTAGTGAAATATTCATTCAAATCGTTTTATATTATAAGCTAGTTCAAGCATTGTTGGAGCAAAAATCATATTTGTAGACACTCACACACACTCTAAGAGAAAGAGAGACTAACAAAAAATGGAAACCAAAATTTGATTCAGTTATTAACAACTTAAATCACTATTTATACAATCACAAATCATCTAACAGACTTTCATTTTTGTTAGGCGGCAAGCTCACTAACTGCAAACAGTAACTAATTTCTACTAACAATAATGACTTCACTTATTATTAAATCACACACTTACAAAGTATTTAACTATCTAACAAGTACTAATTTTACTAAACACTTTAAATTTAATCTAGTGGCTTATATATGATGTTGTCGGCGCTATCAACTCATCTCATATATGCCAGTTTACTTTGCTATCTACCTTATTCAGTATCCATTACTTTTTACCAAACAAGACCGAAGTTTGTAGGAGTAAAATAAAGGTGTTTAGTAACTATTATCTTATAGTACTTTTCTATTAGTTTAGCATTTTTACTTGAAGTAGCATTGAACATATAGTTAAGTGTTTCACTTTTTGTCTCAACTTTACTTTTATTATTTTGATTACCTTCTTTTATATTTAAGTTACTTCAAATATTAATTTTAATGAACAATTTAAATTCAATTTATTAATTTATTCGTTATCATCTATCTGTTATAAGCTAATTGATTCGCTATCCACACACTTTGCCAAACAACACATGGGCTTTAAATTGTTTGGTAAAAAATGGCGAATGATGGATAGGCTAGCGAACAACAGATAAACTAACTTGTAACGAATAAGTTTAAAGCGGATAGTCGATATCGGAGAAACTAGCTATGTGCATTTAAATTATTTAGTAAAATTAAGGATTGAACTAACTTATAAATATAAAATTACATAAATTTTCTTTTTGGTTCTCTTTTCCTACTTGTACCAAAATAAAATAAAATGACATATATGGACATTTTTAATTAATCCTTAAAAATGAAATATGTTGTTCATTTAAACCAACATAAATAAAAAATTTTAATTAAATTTACTAACAAGAGTTAGTTCGGGCAGTAAGTGGGTTTGAATCCAACTCCAATCTCGAGTTTGAATCTTACTTGTGGCAAAAGCTTTGTTGAGGATAAAGAACCACATGAACCGACAAAATCGAGTAAACCATTGACAAACTAAATACTATAAACCATTGACAAACCACAGGTTGTTTTTTAGAACACCAGGAGATAGCTCCTGATACCAACACAAACACATATCCTGATGTTGACTTCCTATCATTAACATCCCCAGCATAATCACTGTTCGTATAGGCAGTGAATTCATTATCTCCACTGTTGCTGTAGTGAATGCCCGGTTTAGAGTTCCCTGCAGATACCTCAGAACTCTCTTCCCTACCTGTAGGTGTATTGCAGTAGGCTTGTCCATGTATCTACTTAGCAGAGATACAGCAAACATTATGTCTGGTCTTGTAGCTGTTAAGTGCATCAGACATCCCACCAATTGTTTGAACTCAGTTGCATCAGTTGTTCGTCCATCTCCCTCCTTGGACAGTTTAGACCCTGGCACTATAGGACTCTGTACTGGCTTGCAAGTGCTCATATTAAATCTGCTGAGAATCTCCTTTGCATATCTGGCTTGAGTAATGAAGATACCTGATGAGTCTTGCTTTACTTCAACTCCCAGAAAATGACTCATCCTTCCCAAATCTGTCATATCAAAGTTTTTCTTCATAGAAGACTTGAATTCAGTGATTAGAACCTCACTGTTACCTGTAAATATTAGGTCATCTACATAGAGACTTACAATTAGAATGCTTTGTTCCTTTTTCTTAACATACAGAGTGTGCTCAGATGGACATTTTTCAAACCTTTCCTTGGTAAAGTAAGCATCAATCTTACTGTACCAGGCCCTTGGAGCCTGTTTTAGCCCATACAGGGCTTTGTGTAGCCTGTAAACCTTCTGTTCACTGCCCTTCTTGAGGTATCCAGGGGGTTGTTCAATAAAAACAATCTCCTTTAGTTCACCATGCAATAATGCACTTTTTACATCCAGCTGGTAAACACACCAGCCCTTCAGTGCAGCCACTGCCAGCACAATTCTTATTATGTCCCACCTAGCAACAGGTGCAAACACTTCTCTGTAGTCAATCCCATGCTTCTGTGAGAACCCCTTTGCTACTAGTCTAGCCTTATGCTTCTCAATCTCTCCCTTCTCATTCAATTTTGTTTTGAATACCCATTTCACACCAATTTTGCTAGCACCAGAGGGTAAGTCAGTCAGTTCCCATGTTCCATTTCTTTCTATGGATTCTATCTCACTATTCATAGCATTCTTCCATTTTTCACTTTTTACTGTCTCTTCAAATGTGAGAGGGTCATCAGTAATTGCAGCAAGACTGAAGTCTTCCATGCAGTGCCATTCCTCCTGTGTCTCAGTGTCTTGCAGTTCTTCTAACTCAGCAACATTGGTGTAGTAATCCTGCAAGTATGCAGGCCTTCTTCTAGTCCTCCCTTCATTTGAACTACCTCCTTCACCAGAATTTTCTTCATCAGTATTGTGCTCCTCAATTTCAATTTCAATCTTAACATTTCTTTGTTCTGAGCCTGCTGCATTAGTGGTGGTAGTGTCATTTTCTCCTTCTTCTCTGTCTTTTAAGCTGACTGTTTCATTTCTGCTGTCTGAGGCTTCTTTTCCCCACTTCCATTGTTCATTTTCAACAAACTTTACATCTCTGCTAGTTATTATTCTTTTACTGATGGGATCATACAACTTGTAGGCTTTTGATTCATCACTTGTGCCAAGCAAAATGCATTTTATGCTTCTATTATCTAACTTTTTTCTGAGCATCAGGGACATGCACATAGGCTATACAGCCAAACACTCTAAAGAAATGAACAACAGGTTTTGTCTCACTCCATGCCTCTTCAGGAGTCATATCTTGCAGGGAGGTGGTTGGACTTCTATTTTGTACAAACACAGCCCATTTCACAGCATACACCCAGAATTCTTTAGGTAAATTCTTCTCAGACAACATGCACCTAACCATATTGAGTATTGTCTATTTTTCCTCTCAGCCACCCCATTTTGTTGGGGTGTATAGGCTGCTGTCAGTTGTTTTTTGATTCCATTTTGGCTACAATACTCGTTGAATTCATTGGAGGTGAACTCTCCACCTCTATCTGTTCTTAAGCATTTAATGTGACAGCCAGTTTCCTTTTCTACTAATGCTTTAAATTGCTTAAAACACTCAAATGCATATGACTTTTCACTAAGTAGAAATACCCATGTTTTCCTACTAAAATCATCTATAAAAGTAATGAAATACCTCTTTTTGCTGTGAGACTCTGGCTTGATGAGCCCGCATATATCAGAGTGTATTAGTTCAAGTTTCTGTGCTGCTCTCCATGATGTTTCCTTTGGAAACGACTCTCTGGTTTGCTTTCCTTTCTGACAATCATCACATATCTTTGCTGGTTGAGCTATTTCAGGTAATCCCCTTACCATATTCTTCTGTGCCAGAGTGTGCAGGCTCCTATACCCAAGGTGTCCATACCTACAATGCCAAAGGTGGGCATTGTCTTCAGTTAATGCCTCAAAACAGGAAGGAATGGTGATAGTGGCATTGACAACAAACATTCTATTTGCTGTCATGGTAGATCTGATGATCACTCCCTTCTTCTTGTGATGAACTTCACACATGTTGTTCTCAAACACTACTTTTAACCCTTTCTCTTGTAGTTGACCAACACTAAGAAGATTGCTTTTCAGCTCAGGAATGTAGTAGACCTCTGTCACAGTCTGCATAATCCCATCTATTTCCATCTTGATGCTTCCTCTACCTTGAGTCATCAGCCTTTTATCATTTCCCAGTCTCACAGAGACTTTGACTTGATCATCCAATTCATAGAACCATTCTCTATTCCCACTCATATGGTTGCTGCAACCTGAGTCCAAAAACCAGATCTTTTGTTTGTTCTCTTCTCCTATTTGAGCCATCAGCAGAAGTTCTTCCCCATCTTTACTCATGTGCTCTGAACTTCCTGAGTCAACAACCCACACCTTCTCCTTTTTATTTCTGAATGAGGATTCTTCTCCATCTTCATTCATGTGTATTGTGCACCTAAATCAGTCAGCCATTCAGTCTCCCCTTTGGTTTCTTCTGTCTGAACCATTAGAAGAATCTCTTCTTCCTCATCAAATTCAGCATAATTGGCCTTGTTTTCCAAATTAGGGCACTCATACTGGTAATGCCCCAATTTGCAACAGTTATAACACCCAATTGACTCTTTACTGAGCAATCCTCTTCCTCTGCCACGACCATTTCTTCCACCAGATCTTCCCCTTCCTCTGCCACCAGATCCTCTTCCCGTATTGGTGACTTTCAATGCTTGTTCCTCTTCTTTCTCACCCTCCATCATTGTTTCGTGAACCACCAGACTGCTCTGAAGCGAGTCAACAGATAGTTTTGTGACGTCATTGGATTCAATTATCGAACAAACGACGTAATTGAATTTCTTGGTGAGAGACCGCAGAATCTTTTCAACGATTGTGAGTTGATCGACCTTTTCACCATACATTTGCATTCAATTTACCACCTGCATCGTTCTTGCGAAGTAATCGTTGATTCTTTCTCCTTCTTTGTGACCTAGAAGCTCAAATTCTCTCTTCGCCGCTAGCAACTGGGCGCGCTTGACCTTCGTTGAACCTTCGTACTTCTGTTTCATTGAATTCCAGATATCCCTCGCCGTGTCCTTGACCAGTATCGTCTCAATGATACTCCAATCTATGGCCTGAAACAGATAGTTCTTGGCCTTCAGGTCTTTGAGCTTGCTTTGTTCTCCTTTCTTCATCTCCTCTTGCGTCGCTCCCGCCGGCGGAACGTAAACGCCATTCTCGATCAAGCTCCAGTATTCCTTTGATCGGAGAAGGTTCTCCATCAGCATCGACCAATGATCGTAATGTCCGTCATACTTTGGGATTGATGGTTGCATGAAATTCGCTTCTTTCTCCGCCATCGCAACGCCGTTCTCTAACGCGTTGATTTGCTTCCGTTCACCGTGACTCAGGCCCCTCTCGACAGAGCTCTGATGCCAGCTGTTAGTGTAACTGAAAACTGTTAATGGCAGCAACTAACTCATTCATTACATTGACTTTGTATATGTACTGTTACATTGAGAGAGTAAGCCAAATTGGGCTTTACAATTACAAGCGAAACTAATACTGGCCTAAATCAGATACAACTTATAGCATTGGGCCAGGCATATGCAAGAGGCCCAATTATCTAACACCTCTACCATTGGTTCATCAACAACCCTGTTTGCGCCTCTGACCAAACTCACCAAAACTTTACATTTATCAACAACAAAAATGAAATGAGATTGCTTTGTTTTGATCATTTTGGTTTCACTTTGTTAGTACGATCAAAATATTTTTTAAGCGAATCAAAAGTAATAAAAAAATCTTTTTTAGGCGAAGCAAAATGTATTATTCTCTATTATTATTTTTTCTTTAACCACTAAAAACATTTTAGAATTTTAACTCAAGCGAGACAAACTACCTAAAACTCAAACAACACAACATGCAATTGAAACTTGTCCGGGTGGAAAAAAGGATAGTTAGCCTGCCAAACTAAGAGTTGGGAGATAAATAAAAATGATGAAAGGAAAAAGAACACGCACAATAAACCCTAGGATTGGAGTTCGATAAAAGAAAACTACGCATGTACTCGGCCAAATCAATGAAAAGTTGTAAGTAGCATCATTCAGAAGAAGGGTTAGGGGGGAGGGAGGGGGGATAATATTATGTACGTAAAAATCTCTACTGATCCCAATGGCAAGGATTTAGTGAAATCTCACGGTTCGCTTACTTAGCAAAGTTCCTAACTTGTAAGGAATCATCATAAATCACATCAACTTAGAAGACCCTCTTTCAAGCACATTGCTATAACTTGCTTCAGTTGTAGTAGTTTTCCTCTTGCCATCTGCAGTCAATTAGGAGTATAAAATCAGTCTACCTAAGCCCTGATACCATCAAACAATTGTTCGAAAATGTAGATATGAGCTTAGCTTCATTAATCACAACTGAAAGGTATTTATATATCAGTCTACTCTAACAGATCAAGTAACAAACTCTGACTAAGTCTAGTTGAGCCTCTAACTAACTCTTAATTAATCAGCTAACTCTACTTCAGTTAAATAACTAAGATGCTTACTGTATACACTCTAAATGCAAGATACACAATGCTATGTGTTGTGTTTTTCACACACTTTCTTCTTATAAAGAACTATTCACTTTATAAATGCCAAATTTAGAAAACTTGAGATGCAAATTTCATGAGACTAGGTCTTCATAAAGTGTAACAAGTGCAATCCAAATAACGGGCTATCCTGCATTTCGCAGGGTTCCGTGACTTTAGCCTTGCAGTCAATCATTCAATTATAATTCAACACAGTAGTATGGTATAACGTGTGATCAGCACACTGTTAATCCTAGAATTGAGCCATCAATTTATGATGACTAACTATCAACTCCTTCAGATAAAATCATGAAATGGTGGTGAAAACCTAGCACAGGTTTTTATAGTAGTACATATAACAAATACTTGCCTCCTGCGTGGCTGAGATTTTTCTTTGAGCATCATTGAGTTGGGTATCCACTGCTTCTTCAACTTGCAATAGAAGCTTCTTATGCGCTGCTCCTATAATACACAGATACATTTAAAACATGGCCACAACCTACGTAAGAAATCTGCAAACAGTTATCCCTTACGGAGGAGCTAAGGACAAAGTGGTTGCTGATCAAAATATTACGAAGGTAACTGCTTGAATTTTCTTTTAACATGAATTTGACATTGCCAGTCAGATAAAATGACAATATCTTCATGCAATCAAATTTCAAAACATAAAAATTAACAAATGATGCAGTAGATGACATTAATTAATGTCCGTAAAATGTATCAACGAGTCTAGAGATCTATAAATCTTTATTTGCTCATAAAAAGGGGAGAAAAAAACGTAATGCACAGTGCTTTCACTACCCCCCCCTGTCATTAATACAGCTAGTGATTTAGTCACTCATGACATTCAATTGGTTCCTAACTAATGCAAATAATGATGTTCCACATGGCAAACTGATGACCAATGCTGTTCCACACAACCTGTAGCATGAGATCAGACAGCAATGGCCACAAGCAGCAGCTACAAAATGACCGTGTGCATCCACCCAAAGTGTGTTTATATCTTTAAATCACTTGAGCCAAAAGTATAGAGCTAACAAACACAAACTTCTACAGGCCATTCAGGTTTCCTCTTAACTACTAAACTCATAAAAGGATTCAAAAAGACTTTCAAGAGATTAGTATTCCAACAGTTTTACTGTAAGCTTTCTTTCCAAGAAAACTAATTTCAAGGCGTCTGAGTTGGTATTTCAAAGATACGTTGTAGCTAAAAAACACGGGTATCCATATCCAAAAGATGTATTTTGCATGTCTGGAATAGATTATTAATTTGTAAGGAAAATTTGCTTTTAAATAAAAATATCGCTTGGTAAGATTTTTATTACAACTAATATTAAATATAAAATAAACCAAAACAAAAATACCATAAGTTTTCATACTTTGCTTTTCCAGGGCTCCTTTTATCTCTATCTGATTGGCTTCGAGATCTTCAACAGTGCTTCTGCAATCCTTTAGATGTAGATTAACCTCTTCCTTGAATCTATCGTATATTAATCCCAACTGTTTCTGTTGGTCTACATTTTTGTTGAAGGAAGCGAAGGTGAGATAAAATACGAAAAAGGAGATGGAGAAAACATAATCATAAGACAAGAAAGACCTGTTAAGAAAATAAAGCATGAGGAAAAAATTGGATATAGAATTCAGGAGCAATAAATATTCACTAATACATATACATTACCAGCTTGTAGAAATACAAAGTGAAAAATAGAATGTGGAAACCTTTTTTGAAGAACCATCTCCTATCATTAGATAGGAGCGATTCTTCCCAATACTGTCGGACTTATGATTGTTAATGTACCTTTATGATGAAAGTATCATCTCTTTTTAAACCTTAGTATTTCTGCCAAGACAGATGTGAATTATTTGAATTTCACTTGGACTTAGAAGCACTTTTTCTATTTTTGTTAACTTCTCAACTGTGATTACCTAATTAGTATGAACCCTACATTTTGAATATAAACAAGACAACATCTATTAATTTTTAATCTTTGTTTTTTACAATAAAACCAAAGAGAAATTTAAGTGAACCAAAACAGGGGGCAAAAGAACGAGTGACGCTGAATCCCCCAAAATAATAAACCAACTATCCTCGTAATTAATTACAAGAACTTAAATTACTACTAAATAAAAATTAAAAACATTTATCCTGACAACTTACAAGCATTTACTGTTTCCTTCTTTAGGTAATTAATTAGGAGGACTGTTCAGAGTCTTTAAGAGGTTTCAGAATTTTCCAAAGACTATTAAGTGCACAATAATTCATGAAGTCACAAATATAGCACCTGGAGCTGGGCGATGTATTCTTATTTTCGCTTATACAAAAGGTTTTGGAAGTTGAATTTAAAAGGGAAATGTGAAAAGGAGAAAGATGTATACAATTACTATATCGGTTAAATCAAAATAAATATTTTAGTAAAGCTTGAACTAGAAATTTTGCTACCTTCAAATCTTGTTTCTACCCGTTTTCTCTTTGATTTACCGAGATTTGTAAGCTTTCCCCTGAAACATATTTCCAGAAAAGCATAAAAACATGTTATAAGGGAAGCTTAAGAATTCATTAGTCTAAAACACATACATGTCTGTTTGAATCTGGGAATTAACATCCTGCAGCTGGGAGTGTATGTCTTCAGCAACAGACTTCAAAATTTCTGAGGATTTCTGACTAGCCGCCAACTTAAGTTTGCTCTTAAGTTTGCCCAATTCCAAAGCGAACAGTTCAACAGCCCTAAGAAATTTTCGAGAATCATACAATTAAAAGATTGTATAAATGCATTAATGAGTAGTATTTTATATTTTTCCCCGGCTCATCAACCAATTCATCATAGAAAAAGAGAAAACACCTTACAAATCCATCTTGATTCTGTTCAGAAGCTTCGCAGTCACTTTCTCCTATCCCAATCATTTGTGTAAATGAGAATTATAATTTAAAGATTAACTACATCAGGATAGCATATTTAGAAATAAAATATCGAATACAAAGTGTAAGTTTTACCTTTTGAAGACACTGATGCTGCTGGACTTCTATCATTAAATTTTACGCCTTTATGTTTGCGAATCTTTTTGATTGGATGATGCGTAAAAATTTTCCTCTCAGCAGTATGCCTTGCTCTTGAACCTATTTATAAAACAAAGAAAATAGCTCTGTATTGAAAGGATGAAATAGCATATATAAAGGAGGAAAAACACATAATATCTGATACCCAGAAAATGCAACTAAATAAAACCACCCAACGCATAAAAACTAACATAGGAATTTTGGACGAGGTTTGGGGGAGTTATGAGATATAATTTCCATGCCTTTTGCCTAGTTATGAAATATAATTTATATTAAAATCAACCTATTAAAAAGAAGTGCAACAAGTTTTGTGAGATGCATCTGCTGCAAATTTGATTAGAAGTCTACAAGAGAATGCATATATCCTTATTCAATGAAAGCCAAACCTTGATGAGATCCTCGGAAGTTCCTCTCTTCAGACGATGAATCAGATGAGCCATCCTCCTCTTTTTTCTCTTTCGAAAAAGATCTTTCTTTTCTGGGAACAGAATACTTGAGTTTCTCCACATGCTGAAAGTCTAATAAGGAATAGCCAAATACAGAAACACAACATGTTCAGTTCAAGGACAAAAGACATGAAGTTATAAACATGAAACCCTATAGTGACAAGGATACAGAAGACATTTTTTGTTGCCTTGGCCTGTTGAAATCTTGGTCCAAAGCCTCAAAAGGCCTTAAATTACGGGTCCCCAGAGAAAACCTTGTTCTTTCAGTTGATGCTGGACTACTAACATAATTTTCCTTTTGGTCCGTTTTTGGTGTTGAGCTAGGAGAACTTAAAATAGGTGTCTTAAATTGAAATGTAGGACTTTGAAAATCATCTTGTGACTTGGCAACATTCGGTGTGACTGGGTTACTTTTACACTCTTGCTGGTTTCCATTTTCTGAGACCACAAGTTCTTCATGCTGATCTGTATTGTTTACTGTTGGTGAACCGTAAAATTCATTTTCATGGTCTATTTTCTGCATCTCAGGGCTTTCTTTCTGATAATCAGGTAAGCAACTAGTAAATCCTCCCGTTTTATTGCCAACTGAAAATGGGATCCCATTATGTAGTGGAGGATCAGTCTTCAAGTTGTCTTGATGAAGTTTATCTGTGGTATAATTTTCATTGAAGCAGGTCTTATGTCGCCCAATTCTGGAATTCTTTCCCTGACTCTTTTTCTTTGAAGACATTGAGGAACCATCGTTTGGAATAGCATCTACTCCGCCTATCCGTTTTTCTTCAAAAGATAATCTACTTTTTTCTTGGTGCTTCTCTGCGTCTTTTGAAATTGGGCCACTTTTACCCTTTCCCCGTTGCTTTTGGGTAGACGTTTTCTTTCTGCTCCTAGACCGAGTGACTGGCCTTCGAGTATGGTTAGAATTTTCTGAATCAGTTTCTATAGTATCTGAATTCTGTGTGTTCTTAACAAATTTATCTTCCTTCTGTTTCAAACGCTGCTCGAGCGGTGAACTTTCCTCTTCCACGTTATGAGTGTGAGAACCAGAATGCTGAACCTTAGGGGAAGAAGTGGTCCCCAATATTTGGCAAAGCTTCATCCTCAAATTTTCAGTTCTGTTTTCAGTTTTATTTATCTTGTCTTCTGCCTTGGTTTTATCAGATTCAATGACTTTTGGTGCAGTGGTAAATGTGAAATCCTCTACCTTTTCTTCAGGGGTCCTCTCCTTCATTTCATTCCTTCTGCAGCTTCTGCTAGTTTCCCCATCAAATTTCTTGTAGTTATTAGAAGGAAAATTTGAAGTCTGATATGAAAAAAACTGAACCCCAGCTGCACACCCCAGTCCATCCGGCTTGTCCTGCCCCCCAGGAGAGATCAGTAAACGAGAGGTTTTGTTGGCTTGAAGAATGGTCTCAGAAGTAGGTGTTATTTGGTAAAAGGATTTAGACATCCAAGAGCGCTCCACTGTTTTTGGACCTCCAATTTGCTTTACTTTAGAGCATGCTGTCACGCCTCCAGCTTTGCTTTTTTCTCCACTAAAATTTCCCTCATTGGGGATCACCCTTTCTATATTTGGCACTACAGCTCCACCCCCATTCTTGGCTCCACACCTTGTAGTAGCTTTTGAATCTGCCATAACTCCTATTGAAATTTTCCTTGACTGGCTAGACGGATAAGCATTGCTGCCAAAACTCCGACAATCGTTTGTTGGCTCCTGAATATATGGTTCAAATCCATGAATATCTTAATATTTTTCTCACAATAATAGAAACAAATTAACTAAAACCGCTGATCAAAAAATTAACTAAAACCATAAATGGTTCTAGCCTCTATTAATGTCAGAGAGCAATTTACCATGAGTAATCAAGGTGCATTTGCAACCTAACCTGACGAACTACCAATTTTTATACTATTATAAATGAAATATTTAAGAGCAATGGCAGTGACGAAACATATTCATTTCAGGTTCATCAACAAATTTGTAAAAAAAAATCATAACAAAAAACTAATTCATAATTCATTTCAAAAAAGTCGTCAGATCAAGGTTTTTACTCTTATCTTACATCATGCAAATTTCGATGCGCTTCCATATCCGTTGGTAGTTACAAACTTGCAATTTCAGTTAAGCAGTGGCACCATCGACTGACCTGAAAATGTAACAACCAACTTTTAGAAGTAATTACGGTGTTAAAAGAACAAGCCTACAGAAAAACCTAATCGAATAATGGGAGTAACTCATCGCTCGTGAACCAAGGGAACAGATCCACAGTTCAAGTCAGCATAAAACGATCGTTTCTCCAAGCATAGTTTACGATATGGGAGAAAACCATATTAGTAACGGAATCTGCTTCTCATTGTAGCTTTCTCAGTAGCAAAACAGAACACAAATAACAAAATCGCAACTCAATAAATTAAAATTGAGCACACCGTTCGAAGGAAATAAGAACGCCAACAGAGAAATGAACACAGAATTGAACTAAGAAATTGATCTCAAAGGTCGATCACCTTAAAGGAAACCCTGGAGAAAGAGGAAATGAAGAAATTGAACTCACGGATCGACCACTTTCTCTAGGTTTACAAACATGAACTCAACAATTTAAACGAATACCAAGATACGATCTAAGTTTGAACTCAAAGATGATAACAAGAGTAGCTCTGAGTGAAAATCATGTTGAAGAAGTGAGATTAATGAGAGAACACTTACGATGTTACTCTGTTCGGATCGTCGTGAAGCTCCGTTTCCAGAATTGCAATGTATGAGAGAGAAATGTCGGGCTCAGTGGATTAAGAATTTGAATTTAGTAGTGAATTTGATTTTGGGGATGAAAATGCGGTTAGGTACAATGCGAAACTAAAAAATAAAAAAAGCGGGAAGAGAGAGGTGCGAAATGCGAATCCAAAACGCCCTCACTCAGAGTTTATATTGCTAGCGCCTAGCGGATGTGCACATTACGCGCGTGTCAATTCGCTTGGGTAGATATTTATGTCAAACCGGTTAGGTTACCGATAGCAAAATCAAGGGTTTCCCGTATTTTCGTTTTGGTATACCAATTTTCCCGTATTTTCGTTTTGAAGTTGTCGATGCCAAATTGCCGGTTGCTTTGAACTTTTTAAAATACATTTGGTCGAAATTTGCTTTGTAATAACTATAGATAATTGGTATATCTATGTTTTTATTACCAAATGCTCAAATATTTATAATTTGAACCCTTTCTAGCCAATTTGTGTCTCCCGTTTAATTCTTACAGCTTTGGTTTTTTAATCATTTTAGATTTTCTGCTTGGACATGAATCTTGTGAAGGACATTTTTTTAAGAAACTCTTCAGTGTTTTTTGTAAGATGGAATAAAATGTCATTTTCTCTTTATTGATTTTAATAATACTTTTCCACCTTGTGGCTGATACAACTATTTGAAAAATGACCAATTTAACGATGGGATTAATCACTGCATTCGGCGGTGAATATTCTGGTCTCGACAAAAAAAATCTATTTGAAAAATGAAATACGGAGGCTTGCTTCCATCCACCAAAAATATGTTATGTCATTAACTCGTGCCTCTCCCGTCCATCCACGTGATGCAGTTACAACTCAGAAGGGCTAACTATATCAAGCATGAAATCTATTCAACTTTGCTTAATTGCATAACATAAAGTTGTGTGCTCTCAAGCGACGATGTCATCCATGTTAGAATTAAATACCTTTCTTGGAAAAGAAATTGTTATGTCCCTGCATTATCACAGCAATAACAAATTACACTATAGTTTCAAGATCAAGAATTAGATGTAAGTAGATTCAAATATGCCATTAAAATAACGCTAGGTAGGGCAGGGTAATGATTTTGAGTAGTGATGGATTTTTAGAAGCAATTTTTCGCCACTGAATCAATGAGTGTCGTAGCACAACGCGCATCAGCCACGTCACCATCTTGTTGACACATCAGCATTGCCAACAAATATTAGATTGGAATTTAATCGGGGGATAAAATTGCGGATTTAATAAAATTGGAGGATCAAAATTGTGACAAATAAAATAGGGGACAAAAATTGAGAATTTGATAAAATTTGGGAATCAAAATTTCGAAAAATAAAATAGGGGGGACCAAAATTTTGAATTTGATAAAATAGGATGACCAAAAGTGCACTAAAGCCTAAAAAATAATAGTACAAAATAGTAACTACTAAAGAATTCAACCGAACTGAAAATAGTTCCCAGTTTTCCACCTCCCCATCCTCACCTCCCTTTACACGTTGAGTACATTGGTGTGAGAAAGAGGTATAGGTCAATGAATGAACCGACAAGAAATTATTTAGTATAAGCAGAATATGATTTGAATCTTCTGAAACTACATTCACAAGTTAAACTAACCCCTAAGTTCTGCCTCTAAAGGAGACCTTTACTCCCAAGTGATGAGAGGAAGCAAAAATCATATTCTCGTCACTTCTCTTAAGATACCACCACATCCAGCTATTACGCATGTTGTGTGAACTGTCCCATCACGATTTAGAGGATGAATTCATTCGAATAGAGAATGCCACATCGTTTTTGGGAAACAGAGTGGGGAAGTCGCGTTGTTCTATGTTTTGTTTGAATAATATTTATGGTGACACTGTGTCGCCTAGCTTATAGAAAAAAGACGAGTACGCATATTAATATCTCTCCATATAAAATCGCTCATAATCTTGCTCGAGTGTTTTTATCCTAATATCTTCCTAGCTATATTTCTGGAACTTTCATTCATGATGAAATAAAATAAATTTTTCAACCATGAAATAAAAATAAACGTACTACCTCTAAAACAATAAACAGAATAACACATTTGATAAATCTATTTTATAAAATAATAATGGTTTCAGAACTGTTCTGAAATTTTAGAAAGCTCTCTTTTGTATTATTAAAATTCTTAAATATAAAAAAATGATATGTGACCAATCAATATCTCCGAAGAACATCTTGTCAAAAAAACTCTCCAAAGAACATAGAATAACAATCTAACATTAAATTTGTCCAAGAAAACAATCTAGTATTAAAATATTCAATTTAGTCTAAAATAAATCCAACACTAACCCGCAATAGTCATGAAAAATATATTAATTTGTCTAATGCTGTATTACCTTTTTCAATGAACCTCAATTTCTGTTGTAGAATTACGACCCTCTATAACATAGCAGGGGTTCATTAGTATAGAGGGTCGTAATTCTAATATTTCGATTTCTAATCGGTGGGGTAACTCTATTATCTGTATGAACTCAGTTTGATTGTCTTTTAACCTCATTCTTTTTGGGGTACTCTTTCCTCCTTGAGTCTTTTTTCCATGGGTTTTGATCCAAGTAGGTTTTAATGAGGCCTCTTGTATTTGTATCGGTTGGGGTGCCTATTGAATTTTTACCCTTGTCTTCTACTCACATTCAATTTTGTCTTAAGATTTATAGATGTTAGAGGTGTTTGTATCTCGAAAATAGTTACTTAGTTGTATCCATTTTCATATGATATGTAAAAAAGTAACACGCTAAGATTTAATGATGTGTCGACCCACAATTGATACATAGTGTAAAACACTTATACACCTATTGTGTACGTAAATTAAATCATAAAATGTAATTATGGTAATTCGTTTTTATTTTTACTTTTTTTTTTTTGACAAGAACAAACTTAATTCATTTCATTAAACAGAATTGTTTCAATACAGGTTGGAATGAAATCAAAAACGTGGGAACTAGCAAACAATCTTGATGCCCGTGCTAACGTATGAGCAACAAGATTAGCTTGTCTCCGAATATAGCTAACCTCAAAGCTAGGAAAAAGATGTAATCTATTACGACAATACAATAAAATAGTACCAAGCTCGGTATTCGGCAAAGGCTCTACCTTCAAGCCATTTACAACTGGAGCACAGTCCAGTTCAATGGAAACAGAAGATAGCCCCAAAGCTTCCAACCAAGCCAATGCTTCCTTAAGACCAATTGCCTCCGCTTCTTGCGGTGTTAGGACTCCATGGAACCACATAGTTTTGCCTCTATAGAAATCACCTGTGGACGTTCGAATACACAAACCAATACCATATTTGTTGTCTTCCGCAAAAATTGCCGCATCGACGTTACATTTTAAAGCTCCTGCTGCTGGCCGAACCCACCTCAATACCCGTGGCAGCTGCTGGCCCGAGAGCACAGGAGGATGGTGCTGTTGCTGGCGCGCTCCAAACCAAGCGTCAAACATATCCTTCGCGGCGTGAACGACTTGCTCAACCGGTTGTAACACCCCAGCCCAAACCTTGTCATTACGGCGACGCCAAAGAGCCCAAATACCCATTAAAAACCTGTTTCTACTAGCCACGGACAACGAACCCAGCATCGAAAAAATGGCATCACGCAGAGTTGCTGCGTTTTCTGCTGCAACCCGAAAGGGCAGCAACAAGTCCAGCTTCTGCCACACTTCCTGTACAGCGCTACACTCCAAAAAAACATGACTATCTGTTTCCTCTTCTTGTTCGCAAAAAGGACACAAAACGGTGCAATCAACATGTCTCTTAACCAAGTTACTACGAGTAGGAAGACACCCCCTAGCAAGCCTCCAAATTAATAATTTAACTTTCGGTGGAACGCCCGCTTTCCAAATGGACATCCAATCACCGTCAATTCTAGCATGTGAATTATTAATAATTTCCGGAGTATCCATAAGCGCATAGTAAGCCGAGCGAACCGAATAAAGACCGGACCGACTCCGCCACCAAGATAATTTATCTTCCTCCAAGTCACTGTACCTTGGCATGCTTTTGATGAGCATAGCCTCTTCTTGACAAAAAAGTTGATCAATTAAGCCATAATTCCAACCACTATTGTCTTGGTTCATCAAGTCCTTAACCCTCATTTCTTCCATCCCTTGAGCCATAGGTGATCTAACAAAGCTATCACTACGTCCCTTCAACCACGGATCTCTCCAAACTGAAATTTTGTCGCCATTCCCAATCCTCCAACGTGCCCCCAAATTCACAACTACCCGGGAAGAGAAGATACTACGCCAAACAAAGCTGGGATTATGGCCCAAGCGAGCCCCCATAAAGTCATCATTAGGATAATATTTAGCTTTAAAGATTCTACTTACAATAGTATCTGTACGAGTAGCAAGATGCCATGCCTGCTTCCCTAGCATTGCCAAATTGAAGCCATGAAGATGACGGAAGCCCATACCTCCAAACTCCTTTCTAACCGAAAGCTTCTCCCAACTCAACCAATGAATACCCCTCCTCGTGCCACGGTTCGTACCCCACCAAAATGAATTCATCATTCTTTCAAGCTCCTCACCCAGTGTAGATGGAAGCATGAAGGTGCTCATACAATAAGTTGGAATGGATTGAGCAACTGACTTGATTAAGACTTCCCTGCCAGCCTTAGATAAGTGCTTCCCCGACCAATGATGTATCTTCCTCCAAATCCGATCCCTCAGGTAGCCAAAGAGTTGTTTCTTGTTTCTTCCAATCATAGACGGAAGTCCCAAATATTTGCCCGTTCCAAGACATTCTGTGACTCCCAATATAGCTGTAACATCAAAGCGAGCCTCCTGTGAAGTATTCCTGCTAAAATAAATTTCAGATTTTTGTAAGTTAATAGCTTGCCCCGATGCTCTCTCATAGGTGTTAAGAATATCCTTGAGATGCCTACTCTCTCTAGCATCGGCTCTGCAAAACAAGAAACAATCGTCAGCAAAAAGGAGGTGTGAGAGAGAAGGAGCCCCTCTGCACACCTTCACACCATGAATATCCCCTCTGCTCTCAGCTCTCTGTAGTAAAGTAGTGAGACCCTCTGCACACAATATAAATAGGTAAGGTGACAGTGGGTCACCCTGCCTCAGTCCTCTCCCTGGAATGATAGGTCCCACTTTTTCACCGTTTATCATAACTGAGTAAGTAACTGTTTCCAAACACATTTGCATCCACCGAACCCATTGGTCATCAAATCCCATCTTCACAAGAATACGCTGCAAGTAGACCCAATCCACTCTATCATAAGCCTTACTAATATCAATTTTTAGCACCAGCTCCCCCTTCTTCCCCGTTGTTTTGCACTTCAAATGATGTAATGTTTCAAACGCCACCAACACATTATCAAGAATAGATCGATTTTCCACAAAGGCAGATTGTTCAAGAGCAATAAACTTTGGAAGTAGAGGTTTTAATCTATTAGCAAGTACCTTCGAGATAATCTTGTAAATGACGTTGCAAAGAGAAATGGGCCGAAAATCTTTCATAGACGTAGGATTCTCCACCTTTGGAATTAGCACAATATTAGCATCATTTATATTAGGGGGAATTCGCCCATGACCAGCCACTCCCTACCAATATTAAACAACTCCACTCCACATAAATTCCAGAACCTCTTGAAGAAAGCCGGATTTAATCCATCCGGTCCTGGCGCTTTGTCGGAATGCATTTGAAAAAGAGCTTGTTTGAATTCTTCAATCTCAAGAGGACGCACCAATAAGTGATTATCATTATCCGATACCCATGGCTGAACATGATCAATAACGCTCCCATAATCACCTCCCCCACCATGAAAAAGATTTGCGAAATAACCCCTAGCCACTAAGCAAATATCCTGCTGGTCCGTCACTTCCACACCATCCTCTGTAACTAGCTTTGAAATGTGATTCCTTCTCCGCCGTGCACTAGCCATCGCATGAAAGAAGCGAGAGTTAGTGTCCCCGTCACGCAACCAATATACCTTAGCACGTTGTCTCCAAAAAGCCTCCTCTTGCGCTAACAAAGTGCTTAGACGATTCTTGGTCTCTATAACCATCGGATCCTCACCCCCACCAGGCATGACACGCAATTCATCAATTAAGCGACGGCATTCATTGATCTCATCCCGGTACCTTGATCTAAGCTTCTTACCCCAAGCATCCACCGCCGATGTACAATGATTTAATTTATCAAGGAAGCCCAATCCGTCACTACGACTCCAACTCTCCTCAACCACCAAGGGAAGCTCATTTTCTTCAAGCCAACTATTCTCAAACCGAAACTCACGCCTCCTCAAGATTCTCTCCAAGTAATTCAACCTCAATCACAAAGGACTATGATCCGACTTATCCGAGACTCCATTCACAAATCTATTATTAGGGAAAGTATCCAACCAAGATTGAGTAGCAAAAATACGATCAAGTCTCCCTTCCTTTACTTCCGACGTACCCAAACTCTTAGTCCACGTGAATCTATGACCCTCCATGGGAAGGTCCACTAAATGGCTCTCTTGAATAGCTTCTTGGAAACCACGAATTACCCACGGTTGACGATCTTGTTGTCCTCTAATCTCGTCATTGGAAAGAATGTCATTGAAGTCTCCCATAACACACCATGGCAAATCGTTGTCCCTAGATAACGTCTTCAAAAGATCCCAAGAGTCTCTCCTTCTTCCACTTTCCGGATACCCATAAAAACCCGAAAGCCGCCAAAGAGGACGACCCACAGAACTAACCTCCACATTAATAAAATTCGAAGAATAATTCAAGATACGACAATCAAACGGATGCTTCCAAAGCAAAGCAAGACCCCCGCTTCTACCAACTCTATCCACAGCAAAAGCATTATCAAAACCCAGCCTAACACGAATGTCTTCAATTCTATTAGCATGTACCAAAGTTTCACACAAAAAGATTACGTCCGGATGGTACGCCCGAACGAGGTCACGGATGGACGAAACTGCACTCGGGTTGCCCAGGCCCCGGCAGTTCCAACTAATGAAACTCATTTGTCCTGGCAGGCCTGCTTGCCAGGACCTACCTCTAAAAAATTTTGTCTACCATGCAGCATATTCACGTCAGCCAAAGTCTCCACCGTTGGCTCCTCACTAGCATTTTCCAATTATGAAATAAAAAAATTAATTTCCAAATCAACCGAGCTGCGTAAAATGCAGCGTGGGTGAGCTAATCGCATGGGAGCAACTGTATTGGACAAAGGAGATATCTGCTTTTAGCTCAAAGTGTTGAAGAAGATATTGAAGATAACAAAGTGGAACGTTACAAGCTTTCTCTTCGTTGCCACCCGCCATGGTTACCCTCTGCAACGATATCCCATTCCCACCCACCCAAACCCTTCTCCGTCCCTCTCTTCATTCTCCCTCCTCTTTCTTCCGTCCACTCACCCCTTTCTCTTTACCCAATCCAAAATTAAAATCCCCTCGCAATCACCTTAATCCTATCCTCCGCCTCCGTTGCTCCGTCGCCGAGGAGTCCACCGCATCTCCTCCCAAAACCACCGCTCAATCCGATTCCAGCTCCAGAGATCCATCTTCCGTCGACTGCGTGGTCGTTGGCGGTGGCATCAGTGGCCTCTGCATCGCCCAGGCCCTTTCCACCAAGCACCCCGATGTTGCCTCCAATGTCATCGTCACGGAAGCGCGAGACCGAGTTGGTGGTAACATCATCACTGTTGAGAGAGATGGCTTCCTTTGGGAAGAAGGTCCCAACAGTTTTCAGCCCTCTGACTCTATGCTCACCATGGTGGTATGTAGTAATTAACTTCCCCTTTCTTTTTTAGGGTTCCGTTACTGGAATATTGTGACAATGTGGGTGCAAATGTGCAATTCAGCCTTTTTGGTTGAAATTGAATTGTTGATAACGTGGTTTTGATTGTTGCATTTAACAGGTGGACAGTGGTTTGAAGGATGAACTTGTTCTTGGTGATCCTGATGCGCCTCGATTTGTATTGTGGAATGGGAAATTGAGGTCGGTTCCTGCAAAGCCAACTGATTTGCCTTTCTTTGACTTGATGAGTATAGGTGGAAAGCTCAGGGCTGGCTTTGGAGCACTTGGAATTCGGCCTCCTCCTCCAGTGTGTTCTCTTTTCATCCATAGCTTTTGGTTTATTACTTTGGTGTCAAATAGAATATCTTGAAAGATAAAACACAAATGTTTTTAATTTGATTTTCTCATATGATATAACATTGACGAAGGTGACAGGGTCGTGAGGAATCTGTGGAAGAATTCGTGCGTCGTAATCTTGGTGATGAGGTTTTTGAACGCTTGATTGAGCCTTTTTGTTCAGGTTAGAATCACCAATCTCTATTTTTTTATTTGTTCTTGTCAACCTGTTAATCAACTTCCTACTATAATGTTGTACTTGTGTGTATGGTTATTCATTTATTGGCAAATAAAATGTAATCCATCATGATAACTGATGTTTAGCCCAGTAGAATGAGAAGTTTCATAGATTCCCCAAAGAATATTTCAAATCCATCCTCTAAACGGCCTCTTGAAAACTGAGATGGAAAATTTGCATAGATAAAAACTTCACTTGGGGAAACTTTTTTTAAAAAAACCTATGGTTATATTTCTGTGTTTATATGGAATTTGAAATTTATAAGTGCAGTGGCCCCACATTTTGGGGTTTTTTAGTATCTTTCTGAATATTGTGTTAGTGATCCTTTAATCCACCATCTAAGACTGAACCAAATGCATGATTTTCCTGTTTTACAGTTGGAGTTTGTTTGTTCTAGGGGAAGGGGAATAATTTGTCAAGAAAAAAGTGCACTATGTTCTAGTTAGTTCATCACTATTCATGACATGTGCTGGTTTTGAGATTTAATAATAACACTTAGGGTATGTTTGGGAGGGGAGGGAATATTTTTCAATTTTAAATTGAGAAAGCTATAAAATGTCTCTAAAGTCTAAACATAAATGAAGTGTGATTAAAAATTTTATATTATCATCTATCATGTTATTCTTTTAATTTTTTTAATATTTCAAATATATATTAAAATATAAGTTAATCTTTCCAAAGCCTTCCCCTCCCCTCCCAAACATACTCTTAAACTTGTATACTAGGTTAGCAAAATAAATGCACTTTCTCTCTTCCACATGATCCTTTTATAAATGATATTGATGTATATGGACAAATCAACAATTGAACAACTAATTACTGCAAATGTTATACATGTCTTCTACAATATCCCATGAAAGACTTGAACGCGTCTTATATTTTATCTTTTAACTAACGAACTTACTTTTTCTTGCTTCTCTCTCCTGTTGTGAATATTCTACCATCCGCGTTAAGGTATTGAAAAATCTGCTTAGCTGAATTTTGTGATGTACAGGTGTCTATGCAGGCGATCCTTCGAAATTAAGTATGAAAGCAGCATTTGGAAAAGTTTGGAAGCTGGAACAGAATGGTGGTAGCATTATTGGTGGCGCTTTCAAAGCAATACAAGAGAGAAATAGAGCTTCCAAACCACCTCGTGATCCGTAAAAATGCAGGCTCTAGAGTTTCTTGTTTTTTGCCATAATTTATGGGTTATTTCACTAATATAAATAATTATACAGGCGTCTGCCAAAACCAAAGGGTCAAACTGTTGGATCATTTCGGAAGGGACTCACCATGTTGCCAGAGGCAATTTCCGCCAGGTATTCTATGTTGTGTTATACCAATGTTCTAGTTGATTTACCACTGTTTTCATGAGTGATGTTACCAGTGAACTGTGTTCTTGTTGACAGGTTAGGTAACAAGGTGAAGTTATCTTGGAAGCTTGTAAGTATTAGTAAGCTAGATAGTGGAGAGTACAGTTTGACATATGAAACACCAGAAGGAGTGGTTTCTGTGCAGAGCAAAACTGTTATCATGACCATTCCTTCCCATGTTGCTAGTACATTGCTCCGTCCTCTGTCTGTAAGTTTCTTTTTTTCCTCTCAAAAGCAGAATATCAACATATCAATATTTTACGTGGTGACTGTTTTATCAGTGGAATCTTTGGACTTGGGCCATATGACTTTCTGAAATTGTGTTTGTGTGGAAGCATCTATGTTTTGGTGCCAAATAGTAGCTCTTTAGTTTTGTCTTTTGGCACTTTGCATGTTTGAATTTTCATTGTGTTCGCACATGCATTTGTATATGCTTTTTATGGCGATGATTGCATAAGTCACTAGTTACCATCCTCTGAATTTTATAGAATTTTTTTTAATTTCCTATGCAACCAATGGTGGAACTTCTATATGACATAGGAGCCCTGCCCGGCTCCCAAAAAAGTTTTCAAATTATTTGCAAAGTATACATATGCACACCCATACTAGATATCTAGTGTCCAATTATTTGACGCTTCAAGACAACAAAAAATAAGCACACCCTGTTATTCTCTCTAACAATAGTAATTCTTCTGCTCCCCGTCTCAGTCTCATCTCATGATTCTCTTCTTTAGTTGTTTACTTTAGCTTTTTTTTTTTTGCAACTCAGTAGCCTAGAGTTTTAGTGGGTAATATCTAGTGTCCAATTATTTGACGCCACATTCTTTTCTCATGTTTAATTATATTTTAAGTAAATTTAAGTTTTGGCTTATTTTTCTCTATGGGTACGGTATCCACATTTCTTCGTGTGTACCTAAGAGTTCTCGTTATTTTTCTAATCAACTTTGGGTTAATATTGCAACTTAAATTTTGGATATATAATATGATAATAGATTTTTGATTTATGCATTAAATTTTTTTGGTTCCTTCAAGATTTTGATTCAAGCTGCGCTACAATATGCGATCTTCACAAATATAATGGAAACAAGTAAACTATTTGAGTGATCATCAAAAAGAAAATAAACTATTTGAGCTGAGATATTCTTTTCCAGGCTTAAATTTTCACAGTTGAAGAGTTGCCATCTTTCCACGAACTTACAAACATAGATGATTGTGTGCTTTCTTTAGTGATTAGCAGATTTTCATTTGGGCGACCATAGAAAATTTTTAGAATCAAGCTAGAGCAGGACACAAGCTTGGTGTACACGCCGTGTGTCCGGAATGGCTTTGAGATATATTAATGCCTATAAGACTAAATAAACCAATAATCTCATATCAGAGTTCCTTGTTCCTTTGTGCCTGACTGTGAAATTACTGTTTATTGAGAAATTTAGAAAACCTTATAAACTTTTTAGGGTAATGGTATTAGGCATGGCAACAAACTCCAAACCCGCGGGTACCCACACGACCCGAGTTTGACGGGGAAACCCCGATTTGGCCGGGGACGGAGCGGGGTTTGGTGATGTCGATACCCACCCCGAACCCGCTTGACAAAACATTCATTTTGTTTCATAAATTTTGTTTATTTTTAATTTTGATCTATTTTCAATAGAAAAGTCTATTTTAATACTTTTAACTTTATTTTATCATTGTATAATAATTATGATTTTATTCTATTAATTATCATAAACATATTTTTTTTATTTTTTGTATAAGTTTGTGGCGGAAACGGGTACCCACGGGAACCCGTCCTCGTTTGGGACGGGGATGGGGGGTGCAAAACCCGATCAGATAGAGATAGGGGGTGGGGACAGGGGATGCAAAACCCGACCCGCCCCGCCCATTGCTATGCCTAATGGTATAACAATAGTGAAATGCAAGGTAAAGCTGCATAGAATATATCTGTAATGGGTCCAATCCTTCCCTGCACCCCACATAGCAGCAGCTATATAGTACGAGGTGCCCTAGGTTCCTGTTGTCTGCTTCAAAGCTGGGGTTTCGGGACATCTGATCCCTTGTGAGACTGAGACAGGCTTTGGCTTGAGTCTAATAACAAGAATGCTTGTCAAAAAATAAGTTGTTTGATGTATGGCCAATTTATGGCATGATAGTCCCCAATGTATAGTTATTTTTGACAACACTTTAATATCTCTTGCAGCCTCCTGCTGCAGATGCACTTTCGAAATTTTTTTACCCTCCAGTTGCTGCAGTTTCCATTTCCTATCCAAAAGAAGCTATTAGATCAGAATGCTTGATAGACGGTGAGTTGAAGGGGTTTGGTCAATTACATCCACGCACCCAAGGAGTGGAAACATTAGGTAAATATTTTTTTATAAAGCAGAAGTGGAAGCTTATAGCAAGCACTTTATGTTGCCACACGTTTTTTGGTTATTACAATCCAAGTATAAATTGGGGACAGTGGAATGCATTGTAGTGTTTTGGCAGGTTTGGTAATGATAACATATTTATGGGGCTTGACAGGAACTATATACAGCTCATCACTTTTCCCTAACCGAGCACCACCTGGAAGGGTCCTGCTCTTGAATTACATTGGAGGGGCTACCAACGCTGGAATTGTATCAAAGGTGAGACACTTATATTAAACATGGAAATTTAACATAGATGCAAATGCAATTGTTTGGGCTGTTGTGGTGTCAAATTAGGGGAAAGTGAAGCGAGTTTTTTTCCATTTCTTTGGTAACTTCAATGATGGTGTAAATAACCATTAATCATTTTCCCAACTGGATAGTTTGGCATTTTGAAATAACTCTGGTCCAATGATCTTGCTTCAATTGTTTACACTTTTCTGCATAAATAATAAATTTTTTAGATTTCATTTCATAGAGAATACCTGAAATCCTAGTCAAAGGAGAACTCTGCCCCAAAGGAGTATTCTAGGCTTATTGCTCTAGTAAAGGACTATTTCTGCCCTAGAGTAGTGGTCTAGGCCGCTTGTTCTGATTGGTTATGTGTTGATGATTGATGGTTCTGGGTTGTAGGCATGATCTCTGTTATTTAATCTTATTTTTTTGCCAGATCTGTTATTTGATCTTATATGCTTGGATCCATACCTCTTACACATCTGCATTAATTGGTTTGCTAGAGTGAAATTTTCATTTCTATCTGTATGATTAGATTTGTTTCCTTTCTTTTTAAGTTCCTCCTAAAGCCTCTTGTTTAATGGCAGGCGGATGGTGAACTTGTTGAAGCAGTTGATCGAGATTTGAGAAAAATCCTTATAAACCCAAATGCTCAGGATCCACGTGTTTTGGGGGTGAGAGTGTGGCCTCAAGCTATTCCACAGTTCTTAATTGGACATCTTGATCTTCTAGATGTTGCTAAAGCTTCTCTAAAAAATACTGGGTTTGAGGGGCTATTCCTTGGGGGCAACTATGTGTCGGGCGTTGCGTTGGGGCGATGTGTTGAGGGAGCCTATGAGGTAGCAGCCGAAGTAAATGATTTTCTCTCTCAGAGAGTGTACAAGTAGTGGCAATTTTTTTTGAAATAGATGAGATTCCATTAAATTGTAATGACAGTTTCTCAAATTTGTTGTGTCGGGTTCTTGGTGGCGATAATTTTATTTACTTCATGTGTATTTTAGCAAGATAGCTATCAGTTTGCCACCCTTATTTTGTACATTTTGAGCTGATATATGTAAATCCTGACAATGTTTTGAAATAATTGCTCTAGTCACATAATAACAAGGTCTGTGTCTTGTCTTCTTCACATACGTATATTATGTTCACAAGTTTTTTAGTATATGGTTTAACTGTTCACATACGTACTCAAATCAAAATTGACATGTCAGAGTCGAGTGGCTTCTATTCTTGACCTAGGGTTGTTGATGGTAATTTGTTGGTATTGATGAGGAGAGATGGGAGTTAAAGGGGGTGAGTGACTGAATCTGGTTTTCATCTAGTTATACTAGTTACAGTTTTAATTAATATGAATCACATAATTACCGAAGCCGCTTTCTTGTGTAAAAAACTTTAGGATTGAAGCCGCCTTTAAAAGAATTTCTGCATGGCAACTTTGGGTTGGATTCTTGAGGCAAATAAGCAATGATGGACTTAGAAACTAAAAGTGTATCGAGCCCCACTGTAACTAGTATTCGATGATTCGTTTTAGCGTGGGGGCATCCTTACATGGGAGATTTCAAAAGATATATGTAGAAGGTTTGACCAAAGAATGTAATTCAGGATTTCAAAAGAATGCACAATGATGACGGAGAAGCCAAGCAATGAAAAACAAGGCGCTGGAACGGGAAAGACAAAGAAATTGGAAGATTTGGTCTTCACATAGCAAGACATATTACTGAGGCTATTTAAGAAAAAGCGGATGTGTGTTACACCATGCTTTTCTAAGGTTCAACACAAATTCTGTATTGGGAGACCAAATGACAATTTGATGGCTAATCGAAGCAACCTTAGTGTTGGGATGGTGGGGAACATTTTACCTTTTTCCTTTTTTCCTCGTTTGAAAATCTTGTAAAAAATTCCTCTTTAACTACCAGTCGCCATATCTTTAGATCCAAGTAATTATACTCTTGTTCCCTTTTCAACTCGTTAATCAACATGAAATACCGGAATCAACACATGTGACAAAAGTGAAGAAATTGCGATAGATACGTCAGGGAATGAGATGCTGAATCGTGGAGGTCGCCAAGAAACGAATATGTATAGTATCAGTAGTCACTTGTTTCTCCATGTAAAGAACTAAGAAAATGATCAAAAATTAATTTGTTTAATGGGTGACTTAACCATTAAAATTGACCATAACATATTGTCTAAAATGTTACTATTAGTGATTAAAATTGAATCAACCAGTATTAAATATCAATCATTGATGATGTTTTATATTACAGTCAATTTTAATAGTTCACCAGTGAAAAACTTATTTGATCCCCAGCCTATAAGCACATTGTTTAACTTAATCGACAGTCACTTATGTTAATATAAAACATTTGCTCCAAACATATACCAATGTATAAACTTAACCCTCTAAATTTTTTAAAAAATATATAAAATATTTTTAAGAAGAAATAAAAAGTAACTGAAATGTTAAGTAGTACCATTTATCATCTTATTCCTTCAAAAAGAAATTTAAATCTCAAATATATCTAACATAAATTTAGTCCTCCAAATCCTCCCCTCTCCAAAGTCCCCAACAACTCCTTTATTGTGATAACTATTTTCTTTTGAAAGAAAAGGACTAATAAACAAAGAAATGCATTTATTTAATGGTATGTTTCTAACATGTTTTTGACATGGAATGGAACTTATTTTATTGTTATCAAATCGAAGTTGATTGCCTGTCCCCAAGACGTATCTCAGGTGCTAATTTTACCATTAAGAAACAAAAGGCATTAGAAATAGATTCGCTCTTGTCACGTAGTTAAGGATGCGATCATAACCTTTGTTATTTATTTATTATTTAATAAATCACATAATTGTTATTTATAAATCGGGTATCCTCTGCGCACAACTCTCGAGCCGAACATGCATGTTCAATACTGAATTTGAACTCAGAACCTTGAATAAATTGGGAAAAAACTCCTATGTTCTCATCTAAATGTTCTTGAGTAAATAGTAAAATTGTTTTAGATCATAATAGTAGTATTTCTTACAGCAAACTTATAATAAAAATGAAAATGAAACCGCCTCAAAAAAGAAATAGATGCACACAACAACTAACTCTTCACAAATGAAAATAAACTTTGTCTGGTGTATTTAATTCATGAAAAGGAATGAGAGAGCATCTGAAGAAATTCTGTTCTCATATTTTTGATGATTTCCTTAACTTGGTGGCATTTCAAGGAGGACACATCAATATGTTTTCCTTGGTACGTAGCAGTATTTTTAGCCTCACTTGTATAGTAATACTAGTACATATACATTAACATTTGGTTTCCAAAACCAAGGTCCCTAACGATAAACACGATGATTGTATCCATTGAACATTGATTACATAGACATTAGTACCTCTGTATACATGGTTTAAGATATCTATGACCTCTCTTGTCAAGATCTGAATGCTTATGCTACCCATAAATTGTCCACAATCTAGGTCCATTCCCATCGCTCTCAAAACTCGATATATTACCGACCACACACTTCCTCTAACTATTGTCTTTATTGTATTTGTAGTAACAACCAACAATCTCTTCAAATTTCAACTACTCAGAATGCTTTTTTGTTTCAACTAAATGATTTTTCTAAAAGGAACAAAATTACTTCAGTATACTATTGTTGGTAATATTCCTTCCGTCTCAAAATATAAGGTCTTACTGTACTTTTTGAATGTGGCCACTGGCAAGCTTATGAGCGACAATGTTAACTTTAGACATCAATACTGAGAGGTCGACCCCTGTGTCCCAAAGTAGATTAAGTCACTTGACTAACGGTGTTGGTTTCTTCTTTGGCTAAACTTAATACTAATGGTGTACTACTAGTATTTTATGAAAATTTCCAATGAAATAAAAACACGTTAAAATATTAATAAATACCAAGCTTAATTTTTTTGACAAAAAAGAATAAATATCAAGCTGGTTCTTTTTTATCAATGTATGTTTTTGGTTAATAAAAAATATCAGACCGATTCTTATTCAATAGGAATGTTACCAAGTGTGTTTACATTTGTAAGTGTAAAAAATATATAAAAACAGTTATTATAATTTTTACAAAAAACAAAAGCATTGATTGTAATATTGAATATAAAAAATCATTTCACATTAATTTTGAAAAATATATAGTTGAAAATAACTGTTCGTTTCTTCTTACATGTCACTTAAGGTTGATTTACTTACACAAACTAGAAACACTAATTTTATTATTTTTTATAAAATGAATAGTCTGATTAATGATACTCTTCACTATTATTTACATATTACACGTATTTATCTCTCTACAATAATCATTAAGGATATAAAATTCCTTTTTATCGTATAAAATATTCTTTAAAAACAAATTAAAAGGAGCACGCAAAATAATTTAGAATAAAGTTATTACTATAACTTTAAACTCTTCTAGATTATTTTTTTATAATTAGGACTTTAATGATATGGCCTGCTCAAACAAGCAAATTAGAGCACAGTACTTACAAATTATCTATATAAGTCATGGTTCGAGACTCTCAACTAACACGCCTAACATAATACTTCAACTACTCCTCATTCCTCAAAGAGATCAAAGTAACATAATTCCAAGATGAACACACACATAATATTAGCTTAAACTAAACAGACCTAACCGACTCTAATAAAACACAACTAATCACGATATAAGAGTTAAAAACTATTTAACCCACAATTAGATTCTAATGTCAATATATAGAAAACCAATCTAGGCAACACCAAAGCTCAGCTCATCCAAATGAGCTAATTAAAAGGACAAGTGAGTGAAGAAGAACAAATTTTTCATAGGAACAATTAAAAAGAAACTACGGAATTAGTATAAATTTCATTAAATGTTTTAGAATCAATATATTTATTCATAGAACACTCATACTTATTGACACGTGTAGTTGTCGGCTAGGATGACAACATATTTTGTCTACCAATGACATAGAAAGGTAGAAAAAGAGGAGAGAGGTAGCAATTGGCTGGGTGGCGCAGCAGCTGAAAAAGGCGCCTTCATAGTACAATTCTTGTTCTCTATTATTCTTTCTTTATTTAAGACCTTAGGGTGGCGGCTTCTTCTGCAACGTAGCCAGTTATTTCCACTTTCACAATGGGCAAAGCTTCTAGCTCTTCCTCTTCATCTATCAGTAGCAGCAGAAGAAAACGCTCTACTTCAGCTGCATCCAGCTCCATCACACACCAAAACACTCAAAATGATCTTCCTACAGATCTTAGACTCGGACTTAGCATTGGCTCTTCCACTTCAAGGTATGTAAAACTAGCTTAATCAGTTGATTAAATATTAGTAACTAGCTTAACTAATATTCGTTTGTGTCATTTCTCATATTATAGGGGGCACTGGCAACCAATGCAACAACCATACTATTCACAAGCTGCTTCTGATCAAGTGAATGATTGCAGCGATTATAATAGTTTCTTTGTGAAGGTCTACATGGAAGGCATTCCAATTGGAAGAAAACTCAATTTATTAGCTCATAATAGCTATCATGAGTTAGTACAGACCCTTGAACAAATGTTCGACACTACCATTCTATGTAATTCCCATTCCCTCATAATCTATGCTTAATTTGTGTCACTTTTTTTGTTTCTTCAATGGAGTATCAATCAATGTGGCGTGTTTTTTGAACAGGGGGAACTGAAATGGATGGAGTGCAACCAGAGAGATGTCATGTGTTAACTTATGAAGATGGAGAAGGAGATTTGATTATGGTTGGGGATGTTCCTTGGGAGTAAGTTAATTATAGCTTCAATTTCACTCATCATCAACAAATTACATTGTTGTTCTTCATTTTGAGAATTAATGTAATTAATATGTAGCTTTTTTTATCATGTAGGATGTTCTTATCAGCTGTGAAGAGGTTGAAGATCACCAGGGTCGACGCATTCGGGTGTTAAGCATATGTGCATGACAGAAATTATGCCTCTCCTAGAGTTTTATTTATCTAAATTTCGTCCTATAGAGTGAGACTAATTAGTATTAGTGATAACAAATCAGTAATTACCAAAGTGATACTGTTAGATTATGTTGAGGACTGAAAGGGATGAGATTGTAAAAGGGAAAAATGAAGCTTGTAAATTTAATTTATTTTCAAAGTCTTCTAAGACTAGGTCAATTTTAAAATAGAAGTGGACAAAGAAGTATTTTGAAGGGTTTTATGAGTTTTATTACATTTATTAGTAGTCTTTTGATCCTTTTATAAAAGTCCTAAATAAATACTAGTAGTACTCCTATACTTTTTGTCCACGCCTCCTCTGACTTTACTTGATTCAAGTTTCTAGAAGTCAACATTTGGCTTCTTTGTTGCCGACATAATTTCGCCAATTGTTAAGATCCAGATCCCCTGCGCATTCTACAAGGAAAATCAACAAACGAAAGTAAAATTGCACAAAAATATAGAAGGACAGGGAAGCAAAGTTGAAATTTGATACAGGTAATGTGCGAGGATTAAGGAGCAAAAACGGGACAGACATAAGTAGAATGTCGAGCACAATAAAGTACTTTGTACCCAATGTTACATACTCCCGAGCTCCTCACTATTATCGGTGTTCAAAACCGAACCAAATTAATAGAAAATCGCAAACTGAATCAACCCAAACCGAAAACCGGAAAAAAAAAAACGCAAACCGCAAAATCGATTCGGTTTTTTTCTCAATCAACCACACGGTTTGGTTTTGCCCGCGGTTTTTTTCCCCACAAACCGAACCAAACCAAACTAAATCGCAAGTAACACTAAGGTTTAGGCTCATACTTCGTACAACCCCCCTCTATTCAGTGGACACCCCCAATCCTTAAATATTCCCAAAATACCCTCACATCAAAAACCCCCTAACGCTATATTTTAATTGGTTCGGAGCACGGGCGTCCGAACCAGCTCGGTAGTTTGAGCACCGAACCTCACAACCCACCCCCCCACCCCCTCTCTCTCTTTTCAAGGTACCTATTTCTTCCTCTTCATCATCATCTCCAAAACTAATCTATGGATTTTTTTTTCAGAATAAGAAAAATATATAATTCACAAGTGTCAAGCCTGTTGGGAATTTTACACGATTGAGAGGGAAGAATTCGTTGAAACAGATTTGAGAGAGAGTAACAGTCTCAAATTCTATCCTTTTATAACCTACACTGTAAACAGTTTCATAGTAAATCACAACTGTTTTAACCAGCAACCTTTTAACCCACACCGTTAACAGTTTCATAGCAAATCACAACTGTTTTAACCCATACTATTAAAACCCTTTACACTTAACAATTTGTTATTCACTTAACTAGCTAATTTTGAATTACATCATACAATAAAGCCAACATTTATTTTCAATATCGATGAGATACAATGATGAATAATATTATTAACAGATTGTACCATAAAACCTATCAAAGAAAAAATACTATCGTTCTGCCTCAAAGTCATCATCATGGGATGGATTGGAATTACCCAAATGAATTGCGATGTTCTGTCGATTTGTTTTGCTTTGCTTCAATTATCTGATTTTAATGATTTTAGTGAGAACACAGTTAGGTTCGGTCGGCCGTGCTCCGAACCTAGTAAAAACAGTTTTACGGGGGGTGTCTCACAAAATAACACACTCGGTGCAGTGAAATCCGAACCGGTTCGGCCAAGCGTGCGCCGAACCGTACTTAATGTTAAAAAAAATAGAAATCACAGATTTCATTAAGGGCATCTTGGCCTTTTCACTCCTTTATGGGGTGTCTATTGAGTAGCTCCGAGGTTGTACGAAGTATGGGCCAAGGCTTATTGACTTACAACATTCCTTACTAAATTATTAGCCCAAATCCAACTAAAACCCAACTATCCCTCACTTACTAGCCCAAACTCCATTGATTCATTGACTCACTTACAAACAATCCATATTGTTATATTATATTTAAAAGTTACAATAAAATATTTTATTTAAATTCTTTTAAACATGGTCATTTCTATCTTAAAATAATTAAAAGAGTAATCTATATATACTACATATATTTAAGTAGATTTTTTCTTAAGGATTTACGTGAGCCATTTTTTATTTTAGTAAATTTTAATTACGTTTTAAATTATGTTTTGTCTTAGAAAAAACCATCCAAACCGCATTGGTTTTGTTTGGTTTGATTTTTTTACGAAGCCAACCGAACCGAACCGCATGTAGCTTTACATTGCGGTTCGGTTCACTTTTTGTCTAAAAATCGAATCAATCCGCACCGTGAACACCCCTACTCACTGGACACCCCCAAACCTTGTGAAAAGACCAAAATGTCATTAATGAAACATTTCTGTTGCATTTTTTCTGGGATTACACAGGTTTAGAAGTTTTGGTCCGAGCCCGTTCAGAACCAAAGTCCCGAGTCTTACGTATTTACGGATGCCCCCCATTTTCTAAATTTTTAAAGGTTTGGAGATTTGGAACAGAACCGATTCAGAACCAAAGTGTAAATGCATTCGTTATGGACTCTTGTTCTGTGCGATATCTCTTGCCGTGTAGACGATCCGAGATGGTCGCGGTATGGCTTGATCAACAATTGTCCGGTCCGAGGTGGGGTGTTGTACCTGCAAAGACACTTCGACGCTCAAGTCGGGGAGCAAGTCAAGTGCAGATAATTGATGGTGTGAGATTGCTTACCATTAGTGAAGCATTGAATGCCCCATTTAGAGATTTTGGATGGTTTGACCTAATCGTTCTGGACCATTCGATCTTGTGCTTTGATCCTCACCATTGATTGTTGGGTGGTGCATTTATTAGTAGGCCTCGAATGAGTTGGGCCCCTAATGGTATTGGTGAAAGGGGAGCCCAATCCGTAACAACTCTAAATCAAAGTGAGCCAATATTAAAGAAGGGTCATACTTCGTACAACCCCCCATCTACTCAGTAGACACCCCCATAATGGCGTGAAAATACCAGAACACCCTTAATGAAAATTGCAATTTCTATTTTTTTTTAAATTCAAACTAGTTCGGCGCACGCTTGGCCAAACCAGTTCGCATCTGGATGCGCCGAGGCTATTAAATTTCACGCAGACACCCCTTTTCAGTTTTTAATAGGTTCGGCCCAGTGTGGGCCGAACCAGTTTGAATTCTGAACAGCCGAACCCTCCTGTGTTTGGTTTTTTTAAATTTTCCTTTAGCCGAGTTACATAGAACGATAAATTAGGTATTTCGGAAATATAATTTACTAAGTTTGAACGAACGTAACGATAAATTGAATAATTAACTATCGAATACTAATAAACACAACAAAAAACTAAACACATAAATATAAGTGGAATAATTCATACAATCCGTGCAATATAATTCATACATATAAACATAAGTAAACAATCCGAAAAATACAACAATATAATCCCTAAAGACCACTACTCCGTGTCCCTCTGCTGGGAGACACAGCTAAACTTCCTAAGCCCTCGTGCCATAGGCCTAGTGAGTTTCTTCAGCCGGTCAAAAATGGTCCAGCCACGGGTCCCACGGGGATGCCCACCGTCCCTAAGAACCCCTCCAGGTCGTCATAGAGTTGCATAATCTCTGGCACATTCTATAATACAAAAAAATAACCATGTCATTGACAAAACAGGATAAAATAACAAATGATTTAATAACACTAAGAATGAAATAAAGGATCATACCTGTCTAACATAACTGTCAACGGGGTAGTTGTCGGCGCAAATGTATGGGTGGGATACCCTCATATACCATGCAAAGGACTCCTCAACAATGTCAGGCATCCCATCCACCACTGAGTCACCACGCGGGACAAGGTGCAAGTGGAATTCTATCCATGCTTGATCAGCTTGCTCCTTTGTCACTACAGCCCGTCCACTAGGCCTAGGGTCCTCTGGGATGCCTTGAATCCAGCCAAACTGCCTGACCACTCGATCTGGGTTATAGGCCAACATGTTCCCAGCATGACGCAGATGGCCCTTAAATAAGGCTAGGGACTGAATAGGCCTGTGTTGAGTAAAAGGCATCCAAGTGACCTCCTCTGACCTTAAGTGATCCAGGGCTGCCCTGAAAGTTGGCACTGACCCATCAGCCCTCTTGCGGTCCCACCTTTTTTCCCGTGGCTGGTCTTTAGTGTACCCCTCAACCAACCATTTAGTGCCAAATACCTGCCCCTGGAAATGTTCAAAAATCCAAGCCTGTGATAAATAAAAACCGGATTAGGGATCCAACATATAATAATTTACATAAACTTGTATCAACTGAAATATAAAAATAAATAAAGTAAAATACATACCTGAAGGAGAGTGGCAAATCCAGCAATCTGTGAAGTCGAAGGGGAAGAGGCATCTGTCAGCTGCTGGTATAGGTGAGCCAGTGCCATAGTCCCCCAACAGTATTGACCAGCATTCTTCAGCTCTCTGATCATGTACAAGTATGCAACCTTCACCCTATTGCCAGACTTGTCACAGAATAGTGTACGGCCAAGCAAAATCAGAATGTAGCAACGAGCTGCATCCTCCCATCTCTCAGCTCCAATGGCCTCAATGTACACTCTCTTGAGCCAACTCAACTTGACACTTGTACCTTTCGCAGGTACCTCAGCAACTGCCTCCCCGTGCGAAACCCCCAGGTAGTCAACCAACAAATCCTGCGCCTCCATCTTGGTCGTTGGCTCTACCATGTCAAAAAATATCTCCGTGATGGGGATATGGAGCAGCTGCACCACATCATCCAAGGTGATAGTCATCTCACCAACTAGAAGGTGGAATGTGTTGGTCTCTCCGTGCCACCTCTCCACGAAAGCAGTAGCAAGGAAATGGTTGACTGTACCAAACCCCACGTCATGAAGGGGCAACAGACCAGACTGAACAATGTAATCCATAATCTGAGGATGAATCTCAACATCCTTCATTGAATGATTATGAACTTTTTGCTTACCCCCATCCAGAGGACGCTCCTGCATTGGCCATTATAAAAAAATATAATCAATAATTAGATAGATGTAACAAATCAGACTTATTAATAACTTGAATTGTTAAGAAATTTGAAAACTTACCCAACCGTCCCATAATCTCCGAGCAACGTGAGACCCATAAGAATATAGGACAGATCGATCGTCTGGCCCTCCAGCATAAGGGAAAGTAGATGATCTGTCGAGAGCAGTAGATGCCTCGTGCATGCCAGTATCAGGCAGCGGAACATCAGCATCGGCAGCAGAAGTGGAAGGCCGAGAAGTGGATGGCCGAGATGTGGAAGGCCGATGAGAACTCGATCGGCGACCCTGAGATGGCCCTTCCACCTGAGCAGCAGCATCAGTGTCTAGGTCATCATACTGTGATGGCTCATCTACTGCAGCATCAACTGGATCATCAACCGGAGGCTCATAGTTAGTCTCTATCTCTTTGTCGCGTCCACCACGGCGTCTACGCGTCTAGGATGCTCCAATTGCCGGCCACGGCGTACGGACGCAGTCGGACGAACTCTCTCCTCATCAGCCTCAGGCTCAGTCTCTGCTCGCCTCCGGCCAAGGCCACCTCCTCTGGTGTTAGCCATACTGAAAATAGGAAGAAAAAACTCAGTTAAAATGAAGAAATTCATCATTCAGTAACAATCAGGGTGGTTCGGCGCACCCAAAGCCGAACAGGTTCGGCACACGCGTGAACGAACCGATTCAGAGCTCGCCTGGCCGAACCACCCCAAAACAGTTCGAAAAATAGGGGGTTCGACGCACGGCTGAACGAACCAGTTCGGCCTCTGCTGCGCCGAACCACCCAAAACAGCAAAAAAAAAGAAATGCGCGAAGAGGAATAAGAGGGACTGTACCTATACTTTAATGAAAGGAAATGTGCACTGATTGTTGATGGAAAACGAACGAAAATGATGGATTGAATGTGAGGGGTGTGGGTTCGGCGCAATAGTGGTGTTTTAGGGAGAATGAGAAAGTGAGGGGGGGGGGGGGGGGGGGGGGTGTGAGGGTGAGAGGGAATAGAAGAGAAAGAAATTATTTTAAAGTCAGAGATATTTTGAGAATAACGCTGGTTACGGAGTGTCCATCAAATAGAGAGGGGGTTTTACGAAGTATGGGCCTTAAAAGAATTACATAGAGCTCCATAGAGCTCCATCTTGTTTTAGTGTTCAAGACATATGAACCTTGAAAAGATGGTCTTCCCTCGAGTTGCTTCCCTGCGCCGACTAAACCTCTTGATTGTGAAGGTTATGGGTTTCATGAAGATTAGTTTAGCAATACGACCTTGATTGCGTGTACAAATGTGATAAATGGCTCTATGGTAGTAATTGGGTGAGGCTATGTGGTTAGGTAAGTACTCATAAACTAGTAGCAAAATAATAATAATAATAATAATAATAATAATAATAATAATAATAATAATAATAATAATAATAATAATAATAATAATAAGGGTTAAATATGTTTTTAGTCCCTACAAAATTTTGCTATTTTGTTTTTAGTCCCTATAAAAAATTTCGTCAACTTTTAGTCCCTATAAAATTTCACAATTTTGTTTTAAGTCCCTATAAAATGTAAACTCGTGTATACCTTTAGAATTTTTGAATGATATTTTACATACACGTTAAAGATATTAAAAATATCTCCCTCACAAAAAATAAACTCAAAATTTGATTTCTAGGTTAGTATTTCCTTTAATTTGTTTATCGAATTTTTTGCACTTAAAAAATTTAGATTTAATTTATGCGTTGTTAAAAAATTCAAAGTTTTTCTAGAAAAGATGTTTATAATGTCCTCAACATGTATCCAAAACATCACTTAAAAATTCAATGGATATACACTAGTTGGCATTTATAGGGACTAAAAACGAAATTTTGAAATTTTATAGGGACTAAAAGTCGATGAAAAATTTTATAGGGACTAAAAACAAAATAGTGAAATTTTGTAGGGACTAAAAACATATTTAACCCTGATAATAATCTATACCTATATATAAAGGTAATTCATTTTGTAACTGAATTTTTTGTGTCAGATTTTTTTGACCAAAATACCCTTATTGTAACCATCCACTAACACACCAACACATTTCTATTTCTAATTTTAATAATAATAATAATAATAATAATATACCTATAAATAAAGGGGATTCATTTTGTAACTGATTTTTTGGTGTCAGTTTTTTCTGACCAAAATACCCTTATTGTAACCATCCACTAACACACCAACACATTTCTATTTCTAATTTTAATAATAATAATAATAACCACTCACTAACACACCAACACATGAAAGACGGACCAGATTCATTTTGTAACTGATTTTTTGGTGTCAAATTTTTCTGACCAAAATACCCTTATTGTAACCGTCCACTAACACACCAACACATTTCTATTTTTAATTTTAATAATAATAATAATAATAACCATTCACTAACACACCAACACACCAATACATGAACGACGAGCCCGGAGGGCCCCGTCTTTCCCCACTAGCAATAATAATGATGATGATAATAAGGTTTAGTCTCAAAGTCTTCACTCTAAACTCCCTTGTCGGGTTTTCCTTTCTTTTTCTCAACATGCCTCTGTCCAAAAAATATCTTTGACGTGTTGGACACATAACACACGTCAAACTTCCTTCCAAAAGTAAATTTTTGGACTACATATTTTTGAAGAATGCTAAATTTTCTGAAATTATATTTTGAAAAATAGCTAAAAATTGTTTGAAGGTGCATTTTGTGAATGTTTAATAATTCTTCAGGAAATTTACTTTTGGAAGGAAATTTTGTGTATTGTATCATTCTAACATGTTACGAAAGTTTCCTAACATGTACACTATGCATTAAAGAATAAAAAACCTAAGGGTTTATAGGAAAAAAGGGGTGTATTTAGTAATTCCTTTTCAAAAAACCAAAGTATAGAGTCCAACCCATTAGGAAAATGCTTAGATACGGTCGGTCAGTTGAGTTTTGAAAGGTCCCACTCCCACAAACTTTTTTTTTGGGTTTGCTTTTCCCACATCCCTTCCTACTCACCCTACATCTCCAAACCCTACGAAATGACCAATATGTCATTAATTAGGGGCACCCCGTTTTTTTTTTTTGAAATTTTTAGCGATTCGGTTAGGGTCAACCGAAAACCTACGATTAGGCACACTCGAACAGGTACTTTTTGGAGACACACCCCTCTTTTACACTATTTGGTTGACCTCAACCGAAATATTTCGGTTTACCACAACTAAATCCTTCAGTTTATCTTTAAATAAGCTAGACTGGTTGAGTAATGAAAACCAAAAGCGTCACTTGAATATCATATTCCGTTGGCCTCAACCGAACCACACGTAGACGCGTCCTCTTCTTAAGGGTATTTTTGGAATATTTGGTGTTAAGGGGTGTGTGGTAAGTAGAAGGGAATGTGGGAAAAGTCAAACCCTTTTTTTTCTTTCTTTTTTGGTTATTGTGTTATTGCCAATGACTTATCTACACTGAGAAATCTGACTAATAACTTGTACCTGACTTCATTCACGTGGTTCTCTTTCTCAACAGAGTTTTTATCACATCTAAAACTCGAACTTAAAACTTTGAGGTGAGACCTTTTCTTTTTCTTTTGGTAACAAGTCACGATTTATAGAAACGAATCAATCATTTTATTAAATCTTCAAAGTAATGTTATTTTTTATGAAGCAAATATCAATGTGTGGAATAGCCTCAATCAATAGAAAAACAAAAATTTTAAGCTCTTTTTTTGTTGCAGAATTTTAAGTTCTTTAAGAATTTTGGCGAGCTGACATTCCCCCACTAATATTGCTTATAAAAAATCTAAGATAATTTAGTCAAAAAGTTAGTTTGTATATTGTTGAGTCATCAGCATGGTAAGCGTGGAACAATATAAGTGTGGCCAAGTTATGGATAAGTATAGTCAAGTCATGTTAAAAAAGTTGTATTATTATGAAGACAAATTATAACACTGTCGTATATGAAAGTGTGACATGTTAAAAGAATCGTAATAATAGCATGTAAGTGTGTAATATTGTACGTTTGTCTTTTTAGTGCATCTCCTTTAAGTATTTACTAATTAATAAGGATATTACATTTATTTACCTAAAAAGATTAGTGAGATATGTAAAGAAAGAAAACTAACAACACTTGAATATATTAGATATAAATCATGTCCACTCCACGAAACTCAACTGAAACAAACCCCACCACACTCTATAAATACAACATTCATTGCCTCATTAATGAGCAGCATTCTCACATTTATTACTTTGCTAAGACTACTTCACTGACTTTAGCATCGGAGTGACTTTGCAGGTACAACACCAGCAGAATCGGATACGGTCATTAACTAAGGACATCAACCACTAATTATCTCGGACCACCATTCAAGGTCGGAAGTACAGATATTTATAAATATTAATCATATTATTACTAATTGATTGATTAATTATTAATTAGAATTAGAAAGATAAGTGGCTGGGAGCGCGGTTGAGTTCTTTCAATTTTGAAAAGAAAGAAAGACTCACACTCGGTGTGACTGTGGAATCGACCGTTGAGGAGGAGCAACAGCGTCAGCACTCAGCAACAACCAAATTTCTCAAACAAACAACCTCTCTCTCTCTCTCCCCTCATTTCAATGCCGTCGTCATACACCATGAGACGCCATGGCTGGCAACGTCCTCTTCACCCTTTACAGGTAACCAACCCACCCTTTCTATTTCCATTTCCCCTTAACCATATCAAAATTTCCTCATTAACTAACTCTTGATTCAAAATGTATCAGTTTGTAGGAATGGCAATTTACAGTTTTCTGGTGGTATGTTTCTACACTTTCCTCGGTCTTTTCCTCGGAAACCGAACTGCCGAGATAACCCTCTCCGCCATATTCTCCTTCGTGGTAATCTATCTGTTCATTTTCATCTCAAACTCTGATCTTGTTTTCCCAAGGATTCACATCACATTCCTAACTTTCTTGATTTGCACAGGCTATCTCGGTAATGTTTCTCTTTGTTAGGTGTACGGCGATTGATCCCACAGATAGAACCAGCTTCAAGAAAAAGAAAAAAGCCAAAAAGAATGCTATTCCGAAGCTGAATTATGGGTTCCTTATGGGTCAGATTGTTGTTAGGTTTTTCAGAAGGGTGGAAAAGAAGATGCTTAGGGCATTCATTAAGAGGAAGTATCTAGATCCGCTGAAGATGAGTGCACAAGTTGAACCTCTCCTTCCATTCCCACTTGTCATGAAAGATGATGATGATGCTATTTCCCCCAATCTCAATCAAGATGATATCTCATTTTGTGCACTTTGTAATTTTGAGGTGATTAATTACTTCGATAGACTTAATTTAATCTTTTACTGTGCAATTAAATAAAAATAGTATGCCTTTTTCCTTTACTTAGGTCAAAAAACACAGTAAGCACTGCAGGACTTGTAATCGCTGTGTTGAAGGGTTTGATCACCATTGCAGGGTTAGTATTTGTTATGCTTCTGCTATTTGTACTTTTTTTTCCCTGCTCTGTTGGTTATTATTGATGCATAATAACTGTTTTCGCTTGTTTCAGTGGTTGAATAACTGTGTTGGGAAAAAGAACTATACAACATTCTTTCTTTTGATGATTTTTGTCCTGTTACTGGTTAGTACTCAGTCCATAGTATAGATTATAGAATGGACCTTCTTCAATTTTAGACCAGAAAAATGTGTTCCTCTTATGTTGAGTTCAATCATTTACAACATTGTTTTATTCGTGCACAGCTTATCATTGAAGGAGGGACTGCAATAGCTATATTTGTTAGGTGCTTTGTGGATAAGAGAGGAGTAGAAAAGGAGCTTCAAAGGAAGCTTTTTGTAGAGTTTCCAAGAGGACTTCTTACCACCATATGTGTAATAGTTTAATTAAATTGTTCTTGGGCATTTCTTTATTCTGCTCCATGATTGAATATTGGATGTAAAATCAATTCTGATTTGCTTTGAACATCCTGAAATTCTACAGGTGTTGCTTCTCTTATTGACAGCTTATAGTTCAGCTGCACTTGGGCAGCTTTTCTTCTTTCACGTGGTCCTCATACGAAAGGTAGCTCGTTTTCCATGGTTTGAAGTATTAACTATCTTGTAGTGATATCCTTCAATAGTAAGACAAGTACATGCTTCATGATCAGTTAGTCTATATTTCTATTTAGAACACAATTACATACAGTTTCACATTATGTTAGAGTATCGAAGTTTATTTCATAGTATTAGTTTCTTATCTTAGATTATCTCTTGAGATTAGTTTCAACTTTCAATATGATTTAGTTATTATCACTGTCCCAGTTGCTCTTCTCCATTCAGTCGATACTTTGTCAAATACCGTAGTTTATCTCGTATGATTTGTTTCTAATATTCTAACAAATACTCTAACAAGTCTGTAAACGATTTCTGGGTATCATATATACAGCCCGTGTTATTCTTTTGCTGGAGTGTTCATTGGCATTGCTATTGAATCTTATTTTGTTTGTTTACAGGGGATGAGGACCTATGACTATATCCTGGCTATGAGAGAAGAGAATGAAGCCATGGAATTAGAATCATTAGATGATTCTGACCTCTCATCAGATGACAGCATTGATTTTGACTCACCTGAAAAGCCAACACAAATGTCAAAGTTTCTATGCAAAGGACAGAGGGAAAACCAGGTAATAATTATATATAGACTGCATCATTTTATGCTGTGATTGATTTAAACCTTACAGAGAAGCTTGTTTTGAATTTCAGAGCTCACCTAGGTTATCTATCAGGATTGAAGGAGAAACTGAACCTTCTTCACCCTTGATCAAGACCAAAAGGTTTCATGTAAGCATTAACCCTTGGAAGCTCATAAAGTTGACCAGGGAAAAGGCCATACTGGCAACTGAGAAAGCGAGGGAAAGGCTTATGAAAGAAAGGCCAAAGGGGGAACATAGTTCATTAAGGCCTCTTCCACTGGAGACAAAACGTGGACCATTAACGAATGTGGATACAAATATTGGCAATGAGGGATCTGTATCAACCCCTTTTAATGCAAAAGGGAAACTTCCTGGATCACCATTGAGGCTTTCAAGCCCGAGAAGGAGATTTTCTGCTGGCTCACCATCTGTGTTCTCTAGCAGCATGATGCCATCTCCACAACATAAATACCGAAGCAGTTTTGACTTGAAGTTAACAGGTGTGTCCAGGGAACTTGAAACACATATTTCAAGGCAGGTTCTAAGTTCAGTTATCAGCAAAGATGGAAGAGAAAGTGAACCATCTCCAAGATAGGTGTTGTATTTTATAAACCTGAGATTCTCGATCTTAGAGAAAGATTTGTTGATATATTTGTCCATTCTTCATGTCCATTTTATGTAACATTGGTTTCTTTTCTTATAATTTATAATTTATACATTGGATGGTCAATCTATGTAACATGGATTTGTTTACTCTATACATGGGGTAGTTCCACCCAATTGACCTTGTATGGCTCATTAATTTTCACATAAAGGCAATGCAATCATGTTATGTTTCCAGCTATCATTGTTGCTACTTTCCTAACGTTATAATTTCAAAGGCAAAATTATTTTAAACATAAATTTTCTCCCCACCTCCACCCAAAAAAAAGGACTGCTTTTCATGAACTCACTTCACTTTCTTAGCGAGACAAAATCCTAAGATTATTGGTCCCACTACCTCCCAATGATGACAAACCAAAGATAACATAGATAGCTGTGCTGACAAGCTTTTAATGTAAAAAAAGGTTTGAGATTTAAGATTGACTACAATCCCTCTAGAAAGTTAAGTCATTGAATTCCTTATTCAATCAGGGGATGCAATTTTCAGCGCAAAGTCAAGAAGTTACAGCCTCAAAGACAAAGTTCTGCCCTCTGCTGTGTGATTTCTAAGAGTATCTCCAATCATGGGAGAGCTACGAAGTCTTTAAAGGTAATAGTTGCTTATTTCAAATAAGTTATTTGATTTTAGCATTGAAGTTGATCTATGTGGCACTTGGGATTGCTTAAAATTAAGGAACGGTTGCTTATGAAGTCCTTAAAAGTAACAGTTGCTTACGAAGTCGTTTTGTCTTTCTTTTGAAAGGTTGCCATCAATTTATACCCCCAAGTCCCCAACAGATACCATTGATGAGAGAGTACCCAATAAAAAGGTAAAGAAAAATGAAAGAAACGTTAAAGGATTGCCTAAAAATTGTACTGTTAGGGTAAAATGTAGGTAGGTTGCTTGAATGAGCACCATTGAAGATGCTAATATCTGTAAGATTTGAAACAAGAAGGAAAAAAGGATCAGAGAAACCATATCTCAGCAAAACACAAAATTTCCCTCATATTGGGTTTGAACCAATGGAAACAATATATTGAGTTTTCTTTTCCAAAACCTAACATAGCTAGAAAAGCAAGAGATGAAACCATTCAATTCATATTTCTCATAAATCACTCAATTATTCGTTACTGCACACAAATTACAAAAAAAAAAAAAAAACATCTCTAGGTATCATTCTGCAGACACAACAAGGAATCAGCAACACCATTTAACTTTTCAGGTGAGGTAAAATTTACCCGGCTGAAAAAACTCGCGAATCAAATTTCAACTATATGCAAACTTCGGTAGCATAATGTTTTCAACTCCATAACTTACCAAGAAAGCAACCAAGCGGCCTTGTTTCGATTACTCAAACTCTTTATATGATTTGGTAACTTGTAACAGTCTGAAAAATGCTCAGGTAATATCCTCTCTTTGAGAAGTTCACAAGCTTCTGGTGAAACCAAGGCAGAGTATCCTTTAACGTAAGAGCAATTCCATGGAGATTTTGAGCTCACATTAAGAGTGATGTTTGATAAACAGATATCGACAAACTCGTCCCCTTTAATACCCTGTATAAGTCCCGCGCGTTTGATGTTTTCCCCTATCACATCCTTGATGGTAATCCTTTCTATAACAGGTAGAGCATCTAGGTCATATGTGTCATCTGGATGTTCTCCATATAAACCAGTGAACCTAATAGCAATATCTACATTGGCCAATGTCATGTTAGAGATATAGACATTTCTAACATAACCACCCCTTCCAGGAGAAGTCTTTATTCTGACTCCAGTGTGTGAATCAAAAATGTATATATCTTCTGCATGAACTTCTGATACACCTCCAGACATCTCACTTCCAATAGAAATCCCGGAACTCGTTGTTTTCCCAATGAGCCTGTGGATGATAATGTTTGTACTCGGTCGACCAAATGAAATGCCATATCCATCCCATCCACTTTTTATGGAAATCAGATCATCACCTGTGCTTATATAACAGTCTTCAATGCATACGTCATCTGAAGAATCTGGAAAAAAAAATTCAAGTGTGTCAACTGTCTTCAATGCTTTCATATTGTTAATTACTTTCCAGCCTAATGGAAAAAAAAACTCACCTGGATCAATTCCATCTGTATTTGGTGAACTAAGAGGAGCGAGGATTGTGACATTCTGAACTGTAACATGGCTGTTCATCCAGAAAAACATTCTCAAATCTCCCCCCTAATCATGAAAGCTTCACTATTGCATAATTTTAAAATGGTAATGAAAGTTCATGAATTTGACCATATAAATGCAATCCTTTGGAAGTGGACAAACCTGCAATAAACAGGATGTATAGTCCAAAATGGTGAATTCAAGAAGGTTACATTTGAAATGAGAACTTCTGTTGAATTCATCAACTCGACCAAATGGGGACGTGTATAGTCCAGTGTTTTGTTATGAAATTTGTTCCACCAGATACTCCCTTGACCATCTATAGTTCCATTGTTACCTTCATTGGGACACCAACTGCATCAATAAATTGAAATACATGTATGGAAGATTAGTCTTCATTGAGCATTACTAACCTGTAATGATGACATCAGTTAAATTGCGCCCATAGATGAGGCTTCTATGCCTTCCACCTGGCAACTCCCTTCCTTGACCATATGATGGCAGAGGATCCACAATTGGCCAATCATCGGAGTTCTGTAACAGAAATGATATGGCATTTATTTCACAGGCTATATATCGTAACAGAGACTGCAAGGTTTGAAATTGAAACAGATTAAACTACAAACTTTGTTGGACTCTAGCTAGTGAGTAAAATACAAACATAACTTATATGGACTGCTTAAGGTTTTTGACGCGGAAGGAGAAAAGAGAAAGAATAAAAAACGTTTTTGTGACCATGGTTTGATACAAATGGCTATGTAGTAATCCTTAATTTTACTGATACTAGATTCCTAATCATAATTAAATAAGGAAACAGATCATGATAAGTAAGGAAATATGTAAACCAATCCTAAGAAGTAATTAAAGATGTTCTAACTTCTAACTGACACTCAAAGTCAAAGATACAATGAAGATATTAAGAGATATTTTTTAAGTACCTATTAATTCTTAATTGACTATAATAAAAAACTTCTACATTAACTATTATGAGTAGAAAAGATACCATGGGAACACTATATTTATGCTGAAAGTGACCTTCCACCTAGCAATAACTACATTGCAGACAAGCCAAGGAAGCAAACTGATTTAGCATATGTACTAAACTTTCCTTTCCTTGCATTTCATTTTCACTATATTATTTACAATGAGTGGCTTACCGTTGACCCAAGAATTACTGCATCCTTATCCAACCACAAAGTTAGATGGCTGATGAGATCAAAACTTCCAGTTAACCACCGGCCAGTTGGGACAAAAAGCTTGGCTCCACCTTTGTCTGCAAATGAATTTAAGTAGAAGATAGCATTCTGAAATGCCTTTGTATTGAGAGTGATCCCATCGCCAACAGCTCCGAATTCGGTAATACTGACACTGTGGGGTCTAACTACCTTCATGTTTATCTGGTTGCAGCTTGAGCTGCTCCATACCGTCCATGTGCTACAACTGAACAATGCAAGTACCAAACACACATCCACCAGCTACAAGCAAGAGAAATTCATCACTATTAGTTATACTTTGAAGCATCCTCATTGAGGGAAATTATATCAATTTTTATAAAACCATTACCAGCAGTTCACATGCTTCTTCAACAGCAACAAGAGAAAACATTAACCAAATTAACTGATCAATGTCATTAAATTACAAAGCTATGAGAAACTATGAAAATTTTCAAGTTGGTAAATAGAAAATCTACCCAGTTTGGCTATAATTTGGGAGACATTTTAAAAATTAAATAATGAAGAGGATTTAACAGAAAGGAACAAGGAAACAAGACAAACAGTGACCAACCACCACTTTAAGCAAGAGTGGTAACTAACAAGAAGTAAACAGAATTGAAATTATACTAAGGTAGAGAGTGGAGGATCCCATCAATGCAGTTCTTGATCTGTGAATAAAAAGTTTTGATTTTAGATCTTACTCCACCCACTACTAAGCTTGAGAATGGAAACATAAAAAAAGTACATTAATTAGATTGGAGTTCTTAGGTAAGGATTCAAAAGTATGAAACAGAAACTCACAGTTGAAAGTCTCTTCATATGAGTGAGATCCGCTTTTCCCTTTTGGAGCTGAGCAGAAGGAAGAGCTTCAAAGGCACCTCCAATTACCCCCGGAAACAAAGATGGAGAGAGGGGTAAAGGAGCAAAGTAGGAGAAGAAGGAAAATTGAGAGTTTTAGCTTATTGATCAAAATATCCAGTAATGAGTAAGTGTGATACTCTGAGAGAGAGAGAGAGTCAAGTACAAATCATTGATAGAGACTGTTGATGCCCCTCAAAAATTAAGCAGTAGGACCCTCTCTCCTTCTCAGTTTGTCTCTGCCTTCAAAATCTTTCTCTTTCTCTTTCTCTCTCTCACTGTACCATCGTGGAAACAAGCCAGAGAATTAGCCACCAACAGCAAGTGTGAGGAAGAAAACGAAACGCAATAATTTTGAAAAAAAAAAACGTAATAATCAGCAGAGGATCGCGGTATATGGTTCTGCTTTTGTCGCCGATTGCATTGCTGAAACAGTGACGCGGACTTTCCAACACAGACAAACAAAGTCAATTTTGAGAATATTAAGGTAACCAAATTTAGGCTTGCATGGAAGGAAAAGGAGGGAGCACCAGTTGCCTCCCACTATCTTTCGGGTTTTTCTGTTTGTTTCTCCGAACCAATTAAGTCGTGTCCATCTATATCTATTACTGATTTTTTTTTTGAAGCAATTACTGATATTATTATGATTTACCTTTTCACAAACTTCAATCCCATATTTTAATTTTTCAATATTTTTGGTTCTTTTTTTATTTGTGAGTGTGAAATTTGTAATTTGAAACTTCAAACAGAGGAAGAGATAAACAGAGGAAGAAAAAAAAGGAACAACCGGTGACCGTAATTAGCCTAAGATACCAAAACCGGTGACGGGCTGTGCTGCCGCTGTCAGCGTCAATTAAAAAGGGAACCCACTCAAACGTCGTCGTTCCGATTACATTTTTTTTATTTTATAAAAAACCGCCCTAGCCGAGGTCGTGAGATCCAAGTTCAATTACCATTTAGACCAATTTTTATTGGTCACTTAGTCAATTCTTCATTTGAAATACCTTTTTTAAAAAACATTAATACTTTTAACATTGGTTTTTCCAAAATTCGATGTGAAAACTCCCAAACCAAAATGAAATTTAAATTTCATTGCTTTAAATAGTTTAACAACGGCTTTTGAAAAATAACAGAATAAAAATGACTTTTACGAAAGTTGGTGTAAAAAGTCAGGCGCAAAATAAAAAATTCACAAGTCAATTGCAAAATTGTCATCGCTTTAAATACTTTTAATGTCGGTATTTGAAAAACCGGCATAGAAAGTAGTTTCTATGACAGTTCTACACAAAATTAGTGTAAAAAGTCACACACAAAATTAAAAATTAACAAGTTAATTGCAAAATCGCCACTGCGTATATAAATAAAACCAACTCTAACTATTATAACAGGTATTAAATCCCTAATTTTTATCTTATTTGTGTAATAGCAAAACTATGGTTATTACTAAGAAAGAGTCAAATTAATTGTGCATGTTTAACTCAATTTTTGTGGAGAATGAGAAGAAAACTAGTAACACCTATGAAAACCGATTACTTAAATATCTTCATAATAATAATAATAATAAACACATTACCAAAAGAAATTTATTGCATTTCATTGAAAATCAAATTTGCAATACAAGTGGGAATACAATCAAAAGTGTTGGGACTAGCATACTGTCAAGACACTCTAGCTAGTGTATGAGCGACGTGGTTTACTTGTCTCTGGATAAAACTATACCCTGTAGTTTGGACAAAGAGATAATAAACTTTGGCATGTATGCAATATAGTACCATATTCAGTTACATTGTGACCAACCAACATTGTTGTTTTGTTCTAAATAGAATTGGAATTAGACTTCTTAAGTAAGGTCTCAGATTGGAATATTGTGAACTTAAAAAACTTGTTTGGAAGAGAGGACCTCACTCACAAAACTGGCTCAAATACAAAATCAAATTAAATGTCTCCTCCGTCTCCCATTCTCATTAAATCCCTATCTTCCTCTTCTTTTGCGGAACCAAACATAAGTACCTTGTTCAAAAAAAACATAACATAAGTACCCATGGCATTTTATTAATTCTTACTCATATTATATAAATTTATAGTTATACTTATTTGGATAAGATAGTTAACAAGAGATTAGAAGTGGTAAACTCTTGTATAAAAAACAGAATACTAGTAGTATTGCAGTATGATGTTAATTCAGCAGATGAACGTCTTCAAATTTTGGATTGGACCGAAATGAGGTTCATCATTTATTGGCCAAACCTGAAAGTTAGAAAAATGAGATTCGTCGTTTATTCAGTCAGTGTCCCCATTCCAAGATGATAATAGTAGTAACTGATATAACTGATACTAATAAATGAAACTGCAGTCTGTAGCTCATGAATCATGACGACCCTTCTCCCTACTCTTACATTTATGTGCTATTTATTCATGAAGAGGTGCAAACAAAACAAACTAACCCCACCCTTCTTTTTTGATAAGAACTAACCCCACCCTTGAAAAGCCATTTTCCCTACTGCGTTGTTTGGTGTGAAGAATTTGGGAAAAGAGAAAGAGGTGAGTAAAAGTGTGAGAAGAAATAAATAGATTAGAAATTGGTAAAAAACATGATAGATTTAAGGATCGTTTGATACAAGAGCAGTATAGAGAAGAAACGATTACTGATAAATATTTGTTCCCTTTTTGCTATAGCCATTAGCATATATGTTTAAGAAATGTTCACAGTTTTTATCAATGGAATTGATTTTTTTGTGTTTTATGCGGTAGGATCTTATCTACATACTTTGCTATTTTGTTGTATTATGAATGTCACGTCATTTAATGAATTTAATACACTTCGTCAGTAGTTAATCGTTAGCGTGACGTCCATTAACAAAACTAACTGCAGGGACCAAAATGAAACGAAAATGAAAGATGAGGGACCAAAGCGGGCCAAAAAAAGATAAATAACCAAAAGACAAAATTGCACTTTTGGCCCTTTATGTTTGGGGTTTGTGTTAATTTGACCATTTATGTTTTTTTTCTCGTTTTAGCCCCTCATGTTTTTTTTGTGTGTCATTTTGGCCAATGCCGTTAGTTTTTTCTAACGGACGCCACGCTGGCAGTTAACTGCTGACGTGGCGTCCATCTGACGTGTAATCATTAAATGACATGGCCAATGGATGACCAAATTGAAACAAAAAAAAACATAAGGGACCAAATTGACACAAACACAAAACATCAATCACTCCCCATCTTCTTCCTCCTTCTTCATCTTCTTCTTTTCCGGCAGCCACCACTACCTCCGGCGAGCCACCACCATCCACTGCCACCCTCCCTCCACTGCCACACCACCACCACAACACCAAAACAGAACCCTAAATCCCAATCCCAAATCCTAAATCCCTAAATCCCAAATCACCATTCCCAAATCCTAAATCCCAACACCACCAAATTTCTGCACTATAGTATATCCAGGATATGATTTATCTTCAAACCATGTTGTAGGAACAAGGAAGTCCCTCGGGGCAGCAAGACCATTAGCACCTAAAATATAAGCCAAACTCACTTTTAATTACACATACATCAACGAGCAACATATATAGTAGCTTAAATTTGTTAACCACAGAGGAGAAGAACTACTTATTGGTCCAAGATCAGGAAGTTGAAAATGAGTACCAAAAATTTCAGCAACATAGCCACGAGATGGACCGACAAGCAGATTCACGCTAAAACGAAAACCTTGAGGTATTATAACAATTTCACCGGGGAAACTTTCAACCTTCCACATTCAGTAGTGATTAAAAGTCCTATACATCAAGTACAGATAAATAAAATGTAGAAAAGTAGTTGGGAGTTGAGATTTAGGGATTTAGGATTTGGGATTGGGATTTAAGGGTTTTGTTATGGTGTTGTGGTGGTGGTGTGGCGGTGGATGGTGGTGGCTTGCCGGAGGTAGTGGTGGCCGCCGGAAAAGAAGAAGATGAAGAAGGAGGAAGAAGATGGAGAGTGATTGATGTTTTGTGTTTGTTTCAATTTGATCCTATATTTCTTTTTTGTTTCAATTTGGTCTTCCATTGGCCATGTCAATTAATGAGTACACGTCACCTGGACGCTACGTCAGCAGTTAACTGCCAGGGTGGCGTCCGTTAGAAAAAACTAATGGCAGGTGCCAAAATGACACACACAAAAACATGAGGCGCTAAAACGAGGAAAAAAAACATAAAGGGCCAAAAGTGCAATTTTGCCAAAATGAAACTTAGAGCAAATATAAAAGACAAAAAAATGCTATTTAGCAAAAAAATAATAATATCAGTACTGTTCACTCCCGGCGATCTCACTATTCTCACACGAATTCGACCTCAACACACGAACCACCCTCAACACACAGAAGCGCCCTCTGCACTCGACACGGCGGAGACGCTGTTCCGACCACCACATCCCCACGTATGCACAACGAACTCGTCCAAGTCTATCCCTAGTTGCACAGGATTGCGAACTCCCCCACGCCCGTACCTTCTTCTTCTCTCTGCACAACACACCGGACCGCGCTCAGCTTCTCAGACCACCAGTAGCCACACTTCACCGCCGCCTTCTCCTCCTTCGTTTTCATCTGTTGGTGAGTTCTATTCTTCTCCCTATCCCAGTTTAAATTTCAATAAACCCTAGTTTCCAAATAACAAGTCTGGTAGGTTCAGATATCAATTTACAGTTTCAATTTCCCACATCTATTGGAATAGTGTGTATGTGTGAATTTGAGAAACGAGCTTGAATGCAGAATGGCAATCACCGTTTGCTCACATTTTTACTCTCATCCGTTTGCTGTTTTTGGTGTATGTGGTGTATTTGTTTTCTATTTCCATTTCATCATTGATTACTTAATATTTTATCGGGGTTTACGGTTTAATGAATGTTTTATTTTTTTCAATCTTTTGGGAATTTAGGTGGAACACAATGCTTGTATATTTATAGTTGCTTCTCTGTCACCATTACTGTTGGGGAATAAGAACATTTTGTGTTATCTATTTGGTACTTTACCAGTAGCTTCCTTGAGGTAGTATCCATTGCATGTTTGGTGGGAGTTGGGGAGATTTATATTGCACTGGTGAAGATTTTCAGTTACATAAAAGTTAAAACCATTTTTAAGTCCATTAATTAATTGATAAAGATTTGATGGTTTTTGTGATTAAAATGTGCAACTTCTCTTAATTTTCTGGATCAATTTTCACACACTTACGTTTGCTAAGTATGTCTGATGATTAGTTGCGATTTATTTATTCCTTCCAGTTTCCTTCTAAGTCGGAAATCCTTAGATATGCTGGAATAATGTGCCTTTGTTGTTTTCCATCAGTATAGTGTGCATGAATTTATGCATATATGTATGATGATTGTGATGATGATGATGATGATGATGATAATAATAATAATAATAATAGTAATTAACTGAATTAAAATAGTTCTCCCCTGCTGCTAAAGGTCTTAGTTACACCAATGCCTGCTATTATGTTAATTCTTGATCAATCATATTATTGGTATTGGTGAGGTTTTATTTGCTTTATTTTTTGAAATTTGAATGAAACTCAATGCTTTAACTGATGTATGCTGAAGCTAGCAACTTTGAGAGTAGAGGATGCCCAGTAGAACTACTGCCAAAACTCCAAAGAAGCATGGAAACAACTCAAACTCAAGCACGGCGTCTCTGAAAAATAAGTATGCAGCACCCCTCCTTTTCCTTTATATAGATAGTAAATGTATGAATCTCCTATCAGATATGGTTCAATCTGAATGTTTTATATGGTTTCTTCCTTTTACTCATGGTTATGTTATGATTGCTGTTGCTTTCTATCTCATTGTTATCATCATTTTCCTCGAGTTAAAATTATTTAATCTTTGTTACTATCTGCAGTTGCTACGAAGGAGAACTTCTAACCAATCTGCTCCGATCAATCCTCAGGTAAAATACATAAATTTTCATGTGTTGCTTTGTGCTCTAATTGATCTTCCCTACATGATTGACTCTATAAGGCTATTTAGTGAAGCCAGGCTAGGGCCTGAATGAAAATTTAACAGTCTAGAGTGAATTTCTGAGTTGCCTTGTGTTAACTGTTTAGTTGTGGAGGTTATCAACAATTTTGCTATTTCTCACCTGATCTTGCAAATGGTTATTCTGATGAACAGGGGTATTGAATCAGCAAGACATTTGGATGGAAGTTCCTTACCAGAAAAGATATGGTTAAAGGTTTGACCTCAACATGGTTTGCGGAACTATAAAGCATATAGATGAATTTAGTAATTAGTAGGACTCTTACATAGCCATAAAACCTTTTTGTGGCTCTTTGCAGCAACAATTTGCTATTGGGGTCAATGATGTAACTCGTGTCCTTGAGCGTATGAAACCGTGTGCTGAGTTGGAAAAGTCAGCTCAACTCCTGCCTTTCAGAGGCAATAATAAAATACCTTCAGTTAAACTTCAGGTTCATCTCCTCTATTCTGCTATGTAGAATATGTAGATCTTTGGTTAATCATTTATTTAGTACCTGCACCTTTTGTTACTTGTTCATCACTTTTCGGATGTTTTAACCTTGACATGATGCTGCAAATAGCCAAATACTAGTAGTTAGGCTTTTCCTTCATGCTAAGTATATCAATGAAGTAGGGCAGGGTAGGGTAGTACTCATCCGCTCTTCATCCCTCATACTACCCTCTAGACCCGTTCTCCAATAAAAATTTAGTATATTGTAAAGTAAAATCCAATAAAATAGTATATTTAAAGAAAAAAAGGTCTAAAGTTTAAAGTTGAAGTATAATAAATTAGTGTTGGGAAGTTTGAACTCTGAATTGTTGGAACAGATAGAGAAGAATACTAATAATTGAGAAAGCATATGGCAGTCTTATTGTTTTCTCTCACATTGCTCAAACACGACTAGATTTCCCTTGTAATGAATAGCTAGTTTTTTTTGTACTTGGTAGAAATTATGACTCTTTATGGTTTGAACGTATGGGCTAAACCTAGAACATTGTATTTTATGGTGCAGGCCGTGCTTGTAGCTGCTGACTGTAACCCACGATGGCTGACAAAGCATCTGCAAAGTTTGGCTTCCTCAAGGAGTGTGCCCCTTATATTTGTTAGGGACAACAAAGAGGGTTCTTTGAGATTAGGTGAACTTGTCAAATTGAAAACTGCCATTGCTATTGGAATTAAGGTGAGGTCCTGGACTCGCACAACTTTTCTATTGTGTCAGTTCAGTTTTTTTAATAATAGTTTTTTGTTGAAAAACAAGTAGGCATGGCAATGGGACGGGGCGGGGACGGGTTTTACATTCCCCATCCCCATCCCCGAATCCTATATAGTTCCCCGTTCCCCTACCCAAATCCAACGGGGATGAATTATTGATCCCCATCCCCATACCCAATGGGTTCGGGGATCCCCGCGGGGAAATCAATTTATTAAATAAAAAAATAGTTTTTACTTGTCCCAAACGCGAACAAGCCCCAAACACACAAATTATCCCATACCTGAACCCAAAATTTAACAAGACAACATAAAGCTAATGCAAGACAACATATAGCTAAAATATCAATGTTCTAAATTAACTGATAATCCAAATTATTAAAACAACAACATAACCAAGTACAAATTAGGGTTAGCTCTTTGAGGGTTTTTAATTTAAGATGGGTAATAATGTAATTTTATACATTCGGGGCGGGTTCAGGGACGGGACCTATGTCCCCATCCATTCCCCACCCGGTCTCCATATTTTGATTTCGGGGAAAACCCAAACCCAGTCAAAGCGGGGAAAACCCGTCAAATCGGGGCGGGTTTGGGACGGTCTCCACAGGTATGGGTTTTGTTGTCATGCCTAAAAACAAGTCATTATTTTGTCAAAATAAGCTAGCACCATTTTTCTGTATAGTACACTTGACATAATTAACATGTTAGACTCGACATTTTTTGTGGTTACTTGAGTTCAAACCTGAAATCTCCCCTTTGCACGTGAATTTGACATGACTCGGCATTTCACTATAATCTTCTTCAAGTTGCTTTAGGTTTATTTTCTTTTTTCAATTACAGGCTAAGTTTTTCCATAACCTTTTGATTAATGCAGGTCAAGGGAAACGCCATTAATAAAATTGTTGAGGATATTATTCAAGACGATCAATATTTACTTCGACCTGGTGAACCAAATTCAGCTGGAATATTTGACGTAGGAAGTCTTACAAAATGCTGACATAAAGGGAAAGGCTACCCCGAATCTGATTAGACACTAAGTATAGGATTTATAATATGTTCTTTACTCCATTTAATGGTATAGTTATTTTTTATTTTCATTTTCGGTGATAAAATTGGTATGGTCCTTGTAGCTTCTTAGAGAAACATTGGGGTAATTTACAAGGAATCTAAGTACAACTAAGTTACAAAGAATCTAAGATGAATTTTGTGGGATCAAATAATCGTGAAAGATTTGAGTAATTTGTAAGGAAATTTTAGTAGTTTTTATTTCAATAGTGATTGTTTATACATTTTTTTTGTTACCATGTTTTTGACGCGCAGTTTCCACCTACTTTGTCAATGACTAATCTATGCCGGAGAATCTGGCTGGCCACGAGTACCCGGCTTTGTTGGCCCATGTGGTTCTCTCCTCCCAACAAAATTTTTGTCACACCCAATATTTGAATCCGAGACCTTGAGATGGGATTCAAGTCCAATTACTACTTGGACCAACCTTTGTTGGTTATAGTGATTATATATACATGACCCAACATATTTATATTTTTTTAATTTTAATTAATTTTGTATTATGTATATTAAAAATCTAATATTTTTAGGATCAACACTCATTAATTGTTTTTGCGTATATAGTTGCCCGCAACTAAAATTAAGCAATCCCCTATGCCACGTAGACTCTCTTCAAGAGAGAGAGATCATAAGATGCATAAAATAAAGGCTAAAATGCTCCTGGGGTCCCTTAATTTTATTTAAAGTAACGATTTAGTCATTTATCTTTTTTTTGGTCCCAAATCGGTCCTTTATCTTTCAAATATTAAGCAAAGTTAGTCTTTTCCGTTAGTGTCCATCTAACTCCGTTAACATTTGTTTACATGGCTGTTACAGCACTGATGTGGCATAATTTATGTGTATGTGGCTTATATAATATTAATCCATATCATTTTTAATTTACTTTTTATTAAAAATTTTAAAAAAATCAAGCCAATGAAATCAATTGCAGAAAACCAGATTCCTTCCTTCGATGAAAACCAGATTCTGACCTTCGTTTCCTTCCTTTGATCAATTGAAGAAAACCAGATTCTGAATCAAAATGTGTTTCCAGTAAACCCCAAATTTTGATTTCACAAATTAGGGATTTCGATGAAATCCATATTCGCAAATTACCCCCTTTTGATGAAATCTAGTTTTGCAAATTAGGGATTTCGCAGGTTTCAATTTCGTTGAGATGAAATCCAGTTTCTGCATCTATAACCCTTCATGTTTTTGCGTCGTTTCCCTTCATTTTTCGCTTCACTGTTCTTTGATTTCATTTTTCGCTTCAGTCTTTGATCTCATGTTTCTGCGTCGTTTCCCTTAATTTTTTGCTTCAGATTTTGCTTCTGTGAAGAGCTTAATTTGAAGAAAATACAGTGAGGTTGCCATAAATCCCCAATTTGCTTCTGGGTTTCTTTGAAGAAGATGAAAAGCTTAATTTTAGTTTTTGTTTTATAAAAACTTAAATAATATAAATGAGTTGGAATATTATTTTAGAGAGCCACAGTATAAATGAGTGACACATAAGCACAAAAATTGCCACATAAGCCATTTTTAACGGAGTTGGATGTAGGTTGACGGAAAAGGATTTTAGTGCCAAGAATGTAAAACATAAAGGAATGATTTGGGACAAAAAAAAGATAAAGAACTAAATCGTTACTTTAAATAAAGTTAAGGGACTCCAGAAACATTTTAGCCTAAAATAAAACAAGAGACTCCTTTAATTTACTTGAAGTTGTTCTTGTCATTTTAAGAAGAAAATAAATTTGACCCTAAGACACCTAATGTATTAAAGTTCTTTTAGGTTTAGACCCATTGATCCAGTGGAGCCTGGTGACTAAGACCTCTACACCAATTTTTTTAAGGCTCAATTCGAATTTAAGATGATACTTAAAGAGAGCCAACACATTAACTTGAGCATATAGCTCTATTTTACATGAATGGAGGACCAAAAGTTGGAATTACGGACTTGTGTTTGTAAATAACTATCACCGACGCACTAAGAACTAACACTTGCTGAAGGCTCGACGGTGCCAACTGAATCTGGGTTGGTATCGACCTGACTGCCTGATTTACGTTTTCCTGATTTCTGATTCTCCGTTTTATCCTGATCTTGCTTTACCAGCACAGGTTTAAACTGCGAAAAGTTCAAATGCAACAATGTAAAAAGAAAATTATGAGAGTAGCGTATGAAACCACGAAAATTATAAAAATGGATGACGGAAATTAAGTATCCTAAATTCTAGGTTAAGGCAAACCTGATATATAGAATAAATAACATTTCTTCTTATTTGTGCCATCATCTCCAAGAAAAGGTTGTAGCCCTCGAGCTTATATTCAATAAGTGGATCCCTCTGTGCATATCCCCTTAACCCCACCGCTTGCTGAACAAATTTTAGAGCTTGTAGATGTTCTTTCCATAGGCGATCGATATTGCTCAAGACCAGGAACCGCTCTGCTTCTTTCATCAAACCTGGTGCTTGTTGCTCCACAATATCCTATGGCAGCATTTATAATCATTTAAGGAAAAATCGAAAGAAACAAATGATAGAAAAATTATGCAAAGAGCCACATCCCTGCTTACATTATTTTTCCTCAGTAAATGGGGCATTTACAGTGAGACGATTTATAGACTAAAAAGAAAAATCATAATGGTTTCGTATAGAATGCAGTACGCTTATAGTTTTGACCGACCACCCCACCCCCCCCAAAAAAAAATAAATGATAAAAATATTAAGTAAATGGCTACTGACCCTTTTTTGCAGATAGGCTTCTTTACCACGAAGACGAAGATACCTCCCTAATTCCTCATAATCAGAACACTCGTTCCTTAGTAAATCAGGGGTCAGATCATTCAGCAAGTAGCAATATCTGAAGAGAAATCAAATATCTTCCGTCAACAAAATTGTTAGGTCCACATTGAACGAAAACATGCACCGGTTGATTGGGCTAATGTTTACAAATGAACGTTTTAGTCAGGGCTGGTACCACTAAAGTGTATGAAAGGAGGAAGTGGAAACCCATCAGCCGGGGTCCACAGAATGAGAGAGAGAGAGAGAGATTAGAGGAGTGCAACAGAATTGACGAGATCATCATTCATCAGGAGTTTGAAGTGCGTAATTTGTGGGTGCTGTGTATAGGGACTGTTCCTATCTCAGAAAGGGGGTTCTCTCTTCTTGAGCATACCATTATTATTTGTGCAAGGACGCTATTTCCAATGTTATTTCACCATTATAGTTTAATTTCATTTGTACAGAGCACACTTCCTCTGAGTTTATACATTCTAACATATTCTGTTCGTTATCTTTCTGTTGGTTCCTATCACAAATCAATTTGATCCTATTTAATCAGACATCAAGGAGACTGAAAAAATGACTGGCCAGGTTTTAAAAGTATGCTTAACAAGAATAGAGATCATGCATGAAAGCACTATAGGAATAAGATCTAGGTTTTGCATATAACAAAGGCAAAGAAGGCAACTACAACATAATCAAAAGATTTCACTTACTGCTGAATTTTGGCAATTAGTTTTTCAAGATCCCAGCTGTCTTTTGGAGCATCAGAACCAATGTTTGCCTAATTCATCCCAACATCGTATTTTTACATCAAACAACGAAGCAAGGTATAAAAAGAAGCAAAATTTTAGCATAGACCTACCTCTAAAATGTCATCCATTGTCAATTCAGCATATTCAACAAGAAGAGACTGAAGATTGTCAGATTGAAGGGCTCGTCTTCTCTCTGTATAAACACGATCTCTTTGGCTGTTAAGTACTTCATCATATTCAAACAATTGCTTCCGAATGTCAAAGAAATAGTTCTCCACTTTCCTTTGGGCTTCATCCAATGCTTTGGTCAACATCTTAGACTCAATAGGTAAGTCTTCCACTCTGAAAGCTCGCATTAAGCCCTACACAGGACAATATTAATATTATTTTGGCAATCAAATTTCAGGTCCCATAGCAAGACAATAAAGACAATACCTGAATTCGGTCTCCACCAAATATCCGAAAAATATTATCTTCAAGACTTAAAAAGAAGCGTGAGCTTCCTGGATCCCCTTGTCTGCCACTTCGCCCACGTAGCTTTAAAAATTGAAGTTCCAAGGTTAAATACTTATTTGACAATACTACAATACTACTTATCTGGCAGAAGGAGTGAGAGAAAGGGGATATGATAGCATTGAGAATAGGGGGTGGGGGATATATGAATATGCAAGTTGCCAAGGCCGCGAGCTATTCTAGCCCCCGCCCTCCTCCATCAACCCAACAAGTAAAAGGGGAGAAGAAAAGAAAACCTGATTATCAATTCTTCGTGATTCGTGACGCTCCGAACCCACCACGTGTAATCCACCAGCTGCCACAACCTGCACTCATATTCATCATAATAATAAAAAATGTATCAGCCAGCAACAATATATCAAGGAAAGTGTTAGTCAAATAAAGTAATTCACAAGTTGACCTTTTTCCTCTCTTCCTCAGTGAATAATTTATATTCCTTGCTGATTTCCACAAATGCATTTCTCAGTTCGGCAATGACTTCGTCTTGGGCTGGGCCCTGCATAAAATCCATAATGACAAATTGATAATAAGGATGAAAATTCACAAAAGTGAAATAACAAAGCAGAACATGTCATTTGCCTCAAGTGTTTGTAATAATTACACATTTACACTTCAAACATGATTCCATTAAAAAAGTCATCGTCAACAGAATGTCACCTTTTCACAGGAATAGGATAGTCGCTCCTCTGCTTCAAGCTCAGTCAATGATCTCTTGCCCCATGTTTCAACAGCTAATTGCACAGCCTTCTCAGCCAACTCAGTATTTTTGTTTGATAGTTGGCATGGAAACAACTTATCATTCACCTGGATAATGATATATGTGGAGTTTCAAAATCGGTCACTGTATAATTAATGTATGTGTTTACACAAACTTGAGTTTCAAAATCGGTTATTGTAGATTTGTGGCATATTGTGATAATATTTGAAAAATGTATTCTCAAATCCAACTTGCTTTCTTTTTCCACCAGACGTCCAGGGACCTCTCTCCCTCTTCACCATCCTCTCTTCTGTGTTGGCAGAAAGATTCATCTTTTACAACTAAATTCTATATATTATAAGTTTCCCTCTTTCATGATTCACCATCAACACCTTTTCCACAGTCAAAGATTATATCCCATTGTTCAACCACAAGCCTGGGTTCACACACAAATTCCTTCCTATGCCAACAATTGCTGTCTAGAACTTCCCAGTGTGGCAACCTTATTAATCATCGATCCATTCTAATAAAAGTTAATTTAAGAATTGCACACCTGTCTTCTTAATGTTTTCCCGTAAGTGGAATCCTTCTCGGAGTTCAAGAATGCATCAAGAAGGAGGAGAGAGAAAGAATGAAAAAAGGAGGCAAGAAATTAATGAAGATAATTTTTCAAAATTTATCTAAGTAAACGTCCCAAATATCTTTAAAACTTAATTACTTTGTTTTACAAACACTAAATAGAACATTTGGTCTTAAAAGAAGCTGGAGGTTGATAACATCCTCCTCGTAAAAAATGGGAGGATGTTGCACACACCACACAATTTTATGTACATGAGTAGTAATAATAATAATAATAATACCAATACTAATACTAATTTTAATAATAATAATAATAATAATAATAATAATAATAATAATAATAATAATATAAAACACCGTACCTTCCATGTCTTATTGGGGGGAGGTTTCTTTATTGATACAAAAACTCCTTCAGCTGGCTTAACAACTCTGCAATTATATGTCACCAGAAAGAATGAAAATTATGTTTGATATGACGGCTTCAACAATAACTTGCAAGTTGTGTATACTAGAACTTGCTGTTCTAATGCAAGACAGCATCTAATAGTAAGAATTTAAGCATAGGAGTAATCAGAAGATGATTTTCCATCAAGGTTGTATTGTACCAGTGACAAATGAATCCTGGAGGCAGTAAGATAGCCCAAACAAGAAATATGCATATGCAATTATGTCCTTAAGGGGAGAGAAATTAGATCTAAATGCAGGATCACATACGAGAGAGGATGGGTAAAATGAATGTAAAAATGGTCAGGGGGTTCACATAGGACATTATTTCACTTTTCTAATATCAGGCTTGTGCCTTGGGCTAGGAGTTTCCTCCATTGCCAGGAAATTCCGCTCTCATCTCTCTAACTTTTCTAACTTCTTTATTCAATAAAATCTCACAGTCAAGATGGAATGGTGTCTAATCATATGCTTTTTTTCATGCACAATCAAAGGAGAGGTAATTTGCGCGCAACTCATTCTTCTACGAAACCATGGTTAAGGCTCCACAATGCAATTTATTTTCTTCCACCCATATCAATATCTCCTTTTAGGCATCCTCACCTCCTCCCACTACACCTTTCCCATTCTCTTCCCCAATGCACTACTTGAGCTCTAAAGGAACAAAGATAAAACACATTTTAAATTAAACACAAAGGCAACAAGTGCATAACTGGGTAAAGATTCTATAAACAACGTGCCAATTAAAGCACCTTCATACCTTGGCATCAGTATCTCACGAAGCTTCAACCGTGCCATAAATTCAGCATTACCACCAAGGATAATATCAGTCCCGCGACCAGCCATATTGGTAGCAATTGTCACTGCCCCAAGACGACCACTCTGCGCTACAATTTCTGCTTCCCTCTCAACATTTTCTGGTTTTGCATTTAGAACCTTAAAACAATAAATATTTCATTATATATATATATATATTATATTAAAAAAAGCTAATAGATTAAGCTTTATTTTCTTTCTTTCAAATGGAAGAGCAGTTGGTCAGTTTTAGCGGCACTTGATCTAGGCTAAGAATAGGCTGTCCTTTCTTGGAAACAAAAAATATTTGAAACAGGTATCATTAAGAAAATAGTGTATTCTCATATTCTATATAATTCCCAGAAAGACAATAGAGACTTTACCTCATGCGGAATTCCAGCTTCTTTCAATTGCTCAGACAAAGAATCACTCTGCTCAACACTGGTGGTGCCGACAAGCACTGGTCGTCCAGTTTTGTGGATTCTAGAGATTTCCACTACAACTGCGCGCCATTTCCCTGAAGTTGCCCTGAAAACTACGTCAGAATCATCCTGAGAAAGAAATCAACGACGCCATTAGGAACAAGACTAACATCAAGCAATTTATTAACTCGGGTCCTATATAAAAGAAACTTTTGATTAAATCATCAAGACCAAGGAGTGCTTGGAAATGGCTTAATTTCAATTAATGAGGTTATAATTTTAAGTTTTCCCACAACTACCCTTTGTATTAAGTGGCTCAAAAAGAGAGAGAAACAATTAATGACAACTTATTATATTGAGTGGCTCAAAAGACACTTTATAATAAACCAGGTAAATATGGAATACAGCAATTGATATGGTTGAACATAAGGCTTTGTTTCTTATATTTAAGACCAAGAAAACAACCCATTTTGTTTCATGTATATAGGCTTTGTTTCACTTTTTAATTGAAACAATCTACTACCACTATCTCATGCTCAACTAGATAAATTTGAGTAAACCCTCAATTTGGTCCACTAGGCTATCACTCTCTTTCCTATTTGGTCCCTACACTATATAAATATAATAAATAGTCTCTAAACTATTTTAAAACCATCAAACTAGTCCCTCAAATACTCTCAAAATGGGAGAGTGATAATTCAAGGACTAATTTGATATATTTAAAATAGTTTAGGGAATATTTATTCTTTTTCTATAGTTCAGGGGCCAAATTGGAAAGAGAGTAATAGTATAGGGATAAAAAATGAGGGTTTATTCATAATAATTCACCCTTGCATTATCCTTTTGAATATAAACGTAGTAAATATATTAATCATTATTCCAAGTCAGGAATGGTATACAGACTTCACATAGCATCAGCTCATTAAATTGTTGCATGTGAATGACGAGCAAGAAGAAACCTTTCTTATCATAGGTTTGTTTGTAGGCACGATTGTAACTTTGAGCTTATAAATGCTCTCAAATTCTGTGCTTTCTGTAGCTGCAGTGCCAGTCATACCACAGAGTTTTGGGAACTGTAAAAGCACAGATTTAAAAAGCATCAAGGAAATTTCCACGGAAAAGTACATTCTGAAATGATAATTCTCTTAGTCAGTACAGATATAACATTTCCAACCTGCAGAAAGAAATTCTGGTAACTAATAGAAGCCAGTGTCACGGTTTCATTTTGAATGGGCAACCCTTCCTTCGCTTCAACTGCTTGGTGAAGTCCATCACTCCACCTTCTCCCCTATCAGTGGGGAGAAAAAGAACATAAAACTTACTTGTGTCTTGATATATCAACATAATTTGCTTCTTATAAATTTGAAGACATGAAGGAATAAGAGACCAGATTCAGTTACAGATCATGTAAGTAGTCATGAGATCGAGACGGGGTTATGAAAGAGGAATTAGTTATAGTAGCTAGAAGGGAAGAAAGGCCTGTTAGTTGTGAAATGGGTGGAATTATTTGGTGAAACAGTGCTCTCAAACTTCCCTACACTTGTAATTGTTGATTCTTTCCTATCTATTTGAGGAAGGCATTGTCTCATCGCATGAGTTACTTGAATAAAACACTTGATTTTTTTTCTTCTAAATTCTCTATCTCTCACACCAGTATGTTACAGCACCATTGGCCTCAAAGCTCAAACTACTATCCTAAACGAGAATATGCCCTTCTTTCTTCAGTTTGAGACCATGTGTCTATCCTATATGCAGCCTGAGAATTCAACTTGAAAGCCTGGTCCCACAACTATCCTAGAGAAATCCTAGCGAAATCAAACTGGCCACGCAGCAGTCCCAGAGAACCAGCCTAGTATCGAGACAATCCCAGAGAAATCAGCCCACATAGAATCGGTCTGACCCCGTGACAGTCCAAGAGACATAATTTTATGGTTTCATTATATTGTTTGATTAATTTTTCCTAAAGGTTATCTTTTTAACAAGGTTAAAGTAAATTTTAGTTTGAGGGAAATGTTAGATGGTAAGAAAAATATCTTACGGTATCCCGATCCAACCTAACAGTATCATATTTTATCTTCTAGGACTAGTTTCTTATCTTACTATATCTTCGATTCTCTTGGGATTAGTTGTCATATTTCTTAGTTATTATCATGACTTGTTTCCCTATTTGATTGGAATCAAATATCCAGTATTAGTATAAATAAGGGTTAGTGTTTAGACTTTTTGTATTGTCATATCAAAACACAATCATTATTCAAAGTCTTTATTTCTTTTGATTCCCATTTAACTTCGACATAGGAGTAATCATTCAGGGAATAAAATCCAATTCTGCCAAAGAAACTGCTATAGGTATTAACTCTACTGCCATTTCCAACTAAATTTTTTATTGCCATAAGGTCGAGTGGCATATTTGAATACCTGCATTACTCGACCAGTAAACTCATCAACAATTAGGACCTCCTTTCCGCGAATTATGTAATTTACATCTCGAAGAAATAGCTCTTTCGCTTTTATTGCATTCAGGACATATGAAGCCCATTGTTCTCGTGGATCATACAAATCTTTGACAGCTAAAATTTCTTCAGCATCTTCGTAACCCTGTTCAGAAATGAGAACTGACTTTTGTTTTTCGTCCACCTGCAAACACAAAACATGTTACTCTCAAGATGAAAATTTAAAAAAATTGACCATTGACGATGAATAAAAAAATCAAGACTTTCAAATTTGTATTTTTTAATTAGTTTAACAAATACTTCCCTGTTTTCTGTTTTTGGCATCACACCTTTAATCCATCCATAATAAATTCAAATGTAAACTACCCAGCCACCAGCCATGAGTGAATAATAGAAATTCATTAGCGTCACCAAACAGACCACATAATCCAAACTTGTTTATATATCAAATTACTGTTAGCACCACACAAGCGTTTCATTTTACATTAAAATGAGGTGAGTTCTTAAAACTTTTTCATCTTCTCTCATTTGCATTTACCTAGGGCTGATCGGATCAAGTTCCCTTTTTCTCTTTCAATCCCCGTCCCGGGACATATATACACCGGGAAAACGTCATGGGTCCATAACCCCTGTAAAAAACAGGGGCAAATATTCTTTCGCCTAATCTTTGCATTTGCCCGTGTATGTTCTCACTTACCATTTTTATGTTCTCATTAAGGGGAAAAAATATTTATCAATCGTGAAGCAGACCATTTTCTAACTTCTAACACATTCTAATGTGAGAATTACATATGAAAAATTTTCTTCTCAACTTCACGTAAAACAAACTTATTTTAAGATTCGAATATTTCTTACCAGGCACAACCTAAAAAGTGCTGAGCTGAGCATGTACAGATAAAGAAACAGAGAGTATTCATTCTGATTAACTTGACAATCATTAGTTTTCAAAATGTATACAGTTAAGAAGACTTACAGTGTAATGTATATCTCGTTCAAATGCTTCTGCTATCTTTGCAGCCTTATAATATTGATCACTGGGTTTCTCTGCAGGTCCTGATATAATGAGTGGAGTTCTAGCTTCGTCGATAAGGATTGAATCAACCTCATCAATGACACAGTAATTGAAACCCCTTATGACAAGCTCCTCAACACTCTGCACATGCCATAGTTCGGAGTTCAGTGTGATATTAAAAAAAGCATAGCAATTGACTATTTAAAAGGCATATATTAAAGCAAGAAATCTGTAAAGGAAAAATTACTTTCCGTGGCAAGATTGTCTCTTAAGTAATCAAAACCAAGCTCGCTATTAGTGACATATGTTATGTCACATAAGTAATTTTCCTTTCTTAGCTCACTTGTCATATTCTCTGTCAACAAACACAGTATTTGTTAGACTGCAACAAAGGAACAGGTCTTAAACATGATGCGTATTAACGAAGCTCGGTTAATAAAGAGACTAGGAAAATAAACATCAGGCCCTAAACAAAAAGCAAGAAAAAATTGCGTCAAAGATGGTTTTTATTGGTAGATTAATAAATGAAAATAAAGGTGGATGAAAAAGAAGCAAAACAGAAGCTCTAAAAACAACCAATCCCAAATGACTAAAGATGGATCAATGCATATCTGAAGTCTATAGAAACAGAATCCAAAAACGCTGGAAAAATGAAAGGAATGAAGTATGTGACATACGCTGAATGAGGCCAACCTTCAATCCAAGAAAGCGTGGAACTTGACCAACCCATTCACAATCCCGCCGGGCCAGATAATCATTGACAGTAACAACATGAACCCCCTTCCCACTTAATGCATTCAAATAAGCTGGCAAAATGGCAACCAGCGTCTTCCCTTCTCCAGTCCTCATTTCAGCTATTTCTCCCTTATGAAGAACCATGCCCCCTACAATACCCAAACTAATAGTAATAAAATTTCCCCACATGCACATATGTATACACAGTTACACAGCAGATAGCACGAGTTTAAGCTACTCTTCAATATGCATAATATACTAAAGTAAAAGATTCCAGTTCCTTCAACAATAAACCAAACACACAGGAAAAACTGACCTATTAGCTGAACATCAAATGGACGAAGGCCTAAAACTCTCTTCGAACCTTCTCTTACGACAGCAAACGCCTCCTACGATATACACACTCAACCTCATAAATCGCTTCTATAATACAATAAACTTCATTCAAGCAAAATAAATAAATGAATAACTAAATAACATAAATTCAAAATTAAAGACTTACAGGCAAGAGAGAATCCAAGGTCTCTCCCCGTTGCGCGCGTTCACGAAGTGCGAAAGTCTTATCCCTCAGTTCAGAATCCGAAAGTGCCGAAATCTCCGGTTCCAATTTATTGATAAGGTTAACGGTTGCAGCATACTGCTTCCTTGTAGCTTCTCCAGTATCATTGCCTTTGAATATACCTCCTAACAAACCTCCGATTGAGGCTACTACACCGGACCGGCGCCTCCTGCTTCTGTGTGTTTTGGAAACGGACGCTGAGTGGAGCTGAAATTCTCCTCGAAGAAAAGAGGAACCTGTTAGGGTTAGGGTTTTACGGTGATGATGAAGTTCTTGCGGGTTCCAAGTTGTGGATGTAAAAGAGGAACAGAGTGACGACGCTGCCATACTTTGATTTTTTAGAATTGTGAAAGTAAATTGAAGAAATGAGTTGTATGCTTATAGTGGGAATTTTGGATTGGATTGGATTGGATTTGAAAGGCACGTTTGGTTTTCAATTTCATGCCCTTGCTCAATTGCCCGCAGTTCAGTAATGACCAGTGGCAGTAACCCAGGCAACGGGTTGTGTCTGTGATGGAAATTAGCGGCAACAAGGCAAGAATGAAAGATAAGATAAGAAGACCGCGAGTCCGTAACTGATGGTGGGCCAAGAAAGACATATCCCATGCTTAGCTGGACAAAAATAAGCTGACTCGATATACTAAAAAAAAATAATGCAATTTTTTATTAAAAATATTAAATATTTTTTCTTTTTGCTTTTGATAGAAAGTTTTTTTATCCAAAAATTGTTTATTTTTAATTTATTCAAAATTATTAACCGACTAAATTTATCTTAGGTTTAAATATGTTTTTCGTCCTTGTAAATATACCTGTTTTTCAAATAGGTCACCGCAAAAAAAATTTTTTTAAATAAATCCCTGCGAAATAACTTTTTTTTAAATATACCCTTCTGTTAAGTATTTTGATAGTTATTTGCTGACGTGGCTAACGGAGCTCCATGTTGACATATTTGACTTTTAAAAAAGTCCCTGCGAAATAAATTTTTTTCAAAAATACCCTTTTGTTATATTTTTTATTTTAAATTGCTGACTTGGATTTTGAGAGCCAATATTGAGAGTCTTCATCTTCAAGACTGAGCAAAGAATCCATGTAACTAGCTCTATCTTATGATTTGCCATAGTAGTGTGTTCCATTCTCTTCTTCCATTTGTTCAAGCCTGACTCTGCCTGAGCAACGAGTCCCAGTAACTAGGAGAATCTAAATCTGATTTATCAGTGAAAGAATCAGTTGAAATGTAGCTAAGAGGATGAAGGGTTCTCACTCATAGAATCTGAGAGCCATTCAGAGTCTTCCTTTTCAAGACTGAGTAAAGAATCCATGTAACTAGCTTTATCCAAATCTGAAATCTCTGAATAAACATCATTCTCTGATACCTTATTTGAGATTCTTGTTGTGTTAGATAAATAAACTTTTTCTTGAGGATTCTTTACTCTAAAATAATTGACCTGTTTGGATATATAATAGAAAGTAGGAGCTTGCCACTAGAAACAACCAAAATGACAACCACTATTGGAATGAAATCAAGAAGAATAACTATTGACATTGTCTTCAACAAATGATAACTTTCTGTTATCATGTCTTCCTCTGAAGGGTAAATAATTTCAGTAGCTATCATCCTCATTACTGATAAGTGAGACACTGTTGCATTGGTTTTAGGCACATAAAGATATTAAGGATTATTAAGTATTAACCATATGCTAGAATAAAGAAAAACTAAAAAAGAGACATTAAAAAACGAATGAAATTATATCACTTTAGAAACAGGTCGGACATCCACTATCATCCTTCATTGGTGTAGAACTCCACCATCATAGGAGGAGAGGGAGAGGGTGGGGTTGAATAGGGAAATAAATCCAAGTCAGCGGTTTAAAAAAAAAGGGTATTTTTGAAAAAAGATTATTTGCAGGGACTTTTTTAAAAGTCAAATATGCCAACTTGGAGTTCTATTAGCCATGTCAGCAAATAACTAACAGAATACTTAACGGAAGGGTATATTTAAAAAGAAGTTATTTTGCAGAGACTTATTTAAAAATAATAATTTTGTAGGGACTTATTTGAAAAACAACTATATTTGTAAGGACGAAAAACATATTTGAACCTTTATCTTAATTTAAATTTTTATATTCATCATTTATATGGTTCACCTCATGGGCCACAGTTACTGTTTGTTCATATCCACGATAGTAGCTTGAAGTTGAATAACGTTTATGTAGGCGGAGCTTGGAACCTTGACATGCTACACACTATAATTCCACAAGAGTGGAAGGATAAAATTACTTTGCTGAAGCCAACTCTGGTTCCCACGGTCGCAGATGCTTGGACTTGGTCCGGCACATATACTGGTATTTACTCGGTTAAGTCAACGTACCAAATGCTTTTGGAGGGTAATAGTAATGAAGAGAGCTCTCGGAATTGGAATTGGCTGTGGCAAATGCAAGTTCCTGCAAATGTCCAATTTTTCTTATGCCAATTTTGTCATAATTCTTTGCCAACTAAAGCAATCATGCGAAGGAGAAATGTCTTGGATTCAGCAGATTGTACAATCTGCAACATTCAGGACGAAACATTACACCATTGTTTGTTTGCTTGTCATCATGCATGGGAGGTTTGGAAGCTCTGCTATACTCCCAGTTTCACGACACCTGATAGCGACTTTATCCCCTCCATTTGGCTGCATGACTTGGTATGTAGTACAGGTACGTCTTTTACTATCATTCTGTGGAAGATTTGGTGTGCCAGGAATATGTTATTGTTTGAAAGCAAGCCTATTAGAACCTATGAGGTGGCTGCTCAGGCTTACGGGTTGTGGAAGGACGTGACCTCTGCCTTCGGACTAGGGGCAAGGATGGCAAGAATTAGCTCGGGTTTGGAGGTCTCTTAGCAGGCTCCTCTGTTTGGTTGGGTGGCTCTTAATGTAGATGGCAGTGCGCAGTTTAATGCCACAGCGGCGTCTTTTGGTGGTTTAATAAGGGACAATGATGTCAGGTTTGTCCGTGGATTTTACGACTCACTTGGCAACTCTACTATCATGTACGCACTCCTTCACAGCTTGGAGATGTGTTGGGAGATGGGCTTCATGAAGATACTTTGCTATTCGGATTCACTAAATACTTTGCGACTCATAGAGAACGCACATGAGTTATTTCATATGCATGGTAATGAGGTGGCTTTGGTCTGGGGGCTTCTAGCCCGTTCTTGGGACGTGAGGCTTTAGATTTTTGTGCAGGTTATTTTGCGAAGCTTGGCATGTCCGAGTCTCAATCACATGTGAATGTCGAGTCTCCTTTGTAACCAAAAAAAAGTCCTTGGTGTATTAACACTTTAGTAATTTTGGACTTTTTTTATTTCCCATATAGATATGGTTTTTTTGGACAAACTCCGTATGGATGTGGTTATGTGTCACTTAAATGGCGTAAGCGACAATTAATGTGTTTCATCGAATAATTAGGACAATATTTTTTTATTATAAACAAAAATGCATATTAGGGTTCTTCAATAAACTTATTAATAGTGAAATTCATTAAAGGGAAAAGAATGAGGTAAGAGAAAATGACCCATGAAGATGGTCTAGGAGTCTAGGTTTGGATGTTTAGGTAAGTAATAGAAACCACTCTACAACAATGAGATATAGTTACTCTCAAATTTGCACAAAATCAATTTTGATATAAAATTAACAATGAGATATAAAATCAATTTTGATGCTGCAAGCCCAGTTGAAGGTCGCTGGGGTATTGGAGCTGTTGTTAGAGACTATTCTAGTTTCCCTTTAGCTGCAGCTACTTGGTCTTTTAGGGGCCCTCCTGACCCATTTATTGCAGAGGCTGTGGGATTGCGGTATGCATTGAATTTTGCTCTTGAAATGGGTTTCTTGAATATCCATGTTGTATGCACTCCGAAAAATCCGGTTTGGATCCTTCTTCGTACAACGGGAAAACCAATGAAGCCGCCACCAATATTTTAATTTAGGAAAAAACATTGGAAAAATCCTTTTAGGCGATTGGCCTTTTGAAAACGAGAGATATAGGTTCGGGGGTCGGTTATGTGTGGGAAGGTATTAGCACCCCACACATCCTTTCTACCGAAAGGGAACCTTTAATTTAGTGTGTGGTTTTTTACTGTTGATTTGAAACACTTTGTTCTACTTCTTTTCTTCTTTTTTATTTAAGAATTTTTTTTTGAAAACTGGGGAAAGAAGAATCTTTTTGTTATTATTTTTTAAAAGGGTGCTTGACGGGAGGTGAACCCGCTCCTATGTATCCTCCGGTGTGATGAGGAATTCAAAGCTACGTAGTTCTAGTCTTGTTTTGAAAAGGCTCTTTTGTTTTTAGCTTTTTAGTTTTTAGGTGTTTTTTGAAATAAGACTCGAGTGTTCACTAATACCAAGCAAGCAATGGCTTCGAGTGGTTTTCATTACTAACTCGAAAGAAAATAAGTTGAAACCGATAATCAAACAAGCAATGGCTTCGAGTGATTGTAAGTAACAACGTTTTTTTTCTATCCTTTTTTGCAAATGAGGCGAGCATCGGTGATAATCATCTAGCAAAGGCTTAGGACAATTACCACTAATGACTCGTGTTGTTTTTGGAATTGAATTGGGTTCGCATGTATTTAAGGTTTGGGAGCTTTCATGATAATCAAACAAGCAAAGGCTTCGAGTGACTACCACTAATAACTCCTCATTAGTGATCAAACAAGCAAAGGCTTCGAGTGGCCACTAATGATTTTGTTTATGAAAAACTTAGGGTTTAAGCTTGGAAAAGAAATTGGTCTTAATTTGTTAAAGACATAGTTTAGAAAAGAAGTTTGAAAGCAATTTGATTTTTGGAAAGGAGTTTTGGAAAACTAGTAGAACATTTTCAATCAAGTTCCAAGTCAATAACCAAAATGCAAATTGCTAAACTACAATTCGCGCAATGATCTAAACTAGTAACCATTTTCATGTCAAGTTGTTTAGAAAAGAAAACAATGAATGCAAGAAAATTCATAGATGCAAGCATAGCACATTCATTGAGATCATGTTATCAAGCAAGCAACAACATAGACACAATTTGTAACTTACCCTTTCATGTTAAAAACATCTCATTACAACATTTGAATACACAATGCATGAATAGGCACAGATGAACCTAGACTACACATATCATGTCACAATACATAGATAGGCAAAGAATGAACCCAAGTTGAACATTTTGGCAAAAATGCATGAATAGGCAAGAGAATGAACCTAGATTGCACATCTTATTGAAGATGCTAGGCAAGATGAACCTAAATTGAACATCTTATTGAAGATGCATGAATAGGCAAGTGAATGAACCTAACTAGGCATTTATGACACAACATGTGAGTAGGCAAGGAAGTTACAAAGCACAAGTGAATTCAAACATTTAATGAATCACTTGCAAAATCCTAGGGATTTCACATCAACATTTGACATAAGCAACAATGTGGTATCATTTTGATGGCATCAACATTTAGCATATTTCTACAATCAATCACATGAAAGGAATAAGTTGGAAAGGGCATTTGCCTCAAGTAAGATCATTAGCAAGCCATGAAAAATCACTTTGACATTTTATTTAGCAAGCATATGCAATTAAGGTGTTAAATCCCTTTAGGTAATCTTTAACACTTGGGATATGCACAAGTGCATAAGTGTCAAATCCTCTTACCAAATCATCAACACAAACATGATTTTCAAAGCAAGCAACAAAAACAAGCACAAACCCTAATTATCTCATGAAATGCGACACCAACATAGAGCTAAAACCTCATTTTATTCTTTGAAAGCAACAAAATCATGCAAGCAAATGACATAGATCAAACTTTTTGGCAAGGATTCACATGATTAAGCAAAGGAGTGCACTAAAATCACACAAACTCTAATTTTTCTACAATATGCGAAATGAAACATAAGCCCAAATCACAATTTTATTCATGAAAATGCAAGCACAAAATGAAAATAGCACAAACACACAATTTATTCCAAGAGAGAGATGCATTTCAAGCATCCAAACCTCCCAAAGTGTTTGTCAAAATGCTTGAAACACATCTCTCATTCAACAACAACAATTATATCAACATTTCAACATAAAATAGAGCACTAAAATGCAAAGAAATGCTTGATATGCAAAAATAGATTGATGATCTACATTTTTTGTGCTAAAATTTTGATGATGCTAAGATTGAGAGTATACCTCAACTCCAAGCTAGAATAGCGAAAGAAATAAGGTGAATGAACACTAAACCACTTGAATCAACCCTCTAATCTTCAATCTTGAGCTTGATTCTTGAGATTTGAATATGGATCTTTGAAGAGAATGCAAGGATGATGAAGGATTTAGGACTAGAATGTTGATTTGAAGTGAAAAAGTGAAGAAATGAGGTGAGGGAATGAAGAGGGGTATTCGGCCAAGAAGGGAGAAGAGGAGAGGCTAGGTTTTTGAGTGTGAATTGTGTGCAAAAACTTGTGAGAGGTGAGGATATGAGGGTATATATAATGTGCAATTAGGTTTAGGGGCATTTAGGTCATTGTGTACCTCATCTCATTCTAGGATTGCATTTTAATTTTGAATCAAGGGTGAGGATTGAAACACACTTTGATGAGGGGCAAAAAAATGCAAAATGAGAGGGAAATGGAGGGGTAGATATTCAGCCAAGCAATGAGAGTGGTGCCCAAGTTTTGCAAGTTGGCAATTGTACTATTGTACTATCCATGAACCTTCCAATTATCCTCTCAATTTTGATTATTCCTTTCAAGATAATTGTACATAAATCTAACCATTTTGAGCCATATACAAGGTATCTTGAAGAATATGCCATTTTTGAAAATGAGAGATGACCAAAATTGCCAACAAAAATCCTATCATATAATTTTTGGGAATATTCCTTGTACTATTTTTTTGAAATGCTTTCTTGAATTAATTTGAACTTGATTTTTTTACTACACATATAAAATATGCGCACAATTTGAAAAACGATTTTCTTTATTTTTTATTTTTTTGTTCAAAATAATACAATTTCATTAAATAAATTCCCAAAAATTAATTAATTGGATTTTCAACTAGCAAAAATTTATTAAATTGAAATTGACCAAACAATGCCCCTTTTAAATGCCCCAAAATTCCTTAATTTCTCAAAAATGATTTTGAAAACCTTAGAATGCTTGGGTAAATACCCTAACCCTTTCTCAAATAATGCATCACTCACAAAATTATTTATTTTTGCTGAAAATTAGGGTTTTGAAACTAGGCGGACAAAATTAGGGTATGACACATGTTGAATCTGATTGTCTACAATTGGTCACTCAAATGATTCACTTGAAGGAGGCACGCTCTTATCCGGGTAGAATCCTACATGAGTGCAATTGTTTATCTAAGTCTTTTAGAACTTTTCTTTTTGCACATGTTAGACGGGAGGGTAATGTTGCCGCTCACCAAAACGCAAAAATTGCAATTTCTAACTCTGACACTGTTTGGTTAGAGAAAATACCTCCGTGTATATCTTTTGCTTTGGTCTCTGATTTAGGAGGATCTTAATGAAATTTGTTTACACGTAAAAAAAAAAATTGCACAAACTCGTGATGCATACTTGAAGAAAAAGAGCTTTTTTAGGACATGTAACCCTTAACTCTTCTACACGTTTGCTTTTCACCTCATAGTACTCCCTCCGTCTCATATTAAGTGTCGTTTAAGGTTATGCGCGGGTATTAAGAAAATGATTGGATATGCTAAATTTTATGGTAAAATAATATATGGTAGGACTAAAACACCCTTGCACTTTTCTTGGTTAGTGCAAATGCACGGTTATTGATATTCTAAAGTAAGGGTATTGTTGGAAAGTAATAATCAATGTTGTATTGGGATTCTAAAGTGACAGATAATTTGAGACAAAGAAAAATGGCAAACAGGACACTTAATATGAGACGGAGGGAGTACAACATTGCAGTACCCCTTCTGTTCGACAGAAAGAAAAAACAACCTTACTTTTCTTTCACTTTCCTATTTGAATCATACGATTTTTGTTGTAAATTTGTGATATTTCAAAAGTTTTTAAGTGAATTTTAGGGAAATAATAATTTTATTGAAAATAATTTTATTATACTATTTTACTAAGAGAGTTTTGACTTGATCAATATTTAGAACTTAATTTATTTCTTTTTCTAAAGTTTTTCTATTATTTCTCTTTTAGAATAAGTCAAATATTACTAGTAGATATTTTCTCAACAATTAATTTTCTCTCACATCAAAACCTGTCCACATTCATTTTAATTATTAAAAGTGTCTAGGTTCGTTACTTGCTCATCACTCTCCACTTACGACTTTTTAGGAGAGTTGTTATAGACTCCTATTTTAACTGACCAAGTAACTGCTATAGTGCAAGTCGATTAGCACTTTTGATTAGACGCATAACATCTCAGAAAATACGCTCGTCTCTTCTACTACTTCCTGGGTTCATCTCCTGTTACCAAAGTCACTCGCCAAAAATTCTTGCCAGTTCGGATACCTGAGTCGCTACCGGTGGACGAGACCGGTTGTACCCTCGGGGAATTTGCGGATAAATCCTTAAGGGCAATTACAAGATGCGTCCGGTTGTTTTTTCGTCACGATCGTTCTTTTGCAGGTACCATCTCAAATTCTTCGTTCGTTGTTGCAGGTCAGATTTTCACTACAATCTTAAGGATTTATCCTCATGTCTATTGAGACCCACAACAACGGCGATACCACTGCTCTGGTCAACAACGACAACGGTTAAGATTTTCGTAGATGGCAACAACGCATCAACTCCTTCCTTGATGAGCTCGATGTTGCAGTTGCACTAACCGAGCCAAGACCGCTGTCAACTACGACACCCAAACAACTCGAACTTTGTACACATGATAATAAGGTATGGCGACGCACCCTCTAATAAGGTTATTGATTATTGAGATGAAGAGACAAAAGGAAACAAAACATAATAGCGTGAATTCCTTGTTTACGGTTTCTCCCTGTGACTTATCTAAATTATGTAAACCCGCATTGTCTTTAATCATTAAAATAAAATGCTCACTATTGATATAGTTAGTGATTACTGCTTTAAATATATGGTTATATTGTTCTTTTTGTGTATACTTACATGACCAGATTATTTCATGATCCCTACTACACTATAAGACTGCAAGTAAATGTATGATTTGGATTCTGACTTGTTTTTACACATGGTTCTGTTTTAGACCTTACATGATATAGTTACATGTTTTCCTTTTAAAGGTAAAATAGAACTTAATAAAACACCACAGAGGCAATTAGTTTAAGATGTGCCCTTTTTGAAATTCTTCACTTAAAATAGGGTAAACTCATTTTTACTATTGATAAATTTTACGAAACCTTTTTTGAAGAAAGGTGTTGTTGATTATGTTGTCTGATAACTTAGAATTTAAACCTTATATTGTTAATGAGATACTCTAAAGATCATTCCTTTAAGTTGATAGATTTTTGGATAATGTTCAATATAGAAACTCCGTAGATTTGGTTATCCTACTTTTGAATATTTTTTAGCACTTTTAAGTGTTCTTCCATGATCATCTGACATTGTTGTGGTAACCTTTAATTTTCATGTCAAGAAATTCTTGATGAATATGGTGTTTGTGGTCTTTATTTTTGAAACATAAGACTTAGCAAATGCCTGTTAATGTTTGAAATAGCTAGTAAAATTAACCTTCTTGTTATCTGGCAAATTTTTGAAAATACATATGTTTAGAGATATCTTCAAAATGTTGAAAATACTCATGTGTAGCCATGAGTTTTATACTGTCAAAACTGAGAAGTTTTATTTTGCAAATGTCATATCATTATACTATTGAAAGTTTTCGAAATTGTGGACTTTGCTTTTGGCAACAATTTAAGAGTGAGGGATTTAATTTCCTTTATGTGCACAAATCTGCTAATCGACTTCTAGCTAATATAAAACAAATTGTTTTATTTAGAGTTTCAATTTGCAAGTAATATTTTCATTAATATGTGATATTTTACTTTTTGATTTTGGAAGGCTATGTTGTGTGAGGCATTGTGGGGGTTGCTCTTGAATCATGTTTTATGTAAAATTGAGTTTTTAAGCTTTCCCATGTTATGCTATGTTGATTTTATACAAGAGAATTTGCCACCTTATCTTAAGGTCCTATTGCATATTCAATCTATGGGAGAATTCAAGACAGATTATAGTTAAAACATTATTGTGATGATGATGGTTGTTACGATTTCGATTCTATTTTTTTGGTAGGAGAGTTTTTATGTCCTAATATGATGATGTCAACACTAGACTGCTAGGTTGTTAAAAAGCCATTGTTGTCAATTTAATGTGTGCACCTCTGCCCAAGTACTCTGTTTGAATGAGAAGAGAAATCGAAAGGATTGAATCTCAAGGAAAATGAGAAGAATATTGTATTGTGGTGCAACAGAGCCTGGCAGATCAAATGTTGTAGAGATCACCATGGCTTGCTGTTGATAAATTTGACTTCAAGTAATTCCCCTTTGCCCAAATGTAGAGAAGTCCTCTCTTGCTCCTACTTAGCCTTTTGAGAGGTTGAGTTTTTGAAATATTTAAAAGTTTTTGAACCTATGGAAACGTTATCATCCTAACTCGAAATATTTAAAACCGTGGGGGAGTTTAGCTAGAGTCATTAGGGAAGGTGATAGTATTACACTATCACAGGAACATTATGCTGAGAAACTTCTTAGGAAGTTTGGTCACTATGACTCTACCCCATTGAGTACCCCTCATGACTATAACGTACACTTGAAGAAGTATAGAAGTGATCCTATTGACCAACCACAGTATGCTCAAGTAATTGGGAGCCTACTGCATTTAATGAACTTTTCTCGACCAGACATTGCATTCACTGTCAGTCGTCTAAGTAGGTATACTCACAATCCTGATCAGGCTCATTGGAAGGCAATTGCTCACCTGGTGCGATATTTGAGAGGTACCACAAATTATGGTATCGTGTACAGTGGATTTCCCACAGTATTAGAAGGGTACTGTGATGCTAACTGGATAACTGATTCAGATGAGACAAAATTCACTAGTGGTTATGTTTTTACACTTAGTGGTGGTGCGGTAACTTGGAGGTCAGCCAAACAATCAATAATAGCTAGATCGACTATGAAGTCTGAATTTGTAGTTCTCGAGTTGGCTGGTACTGAAGCTGAATGTGTAAAGAACCTTTTAGCTGGAATTCCTTTGGGAATAAAATCGACACCATCAGTGTCAATTCATTGTGATAGTCAGTTGGCAATAGCCGTTGCAAAGAATAAAACCTATAATGGCAAGAATAGACATGTGCAATTGCGACATAACATTGTCGAACAATTGCAAAAATATGAGGCAATATCGATCGATTATGTGAAGTCAAGAGTGGATTCGGCCAATCCTCTGACAAAATCCCTAGGGAAGAAAATGATTTGTGAAACATCGAGGGGAATGGGACTTAAGCCAATTTAAATCAAGAAGTGATGGTAACCCAACCTTTGTGATCGGAGATCCCATGAAGAAGGTTCAATGTGGTAAAAACAAGTTGCTTCTTGATATCACTAGCACTGAAAAATTAATTCATGTAATTAATTTTATTCTTGTCCCTTCCTATGGTGTTATGATGTTATTGTGATAGTGCTAGTCTGCAGGATAAAGAGGTTAAACTTAAAGCTTTTAATTTTTTTTTTTGATAAGCAAATGTTAGTGGGGGTGGGGGAATGTTAGTTTCTGGGGTTTGAACCCTGGACTTCCTTCTTGCAATTTTGCAACTCCTTCATGTCCCTTAGCTCGCCAACTGAGCTACCTTCCTGGGACAACTTAAAGCTTTTAATGATTATCATAGCCCTTATGTGTGGTGTATGACTTGCAGCATACACTTGATGAAATCACCTCTATGAGTGTCAAGTGGGGCCGCTTGCATGAGATCCTGGCAAGATCTCTAGAGTACTCATGAACACCGAGCACGCGTAGGGCCTAGTAACGCACCACCGCGGAAACAGCAAGAATGTGGGGGTATAATGTTATAGTAAAACCTCTAACATATAACAGGGGTCTTGGGTTCCATAGCTTGCTAAACCAATTCACTGTATGTTATGTTTTATCTGTCTAAGACCGGTTCCATAGTTTGTTATACAGCTCCGATGCATTACACTTACGATGTTAACCCAGGAATCTTTATTTATTTCTTTTCAAACTTTTGAAATATGTGGGGGATTGTTGTAAATTTGTGATATTTCAAAAGTTTTTAAGTGAATTTTAGGGAAATAATAATTTTATTGAAAATAATTTTATTATATTATTTTACTAAGAGAGTTTTGACTTGATCAATATTTAGAACTTAATTTATTTCTTTTCCTAAAGTTTTTCTATTATTTCTCTTTTAGAATAAGTCAAATATTACTGCTAGATATTTTCTCAACAATTAATTTTCTCTCAGCTCAAAACCTGTCCACATTCATTTTAATTATTAAAAGTGTCTAGGTTTGTTACTTGCTCATCACTCTCCACTAGGGATGGCAAAAAACCCGGACCCATGGGTACCCGCGGGTAAAACCCGTGACGGGTACGGGGCGGGTAGTCAAACGGGTACCCGCGGGTTGAATAAACGGATAGTCAAACTACCCGTTAATAAACGGGGTGGGGCCGGGTAGCGAGGTACTTGTCCCCGCGGGTACCCGTACCCGTTACAAAATATACTTAAATACACCTCATATATATACCTAGTTAAAAAATCCTAAATTTTCCCTCACACTCGTACCTTGTAGTCATTTTCAATAATTTGTGGTTGTATGTTTTATTCTACTATTTTGGATGATGTTTAGTGACTTGTTATTTTCAAAGTTGGGAATTATTATAATTTTAGTGTTCTTTATCTCCATTCATTAACAATTATATATTAGTAAAAAGTTGATAAGATAAATTGGTATCGAAATGCATAATTTTCTTATCTAAATGAACCGAAAAAATAGTGTTCAAAAGATTAATTTTACATAGTATTTCAAATTTATTTATTTTTAAAAAATATTTTTATTAATTTACAAATATACGTGGGTACCCGTTAAGAAACAATACCCATTTAAGACCCGCTACGCGGGTACCCGTGCGGGTCTGGGGCGGGTATGGGTCCCATTTATACTAAACGGGGCGGGTAGCGGGTAGTTGCTATCCGTGCCCGCCCCGCCCTGTTGACATCCCTACTCTCCACTTACCACTTTTTAGGAGAGTTGTTATAGACTCCTATTTTAACTGACCAAGTAACTACTATAGTGCAAGTCGATTAGCACTTTTGATTAGACGCATAACATCTCAGAAAATACGCTCCTCTCTTCTACTACTTCCTGAGTTCATCTCCTGTTACCAAAGTCACTCACTGATGCCAGAAATTCTTGCCAGTTCGGATACCTGAGTCGCTCCCAGTGGACGAGACCGGTTGTACGTACCCTCGGGAGATTTGCGCTGTAGAGGCGGATAAATCCTTAAGGGCAGTCTCAAGACGCCTCCGGTTGTTTTTTCCTCACGATCGTTCTTTTGCAGATACCATCTCAAATTATTCGTTCGTTGTTGCAGGTCAGATTTTCACTACAATTTTTTCATGAAGACGACAATGGTAGTAGCTTTTTTTGTGAAAAAAAACCTGAAATCTTATGTGCTACATCATTATCATGTACCTATTGGAGCTTCTTTGCACATAAGGAATACTCCAACACAAACACCACCTATCAACCTTTCATTGAATTTTAAGCATTCAAATTCAAGATTTCGACTCTAAAAGTGATTTTGCGCATAAACACTTTTCCAAACTTAATTTTAGTTCCATTGAATTTCTTACAAAGTTTTATTCTAGTTAGAGTCTATTCCCAACCGTCAGTCCAGATAGGCTCGGCTCTACCAATCCTTCAGGCCGACTCGACTGACTCACGAAGAGTAGACAAAACTAAACGATACCTTGGTTCTCCCTCACAGCCGAGGGGTTTGTCGGCTATATAGGGTGAGGGGCTCCCTCTCCACTTGGAGCCCAGCTGCACTACCGCTTTCAGCCAAGGGTAGCCGAGAGTTGAGTAACGGCTCTCTCATAATTAATGTATCATTAACATGTCGCATTTATTAGCATTAATGATGTCTCTGTAATAAATATACGCCTAAGAGGCCAATGGAAGGGATCCAGAATCCAACATTTCTACTCTACACTATACTCTTACATTCTATTTTCTATACTCGATTATATCCATCCTAGCTGCGTCCGGTTCTAAAGGAACAGTTAGGAACATAGTCCAATTTCATTCAATTTGGTCGCATATTGCATGAGTTATTCGAGAAACAAGAAATCGAAGTGTTCTTGATTTTATTGATCACATTCATAGTGTTCTTCATTTTTTTTTGAATTTTTTTAAAAGAAAAACAGAAACAAATATGAAAGATAAAAGACGAAATTGAGAAAAAAAGAACATAAATGACCAAAATGAAATCTAAATGAAAGATGAAAAATCAAAATGGGACAAAAAAATGACAAAAATGAAACCTAGATCAACTACTTTGCTTATGCTTATAAAATATAAAATAAAATTTGGTAAAAAAAAAATATAAAATAAAATACAAAAAAAAAATAAACGGTAGCTTTCGTTCACCTCTGCTAACTTGCTATCGCCCGCCACTCACTGACACTCCACTCTATCCACCAATAATCACGTATGCTTCTTGGAAACCCTAACTCTTAACCCCATCCAAATCCAACCATGGACAACGATGACCATCGAAACGGTGCCGCCGTGGCCGCCGAACAAAACCACCGAAACGGAAAGAAACCAAGGCTGGCCCTCCCCATTTCAGAATCCGACGTCTTCCAGGAGTTCTCGCACCACCAATCCGGCGTCGCCCGAATCAACAACGGTAGCTTCGGAAGCTGCCCTCGCTCCATCCTAGCCGCCCAGAACGCCTGGCAGCTCCGCTTTCTCCAACAACCCGACGATTTCTTCTTCAACACTCTCCGAAAAGGGATTCAAGATTCACGGAACGTTATCAAAAACCTCATCAATGCCGATGACGTTGAGGACATCTCCCTCGTCGACAACGCCACCACCGCAGCCGCCATTGTCCTCCAGCAAATCGGCCGCCGTTTCGCCGCTGGCAATTTCCGCAAGAACGACACTGTCATAATGTTCAACTGCGCCTACCAAGCCGTCAAAAAATCCATCGAAGCCTACATTACTCCCGTCGGAGGCTCCGTTGTCGAAGTCCAGCTACCATTTCCGGTTCACTCCAACGAAGAAATCATCGCGGCGTTCAAAAAAGGGATCGAGCGAGGTAAAATTAACGGCGGAAGAGTTAGGTTAGCAATAATCGATCACATAACATCGATGCCTTCCGTTGTTCTTCCCGTTCGGGAATTGATCAGAGTTTGCAGAGAGCAAGGTGTGGACCAAGTTTTCGTTGACGGCGCTCACGCCATTGGAAGCGTGCGCGTCGATGTTAAAGAAATTGGTGCAGATTTTTACGTTAGCAATTTGTACAAATGGTTTTTTTCTCCACCTTCGGTTGCTTTTTTGCACTGCAAGAAAACTAGCGACGTGCACCACCCTGTGGTTTCTCAAGAATATGGGAAGGGTTTACCGGCTGAGAGTGCATGGGTTGGGATGCGGGACTATAGTCCCCAGCTTGTGGTGCCGTCGATTTTGGATTTCGTGAATCGGTTTGAAGGGGGAATTGAGGGGATTATGAAGAGGAATCATGATGCGGTTGTGAAAATGGGGACTTTGTTGAAGGATTCTTGGGGAACGAATCTTGGGTCTCCCCCTGAGATGTGTTCTAGCATGATTATGGTGGGTTTGCCTTCTAAGCTCGGTGTGATGAGTGATGATGATGCCATTAGGTTAAGGTCACATCTCAGGGTTTATCATGCTATTGAAGTTCCTGTGTATTATCAGGCTTTGAGAAATGGTGAAATGGATCCCAGGGATAAGGATGGGTTTATAACTGCTTATGTGCGGATATCTCATCAGGTTTATAACAATGATGACGATTATTATAGGCTTAAGACTGCAGTTATCCAGCTTTTGGAGGATAGGAAAATTTGCAGCGAACTTCCTATTGAGTGATTAAAAAATTAGAGAAAGCAAAAGGAAAAGAGGTATAGCATTCCTTCACTCCTCTGACTTGCTTTTGGTTTTGAATTAGCTTTTAGCATCGGCAGCATATTTTATAAGTATGCCATTTTTTGTTGTTCTGTATCATTTTGCTTTTGTATAACAAAATAAACTCGGAAATTCTTAAACTCTGTAGAAGTAATTTACTAGTCATAGACTTATAGTTGCATTGTGAAATCTAACTTTATAGCGCACTTTGATTTGATTTCCATATTGTCTATAGTTTATTCTACTTATAATGCAGACAAAGGGTATACTTTTTAAGTATATTTGTTTAGGATTTGACAGTATGAATATGAATAAAATTGTGATAGAAGTTGAGCAAAATGCCAAGTGAGTGGTTGATCAGGGTTTTGTATTGAATATTTCATGCTTCAATTCCGAACCTATAATTTGATCTCCATCTTTACTGCTATATATGTCATATTGGTACTCTATTATTTTCAATCTTGATGGTTTATTGGCTGACTTTTGACCTCAAAGTTGCTGTGTTTTTCACTTTTTCTTCTTTCTTTATACTTTTCCAGCTTCCTTTACCTTCCATTTATATTTTTTGTTTAGAACTGGTTCCAGACTATGGTCAAATTACACAAGTCTGCCTCATTTTTCTTTTGCTTGATTAAAGAATTCTAAAGGGTATCTAATAGTTGTTATCTGTTCCACTAAATTGAATTTTATGAGTCTTTATTCAATATTGTCAGTGCTGGGTGTGTGCTAGGTCCTTGGACCAATTCTTGAGGCTAAATTAGATATAAGTAAAGAGCCTAGTTTTTTGTGGCAATGTGCACCCCATGCTTCACTCACTCTGGTACATTTAGAGGGAGCGGATATTTTCAAATTGTTTTTAGCGTAGTACTTGATTTGGGGATTACGTTGATTTTTTTCTTGGTTGTTTTAATACCAATTAGGTCTTTGACTTTTATAACTTAGCAGAGGCCAAACTAATACTAAGTTGTAAGTTAGGGACTTAATTGATATTAACTTCTAAAAGTTAGAGACCAAACAAAATGACTTTGAGAATTTGAAAGACTAAACTGAATAACATTTCAAAATCTCCTAAACTAATTATGAATATTGACTGAACTGAACTTATTTGAAATTTAAGAGATCAAACTTATATCCACCAGCCCTGCAATTTTCGATTGCTTTTGTCTTGGAAAACAAGTGTCTAAATGGCTATTGCATGGACAAAACAGTTGTGTCTGAATGAAAGGAAAAGGAACTCAAGTATGGTAAGCTGAGAAGTTCAAGATGACCACTCCGTCAAGCTACGTGTGTCTGAATAAAAATTGAACACAACAAATGGAATCAGACACCTATTATTATAATGAACAACCGCTCGATCCTACCACATTAACCAAGGAATGGTCAGAAGACCGAGGGTATAGATGTGATACGAGGAATGAAGAATGTTGCAATTTAAGTCTCCTCGTAGCAATGATCATACAAATGATTAGATGCTCTGTGCCAAGATGCAAAGTACAGCGGAACTGCATGTTATGGGTTACAATAAGCGGCAGAACATAACAGATACGCAGTGCTACTCACCACCTGAGTGATCCGACAATAGAGCAGCTCAAACATGGCTGACGAAACACTGACACACAAGCACACACGACACGATTGGCGACACACGTAATAGCAACTCATAAGTCATACCACAAAGCAACATTATACAATGTCACGCAAATTGTGTCACTCAAATTGTTACACATAGGAAGGCAAATCTCACGCACCATTCAACACAAGAGCAAGGTATACTTTTCAGTTTCCCTTTCAATGGCTTCACTTTTGATTATAAAGGCCAAAACTTTTCTCCGTCAATATTCTTGGAGGACAAATTCGTGCTTGACAATTTTTTTGAGACACATTAGTCCCTCACAATTTTAAAACAGGACCTTTAGTCTCTATCATTGAAGTGTTAAACACATTAGCTAACGTCTTCTGCGTGACATGTTATGTGTCATTGTGTCATGTTAACTGACAAGTAATACACTATTTTAACCCAAATTGATCCCTGAGTTGTCAAATTCTGAAATTTTAAAAAAGGGACATAGTGGTCCCTACACGTTTTGGGGTAATTAGTCCCTGGACTTCTTCAAATGCGTGGTTTCTAAAAACCAGAAATCATTTCATCATTTCCAAATGCAGGAGAGAGGGAGTGGCAAGGTGAAATCCATTTTTTTCGTTTGAAATCCATATTTGTGTGTGATTTCTATTTGCATTGTATATCCATATATAATGTTTATACACATTAGCTCCTTTCACCTTCACTTGCATCATTTCGGTCATCTTCACTTGTATGACAAATGTGGATCCAAACGAAAAAATGATTTTCACCTTAAGATCATAGCTGCCAATTCTTATAAAATGCAGACCCCAAAATAGAAATGAATATACAGAATTCAAAAAATAAAATGAAATAGAAATTACACACATATTGGATCCAAACGAAAAAATGGTTTCCACCTTGAGATGGCTGCCCATTATTGTAAAACACAAACCCCAAAACAACAATGAACCTAAAAAAATGAAAAAATAAAATGTAAATAGAAATCACACACAAATATGGATCCAAATGAAAAAATGGGTTTTACTTTGTTGCTCCCTCTTTCTCCTTATGCGTTTGAAGCTGGTGAAATGGTTTATGGTTTTAAGAAACCACACATTTGAAGAAGACTCCAGGTACTAACTCATCCCAAACTGTGCAGGGACCAATATGTCCCATTTTAAAAAATTTCAGAATGTGTCAAGCTAGAGGGACCAATTTGAGCCAACGTACCACGTAAGAGATGCTACCTGACTTGTTTAACACTTGATGGACACAAGGCTAACGTGTCCCATTTTGAAATTGTGAGGGACTAATGTTTCCCAAAAAATTTGGTAGCGATAAATTTGCCCCTTGAGAAAATTGCTAGGTACCAATTTAGGCCTTTAGGGTGTGTTTGTTTGAGGTGAAAGAGGGAAGAGAGAGCGATGGAAGAGAGAGTAAGGGAAGAAAGTATGATTTTGAGATATTTGGTTAATGAGAGAAATAGGAAAGAGATTTGGTCAAAAAAAAGAAAGAAATAGGAAAGAGAGAGTGAGGAATGATTAATTTAATGGTTTTGGCAATTTATCTACGAGTGGAGAGAAATGACTCTTAAATTTTACTTTTACCATTTTGTCCTCAGTTAAATATGTAACTAATTAAGTTAAATGATTAAATTAATTATTTAACTAGTTAAAATAAATATTAAGCTAATTTAATTAAAAATTAAAATAAATACTACTTGCAAAAAAAATTAAAATAAATACTACTTGAAAAAAAAATTAAAATAAATACTAGGTTAATTAAACGGACGGACATAGTACTAGGATTAATGTGGTAGGATCAAATTACATATTCCAAATCTCTAGTAACTTTTACTCATAAAACGGACTTGGATTTGAATTGGATCAAATTTTAAAATGAAATATAAAACAATCTCTAGTTGAGCTACATACTTAGGGATTTATAATGTAGTTGACTACATTATAAATCTCAAGTAGGTAGCTCAACTGACGAAAAAGGTTCGATATCAAACCCCAAAAACTAACATTTCCCCTACCCTACTATTATTACCTATAAAAAGAACCACATTATAAAATATTTTGCGGGTTGGAATGCCTCAGTCCAAGATTGTGTCTGACTACTAGCTAATTATGTGCGACTATTAATTAACAAATGCGTTTGTCACTCCAAAACAAAAAATAGCCGCAATTTCTTCTTTTTCATAAAAAAAAGACTCCAGCACACATTGGCTTCTTTTGATTTTCTTATTTTTTGAGGGACCTTTATTGATTTTCTGCTTTTTTAGTATTTTCACTAGGAGTAATTTATTTATTTATTTAATCATAGAGGAAAGTTTTGGTTTAGTTATTGAACTTGAAAATAGAGCATTATTGTCCGGTATGGTTTGAGATAGTCTAGTTGTTTGAGTAATTGATTGGATTCGATGTACAATAATGGTGTCGCTGTCTTCTAGTAGACTTTTAACTCATTACAAAAATAGTATATTAGGTGCCGTATCGCTGGATTTATCATGTGAGTAGACTAATGCATTTTTCTATTCTTTCAATGAACATGTTCAGCTAGCGGCAAGCATTTTGATTTTTGAAGCTAAGCCACACCCAGCATCAGTGACATCTGGATTTGGTAGGGTCAATTTACTCCCTTTTTTTAGTTATTATATAATAATGGTCTAGCTTCGTCATGCATGACGTTTCCCACTTGATTTGTACTTCTTCATCCTTATCATTCTCACGGAGACATACTAGAAAAAGTTGAATATTCTTAAATAATAAAAATATAGGGAGAATTGCACTTATTTATGGTTAAATGACATACACAACCTTTCATTTTTTCAAAAGATATCGACCACTTTTAGATTAATTCTCTATTATATTAAAACAGAGAGATATGTGTGTCATCTTATAAGAAATAAGGGGGGATGGTGCAACTTCTCTTAACAAATAAAAATGGTAAGTAATTCATTTTAAAAATAGAGGAATGTGTACAGTGTATCATTTAAAAATATCCTTATTATTCATATAGTGAGGATTACATCAATGATAACCTGAACCCATTTACTTACATGAAAAAGGTACACAAAGATTAGGTATTGATGTTCAATTGAATTTCTCAAAATTAGTAAAAAAGTATAAAAAATAAAAAGAAAGAATGGCAACACACTTCATCTAAAAGAAGGAACATGACTAGCACTCAAGTTCGATCATAATAAAAAATCAGCATCCTTAACCCAATGACATAAGCTACATGGGAGATGAAGAGTCGACCTGATGCCTTCTTAATGGAGATTAATTTTCTGTTGAAAGTGTTAGACACTCTATAGATTATACCAAAAAAAGTGGTAAAAGCTCATACTGTTGAAGCGCTCGTGTGAAGTTGGACTAATGAAGCATAAAATCCATCCTTAACATTAATAAGTGTTTCATGCCTTCCTTTCTCCACTATAACTCCATTCTTGACAACAGCAATCACATCTGCATTTTTTATTGTAGAAAGACGATGTGCCACAACCACAGTGGTCCTGCTCACTATAACTTTATCTAATGCATCTTGAACAACTCTCTCTGACTCGGCGTCTAGTGCACTTGTAGCCTCATCTAATAGCAATATCTTAGGACTTTTGATTATGGCACGTGCAATGGCAACCCTTTGTTTCTGCCCACCTGATAATTGAGTTCCCCTCTCTCCCACTATAGTATCATAACCCTGTCAAATCATGCACATTTGTCAATATGAAAAAGTCCAACCAAAATAACAAAGAAATGATTGATATTGTTTTTGCTGTTTACCTGCTGTAAGCCACTAATGAACCTATGAGCATTGGACAGTTCAGCTGCAGCTATGATTTCTGCTTCAGTTGCATTGCCACCCTTTCCATATGCAATATTGGCACGTATAGTATCATTGAATAATATTGGCTCTTGGCTCACAAGACCCATTTGTTGTCTTAACCACTTGAGTTTTAACTGACGAATTTCTATTCCATCAAGTGTGATTTCACCTGCATCAGGATCATAAAATCTTTGCAACAAGGCAATCACTGTGGATTTCCCACTTCCACTTTCACCAACAAGTGCCACCGTCTGTAACATGTAACAAACAATTTTGACACCAACCATTAGCTGCTACATGATGCAATCATGCAATGTATATGCATTTTTTCAGCTGCTTTTTTTAAAAAAAATGAAAGTCAAACTATATAATTACTTACCTTGCCAGAATGGATAGTTAAGTTGAGGTCTCGGAAAATCTGTATATCAGGCCTAGATGGATACTTGAAACTCACATGACGAAGTTCAATTTCACCCTTAACACTATCCAACGTGGTGCCAGATTCATCACTTGGATCTATCTTTGATTTCTTATCAATTATTCCAAATATGGAAGCAGTAGCTGACTTGGCTTTGCTAGAGTCAGGACCCATGGAGCTTGATTGAGAAATACCAATAGCTGTCATAGTTAATGCAAAGAAAACCTGCAAAAACATGAAAACATATACATTTTTAAGTCTTGGATGGATTAATGTACTAATACTTTTGCAATATTTTCACCAAAAGTTGATTGATTATAATCAGAGTTACTTAGTACCCGGAAAACATCTGAAAATGTTGCCTTCCCAGCATCCACTAGTCTAGCTCCAGCGTAGAAACTGGTTGCATAGACACAAAATAGTAAGAACAATGAAACCCCGAATCCTGATCCACTGATCAACCCTTGCCTAATCCCTGTTTTCAAAGGGCCTTCACATTTCTTCCTATATAGTTCCATAACCTTATCTTCGGCACAAAAAGAAGCTACTGTTCTTATGCTTCCAACAGCGTCATTGGCAACTTGGCTAGCCTCCTCATACATCATCTGCAGCAATTCCCATTTACAAGTTACTAATGCTGTTAAATACTAATAATTTTGTATAGCTAGCAATGGAAAAATGAACTCACCTTTGCATCTGCACTAAACCCCTTCATGAATTTCATCTGAACATATCCATTTACTCCAATTAAAGGAATCAATACAAGAATGATCAAAGCTAATTGCCAGCTTGCAATAAAAGCAATAATCAAACCCGCCAATGCAGTTGCCAAATTTTGAACTATTAGTCCCAGTGCATCACCAACAAGTGCACGCACAGAAGCTGCATCAGATGAAAGCCTCGCACCAACGGCGCCACTTGAGTTTTCAGGCTCATCAAACCAACCAACCTCCATGTTCACAACCTTTTCAAAACATATCATCCTGATGCGTTGTATTAACTTGCATCCAGCCACAGAGAAAAAGTAAGAACGAGCTGGAATCGCCACCAATGATAAAAGACCAAGGCCCACAAACATTAGTGCCCAGAACTTGGAGTCTTTTTTCATCTCATCAAAAGGTTCGTAAAATGTTTTGATGACACTCGAAAGCAAAACACCAAATACTGGAAATATAACACCGTTTCCTATGGCAGCTAAACACCCAGTCAAAAGAACTGGAATCTCTGGCTTGTTTAGGGGAATAAGACGGCTTAGTGGAACCTCTTGTACTTTTTCCTTGGGTTGCAAGTTTTCTTGTTCAGGATCAGGGTTACCGACAGCGTTAACTCCTGTGGGGAAACCAAATGAAACTGAAAATGAATGGCGGCTACTATTCCCAACTGATGATCCCTTACTAATGGATCTTTGAAGTGACCTCCTTTTACTTGATTGTCTTAAGGATTCTGAGGAAAGTTCACTCTTGTTCCGATGCTCTGTCGTTTCTTCAGATTCCTTGTTTACTTCTTGTAACCTGATGAGTTGAGAGTAAGCTCCTTCAGGATCCCTTAGTAGTTCTGAGTGTGTTCCTGATGATGATTAATGTACACAAAGTTATAATAAGATACATATACATAATGATTTGAATTATACTCTACGAATGAATTGAATATTTGTGTGGTACCTTTCTCAACCATCTTCCCTCTATGAATTACAGCAATCATGTCAGCATTTCTCACTGTGCTCAAGCGATGTGCTACAACAACTGTAGTTCTGTTGACCATGATTCTGTCTAGAGCCTCTTGCACTACCCTCTCAGACTCTGCATCAAGTGCACTTGTAGCTTCATCTAGAAGTAGGATTCTTGGATTCTTCAGAATCGCTCTTGCAATTGCAATGCGCTGCTTCTGTCCACCTGACAGCTGAGTTCCATGGTCCCCAACCATTGTGTCCAATCCCTATATACAAAGGAAAACAACTCAAGATTACTTAACAAGTTCCAAGGTTATGCATTAAGAAATAGCTTTGACTTTGAAATTGAAGTACTTTGAATAGAAGCTAGAACCTGTGGAAGTTTATCAATGAATTTAGCAGCATTTGCAAGTTCAGAAGCAGATCTTATTTCTTCTGTTGTTGCTCCTTCCTTTCCATATGCAATGTTGTCCTTAATGCTAGATGCAAACAAAATCGGCTCCTGGCTAACAAGGCCAATTTTTCCTCTGATCCACCTAAGCTGAAATTCTTTGAGGTTAATGCCATCAATGAGAATTTCACCTTCCTGTGGATCATAGAACCTTTCAACCAAACTGATGACCGTGGACTTTCCACTTCCACTTTGTCCTACTAATGCTGCAGTTGTTCCACTTGATATATGAAGAGAGAATCCATTGAATATCATCTCCTCAGGCCTGGCTGGATAACTGAAATAAACATCCTTTAACTCTATTTCACCTTGAATATCCTCCAATACTTTCCCATTTGGATCATAAGTATCTATCTCTGGCTTCCTCTCAATTGTCTGAAACATTTTGTAAGCCGCAGCTTGACCAGCAGCAAAAGCACTCATGCTAGGAGATGCCTGGCCAAGAGACCTGAAATACATAACCATATGAGAAAAGAATTATCTAAATAACTCAAAAGTATGCATGAGTATATCATTCTTTTTTTTTGACCAAATGAATATATCATTCTGTATAAGTATAACTGCGTGTTTTAATAAAGAGAGATATACTTACATGGAAGCAGTTAAGACAGCAATAATCACATTAATCACGGTGCCTCCATTATATCCTTTTTCCATTATCATCTTTGCGCCAAACCATACAGCCAAAGCATAACCGCAGAAAATAACAAACATAACTATGCCTAGGCCAACTCCAGCTATGGAACCTTCATAAACTCCTGAATTGTAAGCATCTACAAGAAATTTGCTGTAACTAGATGCTGCTTGTTTTTCCCCAGTAAAAGATGCAACCTGGAAATATAGGAAAAGATGATTATCATAGCACAGCAAGGGACAGAGAAATTATAGAATTTCCAAGAACAACATACAGTTCTTATTGAGCCAATTGTTTGCTCAACTACATGAGCAGCTTTTGCATAAGCAGTTTGACCTTTGGAAGCCATCCTGCCTATGATGAAGGCCATAGCAGCACCGGACACAACAAGAAGTGGAAGCGTGGACAACATAACAACGGTTAGAAGCCACCCTTTTATAAATGCTATCACAAATCCACCAATGAATGTTGCTATTAGCTGCAGAAATTTCCCAACCTGTTTTTTCAAAAACAAAACAAAGGGGTTCAGTTAAATCAAGTTGATTTTTTGCTGCAAAGTTCTTATTTACAGCTCAGCTCTAGCAGCATATAGTACCTTTTCACCCATGGCATCTTGAATGAGAACCGTGTCACCTGACATTCTCCCTACTACCTCTCCAGTGTTTGTTTCCTTATCAAAGAAAGCAACATCTTGTCTCAATATAGTTTTCAAATACAACCCCCTTATTCTTGCAGCCTGTCTTTCCCCTGTGACCATCCAACAAGCCACCTCTGAAAAATGAAACGGTTCTCTCAAATTCAGTGATTAAAGTTCAATACAGAGATGAAAAACTATATATAGTGATCTGAATTAAAAAAAAAAACTATATATATACTTACGGAGGAATGCTGCCACCCCAGATCCTACCGCCAAATATACAAATTTAAGAGAGACCTGTAATTTAATTAATTTCGTCATGTAACTGAATATATAACTCTAAACAAACAAATATTCAATAGCATATATTTATTTATGAAATGAAGAGAAATATGTTTTAACATAATATCATGGTTTTATTTTACCTTGGAAACTTGTTCGAGTACGTTGGGGTTACGCTGGTTGCTACCAAAGCTATCAATCATTTGACCAAAAAGCAATGTCATGAGAGGCAAACCCATACCATTTCCAATGGCACCGATGGTTCCAACAACCATCAATAAAAAGTCAGTGGAGTCTGCAAAAGCGAACAATTTGTGAAACGGAACTGTTTCTGGTTTTTCTTTTTGTTTGCTCTTTTCGTCCTTTTCCTCGTTTGTACTTGTTTCTGCAGGATTCTCTGACGTCGTTGCCTCATCATCATGCTTATTCCCTTTGTCGTCAACACCCATGTTGCTAGATCACTGCCTTCTACAATCCAAGCCTTCAACTATTTACAAAACACGAAATGAGCGACTAGGAAAAACATTAACAGCGTCAAAGGATCAGAAACTAGATATAGCAAAATATAGATGACAGAATCATAGAGATTTTCAATTCTTTATTTTACTTATTTTTTTTCCTTTCTTGGATGAAACTAAATAGGCATCGAAAAAGGAGAAGTGGCACGAATTGTTTTTTAAAGCTAGTAATAATCAAGTTGAAGGACAAAGTTGGCATTTTCAAGATTCTTCAAACGTCTTAATTAAATGTGAAACTAAGAAACGTGAAGCAACAAAGATTCGATCACAAGAACCGTTGTAGTATGAACATGTATTCTGGTTTGGTCACTTGGATTTATCCAAAGGGAGAAACAAATGTGAAGAAAGGAAGGAATATATAATTCGTGTAAAACTCTTCTTCATCCAAATTAATGATGTTTAGGTGGAGACCGGAGAAACAAGAAGACGCGGTTGAATAAGCGGATCCATACAAGACAAGAAGCACCGTAAACATGTTTCGTTGTGTCACCTACCACACCGCATCAAGAAAGAAAGAAAGCTCATCGTAGTAAATGCCGCATTTCTTGAAAACAAGGCTTCATACCAGAAGTTCAGGAAAAAAAAACAGAAAAAATAAATATTTCAATATACATGAAAATTAAAAGATAAATGACATCCATTTAAAGTTAGAGACATGGAAATAATCATGAATACTATGAAACAGACCTGGAAAAAAAGACAGAGAAAACGGAGGGAGAGGTGGTGAGGAAGATTATTTGAAAGTAGAGAATGATAAGTAGGAGTTTGGAAAAGGTGGTAAAAGGGGTACTGAATATCTATCTATCTATCTGAGAGGCTGGCTGGAGATAGTACCAAGTACCAAGTACCAACCAGCGTGTGAGATCGATCTCAAATTGTGAGGGGAGCTTAAATTTAAAATAAAAATTTATAAGGACAACTGTTTAGAATAGAATATGATTTTACATTGCAGCATTGACTTTGCCATTGCTTAAAGCGCAAGCATGTTGTTGTCTGTGGTGGGAGACTAGTAGTAAAGTAAGTACCATGGCATTATTTTCGTGCATCTTCATTCCGTCACCGATGACTCTACTCATTTCTATTTTTATTTTTTTAAATAAAATAAAATGACTTTGAGTATCATATTAAAAATTCCCGTGCACACTCTTTTTTTATAATCTTTTAAACATCTCGTTATAGTTGGTTACTTTTTTTAAATAAATATGTTCACTTTTAATTGATATTAATGATAGATAAGAATATAATTTATATCTACAATAAGTGGAGAATCATTCTATGTTTGAGTTTGACACATCATGAATATTATAAATTATGTATTTTTTAAACTCATTAAATAAGATTTCCTCAAAAAAAAAAGTCATTAAATAAGATTGGAATACTGTGTAATATATTTTTATATTGATAGTGCATAAAAATTACACTATTTTTTAGTCTAGACCAGGGTATCCACCGCCGAACGCAGTAACTAATCCCCTCGCTGGATTGGAGGCACCTTGATGGGCGGGACAGCTGGCCCAGAGATTTAAAGCTGCTCCATGCCCAAGACGAGGATCGAACCCTCGACACTCCGCTCAACCACACCCTCTGGGTTATAAAAATTACACTCTAATAATAGTAATAATAACTTCAATAGTCTATTTTAATAGTTTTTATAAAATTATTATTTATTTGCTCAAAAACTATTATTATTATTATTATTTAATTGATGAAGTAAGGAAATCGTGATCCCAAATTTTAGATGATAATGGAACTCAAGTACTACCTCTTGTGACTTTAGATTCCCCTCACTTTAAACAACTCATCTTATACCATCTCGGTCTGCGATTCGGTGTAGCCAATTTTGAGTACTATCACAACAGTCCCAATATGTATCCACCATTGGATCTCATAACATCAAATCCCGATCATTAATCTTTTTCAAATTTATAAGATACTATCCCTAATAGGTTAAAAACACTTTAGAAACTACCATTGAAAAACACTTATCGGATACATCATGCACATATAAAAAAAGAGAGAGACCGAAAGATAGGGAGGGCACATTAATATTTTCATTTTTAATTAAAAATCGCAAGAAATTTTGTAAATAATGATGTGATTTAAATTGCTAATTATAAACTAGTGATTATAATTAAAAATGTTCATAGTTTATAATAAACGATAATTTTCACCTGATAGGTTCATTATGTGTGTGTTGGTTGGGGGTGGGGGTGGGTAAGAATATCCAATGATTACTGTTAGATTAAAATTAATGATTTAGATTATCTAATTAATTAAAAATTGTAATATTTTGTAATTAAAAACGTTATATGATCATTAATTTTAATTTAACCGCTATATATAATTAAAAGTTTCTGCTTCTCATAATAATCAAGTGTTTAAATCATATTATTGTGAGAAATGAGAATATTTAATTATTTGTTACAAAATATTATTAAATTAAAACTAACTGTTTAGATTATATTTTCTTTTCTTACAACCAAACAAAAATTACCAGTTCAAATTACCTTATTTGTTACAAAATATCATTAATCTCTAATTAGAAAGAAAAAAATCATACAAAATATTTTAAATTTTAATTAATATCAAATATGAGTCGTTATTTTAATCCAAAAATTAGAATTAATTTTTTTTCTCACAATAACTAACTGTTTTTACTATTAGATTAAAAATATTTGTTTGTTGTAAGTAAATGTTAATTTTTAATTAATTCGTGTTGAGGGAATTGGATTTATTTTTTCAGATTAGAATCTTGACTTTATATTTCTTTCAATGTCTCTTAGCTCACCAAATTTTTCTACACTTATTTGTTTTTTAATTAAAGATCACAATAGATTTTAAAAGATTGTGTGATATTTTGTAATTTAATAAAATAATATTAACCGTAAATTTTAACCAATAAATTATAAAATTTTTAATCTGATCAAATATCACAACTCGAAGCTCCGTATATAAATAATATATTAAAAAATAAAAAAGGAGTAATGCATGCATGTGATTAGTCTATGTCCTGCAACTGTTCCTGTGCTGTGGTGTCTGACTGTCTGTTCCCACTTGAAACTTTGGTCAAAGTCAAAGCAATTGCAATTTTCTTTTGATAAGCAAGCAATTGCCATCTGTTGTTATAATCAAAATGAATGAATTTCAGTTCATACGAGCATATCTTCTTGGCAACTGCAATTCTTTAGTTAAGCAACGTGAAAGAAAAGGCAACTTCGAGGTGGATTCTCTGAGTCTGAGATAGATAGACCTCCGTATTTAACTCACATGGTCTCTCCTCCAATTTCGGAAGTTAAAATTTTATAGGTAATGCATGAGAATTTTCTATTAATTTTTTTCTTCCAAAATATCTTGTGTTGCAAATCAGAATCTCCTCATGATCTTTGAGATGGGCAAGAAATTGATCGGTCGCAGATCTACATTGTTTCCGGGGCTTCAGTTAGACCCCCTTGAAAGAAATGTTAGTACTAATACTACTATTCAGCATATGCAAATGAGTGGGAGCATATGGTCACTGGAGCTGTTGCTGAGTGGAGGCCAAATTTTCAATGGTATGCAGCAACCACTAGACAGCAGAAGTCAACATGGGAATACAATTCAAATGGCACAATCAAGTCAAATTGAAAACTATCATAGATTAGGATTACACAACTTCTTTTAGACCATGAGTTTTTACTTTTTGTCAGCAGATGTCAAAATAGTAGTTTTACAGTACATGTTTATTCTTTCAGGGACTTTGCAATACATGTGATTACATCTCCCATGTTTTCCAGATATCATGAATCATGAATAATTTACATAAATGAATAAATTAGACCCTTATTTCAACTTTTCAAGTAATTTGTGTCCCTCTATCACCGTTAGGAATTTCACTTCAGCTCCTTCTATGATTGCACGCCTAGGCAGTAGTAGCTTTTAGTTTAAAATTCTTCCTTGTCCTTATGGTTGAACTGGAGTTTTGTGCTCTTCATCTCCTCCTCATGGTTCTCTCCAATAATAACAATTGAATTTTTGTGCATTTTATCTCCTTGTCATTATGCACTTCATCTTTTAGTTTAAAATTCTCCATCTTAAGAGTAATAGCTAGCTATGAGGGTCTTGACGTTTGAGACAGCAAGAACAGGGTGGAAGTTAGATGTGGAGTCAGACATTGTGGCTGACGGGAAAGAGGAAGAATAAGGTATGGTGGAGCGAAGCAATACTAGGCGCGACAGAACAGTGAGGAAGGTAGGAGCACCTATACTTTTGATACCATAAAGAAAGGTAATTGCTTGATTTCCTTCATTGACTAATGGTGATTATTAACATCATTACATGATCATACAATATCAATCCTAGGCTATGAATCAGAAAACACGCTGCAAGAAATACCAAGTCCTTGAGCTAGTTTCCAAGTATTATTACCCCAAGTAAACTCTCCTCAAGACCGAACTCACATTCTCACCTTATAAACATATTTAGTTCTTTAAATTATATAGAGAGTGCACATTCGTGTCACAAGTAGTTTTTTATTGCACAAAAAATACATACAAATTAATGTAAAATACAATTTTTCTAATATTGTAAATAGCTGATGCACTCTTGTAAATAGCAGCAATTAGTCTAACCCAATGTATTTAACCTTAGTTGTTGTTAGTTAGTTAACTAACTAGTTGGGTTAATTTTTTGTTAGATCCTCCTTGAGGTATATATCATTGTAACTGTACAGTATCTATTCATCAATTGAATATACAGAATTTTACTATTCACCAAGCTTCTTGCTCATGGCTATGGATGAAACCAAGATGGTATCAGAGCTCAATTCTTGAGCTCTGGTTGCGCCAATCCTCTGTATCTTCTTTTCTCTCGAATTGAATCCTTTCAGTTTCTTCTCGATTGCAATTTTTTTTGTGGTTCTTTGCAATCTTTCATTTTCCCCAAATTTACTTCATCTTGCTCAAATTACTGATTCAATTCGATTTCTCCTTCTATGGCGGACTAGGATCCGACACAATATTCTGATTACGCAACCAATTCATCAAATCCCTTTTATATCCATCCAAACGAGTCTCCGGCAATCGTTCTTGTGCAACCGGCGTTGGAAGGAAGCAAAAATTTTCAACCATGGATACGATCCATGCGAGTTTCTCTCATTTCGAAAAACAAATTGATCTTCGTAGACGGCACCATCACCGCGCCAGCACCAACGGACAAACTATACAACCAGTGGTTTCGATGCAACAACCTGGTGTTAGCATGGCTGCAGAAATCTGTCTCGGCGAACGTCGCAAAATCAATCATCTTCTTTGACAAAGCTTATGACGCTTGGAAAGATCTCCGCGATCGCTTCGATCAAGGAGATATGTTCAGAATTGGCGACATTCAAGAAGAGGTTTACAAAATTATCGCAAGGTACGCGTGATGTTTCTGATTACTATACTGAATTGAAATCGCTTTGGGACAAACTTGAGAGTTTTCGTCCCCTTTCTGCCTGTGTGTGCACTACACCTTGCACCTATGCTGCGATGAAAAATGTTAAGAAATTCAGAGATCAAGATCAAACCATCAGGTTCTTGAAAGGTCTCAATGAGGAATTCTCACATGTAAAGGGACAGATTATGATGATGGATCCCGTTCCACAAATTGCTAAAGTTGTTTCTCTTGTTATTCAACAAGAACGCAATATGAATGTTAATGCTTCCAATGCATCTAATGAGACTGATAGTGAAGTGAAAACTGCATCTATGGCTAATCATGTACAAAGTTTCAATAGAGGAGGAAATAATTCCCGTGGCAGGGGAAGATTTGGTCGTGGTCAGGGAAGGGGACAGTCTAGGGTGTGTACTCATTGCAACAAAACCAATCACACAATTGACACATGCTACTTTCTTCATGGTTTTCCCCTGGCTATCAAACTTATCAAAACAAAAACCAGAAGAACTCTGCCAATTCAGTTCATACTGATGAAGAAAAGGGTGACCAGCAGAAAACTACAGAGAATGGTGGTAGCAACTTGTCCTTTACACCAGAACAACACAAAGGTCTCCTTGATATTTTGCAACAGTCTATTCAACAGTCTCAGAAGTCCACACACTCAGCCAATACTGTGCTAGCTCACAGTTCCAATGCTGCATCAAGTTCTAATACATATGTTGATCAAGCTGTTGGTGAGAAACTCATACTTTGGATAGTAGATACTGGAGCCACAGACCATATAATCTCTGATTTTAGCCTCTTTTCTAGTTATAAAGTCATTAAACCTATTACTATAAACTGTCCTAATCATACTTCAGCTGTTGCAACTCATATAGGCACTGTACATATCACCAAGGATATTGTACTTTACAATGTGCTATATATTGAGAATTTTGGATCCAACCTTATGTCTGTACCTGAGCTTGCTCTTTCTAGCAAAATCAATGTGTTTTTTGATGATGATGGTTGTTATTTGTTTCAGGCCCATACCAAGCGGATGATTGGATCAGCTAAGCTGGAAAGGAAGCTTTACAAGTTCTCCACACAAGTAACTGAGCATGTTAGTGAGAAAAATTCTGCTTGTAATGTTGTATCACCATCTAGCTCAAACTGTAAGTCCCTCACAAACACAGATAGTAGTAGACTATGGCATATGAGATTAGGCCATTTATCTCATGATAGACATCATTGTGTATCAAAACAGTTCCCTTTCATTCAATTTGATAATAATAAAGACCCTTGTGACACTTGTCACTTTGCAAAACAAAGAAAACTTACTTTTCCTATTAGCACTTCCACTACCTCACATAGATTTGAATTACTTCATGTTGATATTTGGGGACCTTATTCCCATACATCAATGCAAGGCCACAAATATTTTCTCACTTTGGTAGATGATTTTACTAGATACACTTGGCTTATCCTCATGAAAGCTAAGTCAGAAACTCGAAATCACCTTACAAACTTCATAGCTTATATAGAAACTCAGTTTCAAACCAAACTCAAAACACTTAGAAGTGACAATGGTATTGAATTTCTCATGTCTGATTTTTACTCTAGTAAAGGCATTATTCACCAAACATCATGTGTTGAAACCCCTCAACAAAATGGGCTTGTTGAGAGGAAACATCAACACATCCTTAATGTTGCTAGAGCACTTGTCTTTCAAGCTTAATTACCTCACAAATTATGGAACTTTGCTGTCCAACATTCTGTACACTTGATTAATAGAATTCCCACACCAATTTTACACAACAAATCTCCTTTTGAAATGCTTCACAATCAGCAACCCCAACTCACTCACTTGAAAACCTTTGGATGCCTAGCCTATGCAACAACCTTAGCTGCCAATAGAACAAAATTTGATGCACGTGCCAGAAAAACTATATTCTTAGGGTTCAAAGAAGGCCTTAAAGGATATATTCTCTATGATCTTACATCACACCAACTAATTCAGTCCAGAAATGTGATCTTCTATGAAGACCACTTCCCTTCCACAAAAGCCCTGTACTAGCAACATCTCAACCCATTTGTACTCAAACTCAATTACCTACATACATTATTGATTCCACTCCTTTTAGTCCACCTGAAATACCAAACACACAGCAACCAGATTCAGCCCAACATTCATCTGCCAATGACACTGCCACTTTATCCACAAATTTACCTGATATTCCCACACCTCAAAATTCAACCACAGATACACCTTTAAACACATCTGAACCAGAATCATCTACCAATACAGATACATCCTTAAATACAGACTTATCATATTCACCACCACCACAACCACTTAGACATTCAACTAGAATCACTCACAAACCTGGTTACTTGGAGGATTATCATTGTAGTTTCTCCAGCTTATCCAATCATTCACAAGGTATTCCTCCTCTCTACTCTCTTTCCTCAGTTTTGTCTTATGATAAATTGTTCATTGCCCTATAAAAATTTCTGTCTCAACCCCACAAAACAGGTTTGTAAGGTGAGGGATGCCTCACACTTACAAAGTCTTTTGAGACCATATCTCTAGTCAATGTGGGACTTGGGTTTTTCCCAATACACCCTCTCACGCCTAACACTATTGGGCTTGGTGCGTGGATTATAATGGTGGGTGGCCCGAAGGATCTAGGATAGGCTCTGATACCATCTTAGAATGTGGTTTGGGCCTAACTCAACCCCACAAAATTGGCTTGTAAGGTGAGGGATGCCTCACACTTATAAAGTCTTTTGAGACCATATCTCTAGTCAATGTGGGACTTGGGTTTTTCCCAATATGTCATCAGAAGCAGAATACAGAGCTCTTGCAAGCCTTGTATGTGAGATCCAATGGTTGCATTACTTACTTAAAGACTTACAACTTCCTCAACAGAATCCTTCAGCCATATATTGTGACAACAAATCAGCAATATACTTGGCTCACAACCCCACATTTCATGCAAGAACAAAGCACATTGAAATTGACTGCCATGTTGTAAGGGAGAAGATTCAGAACAAGGTAGTGCATCTGTTTCTAGTGGCATCAGCAGGACAACTTGCAGATATCTTCACAAAGCCACTTCAGCCTACTCTATTCCATTCTTTTGTCAGCAAGTTAAGCATGTGCAACATACACAGCCCAACTTGAGGGGGAATGTTAATATTGTAAATAGCTGATGCACTCTTGTAAATAGCAATTAGTCTAATCCAATGTATTTAACCTTAGTTGCTGTTAGTTAGTTAACTAACTAGTTGGGTTAATTTTCTATTAGATCCTCCTTGAGGTATATATCATTGTAACTGTACAGTATCTATTCATCAATTGAATATACAGAATTTTACTTTTCACCAAGCTTCTTGCTCATGGCTATGGATGAAACCAAGATGCAACGAACCAATAAAATCATTATAATATTTTTTTGGTTACAATTGAAAATAGCAACAAATGGAAAAAAAGGCAAAAACAAAAGAAGAAGGAAAAACTAGATTCTACAAACAGTTACTTCTCTAGCATCTCCATCAATAAGCTTTAGAAGTTTTTAAGGGCACAGAGTAAGCTCCACTAAATTTGGAGAAGCATGAACTGTCATCTTAGCAAACATGTCCGCACACTGGTTTGCTTCTAAAAAATTATGAGAAACGACACATTGCCGGTCTCTTAATAAAAAATCTTGAATGCGGACAATTTCATTACTATAACCATGAAAATGGCCAACACTATGGAGGAAATTATTTTTTTATAAGCAAAATAGTTAGTAATTAATGTATGCATTAAGTACTCCTCAATCCATGTGCCAAGTCCTAAAACATCAAAAGATAAAAAATTGGAGGGAGTAGTTGTTAGAGGCAAAGTGGTTTGATTAATTATTTATAAGCATTAAATATTATGCGTAAATTTCTCAACTACATCCTCCCTTAACTGTCATAAAGCGGCTGAATAGGATCACACAACCCAATCACACCTAGAGAAATTTAATTTGGTCCGAAAAGTTTTAACAAAATAAACAAAAAGTAAAAGGGGAAGAAAAAGTAACAGAGCATCATCCACCATTTGACAGTGATTTATCCGTGGATCGAAGCTTTCTAATCATTACATAATTAAATCACACATTCATTTCAATAAATTTGCGAAAGGCCTCCGAACCTTTTTTAGCTTTAAAGAAAGCTCTCCCTTGAAGTAGAAAACGCTCCTAACATTGTACCCTCTAAACTGCGCTCCTCTGCCTCTGACAATAACAATGGAGAAACAGTTGCAGAGGTTGTTTGTGTTCATCAATGTGTTTCTTTTCTGTGCCTCTCTTGTGTCCACAACAACTCAGAGCCATGTCTCTGCAGTGGGAGACCCAGGAATGCAGAGAGATAATCTGAGAGTGGCATTTGAAGCTTGGAACTTTTGCAATGAAGTTGGACAAGAAGCTCCTCACATGGGTAGTCCCAGAGCTGCTGATTGTTTTGATCTTTCAAATGGTAACCCAATTCACATTACAAACACACTCTCTTAAATTTCATATTTTAGTTTCTTTACATTAATTAAAAATCAAATTTTTTTGTAACTGGTAATGATGAGCAGGTTCTTTGATACACAAGGTAACAGAAGCTGATAATAAACTTGGTGTGGGGGATTCATTTCCTGGTATGAAACAAGAAGCTAGCAACAACACAGATATCTATGCAGCTCAAAAGGAAGTGTATTTGGGTTCTATATGTGAAGTTAAAGACACTCCAAAGCCATGGCAATTTTGGATGATAATGCTGAAAAATGGGAACTATGATACAACCTCTGGGTTATGTCCTCAAGATGGTAAAAAGGTACCTCCTTTTAGTCCAGGAAGGTTTCCTTGTTTTGGAGATGGTTGCATGAACCAACCAATATTGTGTCATCAACAAACACAGCTGAAAGATGGTATAATGAGAGGAGGATTCAGTGGTACTTATGAATTGGATTCTGATTGTTCTGGTGTGCATGATGGTGTCTCTTATTATGAAGTAATTTGGGAGAAGAAAGTTAATGTTGGGAGTTGGATTTTCAAACATAAGTTGAAGACTTCAAAGAAATATCCTTGGTTGATGCTGTACCTTAGAGCTGATGCAACCAAAGGTTTCTCTGGTGGTTACCATTATGACACTAGGGGAATGCTAAAAACTGTAAGTCCAACATTTTCTTCACAATCCTAAGTTTCCAATTATCGGTTAACATGGTTTTAAATAGCAGTCGAGGTAACAGTTGAATTTGCATTGCAATTCTCCTCATTGCGGAGAATTGCAGTCAAATGCAACCGACACGATCTCAATTGTAGTCAAATACAACTGATGCAGTCTCAATTGCAGTCGCATTATGGTCGCACACTGATATAAAAAAACAGTGATGCCATTGTCTAGATTGCAGTTGTAAACCTTTTTTTAAAACCTAGTATCTGATTTGATTAGCCAAAATTAACCATATTTGAGGTTCATGATTCAGCTTCCAGAGTCACCAAATTTCAAGGTGAGGTTAACCTTAGATATCAAGAAAGGAGGAGGACCAAAGAGCCAATTCTACCTACTAGACATGGGAAGTTGTTGGAAGAACAATGGTGCACCATGTGATGGAGATGTACTAACTGATGTCACAAGATATAGTGAGATGATAATCAATCCTGAAACTCCAGCTTGGTGTAGCCCTACAGGTTTAGGAAACTGTCCACCATTTCATATAACTCCAGACAACAGAAAAATCTACAGGAATGACACTTCAAATTTCCCCTACTCAGCTTATCACTATTACTGTGCTCCAGGCAATGCACAACATTTAGAGCAACCAGTTAGTACTTGTGATCCTTATAGTAATCCTCAAGCACAAGAGATTGTTCAATTGTTGCCTCATCCTATTTGGGGTGAATATGGATATCCAATTAAAAAAGGTGATGGTTGGGTTGGAGATGCAAGGACATGGGAACTTGATGTTGGTGGGCTAGCAAGTAGACTTTATTTTTATCAGGTTAATAATTGAATTACTACTCTACTATTGGAAACTCATGAGTCATCATAACATTACATGCACATGTGTCTGACAAATTTAATTAAATTTGATTGGTGCAGGATCCAGGTACTACTCCTGCTAAAAGAATATGGACATCAATTGATACTGGGACTGAGATATTTGTTAGTAACAGAGATGAAGTAGCAGAATGGACTCTCAGTGACTTTGATGTCATTCTAACCCAACCAAAAAACAGATTGATGACTCAGGTTTGTTAGGTTTGTTAGAGGGTCCACTAAAGCTTGGCTTCTAAGAATCTAAATCGAAGTTTGGAGATATTTCTAAAGAGAAATTCTCATTCTCAAAATCAGGTCATAGAATCCTGAGAAATAAAGTTAGATGAATGATAAATGTCTAGTTATATTACTTTGCTAATTATTATTATTATTATTATTATTATTATTATTATTATTATTTTACCAATTCTTGCATATAGCTGCATTTTTTTTTACTGTGTTGCGCACTGCGCAGTTTCTAAAGCTTTCCCGGTGATTAATCTAGGCCCGAGAACCTGACTGATTATGTGTATAGTGTACTCGATTTTACCGGTTCGTGTGGTTCTCTTCTCCTAATAAAGTTTTCCCACACCCAAAATTTAAACCTGAAACCTTGGGTGGGATCCGATTCCTGGTCGGACCAACCCTTGTTGATATACTTCATAGCTGTATTTGGTTTTGAGATACTTATATATTTTCAAATTTCAAGCTAATGCAGTCATTATAATTTATAAGTCACAACACATCCCAGCTTTAAAGTTGAACCACTAACTGCTTTTTTACCAGCTTCAACAAGAAGCATCATTGTTTTGATGCCATCGTGAAAGACTGTCGGTTTCTTTTCTAATGGAAAATTGGTGTTTGCAATTGGAGGTATATCTGTTTGGAACCACTTTCGGGCTTTTGGTTTAATTAACTTTTACCATATTAAACAATGTATACATGAATATTAAATGTAATCACATGATTCATTAAATTTTTTACTAAATTCATTAGTACCATAAATAGTGTTTTTTTTGGTTAGATGTCGTAAGTAGTGAGTAAAATTACTACTATAAAAAAATACTACTAAGAAAATTGATCCTATTAATTAAAGTAAAAGAAAATAAAAACCTAAAACGTTTTAAAGCCTAAAAGGGTTGTTTTATTGGCTATGGAAAGAGGATATAATTGCTGATACTATGTAACAAATTAGATGTACCTACCACTTTACAGGTGCATAATTTTGAAGGGGGAAGGCCCTACCATGTGTGTGGCACCAAACTCGTTTGGCGGTAACAATGTTAATCTCGCAACATACGATGGTAAAATTAAGGTACGCTAAAATGTTCTCGGGGTCTTTATCTTTATTTAAAATAACGATTTGGTCATTTATCTTTTTTTGTCCTAAATAAATCCTTTATCTATTAAATTTTGAGCAACTAAATCCTTTTCCGTCAACCTCCATCCAATTCTGTTAAAAAATGTCTAGTCACCATTTGAGTCACATTTTTTATTCTATTTATACTTATGTGGTGCTGACTCATTATTTAATTTGATTTAATGGTTTTTTTACATGCGAATTAATATTTATTAAAAATAACATAAAATCATCCATTTGTTCAATGTTCATCAACAAACAACACAAACAATACATTTCTCAGCTTTTTCTTCAACAAAATCATCAAAAACCCAAACCCATTCAGATATGAGAGAAACAAATTGAAAACGAAAACCCAATATATCCCCTCACACCCATATTTATCTTCATCTATTGTTGGGAACCCATTCATCTTCAAATCGAAAACAAAACTCATCTTCAACTTCACCTTCATTTGCTGTTGGGAACTCAGATTTGGAGCAAACATTTCTAACATTTCAGATCTGTAACCATCAGCACTGTTAGGTCTGGATCGCCATTGTTGTTGTTGTACGCAAGTTTCCAATATTTTAGATCTGTAACCATCGACACTGCACTTCCATTTGCTGTTGGGAACTCAGACATAGTGTCGTTACTGAAGAGATTGATAATCGAAATCAAAAGAGAACGAAATCAAAAACAAGAGATTGAAAAACGAAAATGAAATCGAAATCGAAAGAGAACAAAATCGAAATCGAAATTGAAATCGAAAAGGAACACGAAATCGAAAACAAAAACGAACGAAACAAAATCAAAAACGAACGAAAAGAAATCAAAAACGATTCAGCCTTGGGGTTTCTGGAATTAAAAGTTGGTTTTTTTGATTGCTGGGTTTTTGGAGTAGAAGCAAACCAGATTCATGAAGATGATGAATCTCCAAATTTTTCTTTTATTTTTAATAAAAATAAATTAAAAGTGACATGTCAGTAAAATAATAATTAAAAATGACATGGATTATAACACATAGGCAGTTTTAACGGAGGTGAACAGTTGCTAACGGAAAAGGGTAACGTTGCTTAAAATTTAACAGATAAAGGACTTATTTGGGACAAAAAAAAGATAAAGGACTAGATCGTTACTTTTAATTAAGTTAAGGGACCCCGGGAGCACTTTAGCCATTAAGATACTATGTTCTTTGTTGGTGCAGAAGTTACTATGGCTCTGTTTGGCAAACCAAATCCACTAGCTTATAGCGGATTTGACTAACTTATAGCGGATGAAAAAAATTAGAGGTGTTTGGCAAGCAGTAGCGGATAGCGTTTCTGGGGTAGCTTATAACATTTTTTGAAAGGCTACTTCAAGTAGCGTTTGAGCTTATAGCTTATAGCGTTTCATCTTTTTGGACCTTTATACCCTTATTATTTTTATAATATTCCCTTTTTGTCCTCAATAAATTAAAATAATTTTTTTAATACTGTTAATGTTGAACGACGCTTTCTCTTCTTTTTTACAGCCAGCAATGCTTGCCTTTCTACATATATGGTCAAAACTAGAGCTGTCAAAATGAGCCCAACCCGACGGGTTGGCCCAACCCGCACGACAAAATAAGTGATTTGGGCCCGCCCGAAAAGGAGTTATAAAAAATTTGGCCCGCCCGAAAAATTATCAGCCCGTCATGGGCCAACCCGCCATGGGCTGGGCTAGCCCGCTGGCCCGACAATTTTTAAAAAAAGTGTAATTACATTTTTTTTTTAAATCTGACCCAGTTTGAGTCCAAAAAAAATGATCCAGTTTGGGTCTAAAAAATAAAATCTGATTCCAGGTATGATGCAAATTGAAGGCGATAAAAAGAAAATAACAGATATTGTATTGGATCAACAGAATAATTACATATTTATGCTATATACAGATAGCCTAAACAAAAACATAAACGTTGGAGCTTTATTAGCAGAACAGAAGGCGATAAAAAGAAAATAACAGAGTTGCAAACTGAAAAAGAGGAATGAAAATATTGGGTTAGCAACAGATTGGAAAGTTGAGGAGAGTGTAGATAATTTATTTATGTTCATACACTGGGCCAACAGAATAATTTATTTATGTTCCATACATAAATTATTTATGTTCTATACTGGGTCAACATAAATAACAGGTATCGTGCACTTTATTTGTTATCGACTTGATTGAACATAAATAATTTATGCTCTATCCCCAAATGATTGTATTGAAGTAATTATGCTAATTGTTAAAGTTTAAGAGATGTTCAAACTGATTATGAGTATTATGAGTTAGCATCCTTGGCCCAATCAGTTACAAAATAACATGCTTGTTAAGTTACAAAATAGCATGTTCAAACGGATATTTTGTAACAGGGGTGTACTCATAATATATATTATGATGAGTCTAACAAGATATATTATACTAAGATATATTTTGTAACATAGTGTACTCAGAATATGATGTATTTAACTAAGAATTTCAAATTAATAAATCAGTTTTTAGCTTAAAAAAATTGAATTAAAGGGCCCATGGGCCGGCCCGTTTGGCCCACAGCCCGTATGGGCTGGTTATTTTTGAGCCCGAAGTAAATTTGGCCCAGCCCGCCCGAGCCCGAAATTGACTTTGGCCTGAATGGGCCCGGCCCGCCGAATTGACAGCTCTAGTCAAAACCTTTTGTTTGTTTGTATCTGTACTTCTTGTTTGTTTCTGGAGATTGAAGAATGCACTAAACAATCAATTGCCTTTGAAATTAATATATAAATTAGACAATTAAAATATAAATTTAAAAATTTATTTTCTAAATATCTTAATAATTAGTTTAATTATCATGAATTTATAGCAAAATAAATTGTACATATTTATATTGGTTGAATATATCTAACCATTCATTAAACATGTCCTTTTATGTCATTTTACATTTATCAGCTAGTTGAACCGCTAATTTTACCAAACACATCTTTTGTCATCCGCTAGCTTATCCGCTATCAGCTAGCTTATCCACTATCCGCTTGTTTACCGTGGTTTTTGGTAAACACCGCTAGTTTGAAATTTCTTCTGCTTGCAGAATCAACTAGTAAATCCTAAGACCATTTGTGTTAAAGTTTTTCCAGAAATTATGAATGTCTTACGGTTTTTAAAGGGAAGAATGAAGATAACTGTCAGTTTCGCGCGAAACCGTCGAAGTCACTTCGGACAAAGATGAAGAGAGCAAATAAAAATGCAGAAAATTGCTTAAAGAAACAAAGTAAAATGCATTAATTGAAAAGAAAGTTGGTACACATGATCATACATTCTTCTCTGACTCGTTTTCTCTGTGACGTTGGAAGTTAGAGCGTGAGAATCTGTAATGAGTTTGTGATCCGTTTTTCCTGTGAAAAACTACTATTTATACAAGGAGGGAAAATTATAACTAACTAACTGTACAGAGAAGTCAAAAAAAAATAGTAACTGTTATGTATTTTCGACCAAGATAACTGCTAACTGCTTCGACAACGAGTACTTGATTCTGGTCTACCACTGAACTCTAGCTTCCTTCTCGTCAGACCACCATTCTTCAGTTCTTTATTTTCGCTAAGTCCAAAGCTTTGTCGAATTTACCCTCTGATACAACTCTTTAGTGTTGAAATAAACACTTCCCCTTGAAATCACAAGTCAATCCTCATTGACTGCATTTAATTGAGCCTGTCGAAAATGCAGGCTAACACCGCTATAAGCTCATCCGCTATCCGCTAGTTTATCCGCTATCTGCTATTTTTTGCCAAACATAGCCTGTGTTCGCTTGTTTTTTGAGTGAGAGATGTGTAGTACATCACAAAAAGCAAACTCCACTAGACACGTTGCTGCTTAAGGTCAACCTTGCATACCAGCTTCCTTTGTTTTTCGTGTGTTTAGGAGTTTGGACGGTGAGGGAATGGGGAGCTTAGGATTAATTGTAATAATTCATTAGTTGTGTGGGAGAAAAAGTATTCCCAACTCTCTTCAAATTCTTCTCTTAGTTTTTAGTTTATTTTTTGAGTTACTTCAAAACCATCCAATTGGAGAACTCAAAAAATTAACTAAGAGAAATATTTAACAAGGCTTGATAGATGATTTTTCTTCTGTAACTAATGAACTATTACTATTAGTCTTAAACCCTTCCCCATCCTGAACGATTACTATTGTTCATGCTTATATATATTTGTTCGGATCATTGCTGACTACCTACAGAGTGTCCCAACGCTTTCAACGAAAGACTAATATTCGCTCGTGCTTAGGATCGAATTTCGCACCGGCCAATACCAAGTTTGTCCATTGTGAGAATCGAACCCAAAATTTGAATGATCATCCATTTTATTTGAATATTCTCGAGTAAGACCTTGGGTAAAATTTCAAACAAAGGTTTACAACATATTGAAACTTGAAACCATACGGGTTTTGTAAAACATTATCAAACAAATCCAATGGCACAAGTTTCATGTTTTTTCATCAATTGTAGAGGAAGCAATTGAGCAAGAATTGTGAGCATTTAGGTTTATACTTCATACTATGCATATTGCATAATTTGATTCCATTTGAAAACTTGCTGAAGGTAGAGATGATGCTACAATAAATTAATCTTAATCAACAAAATTAACTGACAATATAGCTAAATAAGAGTATAAAAGTATTAACTAAAATTGATTAAAAAATGAAAAAATTAATTACATAAAACCATTAAATTGAAACAAAAAGAGAAATCTAATGAGAAATTGCCCCGGGAACAGACGATGATTGTTGCGACTCAGGGGAGCTGGAACTCTAACTCACTTGGTCCACTTCCCCCTAAGATCATAGCTTTGGCAACAACTGAGAGAATGTGGTAGGCGTGAAGAATAAGGGTTGTCTGTATGGTTCAGGGTCCTTGGCTCCATTTATGGAGTTTGGGGTCGATAACTTCAACACCAGCAGAGTTTCTAGCCGTCGACCTCCTCCTCCTTCAGCTGGAGTGATAGAGCTATAAGCTCAGCAGTAACAGATCCAGACTCAGTAGCAGCAGATGCAGACTAAGACTATCAGAAGTATGCAGGAAGACTTCTTGAGGGTGAGTCGTCAACAGGAGAAGATGTTAAGGTACTATAGGAGCTCGAAGCCAAATGGGTTTAGGTCGTCTGAGTCTGGGGAGTCTGATGATCCCGATGACCCCCTATTAGTATTATGTTGATTTGAATTTGGATTATATTTATGCTGATTTGGAGTTGGATTATGTTTATGTTGATTTGGATTTGGGTTATGACCCCTATTAGTTTGTGCTGATTTGAATTTTATTTGAATATTCTCGAGATATTTATTTTGAATTGTTTAATTTATTTTATATTTTAGTATTTATTAATATAATAAAAATATAAAGAATTGGGTTTTAAAAAAAATTAAAGCAGTGCTTATTAGCGAGGAAAAATTTCCTCGTTAAAATTTGGACACGTGTCATTCAAAAATACATGTCATTCAAAGTTAGAGACAGAATATCCCTCACAAATTAGCAACGGAATATTCCCTTGCTAAGGTTTAGCCACAAATTCATAATTCTCTCGCTACACGTTTGCGAGGAGCCTTTTAGCGATAGAATTAGGCTGTCGCTAATATGCATTAGCGAGGTATTTTGAGCCTTTAACGAGAGAATGTTCTCTCGCAAACAAGTTTTTTTTTGTTGTAGTGAGCGGCTTCCTACTTGATTATAATTATATAAAAAAATTAAGAGCAATAGTGACAATCTTGTCCTTCACTTTTTCTTTATATTATTCTTGTCTTGTAGTTCCTTCGATTCACAATTCCAGCCCGTTTATAAAAATAGTTTTGTTTCATTTTACATTTTGTTAAGTTCACTATAACATTAACTATTAAGTTGTCAACAATACTCTTAACACTTTATTGCAGAGAGAGAAATTGGTATAGTGAAATAATAAATAATTAAGGGTATTATAAGAAAAAAAATAAATAATTTCATCTAAAGTAACAAAATTTATTAACTTTCTTGACATGTATAGATAACCTTAAACCGATATGTATTGTGCAACAGAGTCGTTTATTTTCTTTGGATAATTAAAGATATTGCATTGCTTGTATGAGTGACTTTGACGCCCAAATACGGGATAAGATACAAGATGCGACATGATACAAATACGAGAATACGACGAGAAAATTTTGAAAATCAAGATACAATTGCGCCCTAGATACTTTAATAAAAAATCAAATTAATATTCAAATATATAAAAGTAAAAACATAATATACAAACATAACTAAAGATAACAAGATAACAACAAAGTGATATTCACTTTACTAATTGACAATTACGCATAATAGGAAAAAATCGTAAAGGAAAAAAGAGGAACGGAAAGGAGCTACAATTTATTCAAAAGGTAGCAACTCCTTTTAGGAACAAATTGCTAATTGACATATATAGTAACCCTTTTTAAAAGATTTAATATTTTATTATAGTTTATTTTTAGAATATAAATTAAAAACACTCAGAAATGAGCCACATTGGTTGTCAAAAAATAAAAAAACTCATATGTCGTATCCTGTGCGTATACATATAAGTCTGTCGTATCCTATGCGTATCCATATAAGGCAGCTGTATCCCAGGAGTATCAGCCATGTATCAGAGTTTTTCTTTCAGAACACTAAGTGAAAATTCCAGGATACTCAAGGGGTAATTACGCTGGCGTATCAGACACGTATTGGTGTCGGAAAGAGACACTTGGTCTGTTTTGGAGTATGGAAACTTCTCATACGAGTGGTATCCAGCTATTTGGACAAATGCCTTGGCTTTTTTTTTTTTGGGGTCAAGTATGTATGCCTAGGCTAAGATGGATGAACTGATGAAGTACAAATACAAGGGAGTCCTTAATGTTTAATTTTAAAAATTGACAAAATTATACGAGAGCACCTTTAAGTTATTTATTTGTAATAAATTGGCCCTTTAAGTTTTTTTGTAACAAATAGGCCCTTTTAGTTGTTATTCTAGTTTATGTATTTTGATGTAATGCTACTTTATATATTGTGATTACTCTAGCTTATGTATTTTGATGCAACCAAGCATATTTTGGTGTATTTTGATGCAATCAACGATATGACATTTTACTAAAAGGGCGAACGGTGTCAACGTTAGGTAACTTAAAGGGCCTATTTGTTACAAAAAAAACTTAAAGGATCAACTTATTACAAATAAATAACTTAATGGTCCTTTGGTGTAATTTTGTCTTAAAAATATGTTACATCGGTAAACACCAAAAGGTAAAATTTAAAGAAAAAGAATAGTTTTTGATTTGGACCATATATTTTCAAAGTGCAATTTGGGACCTCTGTACAAACAGAACTAGTTTTGGACAAAAAAAAAACAGGACTAGTCAAAATTTTAGAGAAGTCTTAAAAATGTTCCTGTTGCCGGTTGGATGTAGTACGAGCTATTAAGCAGTACACTTGTTTCGTCAAAACAACAAAGCAGTACACTTGATTGAGGTCTCAGAATCCAGACTTTGAGCTGGCTAATAATGTAGTACCGATAATACAGCACTGTACTACAGCTTAAATTTTGTAGTACATGCAAAGTACAAATCAACCCCCTTATGTATTTAAATATTGATTCGTTCTGAAAAATCAAATTATACCTTCATTCAACATAACAATACATTTAGTGCATAACATCATAATTCATAAACCAAACTTTCAATGGCAAGAGTTGAGAGAACTTATTGAATGGGGCAGAGAAGCTGCTTAATTTTACGGATGTTGACAAGGGCGAGGTCAGGTAAGTTAAAGGATTGAGACAAGACAAAGCCAGGGAACAGACAGAGCATGGATGGAACTCTCAACAGAACAGAAACTGATGATGATTAGAATGAGAATGAGAGGAATAATCTGTCGTGTTCTACTCATGCACTGCCTCTTCCCTGGCACACACTCTCCATTTCTCCTTAATCCATTCCCTTTCATTTATTTGTTCATTTATCTACTCTGATCTATTTTCAAATGTTTTCATTTCATTTGTTCAACATGTTCATGATCACTTGTCTTTATGGTCTCAAGTTTTTAGATTAAAATGCTACTTGCACATTACTTGATTCCTTAACATAGGAAAATGCTACCAAATCATTTGCTACTAGATCATTTGTATTTACAACCACTGGTATACTAAAAACTAAAATCATAAGTCATTTTAAGGATAAAGGACACCTAATTCTGCTCTATTTTTCCAGGAAGTCAATTTAATTAGTTGCTTCTATGCTATCTTCACTCTGTTTCTTTTTTAATACAACAGAATACAAGCAAGTTATCTATGATCTTCTGCTGTGCAATAATAATAATTGATACAGTGCGTGGTCTGAAGTCAACAGAAGACATAATTATTTTCGTTATATTCCACAAAAAGAAGGGACTTACATGATCCAACCATTGCAGCAACAACCTCCCACCTTTCTGGATGGCTCTCATCTACAAGTGCTAAAGCCAACTCAAACAATTTGTTTTCCTTCCAACTCCACCCACCTAATCCCTTAGGAATATCATCCATGTCACTATTCAGAGGACTATTACTCTTAAGAGGTGATTGACTTAACGATTTCCCTTTAAATTCAATTACATTATGGTAATTTTGGAGAACCTTGTTTGCAGCTTTAGTTGATTGTTGTATAACACAATACCTGCAAAATCATTTAATCTTTTGTGTCATTACAAGGGGCAGATGAGATATTGAGATTAAATAAAACTCTATGATAATGAAAATGAAAGATTGACTATTTTGGGCCAAAACAGCAAACGGATAATAAAAAATAGACAATTAACCAAGTACCTCATCATCCATTTCTTGCAAGAACTAGTATCTTATTTTTTGTTATTCCAATTTCAGCCGTTGATGTCACGTGGTTTTAAATTTTTTTATATATAATTTATAATATAATAATGAAATGATTGGAAGATGGGAAGAAGAGAGGCCAGAAAATGTCCGGGAATTATCTACCCATGTTTTTGGAAGGAAAGGAAAGGATAGTATTAGTAGGTGAATTTGGTGGTTAAGATTGAACAATTGGTGATCTTTCTGAAAGACGCGAAACGATCCGATGCCTCACCCACCACACCAGGATTATTAGGTCACTCTTGGTGTTGGTGGGACTATTTCGACTTTCATTGCATGACTTAATTAAGTCACTACTGCAAGGCACGCCGCTTTAGCTATTTAGTATTTTTTTTACTTATAAAAACGTAAGCTAATTAGCTAGCTAATCACATCATATTGAGACGTAGGCCCTGTTCGGCAAAAAAGAACGGATAGCAGATAGTGGATAAACTAGTTTATAGCGGATTGAAATTAAAGTATTTGGTGAAATTAGCGGTTGAACCAGTTTAGAAACATTAAATGACATGAATTGACATTTGTAATTAATGCTTAAAAATAAGAGAGATGGTTCATTTAATGGTGGATAAATGAGGGATTTAATTAAAATAATAAGCGTAAAAATGAGAGAAAAAATGAAACGCTATAAGCTATAAGCTCAAAAACGCTATAAACTCGTCATGCAAAACACCTGTAATGAGCGTATCCACTATAAGCTAGCATTTTGGCTTTGCCAAACAGAGCCGTATTGTGAAACTCTCAAGTCCCACATTGACTAGATATATAGTCTCAAAAGAGTATATAATGAAAGACAAACTCTCGCATTACAAGCTGATTTTGTGGGATTAAATTAGGCTTTAACCACGTTCTAAGAAGAATAACTGTTTTTTAAGAAAACTAAAAATAATATTTGAACCTGAATAGTTTTCCTTAACATCCTTTTGTTGTGCGTAAGAAAATGGTGGAAACACCAAGAAAAAACACACCTAGAAATAGCCTAACGAAAAGAGAACACAAATAGGAAGAGCTACATGACACCTTGCATATAGACTCGACAAACAACACGGGGATGAATCCAGAGACTAAAACCCTCTATGGATCTGATGGGAATGACACCCGATAACCTAACTCCATCGATTGGACAACCGAAGGAAATGACACCAAAATTGAATCCCTGGTTGAGATATATTAAATTAAATATTTGATCTCTCGCAAATATCTTATTTTTCCAAAAAAAAAGTTTTAAAATTAACCTTCCAAATAATAAGTGTTTTTAGTTATCCCCTGCAGGGGTAACCGTAAACTTTTTATATTTTGCAGGGGGTAACCGTACATGGTTTATACCCATTATACACTACATAATCTAACAGAGGAGGTGACCGAAAACTGTTTATATTTGCAGGGGGTGACCGAATTTTTTTATTTACAGGAGGGTAAATGGAAAATTGGTATATTTGCAAGAGGGGATCAAATATATAAACCAAAGAAATATCATTTAAAGCGTCTATGGATTGACCTCTTTCTGGAGCTTCGACAAAGTTTTGATAGGTTTTAGATTACATCTTCTTCCATATCACAGTATATGCCCAGTTTCTTACCAAGCTTCCCTGTTTTCCTTGCCTCTTGAATATCCTCCATTGAGTCTTGCTGAGAATTATCCTCCATGATGATGGCTTTCCCTTTTATCTGCTTGACATTAACCTTCTTCGCTGTTTCGTGACACATAAATCAGTTTTTAGATATTCCATCCATTAGATTTAATAGATGCTAACTAGGGCGTTAAGTGATGATATAGAGTTACTTATTGGTCTGTACACATGTAAATTAAATTACTGGCGTGGATTTAGTGAATTTGGTGCTAGATTTGTTTTGTTATTTAGCGATTGTTGCAGATTTGAGTTTTGTTGCAAAAAAGGGGTTAGAAATGAATTCGAATGAAAGTATAGGTTCTTTGTGGTAAGATTGATGCTAGATTCATTTTCTGATGTAGTCATTGTTAGCAAGTGTTGTAGATTTGAGTCTTCTTGATGCCACAGTTGCAGATTTGACATTCATTGTAAAAGATTATCTATTTTATTTCAATTCTTTAAGTTTTTATTCAGTTTCAAATAAGTCCTTTAAGCTTGTTTAAAGTCTCACACTAAGTAATCCCAATTTGTTTCATTGTTGTTAGATTAGTCTTGGATGGGGCTTTAGTGTATTTTGAGGAAATTCAAATAATGTAATCTCAATTATGTAATAATAGGAATAATGTAAATTGACTCAATACATCTAGATACATTCCCTCAAGTTAGCAGTTTACACTAAAGCATTGTAGCCAATTGTATTCTGCCATGTGGCAGCTTATTCATTCATTAGATTGCTGATTGTATAAATACCAGATTGATTGTAATCATTGATCAAGATCTATGAAATGAATCACAAGATTCACTTTCAGTTACACAGTTAGATTTTCTGTTACACTCTACATTCCCTTTATGGTATCATTCACGAAATCGCCACTGATCCTTGATCTTCTCTGATCAACCACATCTTCTCTCTGCGCTCTCACTGTCATAATCAATGGCGGCGACACCTGAAGATTCTGTCAATAACACTCCCATTCCTTCTCAAACACCGTCGATCTTCCAACACAACTCGACCAATTCATCTTCTCAGTTTCTTACTGGTCCGAAACTTAGCATTAAGCTCGATGACAAAAACTTCTTGATCTGGAATCAACAGGTTGAAGGCGTTGTTGCAACGCATCGTCTTCACCGTTTTCTAGTGAACCCTCAGATTCCCGAGCAATTCGACACCACTGAAGATTGCATCAACAGGAAGTTCTCCGATGCTTACGATCGTTGGTTCGTTCAAGATCAAGCGCTCTACACATGGTTGCTTTCCACCTTCTCCGATGTGATGTTGCCTCGCGTGCTTGAGTGTCGCCATGCCTATCAGGTTTGGGACACCATCCACATGCACTTCAATGCTCACCTTCGAGCCAAGCTCGTCAACTCCGGGAAGAACTGAAGAGTACCAAAATAGGAAATCGAAGCATCACCGAGTTCATTGCTCGCATTCGTGCAATTGCAAGTTCTCTAGTGGCGAGCGGCGATCTGTCTCCGATCAAGATCTTGTTGATGTTGCGCTTGATGGCTTGCCGGAGGAGTACAATTCTCTGGTCCTGTTTGCCTTTTCGAAGCCAGATAACCTTCGTCAAGAGTTCGCTACACCAGCCGTTTCGGCTAGTTTGGTTCATACTGCAGAACGAGGCGCTCACACAGCTGGTAGATTTGGGAGTGGTTGCTTTGGCCGTGGGCGTGGTGGCGCTCCTTCAACCTCCACCAGGTTATATTGCTTTGAATTGTTGGTCTATACAAGTATGACGAAGATTATGCTCCTCAACCTCCACCACCTCGCACTGATGCTGCAACACAGAACACTGATGCTACTCCCGAACAACCAGATCAAGGCACAACCTCTACTGCAGAAACCATCACTCCACAGACGCTGTCTGCTTACACTTCATTTGATCCAAGTGCTTCTGAGGCTTTCACCATTCCTCTAGATGTGACTCAAGGTTGGTTCATGGATACTTGTGCTTCTCTCAATTTCACTGCTATTGCACAACATTTGCACACCAGAGCTCCATATCGTGGAAGCAAAAATGTCTTTATGGGAGATGGCCATCCTGTTCCAATTCTTGTTGTTGGAACAGCAAACCTACACTCCAAACATGACCCTAAGTTAACCTTCACTCTCACCAATTTGCTGTTAGTCTATAAGTTAACTCGCAATCTCATTTCTGTAGGTCAACTCACACTAGATAACAGTATTTTTATTGAGTTTCATCCTTTCACTTGTATTGTCAAATGTCAGGTCTCTAAACAACCCTTGCTCCGAGGTTATAGGACTGTGGATGGCTTGTACTTCATGCCATATCTGGTTGCTGCATCTAAACCTTCAATTCCTGCTTCATTATCTGCCAATGTCTCTTCATTTTCAGGTTCTGTTAATAATATACCATCTACTACTACCACTACTAGCAATGTAACTAGCTACTCAGTGTGGCACCATAGGCTGGGCCATGCCAATAGTAGGGCTATACAAACTATTTTACACTCTTGTACTGATTCACCCATTGCTAATAATAATACATTTGAACTATGCAAGTCTTGTGCTGTTGGTAAATCACATAGGATTCATTCACCACCATCCACCACTCAATATCACACACCATTTGAACTTGTACACACTGACTTATGGGGTCCTTCCCCTACACCTTCTAGCTGTGGTTATCTATATTATATTACCTTTGTTGATGCACACACTAAATACTCTTGGATGTATCTTCTTAAACATAAGTCTGATGTCATTCAAGTCTTACAACAGTTCCTACAACCTGTTCAAACCCAATACAACACCACTGTTAAAGCCTTCCAAACTGATAATGGGGGAGAATTCTTACCTTTCACCAAACATCTCACAAACCTAGGCATTCAACATCGTTTTACTTGTCCTTACAGTACTTCCCATCAAAATGGTACTGTAGAAAGAAAACATAGACAAATTGCAGAAATGGGCCTCACACTTTTAGCTCACTCCTCCATTCCAATCACCTATTGGGACCATAGTTTCACCACTTCAGTATTTCTTATCAACAGGCTACCCACCTCAGCTCTTCCTACATTCATTTCACCATATGAAGCCCTTCATAAGACTCCACCAGATTATACTTCCTTACGTTCATTTGGATGCTCTTGCTTCCCTCTAATCACATCCTATAACAAACACAAACTCCAATTTCATAGCCAAGAGTGCATCAACTTAGGTCCTTCACCTCATCACAAAGGTTTTAAATGCTTGAGCCCCAGTGGCCGCATCTATATCTCTAAGGATGTGATCTTTCATAAGAACACATTTCCCTATCCCACCTTGTTTCCAACACAAGTTTCCAATACCTCAGCACCATCTAAATCATCCACTGCCTCAATACCTATTGAAGCAACTTCTCCACATAGTCCTATATCTCCTAGTTCCACTGTCCCTCCCACTGTCTTAACAACCCCTGTTGAGTCAAATCCACCTCAAGAGGTCCTTCCACCACCCACTGCACCCCTAGTACAAGAAACTAACTCACCTGGTCCTGCTCAACAAAAGTCTGTTTCCTCTACCTCTATTGAGTCAAATCCTGTTGAGTCAAACTCTGTTGAGTCAAATTCCCTGCCTTCTACAGAACCTGTCCCTCCTACAGAAACTAATACAAGTCCTCCCTCACCACCCAGTGTTCATCCTATGCTCACAAGAGCCAAAATAGGGCATCTTAAACCTAAGATTTTTCTCACTCACATTAAACCAACTTCAGTCAAACAAGCTCTCTCTCAACCTCCTTGGCTTGAAACCATGAAACAGGAATATGATACTCTCATGAGGAATCAAACATGGTCTCTCGCTCAACTTCCACCTAATAGAAAAGCAATTGGGTGCAAATGGGTCTATAGAGTGAAAGAGAATCCGGATGGATCCATCAACAAGTACAAAGCAAGGCTTGTTGCAAAGGGATTCAATCAACAAGCTGGCCAAGACTATGGTGAAACATTTTCACCTGTTGTAAAGCCCACTACCATCAGAATTATACTCACCCTGGCTCTCACTTATAAGTGGGACATTCAACAAATAGACATCAATAATGCCTTCATCAATGGGCATTTGGAGGAAGACATCTATATGCAACAGCCCCCTGGTTTTGTTGCAGCTGACAGATCTCTTGTTTGCAAGCTTCACAGATCTTTATATGGTCTCAAACAAGCCCCAAGGGCATGGTATGACACTCTTCATCAGTCTCTCATTCATTTTGGTTTTAAACATAGTCAATGTGACCATTCCTTGTTTGTCTACAACTCCAAAGGCATTCAATTGTATGCTCTAGTTTATGTAGATGACATCCTAATCACTGGAAGTTCATCTACTTTAATCCATGATTTGATCTTGAAGTTGAACATATAGTTTGCTCTAAATCACTTGGGCAAACCTGAATATTTTCTGGGCTTGGAAGTTAAATACTTGTCTGATGGTTCTATGTTGTTGACTCAAGCAAAATATGTTCAAGACTTGTTATCTAGGGCCAACATGCTTCACTGCAGCTCTCTTGCAACTCCCATGGTAGCCAATGTCAAGCTCAGCCATTTTGGAACTGATAAACTACCTGACCCAACTCAGTACAGGTCTATTGTTGGGGTATTGCAGTATATCACTCTTACCAGGCCAGAAATCTCTTACAGTGTTAACAAAGTATGCCAGTTTCTCTCCTCACCTGTTGACAGTCACTAGAGAGTTGTTAAACGCATCTTAAGGTACCTCAGTGGCACTTCTGGTTTTGGCTTGCTGTTACAGGCAGCACCTACAGATACTCCCTTCTCTCTCAGAGTCTATTGTGACTCAGATTGGGCCAGTGACCCAGATGATAGGCGATCTACATCAGGCTTCTGTTTATTTTTTGGACCCAATTTGGTCTCTTGAAGCTCAAAGAAGCAGTCTCTGGTGGCCAAGTCCAGTGCAGAGGCCGAATACAGAAGCATGGCCAATGCTACTGAAGATCTGTTATGGGTTCAATCACTGCTTGCAGAACTGATCATCCCCACTCAAGCTCCCCAACTACTGTGTGATAATCTCAGTGCTGTGCAACTCTCACACAATCCAATTCTTCATGCAAGGACCAAACATTTGGAGCTAGACATCCACTTTGTTAGAGAAAAAGTTGCTGCCAAGAAACTGACAGTGCACCACATTCCTGGATCCACTCAAATTGCTGATGCACTGACTAAACCTTTGCTTTCTGCAAGCTTCAGTGGGAGTATACAACGTTTGGGTTTGAAGGGGGAGTAATAGGAATAATGTAAATTGACTCAATACATCTAGATACATTCCCTCAAGTTAGCAGTTTACACAAAAGCATTGTAGCCAATTGTATTCTGCCATGTGGCAGCTTATTCATTCATTAGATTGCTGATTGTATAAATATCAGATTGATTGTAATCATTGATCAAGATCTATGAAATGAATCACAAGATTCACTTTCAGTTACACAGTTAGATTTTCTGTTACACTCTACATTCCCTTTATGTAATACCAATCATACAATTCCAATTTTATTGGTTCATTCATATAAACTAAAATTTATAAAACAAAATAAAACATCCATCTCCATGCGTATTTATCCATCTCACCAAAACATAAAAACATAGAAGAATTGGCCAAATGCATGCCCATAGTGAGGAGCCCAATCTAGGACAGGCAGAAGAAGAATAGCAAAAAAAATACCAAAATAATAAAAGGGAATGAAGAAGAGAATGGGAAAGGGAACGAAGAGCATCGTAGAAGACTTTTTCCTTCATATTGGAATCACTTTTTATTTTCTTCAATCTTTACAACTAACTCATTAGATCCACTTTAGGTCTTCATCCTTAATTAGGTATAAATTCCTAATCTTTGGCCTTTTGAAACATAACTTTTCAAGGATTTTAACCAACATTCCTAAAGATGTCACTAACACATCTTTAAGCATTTTATATACTTAGAATCAAATTTAATTTTTCTACTAACAATACTATACATATTTGTGGTACCTCAATATCTACCTATCCATATGTACATTATGAAATCCTTAGTGGTTCTTTTGACCTCATATATACATTCTGAAACCGTTAGTGGTCGTTTTACTTGAAAATTAAAAAAAAAACACAATGGATCTAGTTACATCACAGGCACGCATCCATATCAAGCTTTTGTGAAGCCAAGATCGAATGGTATACCAGTGGCAGGTAACCATGTATTAGCTTGAAGCCATTGATCAGCAGTATATCGAGTTGCATCATTTTTACTAAGGACACCACGACCCCACTTGACTCTTTTTTGAACATTGGCACCAATTCCAGTGTTAGCATACTCAGCAAAGAAACAAGTATCAAGGAATTGATTCCCTTGCCAAGGAAGAAAACCATCTGGTTGAATAAGATCACCAATAGTATTTTCCATGAAAATTGCCCTTGAATATGCTTTCCAAGGTCTTGCCAAATACGACCTTACCTTTAACCTATCAGCTTGAAGTGTCGCCTCAGGCACAATCTGACAATTCTGAATCACTACTCCTGTTGGCATGTTCTTTTGGTCTGTGCCATCAGCTACTACTATGTTTTGTTGATTTGGATCTGGTTTTCTCACAATGATCTTAGAGTTTTGGATTAAGGTTGTCGAGTAGCCGAAAATGAAATCCACTGTGCCAGATATTTCACAATTGCGGTAGAATTGACGATGGGCGTGAGCATATAATGTGTCTTGAAAAGCATGCATGGCACAGTCAAAGAAAGCTGACTTGTCACCTTGCACACGAAGTGCCACTGCTTGGTGCTTGCTCGCGCCAGCTGTATTCTCGAATGCCATTGACTTTGCAATGAAATTTTCAGCAACAGTGGCTGCACATTCGTCACACATTCATTTCTATCCACTTAAAATATTAAAATAATAAAAATTATATTATTTTAATATAATATTAAGTTAGAACTTAGGAAGAATTGAGGGAGAAGAACTTACAGAACGTAGCAGATCTCATAGTTTTCCAACCATCTACAACATTTTTACGTCCAGTGATAATGGTCTTTGTAGGCCCATCACCATACATGAGAATGTTGGGCTTTTTCTTGTCAATAGTAATGTACTCATCATAAATACCAGCCTTCACGTAAATAACATATCTACCGTTGTGGTTCTTAGGGTACGAGTTAATGGCATCAAGAACAGTCTTATATTTACCACTGCCATCTTTGGCAACAACAGCATCAGGTGCAACTGAACCTCCCTTATTATTCACATCAGCCAAAAGCTTGCGATCTGGAATGGACAACCAAGCTGGATAACCATCTTGATCCACGTCAAGAAGTCGACGAGACGAAGGTTTCGTGTTAAAATTCAAGTTAAATGCAGAGAGTACTTGTGAGATCCCAGACACAACATCAAGTGCTAATGCAGTAAGCTTTCCCACGTTGTCCAAACTACCTATATATTAAAGATAAGTTAGTTAATACTTTGTTAGTAGTTAGTTTAGAGTTAGTTATGTTAGTTATTTGTTAGTTGTTATTTTCTTCGATGACAACTGAGGTACCCATGTATAACATAAATTTGGGTACACACCCAAAGTGTGTTATTAGTGCATTATTCACTTGGTCAAAAAAAAAAGTCATCACGTTTTCACTTGGTTAAAAAAAAACTATCACATTTTGCCTTATTATATTCATAGGTGGAGTACTCAACTAATTGACATGGGTACTTAAGAATTTGTCTTTTCTTCATTTTCATATGGACTTATATTTATAAATAGCGTCCTTTGTATTCAAGGTTAACTCAATTAATCAAGTATCGATAATATTTGTTCATTACATTTTTTACTTTTCTTTCATATGAGTTTTATCAAGAATTGTAATAACCTGATTGAAGTTGTGATTGGATCTTCTTCTCACTATCTGTATCAAATCCATCAAGGCATGATTGTTGGTAAGCAATGACAGCACCTAACCAGTTTTTAAGGTCTGCGGTACGTTCATTAACGTCATTAATGTTGTTGTTGGTAACTAGAATACTTGATTCTTGTAATTCTTCTATGGCAAATTGTAATAAGTCTTTGCAATCTTCAAGGGCCATTTTGGTGGTAGGGTTGCTCTTGGTATTTTCCACGCTAAGCTTGTCGCTCATATTGAAGGCTTTGATGACACTTTCCATGGAGGTTTCAACCACCATTTTGACGTAGTCTTTTGGGTCTGAGGTGTTAACAGGGTTAAGAGTGTCAACACAAAGCTTCTTGTCGTCGGTGTTTTGGCACACGGCCGTTACGGCCTTACTATGTGCGATCAAATCGTTGCTGCCATTTCCGCTTGTAGGATCATTGGCACCATTTTGAGGGGTGCGGACAAGGGCAACAACACCGAGGGCAACACCTACTACGAGAATTAGAGAAACAGCTGAGACGAGTATTTTGCTTTTCATTTTCTTATACTCTTTTTCGTTTTTTTTTGTCTCCTTAAAAATGGTTTTATATATCTTCCTGTAGTTGTGTGAAAAATGAAAAATAGGCAATGGGTTTTCTTCCCTATTGATTGTGGGGATAATGTTGTGAGAGATTTTGGGGATTGTTTGCTAAACCATTGCTACAAAGTTAGTTTATTAATAGATGGTTTAAGATTTTATTTTTAGGGACATTGACCATTTCTTTGAAGCTTGATTCTTGGCTTCTATATGGGCTCCTACTATAAAATTAACGATCAATCGTTTAGGGAACTCATTGGCCATGCATAAACGCCTTCGCCATCCATCACTTTGATTACCCAGTTTCAACCACTCAGTTAATTCCTCTTTTTTTTTTATAAATAAAGATCCCATTCAATTGTTTCTTTTTTTATTTATATATATTTCAAGCTTAAAAATAGAAAAACAGAATCTTATATCTAAAAGTTATCAACCATGCTAAAAAATAGAAATCAAACCTTGCAAACATGTATACCATACTTATGGAGAGACCATACATAGTTATCGAGACTCCCACACACACAAAAAAAAAACTCTGAGTTAGCATAAAAAATCATTCTCATTATGAACAAATTAACTCAAGTTGAGATCCTTTTTAGAACAGGATCCTAACTTATAGTAATTACCTTAATTATAGGTAGCATAACTCTCCATATGCTATCAATAAAAAATGTTTCCAGGTCAAAAAGCTAATATGATCAGGAAATTTCTTGAACAGTATGTTAAGTGTTAGCATTTGAATATAACTCACTAGCGTTAGTTAGTTTGTAACAAAGTACCTCCCTAAGTGGATTTTGTATAAAAGGATCATGATCAAATGAAATGAATGCAATGCAATTCAGAAAGTATTCCCTCTATAATTTTAAGTTTCTCATCCCGTTGGTGTCTCAAGCGTCTTGTACCTGTTATTGTGAGAGCAACCGCGTCCGATTGCTAGGATCTCTATGACTCGAGATGCTATCGCTCCCGGTAGCTAGGTTCCCCGTGTCTCATGTGTGTGTTGCAAGGTGCCCGGTTCTTGGAGCCCTGCTGCGTGTGTGTGTGTGTGTCTCAGAGACTTAGCGCCTATGTGCAAGGTGCCAACAATGGTATTCAAAGGAAGACTTAGTACTAGGGTAGGGAAACACGAGTGAGGTGAGAAAATTCTTGGGTTCTTGAATTGGGAAACACAAGAGAACAATGAGGTGTGAGAATATGGGATCAGGAAATAATGAACTAGCGCATTTACCCAAGTTAGATGGGAAAATTGGGAAAGATGGAATGTTCAAATAAGAGCATTGTTCATATATCAAGAAGTGCTTGAAGTAGTCAAGGAGGGCTACGGAAAAACTTGACAAGGAGGCCACTGAAGAGGAGAGCATTTTCAACAAGAACAAGAAGAAAGATGGTAAGGCCCTATACTTGATTCATCAAAGTCTGAATGAGACAAACTTTGATAAGATCTCCAAGATTCTCACTGCCAAGAAGGTTTGGGGAATCCTTGAAAAATGTTACACGGGTGTGAAAAGTCAAGAAAGTAAAATTGCAGTCCTTGAGGAAGCAGTTTGAGGGGATCAAGATGGAGGAAAAGGAGAATGGTGAGGAGCTATCAGAACAACAATTCTACAAGAATATCATGAGATCTCTCACTCCAAGATTTAACTATGTTTTATGTGTCATTGAGGAAGTGTATGCAAAGGATGACATTTCCATGTCAATTGAAGAACTTCGGAGTTCTTTGGAGGCTAGGGAATTAGAATAATGAAAGATGTGATGAGAACACAACTGATGTGACACTGCAAGCCCAGCAATATAGCAAAGGAGGCAGAGGAAGAGGAGGTAGATGGAACAATGGAAGAGGAAGAGGTAGAGCGGTAGCAGAATGGTAGCAGTAACAGATGGAATTCAGAATGGAAATCGTCACAGAGGGAATAGTGCTAGAGGAAGAGGCGAAAGGAAGAAGGTGAAGAGTAACCTTAACTGTTACGATTGTGGGAAGTATATGGTCATTTTGTTACATTATATTAGTTAAGTTGAACACATTTTATTAAATGATTGCACTGCTGAAAAGAAAGTTGAACACCTTGCCATCTTCTAGGAAGTGTTTAAAGTGACTACCATATCATTTGCTCAAAATTAGGAAACAAAAGAGTACAAAATAAGTTGTTATTGTCAGGAAATATGAGACGCGATACTGGTCACGCAGTTCGGCCAATCTTTGCCTACGTCTGCGACTACAGAGCAGCTGTAGTTCCGTTTTATTGATTGTCTATTGTTGTGTGTCGAGTACAAACACTAATGAGTTTAAATAGACTATTCTATGTGAAAACCTAACGGGCCTAGGCCAAATACATATATAAATAAATCTACTATTTACAAACTTCCTTATTTCCTTATTCATATCCCCCCTCAAATTGATGCGGGTCCTCACAGAGCATCAATTCGCTAACAAAAAACTGATGGCGTGAACGAGGAATGGCTTTTGTCAAAATATCTGCAACCTGAAATTGAGTATTGATATGAGGGATGGATATAACATGATTATCATAGGCTTCACGAATAGCATGGCAATCAACTTCAATATGCTTAGTACGCTCATGAAAAACCGGATTTGCAACAATCTGAATGGCACTTGTATTGTCAGCATAGAAAGATGTCGGCTCAGTTTGAGGAAATCCAAGTTCACCCAAAAGGCCACGAAGCCAAAGTATTTCAGAGCATGCCGTAGACATAGCACGATACTCCGATTCAGTTGAGGACTTAGAGACTCTTGCTTGCTTCTTAGTTTTCCATGAGATCAACGAAGAACCAAGAAACATGCACCAACCAGTGACAGAGTGGCGAGTGTCAGGACACACAGTTATCTTGTTACACGTCTTATAAACAAAATGAGTTACCATACAAGTGAATTTTTGTATTGGACATCTTTCTTAAAAAGCATTCTAAAGGGAACAAGGATGACTGTTTTACATTTTTTTTTGCCCTTTTTGATATTTTAATGGTGTATCACATGCATTTGTTTTTCCCTTTTGATTTCTTCGATGTGTAGACATCTGTGAGCCTCTAATTCACAATTTTATACCACATGAATAAAATAGCCTGCCTTTTTGAAAAAGTATCTTTCTCTAAGTATATAGAATTGTTGTTCAAAAAAAAGTATATAGAATGAGTTTTGGGTGTCAAACAAATATTTTTTATTATTCCAATACAACAAACATACAAAATTTTAATCAAATATATATAAGATACGAATTTTCTAACTAGAGAGAGATATACATGATACATATATGTTTATGAAGTCATTTCCTCGGAAAAGAATTCATGTGAAAAATTTCAAATAATATTAGCCGTACAATTCTCTCATGCTTACAACCCAGCATGTAGAAGATGATTCCACCGGAGCTTAGAAGTGAGAAGCTTCAAAGTAGAATCAAGCTATACAGCCAACTTGTTCTGTGTAACTAGGCAAACTTGTGTACATATACAAAATCACACACTATAGCTATTATATGTACCACCACCATGCATGCATGGATTTCAAGCTTTGGCAAAGCCAATGGCGTAAGGAATACCAGTAGCCTTCAACCAATCATCAGCTCTTCCAGAAGGTCCGGCTCTAAGGAATTGTCCAGCAGTAAATCGAGCAGCTTCATTACTATTAATATTAGGATGATAACCTTTCCACTTCACTCTTCCATGAAGATTAGCACCTGGTCCAGTGTTAGCATACTCAGCATAATACAATGTATCAAGAAATTGATTCCCAGACCAAGGAGTCCACCCTTCTGGTGAAATAAGATCACCCAAGTTTGATTCCATAACCACTGTCTTAGCATATTGCTTCCATGGTCTTCCCAAGTAGGATTTGAATTGGAATCTAACAGGGAATAAAGCTCTCTCTGGGACAATTTCACAGTTCTGGATCACAATTCCTGTTGCCATGTTCTTTTGGGTTGTGCCATCTGCGGTTACTGTGTTGAATTGACCAGGACCTGGTTTCCTTACTATAATTCTTGAGTTTTGGATTATTGTTGGAGATGTACCAAATATGAAGTCCACTGTACCAGATATTTCGCAGTTGCGGTAGAATTGACGATTTGCTTGAACGTATAATGTGTCTTGGAAACCATGCATGGCACAATCGAAGAATGCTGACATATCTCCTTGGTTTCTAAATGCCACTGCTTGGTGCTTGCTTGGACCAGCTGTGTTCTCGAATGCCATTGACTTTGCAATGAATCCATTTGCTTGATTGGCTGCGCACATGCACATCAGATTACATCATTAATTACATAAAAATATTTAAATATTGAATGCCTTGAAAAAAAATATCTAATTATTATTTAATAATTGTTACTATGCATATATATCCTCCCACTCATATTAATGGCACTCTAATTATTATATGAAAGTTCATATTCACTCAATTCAATTGAAAGAATTCTTGAAATAAAATCATTCAATAGGGTAAAAATTGACAGATTTTTTTTAATTATATATGATGGGGAACATGTACTTACCGAAGGTGGCAGTTTGCATTGTTTTGACACCATCTACGAAATTTTTGTGACCAGTGACAATGGTCTTTGTAGGGCCATCACCATACATGAGAATATTTATGGCTTGTTTCGGAATGGTGATATACTCATCATAGACACCGGCCTTAACGTAGATTATGTATCTTCCTTTAAAGCCCTTAGGGTAAGAGGCAATAGCATCCTTAATGGTTCTAAATTTACCACTACCATCGTGGGCAACAACTGCATTTGGTGGAGGAGCTCCATTATTCTTAGCCAAGAGCTTGCGATCTGCGGCTGAGAACCACGTAGGTAATCCTTCATTGTCAAGCTCATTAGCCTCCATTAAACGACGAGAAGCTGGATTCAAATCCAGCTTCAAGTCAAAGTTCTCAAGGATGTTAGCTAAATTAGTTACAATGTCAAGGGTTATGCCTGTAAGCTTCCCCATTTGGTCCAAACTTTCTTGCTGCAACTGTTGTCGAACCTGTTACAATTTATAACGATTAGTTAGTTAGTTAATTAGGTGGTTAGTCAGTTAGTTAGCATCTGATGTAGTCCTCAATATAAACCATATGTCGTTGTAATACCTGTTGTTCGCCGTCTGTCCCATTATCAAATCCTTCCATACATGATTGTTGATATGAAATAACAGCACTCAACCAATTCCTAAAATCAGGGGTTTGATCATGAACAGCTTGAATGTTGTTATCACGAACTAAATTCGTGGATGCTTCGATGCTATCGAGGGCAAATTGCATTAAGTCCTTACAATCATCAAGGGCCATTTTGATGCTAGGATTCTTATTGGCATGTTCTACCGTGAGCCTATCACTCATATTCAAAGCATTGATAACGCTTTTCGCGCTTGCTTCAACTGCAGCTGCTATATAAACTTTCGGGTCAGAGGAATTGGTTGGTGGCACGGTTTTAAGTGTATCGTGACATAGCTGAGGGTCGTCAGTTCCTTGGCACATAGCCTTCACAGATTTTTGTTGAGCTGCTACTGCAGGATCACTACTATCCCTTCTATTGTTAACAATAACCACTGCACTTATGGCAACACCCACCACTAAAATGATAGATACACCAGATATAAGCACTTTTCCGTTCATCTTTCTTGTTCTGTTCTTCTTCAGTTATTTTCTTTTTTTGTTTTTGATTCTTTCAGGAATTAAACAATGAGGGAGCACATAGGAGAGATGAGATATATGAGGATTTCCTCCCCTTAATTGGTTTTCTTGTGTGGGAGGGTGACTGATTTTTAGTCTATTGATTAAGCACAGAATTACCACAAGGATATTGGAGTTTTTATAGTACAACTTTTTGATCATTCTTAGAATAGATGAGAAGGCCAACCTTAACTGGAATGAGCGTTCAGAATTGTAGTTGATTTCAAAATTTTAGGAGGATTAATTTGGACATTACTATTTCTTGAACGATAGTTTAATGGTATATATGATAGAGCAATCTTTCCTATATTAAGCGAGATTGGCATTTTGAAGATAAAAATTTATGATGAATTGGTGGTAGACAAGGTTAGCTTTGCATTGTGATGGCTAGGAATAGTTAAGGTCTGGAACATTTTTCAGTCCATAAGTATTCTTACATCTTCTCCAACGTTCTCGCAAAACCTCAGGATATTTCACGGTAATTATTAGTTTCGATTAAGATAATGAGAGTCACTCATGCATGGTTTCAAAGCCGAATCGACCTACCAGATTGGACGATTGAATTGAACCGAAAATTGGTTGGGTGTAAAATACTTATTTTAATTTTCTTTAAAAATTGAATTATTTTTATTTGTTCCCTTTTAGGTAAATTAATCAATTTAATCCTATACAAAAGCTAATATATTCATCTAGTAATGTATAATCGATTCTCATATCTATTCGAGTTAGAGTGTTCTAGGTGTATTTTTTTTATAAGTTGAGTATCATCTGCGCTCAACTGCAGAGATAATCCCTCGAGTAGGGTAGAACAACAATGGGTCGAGACATGTAATACCACAATGGACAGCAAAACTCTCTCTCAAGAGATTTAACACTTCTCTCCCACAATAAGCCAAATAATTCCAGGTGTAGTTTAGTTCTATTTTAAAACAAAGTCATTTAATTTCTCAAAAAATATATTACTTCAAACAACATATCAAGAGTTAATTTTTCAAAGAATTGTTTTTTAGGTAAAATATTTTCTAAGTGTGAATTTACTTTGGTTTGATTAGATTTCAGGTTGGTTAATATTTAAAGTGAATTTACATTGTTAACAACATACAGTTTGGATGGTTAGTCAGCCACAAACTGAACCCCACAGCTGACAAAAAAATGGCCTAATCAAAACTTAAAAAACAAATTTTTTGCAGTTTCAATATTTTTGGATTGATTTTGGTTTGAACACCACTAATCTGACTAAGATGTTCATCCATTTTCCACTCCACCCACCTGACTGGATTGAGATCCTTTCTATTGAACGGATGATTCCAGTAAGCAAGAGATAAACACACAGTTTTTATAAACTATGTTCCTTATAAGCGGTAAATATATTGTTTAGCTAGGTGCAAGCAGCGGCAGGTGTATATAAAAACTGATTTTGTATCATTTTCAAATCATTCTTCATTCGATGAAACTCGGGACATTGATATTCCTCATTCTGTGAGAGCCTTCGCATCCCAAAAAAAAAAAAGCAACTACCAATCAATATGGTCAGAAAAAATTAAATCACAATCGAAATGACGGCTCCAACATTGACCAGTGAAACAGTAACTCTTTCGTTTTTAAACCACCGGAATTGATCTACAAGTATGCGAAATCGTACAACCCTCAATTTGAGAAACATTTTTATACCAAAAGAAAGAATTTGTATGAACGGGCATTTGCCATCATAAGTCATAACTTTTTCATTAAGTAGTCAAATGACTAGCTCTTTGCTCCGAGTATACTCAATTACTCATTTCTGTATGGCAATTTTTCCCAGGACTAAAAAGTACGGATGGCAATCATCCCAGCAGTAAGAGAGATATAGAAAGAAAAACAAATATAGGGAAAACAAACATTAAAAGAATAGAGGAAGCGAGGAAACCTCAAATGACCCCATGGATTATGAACAAAATGAATGCAGTGTAAGCTTTGGGACAAAAAGCCATGTTCGAGCAATTTAACCCCAGCTTCTGAAGCAGTCTGTTATACTTTGCAGGCACAGTTGTGAACATACTCACAGAAATAGAAAGAGATACAAAGATTAATTTGCTGTTTCGCCAGCAGGTCCAGCTCGTGCAGTCAACAAAGGTTGAAGAGCTTTGACTACAATGCTCATGTTTGGTCTGAAATCAGCTTCATATTGCACACAGAGTGCAGCAACAGCAGCCATCTGTAATTAACCAGGAATCATGCTTTATACCAGTATATTGTTCTTAATCAAGTAAACAATTTATTAAGGGCCGTTATCCTGGATGTAGTTCCTATAAAGGTTCCCACATAACATTTATATATTATTTCTACATTGAAGTATTTGCACATTTTCTTCTAGCATAATAGAATGCCTGAAATGGCTCTTAACTTGCACTAAAACTTGGACAATACTATACAAAAAAAGGCATTGTCTTTCATTTGCTCAACTATAAATAATATCAGTTTTTAAATAGCAGTTGTGGTTGCAGTTATGTCGTGATCCTTAATATTGCAAAACACTGCAAAAAAAAACAGTTGATATAGCGGCAATTGCAATCGCGATGCGGTTGCGGAGTCCCAAGAAACCTTGTATTGCAAACACAATCGCAGTTGCATCACATAAACTAATATGATGATAAGTATATTCAATAAATTTCCTACTTAAAGGAAATGATTCAGGATCTAGACTTCTTGATTCAAGCTTTGGTCTCTTGCATAGTATTTACTATCTAAAGAAAAAAAATTGTGGTCTAGTAAGCTTTTTTTGCATAGCTCCCAAACACATGCATACATTCAAATAAAATATGATTTATGGAACACTTCCACAAGAAGTTCACACCACCTTAGCATAAAAAACAGCAAAATAAAACAAAAAACGAGAAGAAAATATGCTAAAAGTCAGTAAACACCTTGGCAACAGCTTTCGGCGGGTATTCTCCCCCTAGTCTTGTATCAACACACTGTCTGACTTTATCCTCACTGAGTTTTGGTGTAGCCTGAAACACATCAATTGTGATCAGCTAGCTAGGATTTTAAACGGACAGTATATCACAATAAATAAAGTGGTTTGTATTCTGTTTCTTTTTATTTCTTTTTGAAGGGGAGGAGGGTTTAAATATATAGCTTAAATAACTACCCAAGTAACCAGACTCTGCTGTCCGCGTGGTAGTGTATGATCAACAGGTTTCCTTCCAGTCAAAAGTTCCAGAAGAACAACACCAAAACTGTATACATCACTCTTAGCATTCAATTGTCCAGTCATTGCATATCTGCATCCACAAGAATAGACATGACGTTTAGCAGTTGACACTAAATATAAAGGGTAGTTTGTCCAGAATGAAACAAAGATACAGAAACACAAAATGTATGGGATTTAGTCATTCTTGTCCAGTCAGCTGTGGCAAAAAGGATGTTTTCTATGGTTTTTCCAATAACTCTTCAGCATTTAGACGCATAAAAGCAAGAGGTCCATCATATCCAATAGGGATAAGAGAATTCATGATCTGACATGTAACTGGAAATCTTACTCGGGTGCATGATAACCAAAGGTTCCAAGGACACGAGTGGAATGAAGACGCGCAGCCATGTCTGGAGCCTGATTTGATAAATCAAAATCTGCAATTTTAGCAACATCGTCATCGAAGATTAGCACATTGCTTGACTTAATGTCCCGGTGGATAATATGGGGATCGGCCTTCTCATGCAAGTATTCAAGCCCTCTTGCAGCCCCTACAGCAATTTTAACTCTCTGTGCCCATGTCAAAACAGGTCCAGGCTGTGCTCCTTTAACACCTTTTCTGCCTACATGTAAAACGACAATGATGAAAAGAGTTATATATAATAAAAATACAGACTAAGCTAATATATCTCTTGAGTAGTGAGACACTCTCTGTCAAGGTATCAAAAGGAAAAAATAATGTTAAAATCCATAATCTTCTCAGTTCACCAAATGTAGGAAAAAAATCAAGCAGTGTTTATAAATGTTAATACTTTCTAATTTGACAAATTGAAAGGAAAAACCATATACCATGTAAAATATCATGAAGAGACCCATTAGATGCAAACTCATAAGCAAGAATACGGGAGTTTCCATCAACGCAATATCCAAGCAACTGAACAAAATTTTCGTGCTTCAGCCTTGATACCATTGAAACCTGAAAGCTCAAAAAACCACATGGTGTATAGGATATGAACAGCTTCAATGGTTTGACAAAAAATTAAGCCAAGGTTGTCACACGCACATACCTGGGCCAAGAATTCCTCATCAGGCTGTTTACTGGCATCTAGCTTCTTGATCGCTGCAGCCTGCCCACTTTTAAGAACTCCATAATATACTCTTCCATAGGATCCTTCTCCAATCAGAGAATCTTGCCCGAAATTATCCGTTACTTCTTTTAGTTCATCTGCCGGTATCTCAGGAACTTCAATGGGCTGCACTTTAACAGTCTGAGCACCCTGCTTCGCAGTTTCAGAAGCATGATAATTTCCGTCATTTCCTGCCCAACATAAGTTATAAGAATCAAATCCAATTTTGGGTAATATAACATCATACAAAGTAACACAGTTACACAGAGAAATGTCATAAAACAGCATCCCAATCACATGTGGATTTAATCCCAGACAAAATGGAAACACCACTCATAGATGCGTGAATTGTTTTCAGTCGTGAACAACATACATCATCCCTGTGCACTCTTCTAGCTAATATGAGCCAAATTACCTGTTGGATGTTTTGCAACATATGCTCCACCACTTTCAGCGGCCTTGTGGTACTCATCCTCTTCACAACAGCTGAAACAACTCATGATTCTTTCCTACTGCAATTAATTCACAAGCTTGTCAGATTATCCTAGTTCACTTTTAAGCCTGGTTATACAGCATACTAAAAAATCAATGTAGATGCTCATTGCCAGTAAAAAGATACATCCTAGTGATATTGCAATTGCTACATGATATTAAAACTTGAATAGACACGATGCTTCCACTCAGCTGATTCAAATTAACTAAAATTTGCAATGATTGACTCACCCTAAAATGTGCCATCAAATATAAAAATGAAATGATGTTCTAAATTATTAGCAAAATCACGTCATCCTTGAACAATGAACGTCGGGCATGAAAACTTCACAGCACGATATCAAATTTCGTTTCCACTACCAAAAAAACTCAACGATTAAGTTACAAAACTCAAATCCCTAACGAGTGAAACTAATGAAAGCGGATCGAATCAATTTCCACCAATCAGATCAATCTGCTATTAAATTCAAGGCAGCAGTTATAGATCGGTCTAAAGCAGAATCAGTTCTTACGGCCAATATCAAATTTGCCAGAAAATCGAAAAATGCTTATCCATAAAAGAAATTATTGAGCAAAAAAATTCGATCATCACGAGAATGAAAGTAACATGTAGAATATTGCTTACAAAAGCAGAAAAGTAGAAGTAAAAGCAAGTGACAATGAAAGGAGTGATAGATCGATGAGTACCTGAAACGAAACGAAAGAGCAAAATTGTTGAATTGAGAGTCTTGAGTGGTGGATAGTGAGGGGCGTTGTGGAGGATCTCAGTTCCGAAACGGTGAATGATGCGCAGGATAAGCAGAGAGGAGTGCGTAGAATAAAGGAAAGTGGGGGGCGAACAAGCAAAGTGATTGACTCGCTTTGAGTGAGTTGAAATCGGGGTCTATGATTGTCGTGTTAATTGTGTAATACTAGTATTGTATTACTATTACAACTTACAAGGATATTTTTCATACAACTACTCTATCTATCGTTTGCGTAGTACAACTTACAAGAAGAGAAAATACCACTAATCCAGGCTTTTTTTTTCTCTTCTTTTACTTGTTCTGCAGTGACCTGGCTGGCTAGCCAGACTTGACTTTAGAATTGTGATGGGCATACACATGGAGCGGAGGGGAAAAAACGTCAGAGAGGCTAGGGGTGTTCAAAACCGAACCAAATCAATAGAAAACTGCAAAAAACCAAACTAAACTGAAAATCGCAAAAAACCAAAATCGCTTTTGATCGGTTTTGTTTGGTTCTTTTTTTCATTGCACCGCGCGGTTCGGTTCGGTTCGCGATTTTGATTTCAGAAACCAAACCAAATCGCAAGTAACCCTAAGGCTTGTTGAATTACAACCTTCCTCACTAACTAACCCAAATGCAACTAAAACCCAACCCTCACTCACTTACTAGCCCAAATCCAATTAATTCTTTGGCTCACTTACAAACAATTCATATTGTTATGATATATTTAAAAATTACAATAAAATATTTAATTCAAATTATTTTAAACATTGTCTTAGTGTTAGCCTGTAATTTCGACAGGCTTCATTGAAAATGGTCAACAAGGCCTGACTTATATTTCGACAAAGACCAAATTATTTCGACAGAGAAAATGGTCATGCGCAAGGTAAACTCGACAAGCTTCCGGGGAAGCAAAAGCAAGAGAGAGGAAAATGGACACAAGCTTTCGACAGACAGAAAACAGAGCAGTTATGCGCTGAAGACTAGCAGTTGGTCGAAGCGTGATAGAGCGGTTCTGGTCGAAAGTAGGAGTAGCAGTTATTAATTTTCAAATTTCTAGGCAGTTACTTAGTTCAGTTTTTCCCCCTCTCTTCCTTTGTATAAATAGTAGTTTCTGAGAAGAAACAGGGGTCGCAAATCACAATACACAACCCGATTCCTGAAACTCTAACTTCCAAGCCAGAGCGAAAAACGAGTGGAAGAATCGCTGTACGTGATCGTGTACCACTTTTACAATTCAATGCAATTTATTTGTCTTTTCTTTACAATTCATGCACCATTTACTGCTTCTTTTCTTTTCAATTCTGTTAATCATTGCAAATCGTCCCCTTTTCTACATTTTCTGAAACACAAACCACGCGCAATTCAAAGGCAATTGCTTTGAGATTTTTCTAGTTTGATCTCACAAACCTTCTAATAAAACTAGTGATTGTTTGCTAAAAACACCAGCGAACAAATTGGCACGCCCGGTGGGACTTTGTCTTTGATTTTGTTCATTTTCGTACTCTCTTATTTGTATTCGCTGTTGTATGCACTTAAGAAGTGGTAAAATGGTTCGTTCTAGTACGAATAATGCGTCTAGTTCCAACCCTGTGGTTTCACAAGGGCAAGGAACAACAATGGATTCTGCGAGCATTAGCGCAGGACCATCATCGTCAACAACCGTTCCTTCATTATCAATGACTAATGTTGGTTCAACGCAGTCAGAAATGGCATCTTTGCCTATGTCTTTGCCGTTAAGTGCAGGGCTTCATAGCCCTTACATGGCAATGGGAAACGGTTTAGACCCACGTTTGAATAACGTGCATCTACCCCCATTTCCTTTGGGAATGTATGGCATGCCTACTGGAATGCCACATATTTCGACCTTTTCCCCTACACATGTCTCTTCTGAGAGTGTATTTGGTCGGAATCCCCCAGCATTAACCAATACGTCTTTGTTGGCCTTAAGACAGCAAGTAGACGAGAGTAATCACGATATGGTTAATATGCTTACCCAACAAATTGGTACAGTTTTCAATCCATTGATTCAAAATACCAATAACAGTTACCAAATGTTGGCAAATCAGATGAGTAGGATTGCAGATTTCTTTGGGGCTCCAGCGGTTAATAATAGGCAAGTTCCTATTATTGCGGGTAATGCGTCGCCAGTTAACCCCCAAGAAGCAGTTGCAGTCGAAGCGTCCACAATTGTAGGCGAACTACAAGGGGCAGTAAACCACGTCCCTGAAGTAGTTTTGGTAAATAGACACCAGAACGCAGATGAAGTTGTTCGACAAGTGCAACAACACAATGTTGGCGCAGAAAACAATATAGCTACTTTAGTCGAAACTATTTTGGCGCAAAATGGCCTTAACATAGGTTTACAAAGGCCTAACTTCGTATCACCATTATGTGAATACGTATTACAAACTGAGTTACCAAGGGGATGGAAAGTTCCCAAGTTTACTAAGTTTGGTGGTGATACAAATGAGTCCACAGTCGAACACATTGCTCGTTTCTTGACTGAGGCTGGGGACTTAGCACAAAATGAGAATTTGAAGATGAAATACTTTCCAAATTCTCTAACTAAAAATGCTTTCACTTGGTTCACGACCTTACCCCCTGGTTCTATGTTCACATGGGGGCAATTAGAAAAGGCATTCCATGCACAGTTTTACATGGGCCAGTCGAAAATTAGTCTTAAAGAATTGGCTAGTGTTCGGCGCAAAATGCCTGAAACTATTGATGATTACTTAAACAGATTTAGGCTGTTGAAATCTCGTTGCTTCACACAAGTCCCTGAACATGAGCTTGTCGAAATGGCTGCTGGTGGCCTTGATTACTCAATTAGAAAGAAATTAGACACATCTCATTTGCGAGATATGGCGCATTTGGCTGATAGAGTTCGACAAGTTGAAAGGCTTAGAGAGGAAAAATCTAGGTCGAATAGGTATCATAAAAAAGAAAAAGTGGCATATGTCGAAGAAGAATTCGACGTTACATATAGTAATGTCGAAGAAGAGGAGATAGACGTGACTGAACTTAAGCCTGGTCCTCCTTATACCTGTAAAATATTAAGGCCTGCGAATGGGAATAACCCTGTAGAGCCTAAGAATGATAGATTTATGCCTAAGACTTATACTTTTGATGTTACTAAATGTGATGAAATTTTTGATCTTTTAGTAACTGATGGTCAAATATTAGTGCCTAAAGGCCTTAAAATACCAACTCTTGACCAAAGAAAGAAAAAGGGTTATTGTAAGTTCCATAATTTTTTGGGACATAACACTGACCGTTGTGTGCTCTTCAGGGATATTGTGCAAAAAGCAGTTGACGAAGGAAGACTCAAATTTGCTGATAAGAAAATGAAAGCTCCTATGCAGATTGATGTTGATCCATTGCCTAAGGCTGAAGCTATGTATTCTGAACCTGTCGAAGCTGATGTAGGCATGGTGGAAGCTCAAATGGCAGACCCTCCTAAGTGTGTCAAGACTGCCACCGAAAAATTAAAAGGTTTTATGTATGCTGAAGGTAAGAAACAGGAAGTGACCCTAAAAGAATATGATGGGAAGATACATGCTGTGTATCCAAAGGCTGAGGAAGAATTGATAGATTTCCTCAATCGGTGTAAGTGGAATAACTCTGAAGTTATGCTTTGCCCAAGGTGCAGCGCTGTCTTCGACAAAGAAGCAGCTAAAGCTGTCGAAGGTTATCAGGATCAACAACTACGTAAAAGAAAATGGCTTGATAACAGGCCGAAATTTGACTTTGCAAAAGGAGATCTTCCTGGCTATAAGGCTAATGTGTTAACAAAGCCTTCAACAAGCAAACGACAATTTGCTAAGGAGAAGTCCTCAGCGAAAGGGTATTTGAAGCTGTCAACAAATAAATCCTTTGTCCCAAGTGCTAGTGCTCCTGTTGAAGCGTGGGTGCCAAATAATCAACGTGCTAAAGCTGTCAAGCCAGATATGGATGCTGTTAAGTTTAATTATAAGAATAACTATAAGGGTAAGAACCCCATGACTAGAACACAGTGGCGTCGTTACCAAAGACAACAGAAGAAGAGGGCACACTTTGACATTAACAAGGTTCCAAGTCATTTGGCTAATAACCATGTTCCACGCAGTACGATTGACATTAATCAAGTTCCACGCAGCATAATAGTGGCGAAGAGTGAGGTTCACAAAGCTGAAGTTGCCACAAAGAGGAATGCTGATGTTGCTAGTCATGTGTGTGCAGCGAATAAGGCCAAAGGCAAGGCTGTAGTAACAGAAAAGCCAAGAAGGCCTGCTCTTGAAAGAATATTTCCTCCATTGTCAACAGTGAAAGAAAAGAATGCTGATTTCGACATGGATGAAGACATGGAGTCTGATTTTGATGATTCTGAAGATGATTTCGATGTTGTTTGCAATGTGGTATCAATACTGCCTCTTGAGTACGATGTTATCACAGTACCAAATGATGTTGAAGAGGATTTTACAGAGGATATGGCTCATCATAAGCCAATGTGTTACTATGTGGTGAACAATGGTTGTGTCGAAGACCAAATGGCTACCTTCGAGAAGCCAGATATGAGTATGCAAAACCACTTGAAACCCCTGTATGTCCAAGCCAAAGTCAATGGTGTTGGAATTAACAAAGTGTTAGTGGATGGTGGAGCTGCAGTGAATTTAATGCCACATGGTCTTTTGAAGAAGATTGGTAAGTTCGACACTGACCTCAGGCCACATAACATTGTCTTAAGCAACTATGAAGGCAAAACTGGCCATTCTTTGGGGGCCATTGAGGTGGACTTAATCGTTGGTTCCATAAAGAGGACTACATTGTTCTTAGTGATAGCCTCTAAAGCGAATTTTAATTTACTCCTTGGTAGAGAGTGGATCCATGGAGTTGGTGTTGTCCCTTCGACTTTGCATCAACGTTTAGTGAGGTGGAAGGAAGATGGTTTGGTAGAGTATGTTGAAGCCGATCAGAGCTACTTCCGTGCTGATGTGAACCAAATTACCAAGGAAAATTTTGAGAAACAAATGGCGAAGATCGCGCCATGTTCATCTTCTAATGAGGCATATGTTCCTGCGGATAATGTTCTTGCCTCAGTTCATCTTGACCCAAATTATGGTTTTGTTTGGGAAAGAGAAATAATGGGAGATGATAGTGTTTATCCTGATGGTGTTCTTCGACCAACGGGGTGGAACACTGGTTCTTGAAAATGTTCTTATGTCAGTGCCCAATGCATGGGACAAAATTACAGCTTATATGGCCGAAAACAAGTTTAAAGCGGCTATAGAGGCCGAAATTATTCAACAAACAATGGCTGTCGAAGCCAGTGAGTTACATGAAGGAAATGGCATAGTCATAGATGAAAGACTTGACTGCATTTATGATGATGATCGATTAGGTTTTGAAAAGGATCCTAGAGATTCGGCAAAGCATATGCAAGCTCAAGACCCGTTAGAAGAAGTTGATTTGGGAAATGGCTCAATAAAACGGCCAACTTATATTAGTGCGAATATTGATGCTTCTCTAAAAACCCAAGTCATCACATTGCTAAGGGAGTTCAAAGACTGCTTTGCTTGGGATTACGACGAAATGCCTGGGTTAAGTCGAGAAGTAGTGGAAATGCAATTACCAATTCGACCAGGGAAGAAACCAGTGAAGCAAGTGCCAAGAAGATTTGCTCCTCAAGTGTTGGCTAAGATCAAAGAGGAAATCGAAAGGCTATTCAGAAACAAATTCATCAGAACTGCCAGGTATGTCGAATGGTTAGCCAATATAGTTCCTGTAATAAAGAAAAATGGGACTCTTAGAGTTTGCATAGACTTTAGGGATTTAAATAATGCAACTCCCAAGGATGAATACGCAATGCCTGTGGCAGAAATGCTAATAGATTCAGCAGCAGGATTTGATTATCTTAGTATGCTCGATGGTTATTCTGGGTATAATCAAATCTTCATTGCTGAAGAGGATGTGTCGAAAACTGCTTTTAGATGTCCAGGGGCATTGGGTGTTTATGAATGGGTAGTAATGCCCTTTGGCTTAAAGAATGCTGGTGCTACATATCAGAGGGCCATGAATTCTATGTTTCATGATTTTATTGATGATTTTATGCAAGTATACATAGATGATGTGGTGGTTAAATCTTCCTCAGAAAGTGGTCATTTAGACCATCTTCGCCGTTCTTTTGAAAGAATGAGGAAATATGGATTGAAAATAAATCCATTAAAATGTGCCTTTTGTGTACGTGCAGGTGATTTCTTGGGTTTTATAGTGCACAAAAAAGGCATTGAAATCAATCAAAATAAGACTAAGGCAATTATGGAAACGAAGGCCCCTTCGACCAAAAAGGAGCTTCAGTCGTTGCTGGGAAAAATCAATTTCCTTCGAAGATTTATATCAAATCTAAGTGGCAAAACACAAGTTTTTTCGCCATTGTTAAGACTGAAGAAGGAAGAAGAGTTCAAATGGGAACCAATGCATCAAGCAGCCTTCGACGAAATCAAGTCTTATTTGATGAAACCACCAATTTTGTTGCCTGTTATTAAACACAAAGTGCTCAAATTGTATATAGCAGCTTCTGATAGAACAATAGGTAGCATGTTAGCACAAGAGGATGATAGTGGTGTCGAAAGAGCCATTTATTACCTCAGTAGGGTCTTAAATGATGCCGAAACGAGGTACACTCCTATAGAAAAGTTGTGCCTTTGTTTGTATTTCTCGTGTACAAAGTTAAAGCAATATATAAAACCAGCTGATGTTTCTGTTTATTCGCATTTTGATGTTATTAAGCATATGCTGTCGAAACCAATAATGCATAGCCGAATTGGTAAATGGGCTTTGGCTTTGTCAGAATACAACTTAACTTATCAACCTCTAAAATCAATTAAAGGACAAGTGGTTGCTGATTTTATAGTAGACCATTCTGTTGTCGAAGAAACATTAAGTTTTGTAGACGTATATCCTTGGAGGTTGTACTTTGATGGTTCAAGCCACAAACATGGAGTTGGGATTGGTATTTTAATAATATCTCCTACTAACATTCCAACGAAGTATAAGTTTAAAATTCGAGATGTTTGTTCCAATAATGAAGCTGAGTATGAGGCTTTAATAGTAGGCCTTGAAATTTTACTTGAGCTGGGGGCAAGTCATGTCGAAATAAAAGGTGACTCTGAGTTGGTTGTCAAACAATTGACAAGGGAGTACAAATGCATTAAAGAGCACCTTATCAGATACTTTGTTGTTGCCAATGCTTTGTTAAAAAGATTTGAGTCTGTTCACTTAGAACATTTACCACGAATTGATAATCAAGTGGCAAATGAATTGGCACAAATTGCTTCAGGCTATAAAGTTTCAAAACAACGCCTGGAAGAGTTAATTGAAATAAAGGATAGAATCATTTCTAATGACTATTCTTCGTCACTATTGTCAACACCAAAAACTGGGGGGGCAACAAACGCAAACGAGGAATTAGTCGTTGTCGAAAAACGTCAATTTTTTGGTGACTTTGACTTAGCAGAAATTTTTGCTCTTGACAATATGACCAATAATGATTGGCGAAGGCCTATTGTGGAATATTTGCAAAATCCCACAAGAAATACCAATAAAAAGGTAAAATACAGAGCTTTGAGCTATGTGATAATTGGAAACGAATTGTTTAAAAAGACTCCTGAAGGAGTACTATTAAAATGTCTTAGTGAAAATGAGGCATATTTAGCAGTTTCTGATACACATAGTGGAGCATGTGGTTCACACCAAGTAGGCCACAAAATGAAGTGGTTATTATTTCGACAAGGAATGTATTGGCCAACTATGCTGAAAGATTGCATAGAATTTGCTAAGGGATGCCAAGAGTGTCAAAAGCATTCTGGGATACAACATGTACCTGCAAATGAATTGCATGCCATAGTCAAACCTTGGCCATTTAGAGGTTGGGCTCTAGATGTGATTGGAGAGATAAAGCCAACTTCGTCGAAGGGCCATAGATATATCCTTATGGGAATTGATTACTTCACCAAATGGGTTGAAGCTATACCTTTAGCCAATGTTGATCAAGAAACAGTGATAAGGTTTATTCAAAATCATATCATTTATAGGTTTGGAATTCCAGAAACCATTACTACAGATCAAGGATCAGTTTTCACTGGTAGAAAAATGATAGAATTTGCTTCTGAAAATGGTTTTAAGTTATTAACTTCGACACCATATTATGCGCAAGCCAATGGACAAGTAGAAGCTGCCAATAAAGTTATTATTAATTTGATTAAAAAGCATGTTGGGCAGAAACCAAAAAATTGGCATAATACCCTTGATCAAGCATTATGGGCTTGTCGAAATTCACCCAAAGAATCTATCAACACTACTCCTTATAGGCTAACATTTGGACACGATGCAGTGTTGTCTGTTGAAATTTGTCTACAATCAACAAGAATTCAAAGACAGTGGGAGATTCCCTCTGATTATTATTGGAATATGATGCTTGATGAATTGGTTGATTTAGACGAAGAAAGGTTATTAGCTTTAGATATGCTTATTCGACAGAAAGAGAGGGTAGCTAAAACTTATAACAAAAAGGTTAAGTTTAAAGCCTTTGATTCAGGTGATCTAGTGTGGAAGGTCCTATTGCCTATGGATAAAAAAGATAGAGTCTTTGGTAAATGGTCCCCAAGTTGGGAAGGACCATTTAAAATTTTACAAGTTTATTCAAACGGCGCATATGAGGTCAAAGAGATTGGCGATGATGAAAGAATTTTGCGTATAAATGGCAAATACTTGAAAAAGTATAAGCCAACGTTGCAAGAAGTTAAAATAACGCTGGAATAAATATAAAGAAAGCGTAAAAACATGGCATTTAAGTTGCCAAAACATTGTCGAAAGCACAGAATAAAAATTGCTCAAGAATAAAATGGAAGAAATTTCATTATAATGTTGCCAAGTTACATGTGCCAAAGGAGGCATTTGTGAATTACATAGTGCCGAAAGGGTAAATAAACTAGGCATAAATAAAACGCTGAATTGCAGTTGGTCTTTTACGACCAAGTAACTTCTCTTTTGGGTGGTCTTCTTCGACCACGTTGACGCTTCCCGTCGTTCGGGGGGTCATTCTTTCGTTTGCGCGTTAGGCTTGTAAGCCTTTCAACTGGGCGTTTCCTTGCTTGGTAAACCTCAGGAAGCCCTTCAGAGAGGAGATATTGATGTGAAGAGAATGGGGAGAAACCCTCTAAGCTTCCCCAAGGAAGACAGTCATCATCAAGGCAAAACACCTGATGAATCTTCCTGCTCCCACTTTGAGTCTCCCGCATAAACTCAGAAAGTTGCAAGATCAAGTGACATGAAGAAAAAAGGAGCAAAGCCATAATTCGCAGAGATCAAAAACCATCACTTTGAACCTCCAGGCAACCTCACTGCAATTATGAGAGATGAGGTTACGCGGAAGACTCAAAGCAAAGGGAATGATCCTGGAACGGGAAAGGAAAAGAGGGAAAAATCATGGAGTGGTGAAGATGAGAAACAAAACTCTTCTATTTATAAGGAGAAGTATGAAAGAGCGTCAGTTGGTTACGAGTTTGGCGTTCCGAGAAGTGAGGCATCACTTTAATTACGGTGTTAGTAACGTAACGGAAGATGGTGGAGCCATTCAAAGTTAAAACAGAGAATCAGTAAACATAGTCAAAGGCCGAAATTACAGGCTGTTCAAGTTCAAGGTTTGAATATGGATTATTGATGGCAACTTATGAGGTAAAAGAAGTGGAAGAATTGGAGAAGCCTTATAAGAAATGGTGAGATAAGGCATTTACTGAGAAGTAAAACGTTGAAGGCCACGTAATACACCAATATAGGAGTAACGTCAACAACACTTAACAGTGGTGACATCAGGTATACAGCTATTTTACTCAAGTGCAAAGTTATTTCGATGGTGAATTCAAAAATGTCTTTCTCTTCTTCCTCCTCAAGTTCAGTCGAAAAAGACATTTTTGGGGGGCAATTTGTTAGCCTGTAATTTCGACAGGCTTCATTGAAAATGGTCAACAAGGCCTGACTTATATTTCGACAAAGACCAAATTATTTCGACAGAGAAAATGGTCATGCGCAAGGTAAACTCGACAAGCTTCCGGGGAAGCAAAAGCAAGAGAGAGGAAAATGGACACAAGCTTTCGACAGACAGAAAACAGAGCAGTTATGCGCTGAAGACTAGCAGTTGGTCGAAGCGTGATAGAGCGGTTCTGGTCGAAAGTAGGAGTAGCAGTTATTAATTTTCAAATTTCTAGGCAGTTACTTAGTTCAGTTTTTCCCCCTCTCTTCCTTTGTATAAATAGTAGTTTCTGAGAAGAAACAGGGGTCGCAAATCACAATACACAACCCGATTCCTGAAACTCTAACTTCCAAGCCAGAGCGAAAAACGAGTGGAAGAATCGTTGTACGTGATCGTGTACCACTTTTACAATTCAATGCAATTTATTTGTCTTTTCTTTACAATTCATGCACCATTTACTGCTTCTTTTCTTTTCAATTCTGTTAATCATTGCAAATCGTCCCCTTTTCTACATTTTCTGAAACACAAACCACGCGCAATTCAAAGGCAATTGCTTTGAGATTTTTCTAGTTTGATCTCACAAACCTTCTAATAAAACTAGTGATTGTTTGCTAAAAACACCAGCGAACACTTAGCTATCTTAAAAGAATTAAAAGAGAGTAATTTATATACTACATATACTTGAGTAGATTTTTTCTTAAAGATTTATGTTAGCCATTTCTTATGTTAGTTAATTTAACTTCATTTTAAATTATGTTTTGTCTTGGAAAAAACCGAACCAACCAAACCGCATTGGTTTGGTTTGGTTTTATTTTAGGAAGCCAACCGAACCAACCCAAACCGCATGTAATTTTACCTTGCGGTTCGATTCACTTTTTGTCTCAAAATCGAACCAAACTGCACCGCAAACACCCCTAACAGAGGCTTCTCCTAGGGAAAGTGTTTTTCTTTAGGTAAAATAAAATAAAATAATGAGAAGTGTCGTAATACTATCTTTGACATTACTCTTTCTCCAATACACTCTTTCTCCAATACACTCTTTCTCATCGGTTAAAATTTAGGTGAGTTCCACTATTTTGGAAACGTAATTCATTAATTTAATAGGATCGGCGTGAACTTTACCAACAATAGAGTGGGTGTTAGCGAAGAGTGACAAAGAGAGTGTTGCTGACATTTTTTTAAAAACGATATATTGTATTTTTATAAAATAATTTTGGACATTTAAGACAACACGCCAGCAGTTTCCTGTCAGCATGATGTCAGCAGTCCCGTTCCTGACATTTTATGGGCCCTAGGCAATTTGTGAGAAATGGGGGCCCCTTGCTTAACTATTTTTTAATTTGAAAATATTTCAATAGAAGACAAAAAACAACTTATTTCAATTAAAATAATACATCTTAATACATAATAATGGTTTTACAAAATATCAAAAGTCTTCTCTTTTCTTGGAAAGCCATAAGAAGCGGTTTCTTCGAGCATTTTGAGATGCAAAATCATTTGTAATCTCATCAGCATCGTTGTTCTCCAACATATCCTTCTCGATTGACAAAGTTGTCAAACCATTCAATCTCTCTTGTGACATTGAAGATTTCAAGTAGGTTTTATAATAGAGAAAAGAATGGGGTGTGTTGGGAAAGAAGGAATAGAATGGAATCATGAAGACTAATGATTATGTGGAGTGAGAGCTAGGATATTTCAGAATTTGTAGAGATAATTTGGGCTTTTTTTTAAATTCTTTTTGATACTAGTATAATTTAGGCTTAGTATAAAAAAAATTGTATTAGTAAAAATTAGGCTTAGTATAAAAATTTTGGGCCCCTCTAAAAACGTGGGCCCTAGGCGGTCGCACCCCAGCCTACCCCCAGGGCCGACCTTGGACGTCAGTTAACTTCAAATGACTGTAGGAACCAAAATGAAAACGAAAATGAAAGACGAGGGACCAAAAAAAGATAAAAGACAAAAATGAAACCTAGAGCAAATATAAATGACCAAAAATACTATTTAGCCTAAAACAACGTTGGGCTACCTCTTTAGGTGTGTCATACCCTAATTTTGTCCACCTAGGTTTAAAACCCTAATTTTCCGCAAAAATAAATAAATTGAGAAGTGTGGTTTTATTTTGAAGAGTGAAGAGCATTGTGCATGCATTTTTGGGTTTTAAAAGTCATTCTAGGGCTTTTAAATTCATTGTTAGAGTGGAAATGCATTTGTTGTTAAAAAACAAGGTTTTTAGGGCAAAAGGGTATTTTGGTCATTGTCAAAAATAAGATAGTTTCTCATCAAGAATCATTGTGCAATTTTAGAGAAATTTATTTGAGGCAAAACATTTTTAGTCATGTATGTATGTATGCGCATGCATGCATACATTGTGCACAAAATTTCAAAAAAGGATCAAAAGGGAATATTCTACAAAAAGTTCCAAGATGTGATTTTTATGACATTTTTGGTCATGGTGATCACATAAAATGGCATATTCCTAAGATTCCTAGTATGTGGCCTAAATTGGGTGTATTTTTGTACAATTATCCTAAGAAGAATAATAAAAAATGAAGGGATAATGGAATGGTCATATAATAGTACAATAGTACAAGATGACAACTAGCAAAACTTGGTGACCAAGGCCACACCCCCAATGTCGCCTACCCCCTCTCTATTCTCTCATTTTGTGTTTTCTCAATGTCCTCAATCCATGTGAGCCTCAATCCTAGCCTTTGATTCAAAATTAAAATCAAATCCTAGAGCACAACTAGTGCACAATGACCTAACTACCTTTAAACCTAATTGCTTTCTATATATACCCTATTAACCTCACCTCACAAAAAAAGAAAAGCTTTTGGCCTCACAATTCATTCACAAAACCCTAGCACACAAACCTCTCCTCTCCTCTCCTCCTTTGGCCGAAACCACCAACAACCACTCCCTCCTCCATTTTTCTTCATTTCACTTCCATTTTCCATCTCATATTAACTCCTACTTCATATATCTTCCTTCTCTCCTAATTTAATTCAAACTTGCATCATCAAAGGGCATTTTTAAGCAAGCATTTCGTGGGTTTCATTGAAGTTTGGTGAAGATTCAAGTTGATTTGTGGTCTTGTTCTTCATTTTAGTCATTCCTTAGCTTGGATTTGAGGTAAACTTCTTAAAACCTAGCATCATCTTCAACTTTTTTGCATCAAAATGTAGATATCATGTTTCTAATTTTGCATCCTACCATATTCATGCATTTTAGTGTTGTTATATTGTTGATTTGTTGATTGTTGTTGGTGAGAGGTGTCTCAAGCATTTTGACAAGCACTTAGGGAGGCTTGGGTGCTTGAGATGCTTCTCACCCTTGAATAAATTGTGATTTATGTTGTTTTCACTATGATCTTGCATTTTTGTTGAATAAAATGATGTGATGCTTCGCAAATCATGATTAGAATTAGGGTTTGTTAATTTTCTTGTGAAATGTGAGCAAAAAAGGAGTCTATAAACCATTGAATTTGCGCACATGATTGGTCTCCAATGACCTTGATGCATCCTCAAGTTTAATCATGCTTTCTTTGCTCTTTGAGTTTAATGTAAATTGTTGTTTGAAGTTTGTGAAGTTTTGGCAAAGGATAGGCCACTTAGAGCCTTGATGCACCATTGCATTGTCTTAATAAATTGCAAAGGAGAGACTACTTGGAGTCTTGATGCACTTTCCATTTCTCAATCGGCAAAGGATAGGTTCATTTAACCTTGATGCACATGCATTTTGCCTACTCATGCATTCTTGAATTGAAGCTTGGTACTCAATGCTTGATATACTTGTTTATGTGCTTGTAGTGCATTAAAATGTTGAATTGGTGTTCACAATTTGCTTGTTTTGATTTCCACCAATTGTTACTCGTTAGTAACTCTCCAAAACTTCAAAACCATGTTGCATACAAAGAACAACTTGTTACTCGTTAGTAACGTTCCAACTTCAAAACATTTTTTTTGCATTTACATAACCATTGATAAACAACTTCACTTCTTCTCAAAATAATTTCAAACTATTTTTCACAAATTAAAAACTTTGTTGAGGATAATGCGAAGCCTTTGCTTGCACGATTGTCAACAATGGGGTGCTAGTGGTGATCACTTGGAGTCTTTGCTCAATTGATTATCATGAAACACTCATTTTTCAAAAGAACTCTCATTTCACAAATTAAAAACTTTGTTGAGGATAATGCGAAGCCTTTGCTTGCACGATCGCCAATAATGGGATGCTAGTGGTGATCACTCGAAACCTTTGTTGTTTGATCACTGCGAACATTCAATTTTCACAATTAAACAACTAAAAAATAAAAACTTTTTCTCGACAACCGAGAACTACGTAAGCTTTGAATTCTCCATCGCACTGGGAGATACGTAGGAGCGGGTCACATTCCCGTCAAGCACGACAAATGAAAACCATTTTCTTTTCAAAAAAACAAACCCTTTTCCAAAACAAGGCAATTTCTAAAAAACGAAACAATTTTCGAAAACAAGAACTACGTTGCTTTGATTCCCTCCCCAGGATACGTAGGCACGGTGCCCTCCCGTCAAGCGCAAAAAATTAAATTTTCCTTAAGTTTTTCCATAAAGTAAGGAGAGATAAAGAGAGATAAAAACAAAGCATTTCTTAAATCAACCTTTAAATCACACGTCAAATCGAGGTTCCCTTTCAGTAGAAAGGATGTGTGGGGTGCTCGTACCTTCCCCATGCATAACCGACCCCCGAACTCAAATCTCGTGGTTCCAAGGACCATTGTCTTTCAAGAAAGGTTTTTTTCAATGTTTTACCTCTAAAAAAATATTGGTGGCGACTCCAATTCATGTTGTGCGAAGAGAAATCCCTCCAAAGGATTTTTCGGGGTGCAACAAGGTGTATTGTAGCCCAACATTGTTTTTGATGAGAAGTCAAGATTGAAACTAATGATTGGAAATATCAAACTTTATGTGGTTGGAAATAAAATAACACATGTGGACAATATCAAACTTTATGGCCCATACTTCGTCCAACCCTCCTCTACTCAGTGGACACCCCCAATTTTCGTTTATCCCCAAATTGCCCTCACGTGGCGATCAGGTGACTTTTTAAAAACATAGGGTTCGGCGCACGGGTGCCCGAACCCGTTCGGGTGGACCTCCACCGAGTATTAAAAAAAACTCGATTCGGTCTTGCGAAATCCGAACCGGTTCGAGCCTCACTCAACCGAACCTTCCAGGGGTTTGTGAGCCTGAGAAGCTGTTATTTTGCTAGGTTCGGCCATCCGTTAGCCGAACAGGTTCGGCCTTGGCTAGGCCGAACCTATCTGTTACCAGATAGAAACATTAAGTTTCTGGACAGCAACTTGTTAGACAAATTTTGCCCAAAATTGTTGTAATTCTACCTGTAAAATAACTACTTCAATTTAACTGAAACTCAACAAATAGCATAAACAATGATATTGTAACAATAGATGTGTCTTAATAATACTTAACCAAACTCAAAAGTTACAACCAAATTGAAATAAACATCAATCTTTATCTAAGTCAATACAAGGAGGAGCACGTAAATCTAAGGTTAAAGTTTTCCATTGTTGCAAGCGTCCTGTAAATGGCTTGGGTCAATCCTTTGCTGTGTTTTTTCTGAATTTTGTCCAATAGGTACTTACTCCTGGCATCGGCCAACCTCTCTTCATATTCATGTATAGAAAGTGGTTCCCCGTGAAGCATATGTGGTAGACCGGTGCATTCTTGATTGGTGCGATTTGAAATGGATAAACCGAAAAGGAAAGATGACGAGACCGGCAAACCAACACGACCTTGTACGAATTTGCAATCAAATAAGCACATTCTGGCAGAGTCATCCGATTCTCATTTCCGTTTTTTACAACATGTTGATTCATCAAAGCCTTCATAACATAGGTGACTTTGCCCATTCCATGAAACAAGTTGGAGTAAGAGTCGTAGTCTCGCTGAACCTCTGCAAATAAGTCTTTCCTCACGCTGAACTGATCGTCCTCACCCCTTCCAATAAGTGCAGCAATACACCGAAACCCACAGTTACCGTCAGCTTCCACATTCACTATATCATCAACAAAACGATGTATCTCTATAGACAAAAAACCTAGGAATTCATTGTATGACTCTGACCGAATGATATCAGGGGTAGGGTTTAGTGTAAGCCCTTGAATTTAAGTTACTGGCATAGTGGAGTAGGATTGGATTGGTTTTTCGATTGGTGATGGAGTAGGATTGATCTTTTTTAGTAACGGGGGTGTAGGAGCTCCACTTTTAGACATTTTCCCTTTAGGTAACTGAAATGTACTTGGGGTGGAGCTTCTACTCTGACCTGGAGTTGATGACTTTGATATCGGGGGAGTATGGCGTTTGCGAGACTGAGTAGCAATGGATGTGCTATCTTGTTGTGAGTCAAAAATGTGATCAACATGTTCCTAGTATGATGGTTCTCGCTTTGTTGAGAACTCATCTTTCTTCTTCTTCTTCTTCCCCTTCCCCTTTTCCTTTTTAGTTGCCCCCTTGGTAGTGATTGGTTCCGGAGGTGGACACATGGAAGTAGTGTCCCGGAATGCCAACTCACGTGTTTTTTGCTTTATCATTACTTTACCAGGACGATCAGCAGCATCAAACCTCCGTTGTATAGCCTCAAATTCAATCTTCAAATTCAACTCATCATTTGGGATTTCGGAAGAATCTTCATTGTAGAAAACCTTGAAATTGAGTCTCTTCCGATGATTATGAATTATATCCAATGGAAAGCGAGTCAGGTTCGTTGTGTAGCTACAAAATAGTTGAAATTGACATTACAAACATAATCTAAAATCATTTATATAAAACTAAAATAGTTAGATGAATGAATTACCTAGCAAGCTCACATGCACACGGTAGACCGTGCGTCGTTTAGATGATGCATCCACATTCGGAAGACTCCATACCAATGAAGCTACGCTTCAACTCTTTGCCAATATGGTCCATCGCAGCTGAAGAAACTAAACCCTTTAGGTTGTCATAAATTTTGCTCCAATGACTATATTTGACTCTGTTGAGGCTCAACTCAAAATGTCGCTTAAGTTCACCATGTTGTACTCTTAGCATTTCATCAACCGAATCCCAACACTTACACAAATCGCCCCTACTGTCATGCAAAACCTTCTTTAAGTTTGAGTGCACCGACTCCACTCGGTTGGTGGTGGTGTTGCCGAGGTGCATATGACGCTTTATCCATGCTTCTACAAATCTCTCTTTAAAGGGGGTGGTCCACTGCTTCTTCACATAGGCAACAAGATTGTCAAATGGTTGACAAATAGCCTCAAATTGCTCCATAGCCAACTCATACACTTCCTCCGTCTTCGCATGGACAACTTTTTGGAATGCTTCCATCACTTCGTCAACTCTATCCATCGGATGCTCTTCGTCGCTCTCTTGAGCAACCACGGGATGGATGTACACCCTAGCCTTCGCCCTTACATTCTTTTTGTGTGGAATTGGCACAACAAGTTTGCGGATTCCGGAAAAACAATTGCCAAAGCATTCATAATAGGTGTGTCACAGTCGGTAAGTATGACCTTTGGCACATCTTCCGGTCTTTTAATCAATGCCCTCAGTTTTTCAAGAACCCACACAAAATTATTCTTCCTCTCCCAATTGACATAAGCAAAGGCAACAGAGAAAGTATGCTCCGTTGATGTGACCCCGACAATCTCAACCAATGGAAATTTATATCGGTTTGTCTTGTAGGTGGAATCAATCAGCAAAACAATGGGAAATGTATTCAGAAGCTCAATGGAGTCTGGATGTGCCCAAAACATGTCGGTGACAACCTCAGTCCCATATTCAACTCTATGACAATACACATATTTATCACGCTCCAAATAAGTCATCAACTGTTGGAGTTCAGTCCTACCCTGACGATTATTTGATTGTAACCTTGAACGAGCATTGTGTATTTGTTTGAGATTCAAGTGGCTTCTACCGGGTACATAGACCTTAGTTCGGCCAAGATCCGATTAGGTGGAATCAAGTTCTTCGTCATTCTAGAAACAACTTCCTTCTGTTCTGTCGTTAATCTGTTGTTATGGGGATGACCTTCGTCGTGAGACATTAATGCATGGTTATGTGTTCCACACATAACGCTCAATATCCATCCATCAAGTTTTTTGATAAACTTTCCCTTTAGGCGAAACTTGCAACAACATTTTCTGCTCCCCGTAGGAACCATATCCGCATGCTTGTATTTTCCTGCCTTTTCACAAACCAGTTCACAGAAGATTTTCCCTGACCTTTGTCCGTTGTCCGACCGGTTGATGACAATAACCATCCCAAGAGTACGCGCAACGAAACGAACATATACAAGCAAGTCATCACGAGTAGCAAATACTTCGTTCGTCTGAAATGAACTAGTATGGTCCACAACAATGGCATCAGATTCAGGGTAGCCGCTTTCATCCATATTACTACCTAAAAAACGAAATAAAATCAAACACAGTGTTAAAAAACATTGTTTCTGCACAATCTGTGCAACAGGTAGGTTCGGAAGCACAGGAACCGAACCGGTTCGGAGCACGATTGGCCGAACCAGCACTAGCTGAAAACCCCCATAGCAGGTCCGGCGTACGGCCAGCCGAACCGGTTCGGCGCACGGTTGGCCGAACCGGTTCGGTTACTGTACAACCGAACCAAGCTCGATTTCTGAAAATCCAGAGAACGAAACACAACGAAAATGCGCAAAAAAAAACGTAAATGATGAGAAGATTAGGTACATACCGTGATATTGATGACAATAGGAGGAAGATTTCAGCTAGATTGATGGGAGAGTGATGAGAGTGAGAGTACTGAGGTTTAGGGGGAGTTTTGGAGGAGGGGTGTGAAGGATGGATAAAATTGAAATTTTAGAATTTTAGTGAGGGTATTTTAGTCATTTCAGAAGGGAAAGGGGTGTCCATCGAGTAGAGGGGGTTGTACGAAGTATCAGCCAACTTTATAACGGGAACTTTCATCTAACTTCGAAGTTAGACGTATTGTAGCCCAACATTCATTTTATGACCTTAGCAACACACTTCATAGATAATGATTGGAAATATCAAACTTTATGGCGGGAACTTTCATCTAACTTTGAGTCCATCTCTCTCATTCAACTCATTCTCTCTCATCATATTTTCCTCCATTTTTCATCTTTCTCTCTAATAAAAAAGGCCTAAAGTTATTAAAGTTGGAAAAAGTTACAGTTAGACACTCCATTTCCATGCTACAGTGAACCTTGCGTGGATGAGGGTGAGAAATTTGATATTCTACTATGGTGGAAACAAAATGCTACTCGCCACCTCAATTGTGTTTCGTAGAGTGCATTTAGTTTTTGAAAGTAACAACAAAGTAGAAAACAATGGCTTAAAAATTAGAAAGAAGAAGAGTTTAAGAAGAATTAAGGAATAATATGAACCAAATTAATGCTAGGACTACTATGTCCCTTTTTGTTACTACATGTTAAAATAACACATGTGGACAAATTTGACCCAAAATTATTACTACATGTTAATATTATATATGACGATCTATACTTAAAAAACTAATGTGCCTCTATTTTAAAATTATGAGCAACTAAAACGAGACTTAATTATTTTTGTACTAATGTGTCATGGGTGTTTTTTCTAAGGGACCATTTTTAACCTTTACTCCCTAATCACTATGTTTGTTTCAAGGGAAAGATGAAAGAAGGAAAGGTTAAGGAGAGAAAGTAATGAGAAGTTTCTTTCTATTGTTTGGTTGCTCAAAAAAAGGGGAAGGAATGATTAAAAGTTGCGGGACCCATGAAACAAAACAGTCCTCCCAAGAATGAGCGGAAAACAAGCCTGAAACTAGACTTTTTGTTTCTTTTTTTATGAAAAAAAAATGACTGCATGTTTATACAACTACTTAATTTTATTAAGGTAGCTTGGAATAAAATGTAAGTGGCTGCATGTTTCATCACATCCAATAATAAGAATCCATATATATATATATATATATATATATATATATATATATATCCCCAAATACGCCTCTTTCTTTTCTCTCACTTTCTAATCTACTTTCTATCATATCACGCAACCAAAAAATCACTTAATTTTCTACTCATGTTCTATTCTCGGGTATCTACTTAGAATTCTTTTTGATTTTGATATAATAATAATTAATTCCATTTAACCATTTCAATTCTAATTTTATTTATTTCTATAATTTCAATATTTTCCCGATTGTCGATTGATGATATACTCTGATGAGCAACTTACTGAGCTTAGGAGAGAGTGGTGTCGTTATGTCTCTCGTTTTTTTATCTAACCTACTTTGATTTTGGATAGAATGTAATTTTGTAAGTTGTTAAGAGTTTGATTTGGATACATATAAGTTGTTAGCTAGCTAGTTTTGGTTCATATTGTAAGTTGCTAGCTAGTTTTAGATACATATGAATTGGATAATATAACTTGTTAGCTAGTTTGTTTTGGTTCATCTTGTTGGATATATATATGTTGAATATTGGTGCATTTGGATATATAACTAGTTTGTTGTTAGCTAGTTTATATATATGTTGTTAAGAATACATAATAGATTAAATTGAATTGGATTGGATTGACTGTATATGACCAGGAAAATTGCAAATGTAAAAAAGAAAATAAACAAAAACAGAAAAAAAATTATACAATGGGAAGCGCTTTTAGGACAAAGCGCTACTCATTCTCTTAGCGCTTTTAGGAATTGGTAGCGCTTTTCTGCGAAAGCGCTACCTATTCCTAAAAGGCGCTAAGGGAATGAGAAGTGCTTTTTGACTGTAAGCGCTACCCATTGTGTTAACGCCTATTGGGAACATGATTAGTAGCGTTTCCCATGCCCAAAATGCGCTAACATGATTAGTAGTGCTTTTCCTTGGAGCGCTACCCATGGCTATCACTGAGCAGCGTTTTTTAAGTGCTGCCCATTGTGGGAGTGAAATCAGTAGCGCCAAGTTTAGCAGCGCTACCCATGGCTAAAAAAAAGCGCTACTCAGATCTCCAAATTTGTTGTAGCAATTTCTTTCATTCCTTCAACATTATTTCCTCTAACTTTCTTTCCTTCCTTCCATTAACATAGTGGTATTCTCTTTGTAAGGTCAAATGAAGGACAACCAAGTTGACAAAAAAAAAATCAAGAATCTAGACCAATCGAATGTGACAAATTTAAAAATATAATCATAAACCTCTTTAAGATTTTCATATTAATTGTAGCTAGATACCGTCCATCGATCATTTATTTTTTTGGCGTCTACTGTCCATCAATCATGCTTCTGTAAATGTCGCACAATAAGTGGGAAATTATTGCCTTAACATTGCACAAATTGTTCTGAAATATTTTATACTCTACTCATTAGGATTTAGGAGGACCAAACAAAACGCATGAATATGGTGATCTTGAAATGAATCGAATCAATCCGTCTGCTGCTGCCTGCTGTCGTGCAACATTGCAACGTGATCGATATGGGCAATATATATCACGAATCATATGAATTAAGGTGCCAACTTATTCAGTTGGATCATGTTTAGCAAACTGCTTCTTTAGCAGTACTTGTTTATACTACTAGATACATAAACAAACTGTCAGCTCGGAAGGATAAAACAGAAATTCCAAATTCTTCTATCAGTGTCTGCGACTGCATTAAGTTGAATATACATGGTAATGTGATTCATTTAAATATTGTGTGCTTTAGTTCATTTGGAGTAATAATTAATGTATGATCGTATTATGACTTTCTCGTTGAATATACATGGCTGAAGTGACGGGAGAATATTTACGTGGTTTTGGTTGGACTTGTGGGCTCGCTTCATCGTGCATGCATCATGTCATGTGTGTAAATTAACAGGAATTTGTAGGCTATTATACCACTTTTGGTTCTTTATCTTTGGGCGAAGTTTCACTTTCGTCATTTATCTTTTTTTTGGTCCGTTTTGGTTCTTTATGTTTCATTTTTGTTTCACTTTCGTCTCTGCCGTCAGTTTAAACTGACGGACGCCACGCTGGCAGTTAACTGCTGACGTGGCGTCCGTTTTCATTAATTGACGTGGCAAATCTAATATTATTTTATTAATATATGCAATACCACATCAGCATTAACATTAAATTGATAAAAACATAAATGAAAATATTACAAAACATAAAAACATGAAAATAATTAAAACAATTAAAAGATTAAAATGAATTGAGGAAAAATTCTGGGTTTGAAACAATGCAATTTTAGAAACCCAGAAATTCTGGGTTTGAAACAACACGTTAACCTCATCTTCTTCTTTATGGAAAACTTCATCTTCTTTCTTTTTTCGTTGCTTTCTCATCTACTACTTCGATTTGGATTTTAGGTTTGAATTTCGTTTTGATTTCGATTTGGGCTTTAGGGTTGGATTTTGTTTTGATTTCATCTAGAAACGTGTTGAATTTCGTTTTGAAATCGATTAGGGTTGGATTTCGTTTTGATTTCATCTGCAATCTGTTTCGTTTCGTTTCTTCTAATCTGGGTCTGGTTCGATTTAACATCAGATCTGGGCATCTTCCAATTTGAAGAGCTATTGTTTCGTTTCGCTTGTGTAATGCTTATTGTCAAACCTAGAAAATTTGTGTAATAGTGTAACTTTAGCCAGTAGTTAAGTGGTAGCTTGTGTTTGAATTCAAAGTTGTGTTTCAATTTCGTTTAGAACAATATTTTGAATTCCGTGTAAGTTGTGTTTCAAATATGTGTAAGCTGTGTTCCAAATCTGTGTAATTTGTGTTTCAAATCTCGACACCTATAGGACATTATTGCTTTATATAGTAGTTAAAAACGAGGGATAATGAGGGATCAAAGTGAAACTATTAAAAAAGATAGAGGACTAGATTGAAACCAAATAATAAACATGAAGGACCAAAATGAAACGTACCATACTAATTTAATGTCAATCAAAAGTGACCAAATATGTGTTGTCAGCATGTGTCTATTGGCTATTAATAAACAACATCCATCCAATTAAACAACAAAAAAAGGACTAAACATCCACATCCAAAATACAACATCAAGATGGATGTTTAAAAGAAACTGAGAGGGACCAAATTGAAACAACATAAATAAGGGACCAAAATGAAACCAAACAAAAACATAGAGGACTAAAACGAAACAACACGAGCTTCAGCAGAAATCCCAGATCTGGAATTCAGATCTGCAACAATGGCAGAATAGAGGGTCCAACCACCATTAATGTTACCACGAAATACCTACAGCCCCAGAACTTCCGTCCTTTGTTTGGGGTTTCTTTCTTCACAATTTGAACAACTCATTTTTCCCCTCATACAAACACTCATTTGAAGGTTGACGAGATGGACCAAATGATGAGTAGCTCTTCAAATTGGAAGATGTCATTGACTCAGCGGGGAAGAAGATGAAGATGACGCTTTTTAATTTAGGGTTTACCTGCTCAGATGGGGGTGATGTGGTGGAGAAGATGAAGATGGGGTTTTGAAGGGGATGATGTTCTTAACTGTTCTTCAATTTTTCCAGATTTCCTTTTGATTCTAAGATTTTTAGTTTCATTTAAAAATCCAAAAACGAAATTGCTTATGTGTAAATCTGTTGGAATTAAATAATACTTATTTTGCCACGCCATTTAATGAATTTAAGACGCCACGTCAGCAGTTAACTGCCAACGTGGCGTCCGTTAACAAAAACTAATGGCAGGGACCAAAATGAAACGAAAATGAAATATAAAGGACCAAAACGGACCCAAAAAAAAGATAAAGGACGGAAGTGAAACTTCGTATAAAGATAAAGGACCAAAAGTGGTATTTAGCCAAATTTGTAAGTTAATTGTATGTCGACTCACTTGGAATGAGTTAGATTGTTTATTTTCGGGATAAGTTAATTTATTTCTTTATTTAATATGAAAGTATCAATAATCAAAATATTAACCGGAGGGAAGGAGGTCTCTCTAGGGAACCATGTTTTTTCTTTTTGTGCATAACAAACACACCGTTTTAGGCCTTATTTAATTTTTAGCTTGGCAAATGTTATTTAGCGGCTACGCTTCTTTGAGCTATATATGTCGCTTGATGGGAGAGGAACAAGCATCGAGTGGGTCACACGTCCCTTCTCTTCGATGATGGCTTTGGCGAAAGCCATTTTTGCCCATTGTTAATCCAAATCTTACTTTTAAAAGGAAGATTAGGACTTCTCACTTTCCTTTTCTACTCCTTCTTTGCTCATATTCCTTTACTCTAGCTAGTTCGACTTAGGTACTCGTATCAGGCTGAAGAAGATTGCTATTGTAACCCTCCTCACCTCTAGGTCAAACCTATTTATGGAATGACTAATGATGGGTTTGTGGCATGGTGTCTTGTTTTTCGGTGCAAAAGAGGCTGCTCATTGAGAGCAAATTACTTTGCCTTGCATGGGGTTAACGTGGATCCCTATGATATATATTTCCCGTTTCTTTTTTCGAGCAAGCCTCCTAATGCATGAAATTTGATATCGCCCCAAATGGATCATCATCTCAGACACTTGAAGTGCGGCTCCTCCCTAGCTTCACCCTAACATTGGGGGTTTTATGCAAAAGGAAAAAACTTAGGCGATGTTCTATAGGAATGGTTGGTGTTGTTTTCTAATTAATCACACCATGACACGCAGTGGCGGACCTAGGACCCTGGGGTCAGAGGTGTCAAATTTTTTAAATACACAACTTGCTAAAAATATAATTAAAAGCAACTATAATATATTTAAATAAATAAATTATACATTTCATAATTGTCCTCTACGTGATTTCATATTCTGAAATTGTTGAATAATAAGCTCGGTCAATTTTATTGACTACATCACTCTCAATGTATGTGTTAGCCTGTAATTTCGACAGACTAAATTAAATGCAGTCAACGGGGTTTGACTTTGGTCTTCTCAGAAGAAGGTGTTGGTTTCGACACAGAAGAGTTGTATCAGAAGGCAAATTCGACAAAGCCTTAGACTTAACAAGAATTGAAGGGTGATATTTCGACGATAAGAAGGCTGGGATTCAATAACAGGTCAAAATCAAGTGCTCGCCGTCGAAGTTCTAGCAGTTACCCTAGTCGAAGACTAAAGCAGTTCTCTTTTTTAAATTCTCTGTACAGTTAGTTAGTTTTAGTGTTTTCCTTCCTTGTATAAATAGTAGTTTCTCATAGGAAAAAAGGGTCACAAACTCATTACAGATTCTCACGCTCTAACTTCCAACATCACAGAGAAAACGAGTCAGAGAAGAATGTATGATCATGTGTACCAACTTTCTTTTCAATTAATGCATTTTACTTTGTTTCTTTAAGCAATTTTCTGGATTTTTATTTGCTCTCTTCATCTCTGTCCGAAGTGACTTCGACGGTTTCGCGCGAAACTGACAGTTATCTTCATTATTCCCTTTAAAAACTGTAAGACATTCATAATTTCTGGAAAAACTTTAACACAAATGGTCTTAGGATTTACTAGTTGATCCTACAAGTAGAAGAAATTTCAAACTAGCGGTGTTTACCAAAAACCACGGTAAACAGTATGTCAGCAAACAGTCATTCATCCATGTATCCTCATCCAGCTAAGCAACCTATTCTTCACAATATTCATAGCAGAGAAAACTCTTTCTAAAATATTCAAAATAAATTAAATAGCATTAACACAAAATACAAATTAATTAAATAGCACTAACACAAATTACCAATTAAATAGTACTAACAGATTCAAAACTAGGATAATAAGAACAAGAACGGATTCAATGAGATAGAGAGAGAGAGAGAGAAATTTTTTTAAAATAAAATATAAGAGTGTGAGTGATTGTGTGAGTGTGGTGCATTAGAGTGGTGCAAACTTAGGAACTTTTGTGTAAATTTAAGAACTTGGGTGCAAAATATATTTTTCAGGGGATGCAAAAACATTTTCCCTAAGGTATTGGTGCTAATTTTATTTTTTCAGGGGATTCATTTGAACCCCCTCAAATATATGTAGATCCGCCAATGATGACACGTGGATTTATTATTGATATTATTCATTATCTTTTAGTGATTTTTTGAAAAACTAATCTGCGTGTCATGGTGTGATTGGAAAACAACACCAACCACATCTATGGAACATCGCATGAGTTTTGTCCTATGAAAATTTTGAAGTTGAGGACCTAGAAAAGGAATCACATTCTTCCAACCTATTATGAAGTTTGCTTCCAAATGTTGCAACTCTTGCTTTATTGAAAATGATGTCACTGATTGGTCCAAGTTAAAATAGCCGCATTGAACCCTTAAATATCACTCTAGTTAGGGTAAGGTTTGTCCGTTGATCGAAGTTACAATAGCCACATTGAACCCTCAAATATCTCTCATAAATGATAGCATGGTTCTGAAGAACTCGCAAAGCTTCATTTCTATCGAGAATTGAATGATGCATGTTTTCTCTAACTCTAGCTCTCTCTTCTACATTCTCTCTCAATACTCTTCATTTATTATCTCTCTCATCCCTCTTTACACTTTTATATCACATTATACTATATGTTATATAAAATATAAAATCGTTATATATATATATATATATATATATATATATATATATATATTTTGTAATAGTTTTACATTTTTTGTTACTATTCATTGTCCACCAAATAGTTTACATCACAAAATGTTGTCTAGTAATTTGAAAGTTTGTCTAGTATCTTTCTGTCCAATACTCAATCTTTTACAAATCAAACTAACCCTAAGAGTCATTTAGCTAGATTAGTCTTTACATCAAGTAATATTTTTGGAGGGCCCCTTTTCCTTAATCTCATATATGCATTTTTCTCCTACTCCTTTGAGTGTTGAGGAGTCCTCTTCCGATTTCCATCTCCATTAATTGGGTCTACCCATCTAAGTAAATTTTGCTGGAATCTTTTATAGAGATATGAAGCACTTTTCTTGGTGGTTTGAGCCTTAGGTTGGAAGACACTTTTAAATTTCAAGCAATAAAAAATATGTACAGAATAGAAGAATATCTTAGAGAATGTAATATTTGTGATAAAATTGATTTGCTAAATTGATGTTAAAAGAATTTATCTAAAAAAAAGAGTTTTAAAAAATTAATTTGTGTGTTGGTGTTTACTGTGGATTTTGATAAACACCGCTGGTCTCCAATTTGGTTAACTTGCAGGATCAACCAGTGAATCCTAAGACCATTTGTGTTTAGAGTTTTTAGTTTGATGTGATGTTCTTCAGTGTTTTGCGTTTTAAACAGAAAAGAAGAAGAAATAATTGATTCCTTACGCGCGAAGCAATCAAGATATTTCAGGGAAGAAGGACTTGAATTGTAAAACACATAAAGGTAAAGAGAAAACAGAAGTAAATTGCATTAAAATGAAAGAGAATGGTAAGATCATACATTGTTCTCTGACTCGTTTTTCTCTTGAATGCGGAAGTTAGAGCGTGAGAATTGCAATATGAAATTTTGTGACCCTTGTTTCTTCTCAGAAACTACTATTTATACTAAGCAGAAACTGCCCTAAAACAGTTATAAAAATGATAGCAACCGCTCCTCTTTTCGACCAACTGCTAGTTCTTCAGCGCATAACTGCTCTGTTTTCTGTCTGTCGAAAGCTTGTGTCCATTTTCCTCTTTCTTGCTTTTGCTTCCCCGGAAGCTTGTCGAATTTACCCTGCGCATGACCATTTTCTCTGTCAAAATACTTTCGTCTTTGTCGAAATATAAGTCAAGCCTTGTTGACCATTTTCAATGAAGCTTGTCGAAATTACAGGCTAACAAATTGCCCCCTCAAAAATGTCTTTTTCGACTGAGCTTGAGGTGGAAGAAGAGAAAGAACATTTTTGAATTCACCGTCGAAATAGACTTTGCACTTGAGTAGAATAGCTGTATACCTAATGTCACCACTGTTAAGTGTTGTTGACGTTACTCTTTTAATGGTATGCCACGTGGCCTTCCACGTTCAGCTTTTCAATAACTGTCCCATCTCCACTACTCCCTATAGAGCCTTTTCAGTTCTCTCTTCTACTTCTTTCTTCACTCTTTAAGCTTTTCATCTTCTTTACTCTGTTTTCCGTTGAAACCCTCTCTCATTAATCCAATTGAACGAGCAAGAACAAGCTCAAGAGCAAGAACAAGAACAGGAACAAGAAGAAGGTGCTTCTTTCTTTGATAATGAAGAAGAAGAAGAAATAGCTGAGGAAGAAGATCTTTCCGAGCATGAAGATGAGTCTCCTCCTAAAGATGGAGCTTCGACAGGTATTGTGTTGTCTTCTGGTGCAAGTCTTAGCGTTCAAGAGTGGGAAGAAATGAAAAAGAATAACCCAGCGGAGGCTTTGGAAGCGAGACTTGGAAGTAAAACTTCAAGCAGTAGCAAACCAAGTGTTTCAACACTCTCTGCAGGAGTTGCCACTTCAGCTACTTCGACGGAGGCTCTCCTTAGCACATTGCGCACTCAAATTCTTGATGGAGATATCTTCCAAACCATTGAAGCTAATCCTCCACTTGCTTTTCAGATCAAAGATTTGCTTCATAAATTAGCTGAGCTTGATGTTGATGGTGCTCTTAATGAATCAGTTAGTGACTTTGTTTTGGCTGTTCATCCTCTTTTCGAACAACTTGCTCGAGATATACAGAGAAAGAGGGAACATGACCATCTTCTGGAGCTTGAGTCGAAACGCAAGGTAGAAATGGCAGCACTTGTTGATGCCACACATGCTAACTTTGCCTCTTTGAAGACTAAGTCAGAAGCTAAGATGAAAACTATTGAAGATTGTGATATTGAGATCAGGGCGCATCAAGAAAGTATAGCCAAATTGCAGTCGAAGATACAAGCGTTGGAAAAGAAGAAAGGGAACCTTCTAAGGTCTTTGACTCTTGCAGAAAAACTTAAGGACCAAATTGACCAAGAAGCCACTCTTTGCCTTAAACACTTGGAGGACCTTGAGCGTTGCAATGCCACTGTCGAAAAATTAACTAAAGATGGCAATTTTCTCAACGGGAAGATCTCTAAAGCCAAGGCCTTATTCAATGACTTGAAGTCGAAAGTCATTTTGTAATAACATAGCTTCATTTTCCTGTTGTAACACTTTGGCTATTTTGACAATTATTTTTATTTTGCAAAGGCCATTTCTCAAGCAATGTCGTATCTAATCTGGCAACATTATAATGGAATTTCTTCCATTTTATTCTTGTGCAATTCTTATTCTATGAATTCGACAACGTTTTGGCAACTTCTATTCTTTGAATGCCATGTCTTTACGCTTTCTTTATATTTATTCCAGCGTTATTTTAACTTCTTGCAGCATTGGCTTATATTTTTTCAAATACTTGCCATTTACACGCATAATTCTCTCATCAGCACCAATCTCTTTGACCTCATATGCGCCGTTTGAATAAACTTGTAAAATTTTAAATGGTCCTTCCCAACTTGGGGACCATTTACCTAAGACTCTATCTTTTCGATCCATAGGTAAGATGACTTTCCAAACTAAGTCTCCCACGTCGAAAGTCTTCAATTTGACTTTCTTATTGTACACCTTAGCTACTCTTTCCTTTTGTCTTGTGAGCACATCTAATGCATTTAACCTGTCCTCATCTAAATCAACTAATTCATCTAGCATCATACTCCAATAATGATCAGATGGGATTTCAAATTGTCTTTGAATCCTAATTGATTGAAAACAAATTTCTGCTAGTAATACTGCATCATGCCCAAAAACAAGTTTAAAAGGAGTATTATTAATTGACTCTTTGGGAGATGTTCGACACGCCCATAAAATTTGGTTAAGTGTCTTATGCCAATTCTTGGGTTTTTGCCCAACATGTTTTTTAATCAAACTAATGATAATTTTATTGGCTGCTTCAACTTGACCATTTGCTTGAGCGTAGTATGGCGTCGAACTCAACAATTTATAACCATTTTCAGCAGCGAATTCGACCATTTTCTGACCAATAAAAACCGAACCTTGGTCTGTGGTGATAGTTTCAGGCACACCGAATTTATACAATATATGGTTTTGAATAAAACTAATTACTGCCTCTTGATTAACATTATTTAAAGGAATAGCTTCCACCCACTTAGTGAAATAATCTATCCCTACTAATATGAAACGATGGCCTTTCGACGAGTTTGGCTTAATTTCGCCAATTATATCCAAAGCCCATCCTCTAAATGGCCAAGGTTTCACGATAGAATGCAATTCATTTGCAGGCACATGTTGTATCCCTGCATGCTTTTGACATTCTTGGCATTCTTTGGCAAACTCTATGCAATCTTTTAACATGGTTGGCCAATAAACACCTTGTCGAAAAAGAAGCCATTTCATCTTATGGCCTACTTGGTGAGCCCCACAAGTTCCACTGTGAACATTGGATATTGCCAAGTACGCCTCATTTTCGCTAAGACATTTGAGTAAAACTCCCTCAGGGGTTTTCTTAAACAACTCATTTCCCATAATCACATAACTTAAGGCTCTATACTTGATCTTTCTATCAGTCATCCCTGAGGGATTCCCCAAGTAATTAACAATTTGTCTTCGCCAATCATCATTTGACAAATTGTTGATGGCAAAAACTTCGAACACGTTGTCACAATACCCTTTGTCAAAAACTTCAAAAGTTTCATTTTCATTAAAAATTTCATTTGGCTTAGGACTTAAGGCTAAAGAATCGGCCTCTGCCCCCTCAAGTTTTTGCCTTGACAAAGTTTCTAGTGACATGTTCGTCGAAACTAGTTTGTTTTTAATTTCGATTAGCTCCGTTGAGTTTTCTTTCGAAACTTTATAACCTGAAGCTAGCTGTGCCAAATCATTCGCCTCTTGATTTGCAATACGAGGCACATGCTCGATTTTAACGTGATCAAAACGTTTCAATAATGCATTGGCAGCAATAAAGTAAGTAATCAAATTTTCCCTTATGCACTTGTATTCTTTCGTTAATTGCTTGATTACTAATTCAGAATCACCTCTTATTTCGACCTGCTTTGCCCCCAAGTTTAACAGAATTTCGAGTCCTGCTATTAAGGCTTCGTATTCCGCCTCATTGTTGGAGCAACTTTCTTCGATTTTATACTTGTATTTGGTTGGTATTTCTGTTGGTGAAATGATTAACATTCCTACACCTGTACCATGTTTGTGGCTTGAGCCATCGAAATATAGCCTCCAAGGTCGAAGGTGAACACAATCAATTGCTAATTCGACCACTGAATGGTCTGCAATAAAATCTGCCACTACCTGGCCTTTAATAGCCTTTAGTGGTTGAAATGTCACTGAATATTCGGATAAAGCTAATGCCCATTTACCTATTCTGCTATGCAAAATTGGTTTCGTAACATATGTTTAATTATATCAAAATGAGAATAAACATAAACATCAACAGGCTTTATATATTGCTTTAACTTTGTACATGAGAAATACAAACACAAACACAGTTTTTCAATAGGATGATATCTGGTTTCAGCATCATTCAAAACCCTACTGAGGTAATATATGGCTCTTTCGACTCCATTTTCATCCTCTTGTGCTAACATACTACCTATTGACATTTCTGATGCAGCTATATACAATTTCATTGTTCTATTTCTAATTGGAGACGATAAAATTGGTGGCTTCATCAGGTAGGCTTTGATTTCGTTGAAAGCTTGTTGGTGGCATGGCTCCCACTTGAAAACATCTTCCTTCTTCAGTCGAAGTAATGGCGAAAATACTTGAGTCTTGCCACTTAGATTTGATATAAATCTTCTCAGGAAATTGATCTTTCCTAGTAAAGACTGCAATTCTTTCTTTGTCGAAGGAGGTTGTGTTTCCATGATAGCCTTCATATTATTTTGATTTATCTCAATGCCTTTTTTGTGCACGACAAAGCCTAAGAAATCACCTGGCAGTTCTGATGAACTTGCTCTTTAGTAACCTTTCGATCTCTGTCTTGATCTTCGACATGATTTCTGGTGCAAATCTCCTTGGGGTTTGCTTCACAGGCTTCTTATCTGGTCGAATAGGCAGCTTCAACTCAACCACTTCTCTTTTTAAACCTGGCATTTCATTGTAGTCCCAAGCAAAACAGTCTTTGTACTCTTTCAGCAATTCGACTATTTGCACCTTGAAGTCTTTATTGACTTTTGCACTGATATATGTTGGTCTTCTTACACTTCCATCTCCCAAATCTATTTCTTCTAAGGGATCTTGTGCTTGTATCTTCTTGGTCGAACCCATTGGATCTTTCTCAAATCCTAATGGTTCATCATCATAGACACCGTCTAGTCTAGGTGATTCGACCATAATTTCTTTGTTACTATCATTTGTGGTTAAAGCAACCATGTGATGCAACTCAGCTTTGAGAATTGCTTTTTCTTTATTTTCGGCCACATAGGCCGTAATTCTTTCCCATGTACTGGGTTTTATCATCATCAATCATCCCAACCAGAAGGCTTGTCAAAGCCGCTTGTTGCACTTCCATCATCAATGTATTGCCTCTCCCAAATGAAACCATAGTTTGGGTGGAGGTTAACAGAGGAAATAACATTATCCTGCTCAATGAATCCAACATTAGAGGAAGAACATGGAGCAATGTTCGCTAGTTGTTTGTCGAAGGTCTGCTTGGTTATTGTATTTACTTCAGCCTTGAAGTAACTTTGATCTCCTTCAATATTTTCGACCAATCCATCTTCTCTCCAAATTACCAACCTCTGATGTACAGTCGAAGGGATTGCCCCCACTGCATGAATCCACTCTCTTCCAAGCAATAAGTTGTAATTTGCTTTAAAAGGTATTACCATAAACAGAGTTGGCCTCTTTATGCTTCCAACAACCAATTCGACCTGAATGGCCCCTAGTGAGTAGCCAGATTTGCCTTCATAATTGGTAAGAACCACGTTATGTGGCCTTAAATCAGTATCATACTTGCCAATTTTACTTAGCAAGTGTTGAGGCATTAAATTCACAGCGGCTCCACCATCGACAAGGACCTTGTTGATCCCAACATTATTGACTTTGGCTTGTATAAATAGTGGCTTGAGATGATTCATCATGCCACAATCCGGCCTTTCAAACACAACTTGTTGCTCTTCAACGCAACCATTTTTCAGCACATAATAGCATATTGACTTGTAAGCCATACCTTCGTCGAATTCTTCTTCGACCTCATTGACTTCAGACACCACATCATATTCAATTGGTAAAATTGAAACGACACCACATAGCACGTCGAAGTCATGCTCAGAATCAGCAAAAGAAGAGTTCAATTCCTCTTCCAACTTGAGATCTTCTTCTTTGAAGCCTTTCTTTATCTCAGCCAAAGAAGGGAAGATTCTTTCAGTGGCTGGTTTCCTAACCACTTCAGTTGAAGGTAAAACTATTTCCTTACCTTTCTCGTTCTTGGGAATTGGTACTTTGCCTGTAGCAACAGCATCAACTTTCTTTTGGCGTTGAAATCTTCGCCATTGAGTCCTTGTCATAGGATTCTTTCCCTTGTAGTTGATGTTGTAGGCATACTTCTTATTTCCAGTTGCCTCATTCTGGTTAGCACCACTTGTGTTTCCTTTGGCCATCATATTTGGCCTAATCCGATGAATCACGTTGCCCCCAGTGTGGTACAGGCCTTTACCTTTCCCACCAGAATGTACCCACATTTCGACAGGAGTACAAGAAGGAGGCACGTAAGTGCTTAACTTTCCTTTTCCTCCATAGGGAATTCTCTTGTCAGCAAAATCAAACTTGGGCCTTTTATCCACCCACTTACCCTTGCGCTTCATTTGAGGCTTGAATTCTTCAAGTTCTTTAGCAGCTTTCTTGTCGAAAACAGCACTGCACCTTGGGCACATCATCACCTCTGAATTACTTATCTTGCAGCGATTGAGGAAATCCACCAAATCCTCTTCAGCTTTTGGGTAGACGGGTTTGGCCTTGTCGTTTCCCTGGCCTTCTGCAGCCATTTCGACATCCATCTCTGAAATTGGTGAAGTTCTCTTAATGTGAGCCTTACTAGGCCCGGTTCCAGAAGCTTCGACCATATTGATGCTAATTTCAGTGTATAATGCCTCGACTTCAGGCAAGGGATCAGCATCAATCTTCATTGGCGCTTTTGGTTTTTCACCAAATTTGAGTCTTCCTTCATTTAGCGCTTTCTGCACCAAATCCCTGAAAAGAACACAATGAGAGGTATTATGACCCAAAAAATTATGGTATTTGCAAAAACCTCTTTTCTGTCTTTGTTCTAATGGTGGTGTTTTTAGCCCTTTAGGAACCAGAATTTGACCGTCCTTAACTAACAAGTCAAATATTTCGTCACATTTAGAAACATCAAATGTATAAGTTTTTGCAACGAATTTGTCGTTTTTAGGTTCGACGGGATTTTTACCATTTGAAGGTTTTAGCAATTTACAAGTATATGGAGGTCCTGGCTTTAATTCGGCAACATTGACCTCCTCTTCAACTTCCTCGTAAGAGATGTCGTACTCTTGTTCCTCATTTTGAATTTCGACATAGGCAATTTTGTCTTTTTTATTGTTATGAAACCTACTAGTTCTAGATTTCTCAGCTTTTAGCCTTTCTACTTGCCTTACTCTATCGGCCAATTGGGCCATATCTCTTAAATGTTGAGTGTCTAGTTTTTTCCTAATAGAATAATCTAGACCACCAGCAGCCATTTCGACTAACTCATGTTCAGGCACTTGGGTAAAACCCCTTGCTTTGAGAAGTCTAAATCTGTTGAGATAGTCATCAACAGTCTCTGCCGTTTTACGTCGAACACTAGCTAATTCTTTGAGACTAATTTTGGAGTGTCCTATATAGAATTGCTCGTGAAAAGCTTTTTCTAATTGGTTCTAATTAAACATAGAGTGAAGGGGTAGTGTAGTAAACCAAGTAAAAGCATTTTTTGTTAGAGAATTAGGGAAAAATTTCATTCTTAAATTCTCATTTTGGGCTAAATCCCCAGCCTCAGTTAAATAACGAGCAATGTGTTCGACGGTGGATTCACTAGTTTCTCCACCAAATTTAGTGAATTTAGGGACTTTCCAACCCCTTGGCAATTCACTTTGCAAAATATATTCTGATAATGGCGACACGAAATTGTTTCGACAAGATTAGCTATATTGTTCTGCGCTCCAAAATTGTTTTGTTGCACTTGCCTGACTACTTCATCAGCATTTTGATTTCTATTTACTAACACTATATCAGGCTCGTTTTCAACCATCCCCTGCAAGGGTTGTTCGACAACTTGTGCTTGTGCCTGATTTCTAGGCAATTCAATGTTAGGCCTTTCTAAGGGGATTTCTACAAGCCTCAAAGGTTGTACTTGGGGTATTGACTGATTCTGCATTCTTGGAGTGCCAAAGAAATCTGCAATTCGACCCATTTGAGTTGCCAATGCTTGGTAACTGTTATTGGTCTCGCGTATCAAAGGGTTGAATACTGTACCAATTTGTTGGGTTAACATGTTAACCATATCATGATTGGCCTCATCTATTTGTTGTCTTAATGCCAACACAGACGCTGTAGTTAATGTGGGCTGGGCATTTCGACCATAAATGCCCTCTTGAGAGGCATGCATAGGGGAGAAACCACCATTCATTATGTTATCTGCACACGTTGGTGAATTGGTTTGCAAGTCTACCATCATGCCAGTTGGCATACCATAAGGGAGATTTCGACCAACTATAGGCATGCTAAATGGGATATGACCACTAGTCATATATGGGTTAGACGTTCCCATTGTTTGTGGCATAGAAGCCATTTCATTAGGCTGTGTGGTCACCGTGGTGGCCATTATTGGTAAAGGATTAAGCACAGGAGATGTAACTGGACATGCCTGTCGAAGGCATTGGAGCAATTATTCCCATAGCGGTTACTGGATTAGCGTCATTGACAGACGCATTCTCAGGGCCACTCTGTGCGTTCGAAGAACTTGCGCCAGAACGTGACATCTTTGACAAAGATTTACCACTCCTCAGGCGCATAAACAATTATATTCCAAGATTCTGTTAACTAACACTCTAATATTTCGACACAAAGGTCCCACCGGGCGTGCCAATTTGTTTACCGTGGATTTTGGTAAACACCGCTGGTCTCCAATTTGGTTAACTTGCAGGATCAACCAGTGAATCCTAAGACCATTTGTGTTTAGAGTTTTTAGTTTGATGTGATGTTCTTCAGTGTTTTGCGTTTTAAACAGAAAAGAAGAAGAAATAATTGATTCCTTACGCGCGAAGCAATCAAGATATTTCAGGGAAGAAGGACTTGAATTGTAAAACACATAAAGGTAAAGAGAAAACAGAAGTAAATTGCATTAAAATGAAAGAGAATGGTAAGATCATACATTGTTCTCTGACTCGTTTTTCTCTTGAATGCGGAAGTTAGAGCGTGAGAATTGCAATATGAAATTTTGTGACCCTTGTTTCTTCTCAGAAACTACTATTTATACTAAGCAGAAACTGCCCTAAAACAGTTATAAAAATGATAGCAACCGCTCCTCTTTTCGACCAACTGCTAGTTCTTCAGCGCATAACTGCTCTGTTTTCTGTCTGTCGAAAGCTTGTGTCCATTTTCCTCTTTCTTGCTTTTGCTTCCCCGGAAGCTTGTCGAATTTACCCTGCACATGACCATTTTCTCTGTCGAAATATTTTGGTCTTTGTCGAAATATAAGTCAAGCCTTGTTGACCATTTTCAATGAAGCCTGTCGAAATTACAGGCTAACAGTTGGTAATGCTGTTTTAAAAGTGACCTCAAAAGAATTTATTTTGTTCAAAAGATAAAACCGGTTTGATGTATAAATGTATAGAACTTCGTAGGTCTAACATCTAGAATTAATTTTATCAAATAGACAAGTTATGAATAGTTGGCTTCTACCAAAATCAATTCTACCCAACCCAAAGTTAATTTTATTCATCACCATTTTTTTGGTATTTAACGGGGTGAAGCCTCTAAGAAAAACAACAACTAACGAGAATCAAGTCTGAGAATAGAATTCCCTATCAATATCAGAGAACAATAACCATCCTACAGAACTAGGACACTGCTCATAAATAATCCGATCTTCCATTTGACGACACCCAATATTGGCCAACTCATCCGCGCACCGATTGGCCTCCCTATAAATGTGCACAAACCGGATCTCCCAAGGAAGCTTAAGAAGGCTTGCAGATTTCTCAAACAATGCTCCACCCTGAGATGCGACCAATCTCTACACAAAAGATAATACCACCCACAACTTAGCATCAATTTGTAGAATCAATTTGCCCTTGCCTCTAGAACCACAAAGCTACAAAACCTGTGAGAACTTTCCAAAGCTGAGCAACCAAAGGATCACATTACCCAATCCACTTAGAAAAACCTGAAAGCCAAAGACTATCCAAATTTCTCATTAAGCCACCACAACCCGCGACTTTGTCTGAAGCCTTCACAATTCCATCATAATTAAGGCAAACTCACTCGGACCCTAAAGGGTCACACTTAACTTAATTCAACCCTCTCTACATCACTATGTTGCGATGAACGGGACACGACCATAGCCACCTGGTAATCAAGCACACAAGCACTAACAATAGTCTAAGACCTACAAGGCCTAATAAAAGTCACATCATGTTTCTCTTTATTTTTCTACCTGCGGAGGAGGTGCGACGCAGTGGCCCACCAAAACTTCCCAATTAATACCATCTCTCTTCCAATTAGCTTCTAGAAAATTGAACGACTGAAGCCAATGGTAAAGATCCCCAACAAAAATTGTTGCGCAGTGGCCCACACAAAGCATGAAGTGTAGTTTCTGGAGTTGAACCACAGTGGATACAATTCGCATTCCCCAATCCCATCAGCACTTTTTCTATTGTTTGTCAATAACTTGTCATGAACAAGCAGCCAAATGAAGGCACGAGCCCTCTCGGGAGTCTGCAACTTCCACATGCTCGAAAGTAAAGCATAACTACTAGCAACTTAGAAATCTCCAAGGCGATTATTACCAGGCCACAACACCAAATCATCACCATAATTAGACCTTGGAGGTAACAGTGCACGAACTCTAGACAACAAATCGGGAGGAATATAGTTTGCTATAGGCTTAAATGCACTTTTGGTCTCCCTATTTTACTAAATGTGCAATTTTGATCCCTGTTTTATTTTGGGAAATCTTGGTCCTCCTATTTAACTAAATGCGCAATTTTGATCCCCTTATTTTATTTTGAGCAATTTTGATCTCTCTATTTTACTAAATGCGCAATTTTGAGCCCCCTATTTATTTTTGTGCAATTTTGGTCTCTCTATTTTCCAAATTTCTGTAATATTGACCAAATTGAAATTTTCAACTCTCAGATGCTGATGTGCCAACATTTTAATTGACACGACACTTGACTAACCCTACTTGACATCCACCTAATTTACTTTTATGTTATTAAATAAAAATAAATTAGGTGGTCTCCAAACATTTACTTTTATTTTATTAAATATTAATTTTAAATAATTAAATTATTTTATATTTTAAAAGTAGAAAATTATTTAATTATTTCAAATAAATAAATTAGTTTTATTTTTTATATTTTAAAATAAATAAACTATTTTTTATATTTTATATCTTAAAAAATAGAAAACAAGTTAATTATTTTAAATAATTAAATTATTTTTAAATTTTATGTTTTAAAATATAAAAATAATATAATTATTTAAAATATATTTAATAAAATGAATGAGGTGGTCCCCCTATTTTGATATTTTAATTTATATTTTAAAATATAAACTTAAAAATAGTTTATTTATTTTAAGTAATTTTATAGTTTTCTATTTTTAAATAAATAGTTATCTATTTAAAAATATAAAATATAAAAAAAGCTTATTTTTTTATATAATTAAATACTTTTCTATTTTAAATAAATATTTAACAATTAAAAATATAAATATAAAAAATACTTTATTTATTTTAAATAATTTAATAATTTTCGATTTTTAAATAAATAGTTAACTATTTAAAAATAACTTATTTATTTTATGTAGTTAAATAATTTGTATTTTTTTAAGTAAATATTTAACTATTGAAAATATAAAACACAAAAAGAGTTTATTTATACAAAAATTATTTGGAAAATAAGGGACTAAAATTGCATAAAAACAAATAGGTGGTTCAAAATTGCGCATTTAGTATAAACTAGGGGGACCAAATTTGCCCAAAATAAAATATGGGGATCAAAATTGCACAGTTAGTAAACTTAGAGGACCAAATTTACTTAAAATAAAATAGGGGAATCAAAATTGCACATTTAGTAAAATAGAGGGACCAAAAGTGCATTTAAGCCTTGGCTATATCTTGCAATTTCTAAGAACCGTCAACGCCGACTAAATCCCAAAATCTTAAACAAGCCGACACTAAATACGCGTTAGTTAATGCAGTTAGAACTAGTATTTGACCCGTGCATACGCACGGGTGATACTGTATTTATTATAATTTTGGGTTAAATATGTTTTTGGTCCCTATAAATATAGCGAATTTTGTTTTTAGTCCTTATAAAAATTTTTGGGCACTTTTGGTCCCTACATTATTTTCCGTTAACACTTTTAGTCCCTGCCGTTAGTTACTAACGGCGCTGACGTGGCATAAGTTATGTGGCATTTTTTAATGTGTTGGCACCCATATTTTGTTGCCACGTTATTTTATTAACTCCACGATGGAAAATGAAAAAACAAACTAAAACTAAAATTAAAACATTAAAAACCCAGATCCACCTATAGTGCTTTCCTTATGCTATACCCAGATCATCTTCTTCCTCTCGCTTTCCATCTAACCCATATCCTCTTCATCCTCTCGCAAGAACAATAGAGTGAGAATAGCAGAATCGCAACAATAATCACAACATAGCAGAATCGCAAGAACAACAAAGTGGGAAGATGGAGTAATGATTTCGACTTCGATTTTGAGGTGAGAAACGATTTCGATTTCAGGTGAGAAGAACAGATCGAGATGATGAGAGTAAGAACAGAAAAGATGAGAGTGAGAACGGAGATGTTGAGATTAGGGTTCGAAGGTTAGGTTACAGATCTGGACTTTATTTTAGAAACACAACAAATTTGAAAATCAGAAACCAGAAGGACCCCCGTTTCCCCCTTCTCTCCCCTAATTTCATGCTTTTTATCTTCTTCTCAGATGTCACTTATTATTCATTTCTCTCTTTCTCATCTTGTTCACTTCCTACCACTATAATGTTTCTATACTAGCGGAGGAACTTTCCTGAACCAGCGTTGGAGATTAATTTTGTTAGAGATGGGATGAACCGGAACATAGCAGATTCATTAGCAGTGGAATGATAGCAGATTTCATATGATCAATAGCAGATATTTCTAATTTCTGTTTTAATTTTGTTTTTTAATTTCCAACGTGTACGCTGACGTTAGACATTTAAATGACGTGGCATCCAACCTAGCATGCCAGCACATTAAAAAAAATGCCACATAACTCATGCCACGTCAGCGCCGTTAGTGAAAACTAACGGTAGGGACTAAAAGTGTTAACGGAAAATAATGTAGGGACCAAAAGTGCCCAAAAAAATTTATAGGGACTAAAAATAAAATTTGCTATATTTATAGGGACCAAAAACATATTTAACCCTATAATTTATTATGAAATTATAAATACGTTGAAAGTTGCAAAATATAATCAAAGAAAAAGGAAAAACTGCATAAATGGCGCTCCCGTTGGCGCGCCTATTGGCGCTCTCGTTGCTGCTTCCGTTGGCGCTTCTGTTGGTCATCCAGTTGGTGTTGTCGTTGCTCCTGTCGTTGCTGTTCCTGTGCGGCTCACGAAAAAAGTTGATGAGATTTAATATTTATTTATTTTTCAAAAATAATTTTGCAAATTTTGCTAGCGGTATCACTTTTTTGACAATCGGTAGTGGTTAAATTAATTGGATTTAGTAGTTTTGAGTAGATTAAAGTAAATAATAAATTCTACATAATTTAATATTAATTTTATTAAGTTTATTTAATTACTGATTTTTTAGAGAGAAAATTTATTTTTTTTAAAAAATTTACGGTGAGCGTCAACGCGGCAGACACCTTTTGCAATTTTTTGGCGCTCCCATTGGCGTTGTCATTGCTGCTCCCGTGCAGCTCACAAAAAAAGTGGATGAGATTTAACTATTTATTTTTTTTAGGAAAAATATTTTTGACTATTGGTAGTGGTCAAATTAATTGGGTTTAGTAGTTTGAGTAGATTATAGTAAATAGTAAATTAATATTAATTTAATTAATTTTATGTAATTATTGATTTTTAAAATAAAAAAAATTTGCTAAAGGATTGTTGCATAATGTAATAAAAGAAAAAGGAAAAACTCCATAAATGGCGCTCCCGTTGGCGCGCCTATTGGCGCTCTCGTTGCTACTCCCGTTGGCGCTTCTGTTGGTCATCCCGTTGGCGCTTTCGTTGCTCCTCTCGTTGCCGTTCCCATGTGGCTCTCGAAAAAAGTTGATGAGATTTAATATTTATTTTTGGCTTAAATATACGTTCCGTCCCTGCAAATATACAAATAATCCACTTTCGTCCCTGCAAAATGAAAATCTTCAAAATTTACCTTGCAAATACCAAACACCAAACGCTTCTAGTTTAGTCCCTGCTGTTAACTTTCCATCCAAAAAACTAACGGTTGCCACGTCATGTGCCACGTCAGCATTATTGTTACTAATAAAAATTAACATTTTGGCAAGTGTGGGAATTGAACCCACAACCCTTTGGCTACCAAACACACTCTTTAACCACTTCACCACTTATGCTTCTTAGTAATAATCTTACAAGTGTGATATATAGTAACGAAATCCAACTTTTCTAGAAACGAAATCCAAGTTTTCCATATCTGTTCTTAATAGAAACGAAATGGATCAGATCCAACGTTTAATCATCATCATCATCAACGTTTAATCTGGAAATCGTTTAATCTTCTTCGTTTTCTGGAAATCGTTTCAATTTCGAATTCAATTTCGTTTTGATTTTGATTTTCGTTTTGATTTTGCCCCAAATTTCGTTTTGATTTTGCCCCAGAAAATGCAGAAAACGAAGTAATTCTTGCCCCATTTGAGGATTTGATTTTCGTTTTGATTTTGCCCCAAATTTCGTTTTGATTTTGCCCAAATTTCGATTCAACTTCTTTTTGATTTTTCCCCATTTGAGGTTTTGATTCGAACTACTGTTTCTGGTTTTGATTTTGCCCCAGATTCATTGAAGATGATGATGTTATGAAGAAGAAGAAGAAGAAGGGAAATAGATGTAACAAATAGTTTTTGTTGGCCAACAATTACCAAATTAATAAGTGGTTCAATGGTAAGTGGCTTGGCAGATTACCTAAAGGTTGGAAGTTCAATTCCCACACTTGCCAAAATGGTAATTTTTTAGTAACAATAAGGCTGACGTGGCACATGACATGGGTTGATGACGTGGCAACAGTTAGTTTTTTGGATGGAAAGTTAACAGCAGGGACCAAACTAGAAGCGTTTGGTATTTGCAAGGTAAATTTTGAAGATTTTCATTTTGCAGGGACGAAAGTGGATTATTTGTATATTTGCAGGGACGAAACCTATATTTAAGCCTTTATTTTTTTTGAAAAATAATTTTGCAATTTTTTCTAGTAGTATCGCTTTTTTTTGACAATCGGTAGTGGTTAAATTAATTGGGTTTAGTAGTTTTGAGTAGATTAAAGTAAATAATAAATTCTACATAATTTAATATTAAAGTTTATTTAAATACTGATTTTTTAGAAAAAATAAATTAATTTTTTTAAAAAATATTTGACGGCAAGCGTCAGCGCAGCAGACAACTTTTGCTACTTTTTGGCGCTCCTGTTGGCACTGTCATTGCTGTTCTCGTAGCTGGTGCAGCTCACGAAAAAAGTGAATGAGATTTAACTATTTATTTTTTTAGGAAAAATATTTTTGATGATCGATAGTGGTCAAATTAATTGGGTTGAGTAGTTTGAGTAGATTATAGTAAATAATAAATTAATATTAATTTAATTAATTTTATGTAATTATTGATTTTTAAAATAAAAAAAGTTGGTAAAGGATTGTTGCAAAATGTAATAAAAGAAAAAGGAAAAACTCCATAAATGGCGCTCCCGTTGGCGCGCCTATTGGCGCTCTCGTTGCTGCTCCCGTTGGCGCTCTCGTTGCTCCTCTCGTTGTCGTTCCCGTGCGGCTCACGAAAAAAATTGATGAGATTTAATATTTATTTTTTTTGGAAAAATAATTTTACAATTTTTGCTAATAATATCGCTTTTTTTTGACAATCGGTAGTGGTTAAACTAATTGGGTTTAGTAGTTTTGAGTAGATTAAAGTAAATAATAAATTCTACATAATTTAATATTAAGTTTATTTAATTACTGATTTTTTAGAAAAAAGTAAATTAATTTTTTTTTTAAAAATTGACTGGGAGTGTTAGCGCGGCAGACAACTTTTGCTACTTTTTGGCGCTCCTGTTGGCGCTGCCATTGCTGCTCTCGAAAAAAAGTGGATGAGATTTAACTGTTTATTTTTTAGAAAAAATATTTTTTGGATTTTTTGCTAACGATATCGTTTTTTTTGACGATTGGTAGTGTCAAATTAATTGGGTTTAGTAGTTTGAGTAGATTATAGTAAATAGTAAATTAATTTAATTAATTTTATGTAATTATTGATTTTTAAAATAAAAAAAATCGGTAGTGGATTGTTTGATTATGTTGATAATAGAGAAGTGGAAAGAGTGAGAGAGATAGAGGAAAGATAAAAGATGATGTGATAGATGCACATCATTTATTATCGTAAGAATATAAAACATTATCTTTAACTAACAACTTATAGCAAAACCAACTTAAAAGAATGGATGATAGTAGAGACGGGATGTGAAAAACTTTCCTTTTTCTAGCCTAAAAGATTTGTTCACACGAAAAAGAAGGAATTTCCCACCATGACATACATTCATGAAAAGAAATCTCGACTCGAGGCAAAAAAACACACTCAAGTGTCAACACATTTGCATTTTTTAGCATCACTTTTGAGCTATATAAATGTAAAGGAAAATTTTAATTGCTTGAGATTAATTAAGCAACAACATTAGTATTTCCCCACCCAAAAATGATATAGTATATCAACACGTTATTATGCTAAAAGCAAACCTCCCTAAACTTGTCAAAAAAAACCTCCCAAAAGCTTTTTTTTCTTACCAAGAAAACCTCCCTAAAACTTTATACTTATGTTATTAAGCATGATTATAGATTTAATTTTTATTTACAATCGGTGTAAATAATTTTTTATAACATCAACCAATCACAAAATAATGTAAATGATGTATTATTTGTAGTTATTCATATTATTATTTTTGATTGATTGACTAGATACCAATCTTGCGTTATGCGTATTTTGTATTTATCGTTTCTGTTATTCATCGTCTCCTCTACGCATAGTACCCGCACATAATGAAAGACCAAGTCCACGTAGACGTTGACTGTTTGTATGTAATGTTACTATGTTAGGAGTGTCAAAGAGCACGGGGCGGTAAGTAGAGTATCAATACATGTGAACGAATGCTGATAAAGAATTAAAAAAGAGAAGGGGAATCCAAATTAGGAAAACATTACTCTCAATAATTAAGCTTTATGTCGCTTAAGTACAGTTTAATTAGACTAAAAACATAAAAGCTTTCGATGAAAAGAAAGTCCTTAATCACGATAATCACAATAATGGGAGTTAAAGAAGGTGTCGTGTAGTGGTCACACGTGGTTGGCTTTGGGTAGGCAATTGCCATGTGAAGATAAGGGGAAAAAAATATAAAGAGAAGTGTTACAGAGAAGAAGTGGAGGAAGGAATGTGACGTTTACTTAACGAAACGCGATTACTAACCAAGGTACAGAGAATTGGTAGTGTAAGATGAGCGATGTGTGGATCTGCAATAAGAAAGGGCATCTTTTTGTTAATTTTTTGTTTGGGTCCTCATCCCATAAGGTAAAAGGGCAAGGGACACGCAGTGTGTAGAACTGGACCCCACTCACCACTTTGAGAGCGGTGGGGTGTACTGTTCCCTTCCCAATCCCTCCCCACTTACAACCTATTTGTTATTATTGGTTTCTTTTCTGTTTTTTTGTGTGCCTATCGTGTGTCTAGCGTACCATAACATAATAGAATATCATACCCCATTCTATTCTATTCTATTCTCTCCAAAACGAAAAATAGAAAGAAAATATAATTTTCAGTTGCATTTTCATTTGCGTTTCTATCACTATCCTCGTCATCGTCATCGTCAACAAAACGCCGTTTCAGTTCACAGAAGCTGTTGCCCATTTGCGTGCCGCAACGCACTTATCGACATTAACTCGCCGCTGATCTGCTTTTCTTTTAGGACTAGCCTTCTGACGTACACGTCACTCAGTACGATGTTTAACTTAACTTTATCATCAATTTCTTGTTGAATTTTAGTCTCCATCTTTCTTTTTCATTTTTAAAATTTTTAATTTGTTCTTTGTGTTTTTTTAATATATTTTTTCAAGATAGGAAGCAAGAGTTTGTTTTTCTAAACTCTGAGCTGAGCTAGGTTTCTGTTACGGTAGTTGATTTGGGGAAATTTGGAATGGTTGGTGATTTATTGGTTCTAATTGGCTATGTGGATTGCCCTTAATTGGAACCATGGTTGCGTACGTGTGCTCTTTCTGGACTGTTGGGGGATGAATTGAGGCTAATTGACTCTGATTTGAGCTGTTAATTTCGTATTTTAACATAATTTAGGGGTAGTTATTTCTGTTAAGGAGTTATTGATTGTGATCATGGAGGCTAGATTGGGTGCTGAAGCTTATCATTTTTATGGTGTGGGTACTTCCTCTGATTTGAGGAGTATGGGGAAGAGGTCTTTGGAATGGGATTTGAATGATTGGGGATGGGATGGTGACTTGTTCATAGCTAGCCGGGTGAATCCGGCGCCGGAAGATGGTGTACGAGTGGGACAACAGTTTTTCCCTCTCAGGTCAGGGATCCCGGTTACTGGGGGTTCCTCTAATAGTTCTTCTTCCTATTCCGAGGAAGGAGATCTTGGGAATTCAAAGGGGAATAAGGAAGGAGAGAGAAAAAGGAGAGTTATTGTGCTTGAGGATGATGGTTTGAATGAGGAAGCAGGTACTCTTAGCTTAAAGCTTGCTGGGAATGGTTCTTCAGTGGTGGAAAGGGAGACTGCAAGCTGGGACGGTATGAATGGGAAAAAAGCAAGAGTAGCTGGAGGTACTTCAAATCGAGCTGTTTGTCAGGTGGAGGACTGTGGTGCAGATCTGACCAGAGCTAAGGATTATCACAGACGTCATAAAGTTTGTGAGATGCACTCAAAGGCCAGTAGGGCACTTGTCGGAAATGAAATGCAGAGGTTCTGTCAGCAATGTAGTAGGTAATTTTCCCCCTCTTGATTGCTTTCTATTTTTGCTTTGGTTGATTAATTGGATAATTGTTTGGCATATTTTCATATGTCTTTAAGGAAATAAATGCTATTGCAATTAATTACAACACCAAAATGTAACAGATATCTGAAAGTTGAAAACTATAGCTGAATACTGCCGAATATGATTGCTTATTTCTTTTAGCACTCCTCTGTAATAATTTGTTATTTACTTTTATGCAAGCATTTTGAGTAAACAACTGACTCTATTTCATGACATTCTTTACTCCATCAATAGGTTTCACATTCTTCAAGAGTTTGATGAAGGAAAGAGAAGCTGTCGAAGACGCTTGGCAGGTCATAATAAGCGAAGAAGGAAAACAAATAATGAAGCTGTTCCTAATGGAAGTTCACTAAATGATGATCAGACTAGTAGTTATCTGTTGATAAGTTTATTGAAGATACTCTCAAATATGCATTGTAAGTATTTTTTTTTTTAATCACTATCTTTAGAACTAGAGCCCCAGAGGAACTGGCTTGATCTGCTTGATTATTTGATATGGCAATAATTGATGCTTGTTTCTTATGTTTAAAACAAGGAAAGACATGGTTTAAATTTAAACTATTCCTTCCCATACATAACTGCTATGTTGCACTAATTGCACTATGCCTCCAGAGTAAATGAAAAATCCTAATGGTATTGTTTTGTCAAATAATTTGTGGCCTTTGATATTGTGAGGATGCACAGTAATTGATGTAGCTGACCACTCCTAGTGGAAAAAGGCTTTGGTTGTTGTTCTGTATAGTAATCCATCTTATTCTTGATGTCCTCCAAAACTAATGAGTTATCTTGATCTCTTTATTAAGTTGCCATTAAATTGGCCCAAGAGATCAACGACTGGTCTGTAAAGGAGGATATGAAGGTTACAATATTAGTAGACTTATATTGAAAAGAATAAAAGATACAAGGCTCTATAATAATTGTTGTTCTCCTCCATTGTCGAATAATTATGTTTCAGCAGTTGACATACAACCAAGTCTTCGGGGATTATAAAAATATTTCAATCATGTAAAACTGTCAATCTAGTTTGATGTTACAAGCTAATGACATTAATTAAGTAATTATTTTATTAGCAGTGAAACACTTAGTTATTGCATCGCATGGTGAGAATGATAATTGGGATCTTTACTAATATCTCTGTTTGCTTAGTTAGAATATTCTCATTTCTCTTTCTCTGAAGGATGTTTCTGCTATGACGGAAGCTTTTTTGGGGCCGATAATGACGATTTTAATGAATTATAGCTGACAGGTCAGATCAGACTACAGATCAAGATCTACTAACTCATCTTTTAAGGAGTATTGCTAGTCAAAATGGTGAACAGGGGGGCAAGAACTTGTCAAACCTCTTGCGGGAACCAGAGAATTTATTGATAGAAGGGGGTTCTTCTAGGAAGTCAGAGATGGTGTCAACTTTATTCTCCAATGGTTCTCAAGGCTCTCCAGCTGTTATAGGACAACATCAAACTGTATCTACGAATAAAACGCAACGGGAAGTGATGCATGCACATGATTCTAGAGCTGCTGATCAGCAACTCATTTCTTCGATAAAGCCCAGCGTTTCAAACAGTCCTCCGGCTTACTCAGAAGCCAGAGATAGTACTGCACAAATCAAGATGAATAATTTTGATTTGAATGACATATATATTGACTCAGATGATGGCATGGAAGATCTAGGAAGATTGCCCGTCTCTACAAATCTTGGCACTAGCTCTCTTGATTACCCATGGACACAACAAGACTCTCATCAGTCAAGTCCACCTCAAACAAGTGGAAATTCAGATTCTGCATCTGCCCAATCCCCTTCTAGTTCCAGTGGAGAAGCTCAGGTATGTTTGTCATGATGTATTATGTTGGATTGGCTGTCCAAAATGCAAGTTAACAACCCGATGATTATATTATGTAACTTCATATATAGAAAGTGAGGATGTTTTGCTGAAATTTCCACATAAATATGCCATGTGTTAAGGTGATGTGTGGCGTTGTTTGTTAAACTTCTTGGTGATATCTTGACATGTTGTGCCAGGTTAGTGGCATGGCTGTAAAAAGTAATATGGCTCAGGGACTTTGACTAACTTGTTTGCGTGATTTCTATGGAGTATATGAGGAATGTATGTTGGCCATTTGGGGGGGGGGGGGGGGGGAGGGGGGGGGGGGGGGGTGGTTCCAGATCTTGTTTGTGTATTTGTTTGAAGGGGGGTTGTTGACTTATTGTCATGTGGTAGAAACTTTTGATCATTGCAGTTCTTACTTGAGAAAACTGTCAAGTCTTTCTGCTGCTTCATACTATGCTAACTTTCTTTGTACTTTATAATAACATAAAACTGTTCAAATCCTGGTTTAAGTAGCATATCGGAATTCAGCCCTTTGTCTGAATACAGAAACATTCACCGTACTTGGGCATGTTAGATCATGTTGGTCTTGGTCCACCTCATAGTTCTGACTTGAAGATGTTAGACGATGTTAGTGCACCCACCCAGTAGTTATGCAGGTGCAAAAGACAAGTTAAACTTTCCTTGGGTATCAAATGTGATGTCGCATGTTTAGTTTGTGTGAAAGAATATGTACTGCACTTTGCAACTGCTTTCTCTATGCTTTCCTTTAATGTTATGAAATATCTGGCACTTTCTCCTTCTGGTGTTTGATCAAGCTGTAACCCTCCTGCCCAAAATAAAACTTTCGTGCAAAAACACAACCGAATGAATCAATAAATAATGTTGATTGTTTCCCCTTTTCTTACATAACTTGTTGAACAATGCTTTTTATATTAAACGTTTAATATAATGAGATTATTGTTATTAACTTTTAGTTTTTTTCCACCATTCAGAGTCGCACAGATCGAATTGTTTTTAAACTCTTCGGTAAAGAGCCAAATGATTTTCCTCTTGTACTTAGAGCACAGGTACTTCAACCCTTCTAAAGCAGCTAAGATTATTTGCTTTTCATTTCATTCTTTTGAAATTTAACCAAACTAAGGTTTCAATTGCCAGATTCTTGATTGGTTATCCCACAGTCCTACTGAAATTGAGAGCTACATACGGCCTGGTTGTATTGTGTTAACTATTTATCTGCGTCAAGATGAGGCACTGTGGGAGGATGTAAGTCTTTTCCTTCTTTAGCTATTAACATGTATACATGGGCAATTATTTCTGTTCACATGCGACCATCTCGACCTTACATGACTTAGTTGCTTTTTTGCAGCTTTGCTATGATCTGACTTCCAGTTTGAGTAGGCTGCTGGATGTCTCTGATGATACTTTTTGGAGAACTGGATGGGTTCACATCAGGGTGCAGCATCAGATGGCATTCATTTTCAATGGTATCTTGTTATGTCTTTGTTCTTGCTCTTAGCAGTCAAGATAATGAGATTCAGAAATTTATTTCAGTAATCAATTAAATAATAAGTAAATAACTGTATATAAGTTTAAAGTCCTTGCTATGATAAGCTGTCTATGTTAAAGTCTTGTATCTACAAACAGTTTGTGTCTTAGCCATGTGTATCACTTTGGTTGGTGGAATGCTTGAGCTTTTCATTCTTTTATGTACTTGTAATATTGTCTATAATCTGGATTGTTGTTATGTTACTGTGGTATGTATATGAACTATGAATTAACTATATTATTCAGTTTTACTAATATTATTTATAGGAGTCGGTATCTTACTGCAACTTTTTTACTGCAGGTCAAGTTGTCATAGATACATCACTGCCTTTCAGAAGTAACAATTATAGCAAGATTTTTACTGTTAGTCCAATTGCTGTACCAACATCAAAGAGAGCTCAATTTTCTGTTAAGGGTGTCAACCTTATACGCCCTTCCACTAGGTAATAAATATTGCTTTGTAACTTGTCAACCCTTGGCATGTTGGTGGTTTAATTAAATGAAAACTTTGAAAGTGACTTGGACCTACTCTCTTAAGTTTCAGGATTTTGTTTAAATATATGTATTTTTTGGTTGGGCTTGTCTATTATTTGACCCTTAAACCTATCATTAGGTTAATGTGTGCTTTCGAAGGAAAATATCTGGTCTGTGAAGATGCTCATGAGTCGGTGGATCAAAACTCCAAGGAACTTGATCTACAGTGCATCCAGTTTTCCTGTTCTGTCCCTGTGGCGGATGGAAGAGGATTTATTGAGGTACTTTTTCTCCACTCTTACAAATTATTAACAGATAAAAGTAGAGGCAGGGATATGGGCTAGTTGTTATTCAATGAGGGGATAAGCAAATTCCTCTATTACCCTATTTTTACTTTTATGGTACATTTCGTTTCACATTGATTGCTGTTGAGTGTTAGTGATGTCCTAACTCGTAAGTTGATTCAATTCTTATTGACATTGGAATACATCCATTTGCCGGTGTGTCATAGTTTGAACTGAAGATTGTCAATCCTATATATTTGTGATATGTGGCTGAGCTTACTAATTAATTTTTTTGATTTGCTAGGTTGAGGATCAGGGTTTGAGCAGCAGCTTTTTTCCTTTCATAGTTGCGGAGGAGGATGTTTGCTCAGAGATTTGTGTGCTCGAGCCTCTACTAGAATTAAGTGAAACTGAACCTGATATCGAATGGACTGGAAAAATTAAAGCCAAGTGTGAAGCTATGGATTTCATTCATGAAATGGGTTGGCTTCTTCACAGAAGCCAATTGAAATCTAGGATGGTTCTCTTGAACTCTAGTGTAGATTTCTTTCCATTAAATCGGTTCAATTGGCTTATGGAGTTTTCCATGGACCATGATTGGTGTGCAGTGGTAAAAAAACTGTTGAACCTTCTTCTTGATGAAACTGTGAGTACAGGAGATCACCCTACCCTCTATCAAGCTCTCTCAGATATGGGCCTCCTTCACAGAGCTGTAAGGAGAAATAGCAAGCAGTTAGTGGAGCTGCTTTTGAGATACGTTCCAGAAAATACATCTTATAAACTAAGACTTGAGGACAATGCTGCACTAGTTGATGGAGTGAATCAGAGCTTCTTATTTAAACCTGATGCGGTTGGTCCTGCTGGATTGACTCCACTCCATATAGCAGCGGGGAAAGATGGTTCTGAGGATATATTGGATGCTCTAACTAATGATCCTTGCATGGTAAAATTCCTGCCGTCTTGACTTAAATTGCATCCCTATGAGAATTGGTTTATTCTAATGTAGAGATTTTCTTGCGGGTTTTTTTGGACCTTCGTTGCATTGCGTTTAACCCTTGTACATTTTGTCGGTCATCAATCATCGTATTTGAATCCTGCTTTTAACTGTTACGGTCACTTGAACTCTTAGCGCATTCGTAAACAGCTGAGTCGGTAATTTGAATTATTTTTGAGTTTGATTAACTGTTGTGTGAGTGAGCTAAATGACGACCCTCCCCTCTCCCTCAAGAAAGTACATTTTTCCTATTCCGTGTCTTGTTGAAAAGCTGGTGTCTCCTGCATGCGATAGTGCTGCATTAGTAACAGGGTTTTAATTGCAGGTTGGAATTGAGGCTTGGAAGAATGCTCGAGACAGCACAGGCTCTACACCTGAGGATTATGCACGTTTACGTGGCCATTATACATACATTCACTTGATGCAGAAAAAAATTAACAAGAGACAAGGAGCAGCTCATGTGGTGGTTGAGATTCCCAACAGTCTAACAGAGAACAGTACAAACCAGAAGCAAAATGGGTCGTTAACTAGTTTTGAGATCGGAAAAGCTGAAGGAAAACGTGGCCAAGGGAACTGTAAACTTTGTGATACTAAAATTTCTTGTAGAACTGCAGTAGGCAGGTCTCTGGTATACAGACCCGCAATGCTTTCTATGGTGGCCATAGCAGCAGTATGTGTTTGTGTGGCCCTTCTGTTTAAAAGCTCACCCGAAATTCTATACATGTTCCGACCCTTCAGATGGGAATCGTTGGATTTCGGGACAAGCTAAGGTTCTTTGACTTGCAACTTAATAAAACTTGGTAGGTCATGTAACGATGCGTTCATAGACTGAATGACCGAGAGATTTAGGATTGGTTCTATGTATTGGCTAATTTATGCAAGATTATTTACATATTTATCATCCTTCTTTGGACTTTCTTGTACAATGTATGTGAAGACAACTTTTGTTTAAACTCAATTTGGTAGGATCCTTTGTAACTTAAGTATAATACTTGAATGAAATCTTCGGTGTAATACCTGTCTTTGAATGATGACTGTCATTTAAATGGTAATTAAAATGAAATGGAGAAGGTAATTAAATTGAAATGGAGTATGTAATAGTTAAAGGAAGTTTGGAGTTTTTAAAATTAATTCTACACAAAAGCTCCGGTAAAAAAATTTATAATGGTGTTATAAGTAGGATGTCCCGAACATGATTCTACTTGCAAAACAGGAATCTTGCCTCATTTTAGTAAAGCAAGATTGTAATGGAGTACAGTTTAATTAAATCCCATTATGTGAAGTTTTTCTTTTGACAACTCCATTATGTGAAGTTGTGGGGCTGTGTTTGCAAAGCTGCATTTAATCTCATAGCTTTTGAAGTAGATTGAGTGCATGTTTGGATCCACGTTTGGGATCCCAAAAGCACGTCCACAACCACTTTCGCCGCGGAAAAGCTACGGCAACTCTGAAGCTCCAAATTGTAGCTTCACCTTCACCGTGACTCCTACCGTGGTTTTTGGTTGACGCGCGGCAATCCAACCGCCCATCCAAACACATTTTGAGTAAATCAGGTTGCTTCTCCATAAGAACAGCACACCAATACCTATGTATGTAAGGTTGCTAGGTCTATAATGAATCCTGACATTCATTCGATAGAGGTTGACACTTCAGAGATCTCGCAAATTGGGATTGTCTTGACCGATGAGAGACTCAACCTATTTCTTGTCTACCAGAGTGATAAGCGATCTAGAAGAGACTCATAGCAGTTGATTATTGTGGACAAATTTCTATCAAGAATAAAATTTGCGATAATCTTTCTAGATACAACTTCAATGTGCCCACCTCCGAATAAGATAAAAACAAAAGGTGTACCAAAGAAAAAGGGTAATTTAGATAAGTTAATTAAGTATGATTCATCATTGGCACTTTAGTACAGTTCGGTACTAATTTACTAGATAGATTAAAATGCATAATGGGGTGGGAGTGCGAAAGGGTTAAGAGTAGTTTTAAGTTTTTGAAAAAATAGGGGGTGTTTTAAAAAAAAAGTCCCATGCTTTAAAGGGGATAAAACACAACGAAAGATCCCATCAGAATAAAATGGACCGACCGGCCTCCAAAGTTATTACCTTCTCGAGTCAAAAGACTAAAAAGATGAAAATAAAAATGCGGTGAACTTGCATCGAACACGCGACCTTCAGATCTTCAGTCTGATGCTCTCCCAACTGGGCTATCCCCGCATGTTGAAGTTTCCTGAAGTATTCTAGTTATAATGGAATAACTGTATTGCATCCTTAATGCTTATCCGTAAACTAACATCCGTCTAAAATAATGGTTTTTTGTCTGTACCAGTGACGTGTTGTCGCATTCCTGCATTAGATTTACACGGAAAATTCGGAAGAAGGAGTCTGAGACGGACTTTTCTTGCTTCTTCTTCTTCTTTCGTTGCATCGGCACAACAACCTCATCATAATGGGAGGCAGTTCTTTTTTCAAGGACGAGTTTACCTTTGGTGCGTTCAATTCTTCCTTCTTTATCCAAACTTCTTTTACTCTTCACCGTTATTTCCTCTTTCTTCTTTTGGATTGACTTCACGTTATAGTGTGATACTTGATTTGCCATTTGCAGATCAAAGGCTTGAAGAATCCCGCGATATTATCGCCAAATACCCCGATCGAATCCCCGTAAGCCCCCTTACTCATTTCAATTTTTAGTCTCTATTTTCTGTTTCCGTTAATTCTTGAACAATTCTTCTTCTTCTTCAGGTGATTGTGGAAAGGTATTCAAAATGCGATCTGCCTAATTTGGAGAAGAAAAAGTAAGACCAGCTTCCATCAAACCAAATTCCCCTTTTTCTTGCACATTCACTGTAGCTGTATAAGTTAAATTTGAGGTTCTGTTAAAAAAAGTTGAATTTAGGTCAAATATGAAAATGATTACAGTTGAATTGATTAATCCATAAAAGGATTATATGAGACTAATTACCAATTACCATTTCTATAATTTTTCTGATGATAGATATCTTGTTCCCCGAGATTTGTCCGTTGGGCACTTCATTCATATTTTGAGTTCCAGACTTTGTCTACCTCCTGGGAAAGCTCTTTTTGTATTTGTGAAGAACACTTTACCTCAAACTGGTAAAATTGGACTATCCAATCCAATGTTTTATTTAATTTTTCCTATTATTCTTCTTCCACTGTGTTGTTGATGGTGGTGTTGTGTTTGTGATTGATTATTTGCAGCTAGTGTGATGGACTCTGTTTATAAATCATTCAAGGATGAGGATGGATTTCTCTACATGTATTATAGCACAGAGAAAACCTTTGGCTCAGTACATAACGCATTGTAAACTATTCAATTCTGTGCTCTATTGTATTGTATACAGCACTAACATTCTGAAGTACTTCTTATATCAGAAACCTCGTAAATATTTGTTGTGTGGTTTTACTAATTATTATATTCTTGTTTACCTTTCCAGTGCTATGGATAGGGTAAAACAGTGAACCATTTGGGCTATTATGGGTTTGAGAATTATTCATCTGTAGGAAGCTGCCCGTACTTTATTTCGACTCATTTATTGAAGTTTTAGCCACAATGCGTTTGGTACATTCAATCCCTCACTCGCCACTCCTCCTTCCCTTTTAATTTCATGGCAAAACCATTTTGTATATTGTGTATCTGAATTTTCTACCTTTCACGTCGCGATGCCAAATTGCCATTTTAAAAGAGACGTGACTAGGGGTGGGAATAGGCCGGGCCGACCGACAGGGGCCTACGGCCCAGCCTACGTTAGGTCAGGCCAGGTCAGGCTTTTTATTTAAACAGATAAGGCTTAGGCTTTTTTAAAAGCCAATTTAGCTAAAAAGGCCAGGCCACATGCCATTGAAAAAGCCTTCTAGGCCTATCAGGTCGGCCTATTTAAATAAAAATAAATAATATTATTATTATTGTATTAAATTTTGTATTTCATTTAAGTCATAAATTTGCTAATATTTCATGTTAATTTAAACTATTACATCCATTTTTGACAAATTTAAAGTTATTATTATAAAATATAATTTAAATAGGATGTCATATAAAATAGAACAAAATTTTATTAATCTATTAGCTTTTTTGTTATTTACAAAAAACATACATCACTTAAAGATTATAGGTTTTTGTAAAAAAAATTGTAAAATAGGCTTCTAAACAGGCTATCAGGCATTATCAGGCTTTTACAAAGGCCAGGCCAGTCCTAAAAATTGGGCCTATGATAGGCCACAGGCCAGGCTCAGGCCTAACGCTTTCAACGTAGGCCAGGCCCAGGCCAAGCAAAGCCTAGCTCGGCCCAGCCTATTCCCACCCCTAGACGTGACAGTCCCGCACTTGCATTAAGATTATTAGAACATCAGTTAGTTATCAAATAGGCTTAAATACAGTTTTGGTCCCCCAAGTTTTATTAACTCTCGATTTTGATCCCTCAAGTTTTAATTTCACGAATTTGATCCTTCGAGTTTTCCAATTTGTAAAATCAAGGTCCCCCACTAATCTGGTCAAAATTGATGCTGACCTATCCGCCACTTAAACTACGTGGTAGCCACGCTGGCATGCCAAAGTGGCTTTTTTATATTAAAAATTGTTATTTTTATTTTAATATTTTGTTTATATATATATTTATATTATATTTAAGAAATTAGAAATTAAAAAAAAAAACTTAAACTATCAGATTGAAACTAGGCATCAACTCCTCGCATAGGGGTTTATTATCAGATTTAAAAAAAAAACACTTAAACTATCCGATTGAAAAGCTCTCTGCTCTCTCTCTATCAAATATGTTTAGCATTTTGTTATACATTAGTATTCATCTCTAAAGCTCTCTATAAAAGCTCTCTTGTAATGATATCTGCATATAATGAAATTCATTCTTTCACCATCTTCATTTTTAATATGGTATTAGTTGTTCACTCTCTTGTAATGATATCCGCTCCAACCTTCCCCCCTTTTTTTGCATATCACATGGTTTCCTCAGCCTTTTTTCCCTTTCAAAAACTTCCTTAATGAGACCCACCAATACCTGATTCTCTCATTGTTCATGTAATAACTCTTTTGTTACCATATCAACATATTTTTATTGAAATTGCTCTAGTCCATGCAGTTTCAATACTTAATTTCCCTGTATCTGTAAATCTCTAAGAACTGCCCACTTTATCCCAACCCAGGCCAGTTTCACCTCTCTCCAAAAGTTCCATGCTCAGCCACCGAGAAGAAATGACAGATTTGACCAAAAAAAGAAGAAGAAGAATTGACAGACCCACCAAAATACCTACTTACCTAAGGGTATGTTTGGATGGAGGGTTTTGGAGGGGAGAGTTTGATATTCAATTCTAAATTGAGGAAGCTATAAAATGTTTCTAAACAAAAATGAAGTGTGATTAACAATGTTTTATCTTTATATATCATGTTATTCTTTCAAATTTTTAAAATCTCCAATAGATATTAAAATATAGTCCAAGCCCTCCAAAGCTCTCCCCTCCAAAATTAAACATAAACTTGAAGGTTAGTTGCTAAAGGATATACCTAGTAAGCTGGGTTAAAGCCAGTAGGAAAGCTAACCTCTGTTCGTGTTTTGCTCCCAGTTGGATACAGCCAAGAAATGATATTTATTTCAACTTGATGTTAACAGTAGGTTTCTTAACGAGGATCTCTTTGAGTAAGTTTATATGGAGTTACCATTGGGCAACAAATCTGATGCTAATGGACTGATTTACAAGTTGAACTATAATGGTTTTGTAAATTTTCGTCAACCTTGATTCAACATAGTTTCTCACAATCCAAAAATGACTACTCTCTATTTACTTTGTGTCTGGCTGCTCTCTGGTTGTACTGTTTTTTTTTATGTTGATGATATCATAATATCCAGTCCAAACCTTCAGAAGGTTCATGTAGTTTACTCTAGTCCCTTCTTCAACTCTAATTTTCAACCTCAAGGTGTTAGGAGATTTGAAAAACTTCCTTGGCTTAAAAATTGCTAAATCCAGCAAAGGAATTTATTTGTCTCATAGGAAATATACATTTATTTTGCTTGATGATATTGGTATTTGGGATTCTAAACCATTTTTTTTACCTATAGATCCTAATCTGAAGCTCAGTTCAAATGACATTGACCTCATCCCAGATCCTTCTTTATATAGACTCATGTACTTGACAATATCTCACCCAAACATCAATTTTGCAGTACACAAATTGAGTTAATTTATTTACACAATCTCGTAGAACCAACCACGTTTATTTAGTGCACCATTTATTGATATACTTGAACGATGCTCATGGTCAAGGACTCCTCTTTCTTGCAGTAAACTCATGTTTCTGTACATTTTTGGGCGATGCTGTAGTTTCTTGGAAAGTCCAAGAAATAGCTTCTTTAGTGTAAAGGCAGAGCATAGAGTACATGTTTGCAGCAGTAAGCAAAGCTATCTGACTTATAAACCGGTTATTAGAACATCGGTTACTATTTATGTAGTCCTTGTTTAGCATTTTGTCTACTATAAAAAGTTGTCATTAACCCTCTACCAAATTTATTATCCTGCCCTCCTTCCATTAGTTAAAGCAATATACCTTTTTGGTCAATTTGCAATGTTTTGAAATTGAAAAACATTTTTGTCTAAAAGTCCCCCCCCCCTTTCTAATTTTTCAAGTCTGTCCTCTGTGTCTCTCTCACTCAAAATCTCTCATTCTCATCTCTTCCTCTTCATCTCTCAATCTATCTCTGATTTCATCTCTTCTTCGCTATATCTCTTCTTTTTTCACTTCACTCTATTTTCTTCTCATAATATCAAAATCCCTACCCTTTTTTCCTTTCTCCCGATCTCGCTTCACCTGAGTCTCTCTTTTTCTTCGTTCATTACAAACTCAGTTCTTCTCTCACAGAATACTCTCTTTTATTACCAAAATCTAAACCCCTGATCTTCAAATCAAGAAAGCCCTAAACCGAAGAAAAGAAGAATCGATCCCTGTCAACGATTGAGCCTAAAAACCAGGTATTTCGCTTTCAGTCACGGTTACTCTCAGAAATTTGTAGTAAAATTAATGTTCATATGATTTTGTTGTTGTTTAGGTGTTCCTAGGTTTTGCTTTGGGTTGAAACACAACTGTTAGCAAAATATTAACCTAATCCTAAACTCCCCATCTAGGTAGGAACTGTCTTTTCCTAATTTTCATATGATTTTGTTGTTGTTTTGGTGTTTCTCATGCTCCAATTTCTGGAGGAAGACAAGTTCAAAGAATCTGTGCACAAGTAGGCCCCTTTTTTGTCGTTAGGTTATCGTTGTTGCGTTTTTCTGCTTGCAAATTTCACTTATCAGTAGTATGCCATTTTTGCAACGAAAATTAGGGGAATTTTTGTTTTAATTATTATTATTCTAATTATTAAAATAATTAATATTATAATAATTATATTGGTCGACTGCTTTGTTAAAATTGAAGGGGTCATTAGAAAACAGCTAATCTATTTGTGTAATGGTTTTCGTCTTTAGCTATGTTCTGGATTGTGAAGTGTGAACTGTATGAGAAATAAGTTGAATAATTGAGAAGTTTAGTTACTAGATAACTATGATAATGTTGTGTACAATTGTTCATCGGAAGGTTTGTGCTTTGGCTTTAGATAAAGCTCACAAATCAATCGCTTTGGCTTTACATTGCTTTTGGCTTTAGAATGTGCTTTGGCAGTGATCATGTCTGTCACTGCTTTAGATTACTTTGAACTATATATATAGTTATTTATTTATCTCATGTGCCTTATAATCATTATATTTTGTCTTCCGCATTTAGTGATGGCTACAGAGACGGCGACGGGAGATGGGAGACGGTTACGCGGGACGGCGACAGGGCGGCAACGGGAAGTGACGACAGGAGCGTTGTTCGCAGTGATTGCTACAGGATTCTTATTCACACTTTAATGGTGTAGGAAAATCTTCATTTTATTTATTAGGGACACTGCTATTCATTGTGTGCATTTAGCTTATCTGCAGTTTTCTATGATCTAGGATCACATATGTGATGTGACATATAGCTTGGTTAGGCAACCGCTGTTCTGAGAACTTTTAGCCAAAGGTGAACCAGGTAGGCAAAATGGAATGATTTCTTCTCTCGAAAACTATTTTAGTTTCCTCTTTACAAAATGATCTTTTCTACTGGTGGAAAATTGAAGCATCATTCTTGCAGAGGCTTCAATGATGCTGTCAATGGATTCAGTGATGATGGCTGGTTGGTGTTGAACTGTGATGGTGCTGAGGATGTTATTGTTGCAGTTCATCCAAACAAGAATTTCAGTGATACTTCAAATGCAGCAACTTGTTAGTGTAACAAAATTCGTTATTTGCAACAACTGAGTATTGATTTCATTCACTTGAGTATTTATTACAATGAGATACTCAAATGTTGACTTGGGCTTACACTTGACTTCAGGCCCAGTCAACTCACAACAAAGCTAATTGGGCTGACCTATACAAAGGCCCAATATCTAACAAATTCCTCCCTTGAACTGAATCGTATTTATAGACTCAGTTCAAATACAGACAACAAACATTAACAACAGACAGTTTTGAGCAATTTGCTTTTATACAATAAAACCAAAAACTAAATGAGAGCCAATTAAGCAGGCAACATCAGACACAATGTTGCACATTTGAAGCACCAGTTCTTGCAGCAGAAGCAATGAAGTTCACAGTTTCTTCATGCCCAATTCATTCCTCATCTTCTTAAATGTCTCATTCTTCAAAGGTTTAGTCATCACATCAGCAAGTTGATCCTCAGACCTGCAATGAACCAAATCAATTACACCTTCTTTAACCAAATTCCTAAGGAAGTGGAACCTCACATCTATATGCTTACTACGACCATGAAGTACAGGATTTTTAGACAATTTAATAGTGGAGATATTATCACAGTGTATCACAGATGTTTTCTTTTGAGGCAGATCAATTTTACTCAAAATCCTTCTAAGCCATATTGCTTGACACACACAATATGCAGCTGCTATAAACTCAGCTTCTGTGGTAGAGAGGGTTACCATAGGCTGCTTCTTTGATGACCAAGAAACAGCTCCTGAACCTAACACAAACACATAGCCAGATGTTGATTTTCTGTCATCAACATCTCCAGCATAGTCACTGTCTGTATAGGCAGTGAACTCATGCTCTCCACTCCTGTTATACTGAATTCCCATCTCTATAGTCCCCTGCAAGTATCTAAGCACCCTCTTGGCTGCTTGTAAGTGCATTTCAGTGGGTTTGTCCATGTATCTAGAGAGCAGGGACACTGCAAACGTTATATCCGGTCTCGTGGCTGTCAAATACATCAAGCATCCAACCATTTGCTTGAACTCTGTCGCATCAACCATCTTACCACTCCCTTCCTTAGACAATTTAGAACCTGGTACTATAGGTGTCTGCACAGGTTTGCAGAAACTCATATCAAACCTACTGAGAATCTCCTTTGCGTATCTAGCTTGATTAATGAAAATTCCTAAACTGTCTTGCTTTACCTCAACTCCAAGAAAGTGACTTATCCTGCCTAGGTCAGTCATATCAAAGTTTTTCTTCATAGATGACTTGAACTCAGTAATTAGAACTTCACAGTTGCTTGTGAAGATCAAGTCATCTACATAGAGACTTACAATTAGCAAACTCTTCTCTATCCTCTTGACATAAAGAGTATGCTCAGATGGACATTTTTCAAAGTTCTCATTGGTGAAGTAAGCATCAATCTTGCTATACCAAGCTCTTGGGGCTTGCTTTAGCCCATAAAGAGCTTTGTGGAGTCTATACACTTTCTGTTCACTACCCTTCTTGATGTATCCAGGTGGTTGTTCAATGAATACTGTCTCTTTCAATTCACCATGTAAGAAGGCACTTTTTACATCTAATTGATATACACACCATCCCTTTAAGGCAGCCACTGCCAGTATTGTTCTTATAGTGTCCCACCTTGCCACAGGTGCAAACACTTCTCTGTAATCAATGCCATGTTTTTGTGAGAAGCCTTTTGCAACCAGCCTAGCCTTATGCTTCTCAATCTCTCCTTTTCCGTTCAATTTCGTCTTGAATACCCATTTTACACCAATTCTACTAGCACCACTAGGCAAGTCAGTTAATTCCCAGGATCTATTCTTCTCTATGGATTCTATCTCAAGATTCATTGCCTTCTGCCACTTCTCACTTTTTGCTGCTTCTTCAAAGGTGAGGGGATCATCTGTGATTGCAGCAAAACTAACATCTTCCATGTATTGCAACCAGTCTTCTTCTGATTCACTACTGCCTTGCATTTCTTCTAGCTCAGTGTGATTAGTGTAGTAATCTTGCAGATATGCAGGAGCTTTCCTGATCCTCCCTTCATTTGACTCACTTTCTTCTTCACCTGAGTTGTTCTCATCATATGCATCTGGGACATCACTTGCTCCTTCTATTTCAATTTCAATCTCAGTGTTTCTTTGGTCAGGTTTAAATGCAGTAGTATTGCTTTCATTTTCAACTTCATTCTTTTCTTCTAACTCAATAGTTCTGTTGTTACTACTTGAACCTTCTTTTTCCCACTTCCATTGCTCATCTTCAACAAACTTTACATCTCTACTGGTGAGTATTTTCTTAGCAATAGGATCATACAGTTTGTAAGCTTTTGATTCTTCACTAATGCCAAGAAGAATGCACTTCACACTTCTATTATCCAGCTTCTTTCTTTGTGCATCGAGAATATGTACATGAGCTACACATCCAAATGTTCTAAAGAAATGAACAGCTGGTTTCACTCCACACCAGGCTTCTTCAGGTGTCATGTCCTGTAATGTGGAGGTAGGGCTTCTGTTTTGTACAAATACTGACCATTTTACTGCATATCCCCAGAATTCCTTGGGTAGATTCTTCTCAGACAACATGCATCTTACCATATTGAGTATTGTCCTATTCTTTCTCTCACACACTCCATTTTGTTGAGGTGAATAAGCTGCTGTTAATTGTCTCCTGATTCCATTTCGACTACAATACTCATTGAATTCATTGGAGGTGTACTCCCCACCCCTATCAGTCCTTAAGCACTTAATGAGACATCCAGTTTCTTTTTCTACTAATGCTTTAAATTGTTTGAAACATTCTAATGCAGATGACTTTTCACTAAGTAGAGACACCCAAGTTTTCCTACTAAAATCATCTATGAAAGTGATAAAATACCTCAATTTGCTGTGAGTCTCAGGTCTGATTGGTCCACATATGTCTGAGTGCACTAGCTCAAGTTTTTGTCCTGCTTTCCATGTTGTCTCCTTTGGGAATGTGTCTCTGGTCTGCTTTCCTTTCTGGCAGTCTTCACACACCTTTATAGCTTGAGATATCTGAGGGAGTCCTCTCACCATGTTCTTTTGTTCCAGTGTTTGCAAGCTTCTATATCCCAAATGCCCATACCTACAATGCCAAAGATGGGCATTGTCCTCAATTGATGCTTCAAGACATGATGGCATGATGATATTGGCATTGACTACAAACATTCTGTTTGTGGTCATAACATATCGTATAATTGTTCCTTTCTTCTTGTGATAAACTTCACAGATATTATCCTAAAATGTAATCCTTAATCCCCTCTCTTGTAGTTGTCCCACATTTAGTAAATTGCTCTTCAGTTCTGGTATGTAGTACACTTCTGTCACAGTTTGCACTACTCCATCTATCTCCAATTTGATGCTTCCTCTTCCTTGAGTCATCATTCTCTTGTCATTTCCCAGTCTCACAGAAACTTTGATTTGATCATCTAACTCATAGAACCAATCTCTGTTCACACTCATGTGATTGCTGCATCCTGAGTCAAGAAACCACACCTTTTGTTTGTTTTCATCTCCTGTCTTGGCCATTAGCAGAGACACTTCTTTGTCTTCACTCAAATGATTAGTACACACTACAAGAATTTCGGTAATTTCCGGCGGACAAAATTCGCCGGTAATGGCCAAAATCCGCCGGAATTTGGGCATTACCGGCGGATTTTTTCCGCCGGAAATCCGCCGGTAATTCACTCGTCGGTAATGGTTACCGGCGGAATTTTCGTCGGTAATTACCGGCAGATTTTTCACATTACCGGCGGATTTTCCGCCGGTAATGTGCATTACCGGCGGATTTAAAAAAAAAAATTTTAAAAAAATTTTAAAATTTAAATAAGAATTTCGTTTTTTAAAATTTAAATGTTAATGTATCTAAATTTTGCCCATATTTCAAATTTTCTCTTGTATTTATACCGGTTGGGGTGATAATGAAGAAGTAGGAAGGAATGAAAGAGAATATGTGAGAATAAGAATGAAGTGTGAAGAATGAAGGAGTGAAAATGAAGAATGAAGGAGTGAGAATGAAGAATGAAGGAGAGATGAGAAGTATTAAAATTGGAGAGAATGGGAAAAAAGAAAAAGAATGAATGAGTGAGAATGAATAAGAATGAAGAAGAAATGAGAGATGTATAGAGAAATTTATGTAGATTGGAGAGTGTGAGGAAGAAGAAGAAGAAGAAATATAAGATAGAGAAAATGTATAAGAGAAAGAGAAGGAAATAAAGAGTGAAATGAGAGAATGAGAGGAGTGTAGGAGAAAGTTTTATTTATAAGTGATTTTTTGAAATTACCGGCGGATTTTTTTCCCTCCAAATTTTTTCGACGGATTTTTGAAATTACCGGCAGACTTTTTTCCCTCCGAATTTTACCGGCGGATTTTTGAAATTACCGGCGGATTTGAATTTATTTTTTTTTGCGAAATCCTCCTGTAATTTCAAAATTCCGCCGGAAAATTACCGGCGGATTTTTGAAATTACCGGCGGATTTTCGTATTTTTTTTTTTTGCGAAATCTGCTGGTAATTTCAGAAATCCGCCGGAAAATTACCGGCGGTTTTTTGAAATTACCGGCGGATTTCGTAAAAAAAAAAAAAAAATTTTACAAAAATCCGCCGGAAATGCCAAACATCCGCCGGAAATGTATCGACGGAAAAAATCCGCCGGAAATTCATGTTTTTCTTGTAGTGACATACTGAGTCTATCAGCACTACTTTCCCTTCTTGGACTTCTTCCATATTCAGATGTCTTGAACATCCTGAATCCATCATCAATTCATTTTCTTCTGAACCAGAATCTTCCTCCACATGAGCCATGAGCAAGATCTCTTCCTCATCATCAAATTCAACGTAATTGGCCTTGTTTTCCATATTAGGGCACTCATATTGATAGTGCCCAAATTTGTGGCAATTGTAGCACTCAATTGAGTCTTTATTGAGTGATCCCCTTCCTCTGCCACGACCATTTCTTCCACCGGAGCGTCCCCTTCCTTTAGCACCAGATCCTCTTCTCGTATTGGTGACCTTCAACGCTTGTTCTTCTTCTTTTTCACCCTCCATCATTGTTTCATGCACAACAAGACTACTCTGGAGTGAATCAACAGATAAAGTGCTCAACTCATTAGATTCGATTATTGAACAATCCACGTAATTGAACTTCTTGGTAAGTGACCTCAAGATCTTTTCAACTATCGTGAGTTGATCAACCTTCTCCCCATACATTTGCATGCGATTGACCACCTGCATTGTTCTTGCGAAGTAGTCGTTAATAGATTCTCCTTCTTTGTGGCCTAGCAACGCGAATTCTCTCTTCGCCGCAAGCAATTGAGCGCGCTTCACCTTTGTTGATCCTTCGTATTTCTGCTTCATTGAATTCCAGATGTCTCTTGCGGTATCTTTCACCAAGATTGTCTCAATGATGCTCCTGTCTATGGCCTGAAACAGATAGTTTTTGGCCTTCAAGTCCTTCAGCTTACTCTCTTCACCTTTCTTTATCTCTTCTTGCGTTGCTCCCATCGCCGGTGGAACATAAACGCCGTTCTCAATCAAACTCCAATATTCTCTTGATCGGAGCAGGTTCTCCATTAACATCGACCAGTGGTCGTAGTGCCCGTCATACTTCGGAATTGACGGTTGCAGAAAGTTCGCCTCCTTCTCTACCATCGCGCACAGTCGTTCTCTGAGTTGTTGTTGCTTTCTTCTTCGCGAAAAATTCGGTGATCCACCAGGCCCCAACGAACGGGGCTCTGATGCCAGTTGTTAGTGTAACAAAATTCGTTATTTGCAACAACTGAGTATTGATTTCATTCACTTGAGTATTTATTACAATGAGATACTCAAATGTTGACTTTGGCTTACACTTGACTTCAGGCCCAGTCAACTCACAACAAAGCTAATTGGGCTGACCTATACAAAGGCCCAATATCTAACACAACTTTCCATACACTTCTAATGCTGCATCATTTAAAACTGGCTCTTATGCCTATCTTGGAATGAGGGCTGTGATGTTCACTGGCGGTCAGTCAAGTAATGATGCCTCCTCTTGGATGTACAATTGAGCATGAAGAGGTATGCACTTATGTACGCACAAATAGAAGTGCATATTTATTTGTATTATAGATCCATCAGAGATTTTGGCTTGCTCGACATTGTATTTTTATTTATTGTTTCTTAGATGGTAGATGCATATTTTCATTAGGCTAAGATTTGGTGTATATGTCTGTACCTTTTATGCTTTTCACTGGAATATTGTCAACCATCTATGCCAGATCACTTTAAAGTTGAAACACATCTTTTCAAGCAACATTCACGCTGATTTGTGTTAAAATTTTAGATACTAGAAGTTATCCGCCTTGAATGTCACTCTCTTGCTCAAGAAGATGCCTTTGTTTCTAGGGACATTCATCTCTTACATGAGAATTGTGTCCTAATAGGAGTAGAAACACCTTTGGGCTTAATGGCATTATTAAGCTTCATGGTGTCTATAGATTAGTGAAAACATAATTGCATCTATTCACTCAATTAAATTCTGCACTATTGCTATTTAATTACATCTATTCATTTTTGTAAGTTGAGAGTTACTATGGAGAATGAAAGGTTGTGTTTATAAAAGAGCAACTATGGTGAAATGTCAATTAACGTGACTTTGATGACACGAGCATGCAATGAAGATTTGGGTCAAATTACATACTTTCTCAATCATTTTTGTAGGGGACAATTCATCTTGCACGTACATATCAACTATTTTATCTAATTTTACAATTTTTAAAAAATTTATGACTTCATAGCAATTTATAATAAGTACGGTATCACCCGTGTGGATGCACGGTGCGGATGCACGGGTATAGTACTAGTTACAGATTAGTATTCATCTCTCTGAGCTCTCTAAAATAAATAAATGGTCTACAATTCATTGGTAGCGTGTATGTTCTACAGATGTATTCGTATGTGGATACTATATTACTAAAATGACTTTCTGTCAACATAGGAAACTTTAAACACCATTTTTATTGTTTTTAATTACTGATAATTTTGACTGGTTAAATCAACCTTCTTTTCATTATTTTTCAATCGATCTTTCTATCCTTTGATGGCCGCGAACTGGCATTTATATACACATAAAATTGGCATTTTGAAGAAATGGAGGACTTGGTAATCCCAGGTCCCACTTGTAAGAATGTCAATAAGATCAAGTGTGTGACCATGTAATGTAAGCACACCGTACAGGCGCTGAAGAATTGTTAATTTTTGTATACCAGAAGTTTTCAAAGGTAGATTGGTTGGACACTATGATGCACAGATACGATACGCGTATCTGATACGATACGAATTGAATACGGCGATACGCGCTTCTTTGAAAAACATAGGATACGATACGTCTAGGATTTGTTTATAAAAAAGCAAAATATTCATAAAATAATAGAAAATACATTGACACTTAGGCCCAAAGAAACATAGGCTAGCACAATAAAACAAAGAGGCACATAGAAACTAGCGAGTTGCATTTTTAAAACAAAGACTAAGGATAGTTGTTTTCTCTCTTGTGCTTATATGACTCAGGTTATCTTTGTCCTAGTGTTTATAAGGCGTACTAAAAGTGTCCTTATGACGTGTATAAGGACTTTTATTTTCTAAAAAAATAAGAAAAACATTTAATACTCCGATATATACTCATGACGTATCGGGGAAGTATCGGATACGGATACGACAACAAAATTGAAGTATCCGTGCATCACAGGTTGGACAATTGAATTATTAACTTCGTCCTGGCTATTTTGTTCCATCCTTTCACTCCAATACCGGCATACACACAAGTACACTATTGTACGGATCAATTTTATTTGAAATAAGGCCTCTTCAACCTTTTAAAGGTGGCTGAATTGGTCAAATGAATAATAAGTCATCAATCAATATATAACCAAATCTGCAAGCAGTAATCTTTAAATAATATTCAACATACATAATTCACAGAGAGAGTAAGTTCACGTTTCATTACACTGTAATTGACATTTACACTTGAATTGGTGAAGAGTACAAACAAATAAAACAATCATACACGGAGCTTAAAGAATATTGACTCCAAATATATAACAAAAAAAATCAAAGAATGAACCAATCATTTTCTTATCCAACCAATTAAACAAACAACAAAGAAATCTTTGCATCTGTTAACAAACTTTGAGCAGAAGGTTAAGTTAATTAACAACGCTGCATGTTCCCCTAATCTCACCTTGTGATCCCGTGAGCACATCTATGGAACCCATGTGCACCATTGCCTTAGCATACTTAACTGCCCAACCAGAACCATGATTAGCATTTCTCAACACCATTTGCCTAGTTAATCGACTGCTAAGCAACGTTTGATCTGAAGTCAACAAACCACGGTGATTCTTCAACCCTTTATAGTACTTATTATCCAAACGGTTCGGCGTGGAAGCATCAAGCACCACCGTTGGATCTCTCCCATCAGCACCACGTGGCGGACACTTAGATTTCAACAAGGTAGCAAACTTAGGATCCATAGAAGGATCTTGAGTATGTGTTGCATTGAAAGAGTATAAGCGATCAGAGAAAGAGGTACAGTGTGATACACCAATAGAATGAGCTCCAGAAAGTGTAACCATTTCATCTGCTGACAAACCTTTTCTATCAAAGTTAGCAATAAGTTCATCTGCTTTGAAGGTTGGTGGTGGTAGATTTTGTGTTACTTCGTCCATTATGGAGATTCGACCGTCTCTTCGTCCTGATGGTACTTCGTAGTTTATGCCACCAACTTTGCGAGCACCATCTCTAGCTGCGAAAGCCAGAATGTCTGCACATGATACTGTTTTAGGACATGCAGCTTCTATTTGAGCCTTGGCTTCATCAATCACCTCGAAGCCACGTAAGCTTGGATTGTTGGCAGGGTGTTCTCTCTCTGATGGCTTACCTGGTCTTGATTCTAATAACACTGAACCATCACACCCCTGTTGTCAATAACAACACAATCGTTAATTAATATATATAAGCTAAATGCATAGTAGAATTAATTATTGTAAGTATATGTAATATATGTATATATTTGTTATGAATATGAATTACTTACCCTTACGAAGCAATCATGAAAATGCATTCTGATCAAACCAGCAGCGATGCCTGGGTTGGATGAAACGGCTTTGTTAACGGCTCTTCTTACAATTGCCTCAGCAGATGGACATGTTGACTTATAGAAACCCACTTTCAAAGATGCTGATGATGAAACCAGTGATAAAGTTGAGAGAATTAGAACCAAGTCTGAGAGCATGCGTAGAGTTATACCCATTGTTATGTGTTTAATTTATTTTTAGCTTGTTGTTGATTAATCTGCTGTTGGAAAGAGTTGAGAGGAGAAAGAGGAGAGTGGTATTAATTAGTGTATATTATGTGTTGACTACTAAGGTTGAGGTGGAGAGAACATATGCAGCGAGTGTATTTATAGTTTGGAAATCATATTGAGAGATTTTAATAATAATAATAATATATTTGAAGGAGGTGAGAGTAGGTCTAGTCTTAATTACTTAGGAAATTCCGAAACGTGTTTGGCTGTAGCCTTCAAATTAGACAGTAGTTGAAGCAATCTACCTTGAACACTTCTCTCTGGCTGTGTACTCTTTCGTAAGGTAATAATATATCAATATCAATTTTGTTGTAGAAAAGAGAGGAATGATTATGGGCTGCAAATTGCAATAGCCACTTGATGTCTCTGTGAATTTTTCTTTTCTTTGATGGCTGCATATGACATTTAATATACAATTTGATCGAGTAATGGTGGCATTTGGAATAATCGCAAGCCACAACGCTGTTTTATCAAGTTTTTATTATATTTTTAGTTTTTCTAAGTTTTGCTCGAAGAATTGTGAGTAATTTACCCATTATGATGTGACCCTAATGAAAATCTACTAATTATATGTCAAAAAATAGAATTCTATTTTACATATATTTTTTGTTATTTGCATATTTACCAATTATTCAATCCGTGAGTGTTTATGTGTTTCCAATTATTCGTTAATAAGATTTTTTTGTTTGCAAATTCAAAAATTTAGAGTAGATTAAAATCTAGGTTTGGGAGAATTGAACTAAGGACTTTCCTCACAAAATACAAGCATATTGCTACCAAATGCCTCATATGGTATATAACTGAAACGTAATACTCCCTCCGTCCCATATTATATATTATATGACTTTCTAGTCAAAAAAATTTGTCTCATAATACATGACTTTTTAGAATACCAATGCAATATCAATTTTCTTTTCCAGTCATACCCTTTATGTTTACAATTCACCTGGTGCTTGAATTTTGATGGTTGTTTCTCTATGAAATTTTCTTCTAGTGCTATTGGGATTCACGCCCCTTCCTATTCGAAGACCTGTTCACATGAGCAATTCTTAAGTGGTCACAAATATTTAGTCACAAAATTTGGTCACACACACAAAACAGAAATAAATGCACTAATAAAATAATAGTTGTGTATTTCCCTAAGTGCATTTATTTCTGTTTTTTGTGCGTGACTAAATACTTGTGATTACCTAAGAATTACTCTGTTCACATGCCTTTGGAATATGAAAGGCTAGAGAGAACAAAGTTGTTTTTCTAGAAGGCAGTGTATGAATGTTAACTAATGTGGAACACATTAGAAGGAAAATAATTTCTTTTCCTTTCAGTCGAGTTTGTGGTGAAAAAGGCGAAAGTCGCTCCATCTGTTGAGAGATTTTTCACGAAAACAAATTATAGTAAAAGGTTTTCATTAAATTTCACGACAAAAATATTTTCTAGCTTCTTATTTAAAAAATGGGGCTTTTGGTCACCATATTTTACCTGAAATATTTTAGTTCTTCCATTTCGAAATCCGGGTTTTTTGTCGCTCAGTTTTACACATTATTGCAAATTTGGTCCTAACCCAGAGTTTTGGGTAAAAAGTGGTGGGTTTTGGGCCAAAAAATGTTTTTTTGACCCCAATTTCAAATTGAAAGAGAAAATATAAAAATAATCAATTTAAGGCAAAAAAAAGTCACCAATTTTGTTGTCAAATTTTGGTTTAGAACAAAAATTATATAAATGTGTGAAATTGATGGAACAAAAACCCAAAATTGGACCTCTTGTGCCACAATCCTAGTTATATTTGGAGTAGTATCCACTCTTCCTAGGTAGTAATGAGAATGAGGGCTAGATGGAAAGTTGGGATTAATGGACACTATATTAATGTTTGGAAGGATCCTTGTTTACGGGGTAGGGCTGACCCCTTTGTGCGTACGACCATGGCTGTGGGTAACGAGGAGCTTCGGGTTGTGGACCTTATTGATACTAGTAGAGGGTGATGGAATAATAATCTGACTGACCAAGTTTTTGCCATGGAGGAGGCTCGTTGTATTAAACGCATGTCGCTACTTCGTTTCGAATGATGATGATGCGCTAATTTGGACTAGGAGTAGAACCAGATCCTACACGGTTTGGTCGGCTTATTATATGATCATGGAGGACATAATTTAGAACATTCATTTGAAGAGGGCAGGTGATCGGTTGAGTATTTGGAAGCTGCGTATTCACAAAAAGTCAAGTTACTTTTATGGCGTGTGGCTAGAGGTTGTCTTCTCACTAGATGCAATCTTCAACAGCGACACGTCCCTTGTCCAAGGATGTGCCTGCAGTGCGATATTTTCATGAGGATGAGCACACCATGTCTTCTTCGTTTGTAAGAAAACGGAAGAAGTGTGGCGTCATGTGGGTTTGTGGAGTGTGGTGTGTGAAAAGTTGCACCCGGTGATTTTAGTGATGTGTTCTTTGCTCTTCTTTCTTGTGGAAATGTTACCCAAGCCAAAGCTATTGCAATGCAATTTTGGCGCATTTGGAAACGATGGAATGAAAAAGTTTAGGAGCGTGTGGATAGACTGATTGTTGTTTCAACCAGAATTGCAATGACTGTTTTATATGACTGGGAAGTTGTTCGCCTTGGTATGTGTGTTAGAAATGACAAGGGCGAGCTTGTTGCTGCGAAGACAATGAATTTTGACCCCCTAAGAAGCAAAAGCAATTGGTGAGTTTGAGGTTATCAAGTGGCTCAACGAGTTAGGAGTCTAGCGAGTAACTATTGAGCTGGGTTGTTATCCAGTGGTTAATGGTATCAATAGAAACCATCTCATGACTACAGAAGTAGGCTCTATCATTGATAGTTGCAAGCATTTGTTAGCTATTCATCAAAACTACATAGGTTTAGTTTTGTCCGGCGACAAGCCTAGGGGTGGCAATTTCTACCTGCAAGTGGAGATCCCCATGGGGATTGCCCCGCTTGGGGCCCCGTGGGGATGGGGATGGAGGAGAAAATCCCCCCGCAGAACTCGGGGATGGGGACGGGGTCCGTATCCCCCGCCCCCGAATATATTACATAAATGTTCTTATTATAGATATATCTTATATTCTAAGTTATAGATTTTTTAGCCTTTTAATATGTGATTTTAAATAAAAACATTAATAAAATATTAAATTTTGTTAATTTTTGTATTTTTAGTCTTATCTTTATACTTTTTAAATATTAAAATATCAAATTAAGACTAAATTTTATATTATTTTTTTTTATATTCAATGTTAAAGTTTTGTTTTTTAGTCTTACTTTTGCTAACTTTAAATGAATTCTTGGGGTCCCCGTGGGGATGGGGATGGGGAGGAAAACTCCCCCGAAGCGGGGAATGGGGATGGGGATAGGGGACAATATGGGAGGTAGGGGCGGGGAGCGGGGAAGTACTCACCGGTCCCGCCCCGCCCTATTGTCATCCCTAACTAGACAAGCCAATGTTGTTGCTCATACTCTTGCTAGAGCATCAATACTTCATGTTTGCTCTCATGTTTTTGATTTGATTCCAACCCGTGTTCATGATACTATTTTTATTTTTATTGAAGTACGTGAATTGATTTGGTTTCCATAAAAAAAAATTAAAATATGGGGATTAAAATTCTATTTTAGGTAAAATAAGGATACCAAAAGGCATTTAATCCTAATTTTTTATTTTGACAACTAAACCTAAAATTTTTGAAAATAACTTTACAAACAGAGTATATTAAATACCATTACTTGATAAAATTGTATATTAAATACCATATATATGCAGCCATCTAAGGAAAGAAAAATTCTCCGGGACATGAAGGGGCTATTGCATCCTCCGTCATCGTTCTTTCCCTTACGAAAGAGAGTTAGGCCAGGCCATTATAAACACAGCCAGAAAAAGAAGAAGTCTTCAAAGGTAGATTGTTTCAACTACTGTGTCTAATACTGAAGTCTACAGCCAAACACGTTTGGGGATTTCCTTAAGTAATTAAGACTAGACCTACTCTCACCTCCTTCACAATATATATAGTATTATTAATATCTCTCCATATGATTCCCAAACTATAAATATACTTGCTGCATATGTTCTTTCCACCTAAACTATAGTATCCAACAGACATACATACACAAATACAACTCTCTTCTTTCTCCTCTTTCAGCAGCATATTAATCAACAACTGCCTAAAAGTAAATTAAATACATATATATTTATCCAGTGTGCTTATAATGGGTATAACTCTACTACGCATACTCTCAAGCTTGGTTCTAATTCTCATAACTTTGTCACTGGTTTCATCATCAGCATCTTTGAAAGTTGGTTTCTATAAGTCAACATGTCCATCCGCTGAGGCAATTGTAAGAAGAGCCGTTAACAAAGCCGTTTCATCCAACCCAGGCATCGCTGCTGGTTTAATCAGAATGCATTTTCATGATTGCTTCGTAAGGGTGAGTAATTCATATTCATAACAAATATCATACTATATTACTTACATTAAATAATTCTACTATCTCAACAAATATGTATAAGATATAATTAATTAACGATTGTGTTGTTATTGACAACAGGGGTGTGATGGTTCAGTGTTATTAGAATCAAGACCAGGTAAGCCATCAGAGAGAGAACACCCTGCCAACAATCCAAGCTTACGTGGCTTCGAGGTGATTGATGAAGCCAAGGCTCAAATAGAAGCTGCATGTCCTAAAACAGTATCATGTGCAGACATTCTGGCTTTCGCAGCTAGAGATGGTGCTCGCAAAGTTGGTGGCATAAACTACGAAGTACCATCAGGACGAAGAGACGGTCGAATCTCCATAATGGACGAAGTAACACAAAATCTACCACCACCAACCTTCAAAGCAGATGAACTTATTGCTAACTTTGATAGAAAAGGTTTGTCAGCAGATGAAATGGTTACACTTTCTGGAGCTCATTCTATTGGTGTATCACACTGTACCTCTTTCTCTGATCGCTTATACTCTTTCAATGCAACACATACTCAAGATCCTTCTATGGATCCTAAGTTTGCTACCTTGTTGAAATCTAAGTGTCCGCCACGTGGTGCTGATGGGAGAGATCCAACGGTGGTGCTTGATGCTTCCACGCCGAACCGTTTGGATAATAAGTACTATAAAGGGTTGAAGAATCACCGTGGTTTGTTGACTTCAGATCAAACGTTGCTTAGCAGTCGATTAACTAGGCAAATGGTGTTGAGAAATGCTAATCATGGTTCTGGTTGGGCAGTTAAGTATGCTAAGGCAATGGTGCACATGGGTTCCATAGATGTGCTCACGGGATCACAAGGTGAGATTAGGGGAACATGCAGCGTTGTTAATTAACTTAACCTTCTGCTCAAAGTTTGTTAACAGATGCAAAGATTTCTTTGTTGTTTGTTTAATTGGTTGGATAAGAAAATGATTGGTTCATTCTTTGATTTTTTTTGTTATATATTTGGAGTCAATATTCTTTAAGCTCCGTGTATGATTGTTTTATTTGTTTGTACTCTTCACCAATTCAAGTGTAAATGTCAATTACAGTGTAATGAAACGTGAACTTACTCTCTCTGTGAATTATGTATGTTGAATATTATTTAAAGATTACTGCTTGCAGATTTGGTTATATATTGATTGATGACTTATTATTCATTTGACCAATTCAGCCACCTTTAAAAGGTTGAAGAGGCCTTATTTCAAATAAAATTGATCCGTACAATAGTGTACTTGTGTGTATGCCGGTATTGGAGTGAAAGGATGGAACAAAAGAGTTAGATTTTTAACTGGATACAGGAATTATTCAACTGGACGAAGTGATAATTCAAATATTTTGTCCAAGCAATCTACCTTTGAAAACTTCCGGTATAAAAAATTATCACTTACTTCTTCAGTATTTAGCGGTTATTCTATATAATACATATGCTTTGATATAAAGTTTCTTTGAGTATACAAATCATTCAAAATTATCCAGTATTACTATTCCAATTTCAAGCATTTGCAAAAAGCCATATCAGAGTAAAAACCTGTGTGAACCAGAATTTTCGTTTTGCAATAGATGTGAACAAGCCATTTTCTAGTTTTCTTCTATTTTGAAGACGACAACGAAACTAGCAAAGCCTCAAGTCAAGAATGCATGAGGGAAGAGTTTGGGAAGAATCATAATTTTTGCTTTCACTATCAAGGAATACATTCCGTAGCAGGGTATGTGAACTACCGCGAGGCAGAAATACCTGTAGACAAATGCAATTTTGATAATAAGTTTTACGTATAGAAAGAAAATTGCAGTGTTAACCATATTTTTTACCATAGGGGACCCCACGAGGTGTTCAATTCGAGAAATGGGTACGGCCACCTGTTAGAGGAAGAAGATATCCTTACAATAGGTGATAAAGAATGATGATGCATATAATCTTATGTAAAAATATAGTTATATGATCTTACCATGTAAAACCACAAGCATGAATGACCCATTGGAAAATAACATAGGCACAGCTCCAGAGAACAAAATATGCGAGTCTAAACCATGGAAAAGGCTGGAAAAGAATACAAACCACAATTAACTAATTAAGTACCTAACTGTTCTAAAATTGGTCCCTAGTTTTTATTTTACTGTGTGTGTGAGTCCACTTACAAGATTGTTCAGCGCTGTATCCAAAAGAAGGAGAACTGCGTTCAATGTATGCATGCAACCCATGAGCTGTAAAGTGCAGACAAACAAAAGTCAATGACAATATATTTACTTCCAATTCCAAATCAAATATAAAAAGATCATCATGCAACTTATATAGTCAATTGTATTAAGAGCACAGTAGTGGCAAAACACAAGTAAGTGCTATATATAAAAGACAAAAAGTCTATTCTAGAGTAAAAGGGATTCAAAAAAACTCTGCAGGGAAATCTATTACTTGTATATGAACATAAACAGAAGCCAGGGGAGTAGAAATTGAAAGCATTGATTGGCTCAGTTAGAAGCATTGCACACACTCACCATGTTTAGCTTGAAATGAGCTATGGACATAATTGGAACGATAACGCACCAAAACACAATATCTGTCAGCATTACAGCTCCTGCACTCGTCTGCCAAATGTGGAATATCAATTCAACTAGAATAGTGGTCACAAATTTAAAATACAAAAAGAGAAAAATTCAAGTTTGGTTCTCTTGAAATAAGCCAACTATTTTCTTTGAGCAAATTAACATGCAAAAACATCACAATAATACTAGCTTGGCATCACTAGCACTAAATAGAATCAAGGATTAGACCACACAAACCATTGCTTTAATAGTTACTACTGGTCTAACCTCCATTTTGATACAAATAATTTTCATCACAAATATCAGTGAGCCCCAACTAGAACACCACATCATCAAATTGCAATTTTCATTTGTAAGTACAGACTCCAGACTCTCACACGGGTATGTGACACGCCACGGACACGTCGACACTCATAACTTCAAAAAGTATAGGACACTGACACCTATACATGTATAATTATTTTTTTATTATAATTAAATAAAATATAAATATTATCTATAAAAGATCTAAATTGAACAATTTATTTCATAGCAAACAAGTTTTTTAACAAAATATGATGGTTTTTTACATTCATACTTCTTCACCACTTCGACTCATCTTTAATATTTGTAGAAGTGTCTCAAAAGCGTCCATGAAGTGCTTAAGGTATGTCGAAGCAAAAAAAAAGATTTTTTTGAACAATTGTCTGAGTTGTCCGATACGTTTGGTACAAGCATCAGACAACGAGACACGCCTAATCTCAAAGGACTCCGTGCTTCAAAGATTTTCTTGAGGAGGAAACTTAGAATGTAATGTGGGTTTGACAAACCTGATAGGTAATTTGCATGAGGTAACCCCAGAATCCTGCTCTGTGCTTAAAGTCCTCTTCAACATATCTAGTTTGCAACCTGAAGGAACCTTTAGTTTCTTTACCGTTTGTGATCAACACACTCTCTTCCAAATCCCTTCTTAGAAAGCCTACTGCCATTTCCCCATTTTGAAGCCGAGGGTTGTTCAATAACTTCCAGCATCCGTATGCAGATACTGTTGTCCCCAACTGCATTCAAAAAATAATACAAGTGCAATAGATGAAACACAAGAACTCTCATAGTGTACATCACATGTACCTTATTCTGCACGGGTCATAACTTGACTCACCGCAAAATATATCATAACTAATATGAAAGTCCACCTGAAAATAAATCCAACATGTACACGATCAATTAAGTGGTCCCCGTTGTATTAGAATGGAGTAGTACTAGTAGTTATTGGAGAAAAAAAAAGAGCATACTCTGTGTAGTAGAGAAAGATGGTTGAATCGTATTCAAGAAAATCGAATGATAATAACATGGCCATGATGACAAAGGAAAGGAAACGCGTAGCCAAGAGCAACAAAGGGTGCACTCCTCGCCAACAGCTGGTCCATAACTGAGAGGTGGTCAAATAACCAATGGCTTGGGGAAGAAGTACTTCATTTTCCAACAGAAGGGTCTCACCCAAGATGCCATAATCACTTTGAGTGTCTCCTTCGTTTATCCACAGCACCCATAAGGCAGCTATGAAGGCCACACCAACAATGCCAAAGCACACAAAATCGTACCACTCTACCTCTAATGCCATAATTGTTGCTCATTCAACCTTAACAGCTAGACAGTGGTTGTTTGTGCATTTTTCATGGTAAATTAATTTAGAGGCCGGGAGAAGCTCTAGAGACTAGAAGTTGTTTAGGTATTGAGAGGGTAAGGTACTAGTAGTTGAATGGTGATGTGTTTTTCAGTTTTCAAAGGGGAATGGTAGATTTGGCCTGTGTTTGACTGTCAGATTTGTGATATTTTAGTTACATCTTTGAAAACACGTTACAATCACTTTCTCATTCAATCTATCGTGACTACCACTTACAAGGTTGCTAAGTTAATCTTGCGTTTGAATATTTGATGTGTGTATGCACTTTGAGTAAAACTCACTACAAGCCTCACAATTTTTAAAATGTTTTTTCCGGGGGGTATTAATGAAATGGGGTGCAAAAGAGACTCCAATAGATGAATTACATTTTCATGATAGTTTGGCCCAACAGATGAATTACATCCGCCACGGCAACACTAGCAAGTGGATTATTATTTTTAATTTATAATTTAATTTATGTGATTCAGAATTTCACATTACGAGTCATCACGATCGTCGCTCACGAGTGTCTAAAGCGCAGTAGAGGCAAAGAGAAGAAGTGTGAATTCTCAAAGACTGGACCATGTCTTCAACTGCAACCGTCATAGGCTCTATTCCAACAACCACAGCTATGCCCCGCTCTGCTAGAACCATATGTGGCGTCAATTTGACTTCCAGAAGCTTCCCCGCAAGTTCACTGTCTTCCAATAATCAACTCTTCTTCAGCCTCCCTCGTACTTCTTCTAAACGATCCTCAACCTTACATCGCTTCAAGCGTATTTCTCCCGTCATGGAGTGGCAGGATTGCACGTAACATACTCTCTTTTCTTATTTACCTTGCTAACAATTAGCATCTATGTTCGTTTTCAATTATTTCATATTCCTCTATAAAGGAAGGTGTTTTGGGTGCGTAATTTTGCCATTTTGCTCCAATTAGAATTAGACGACAATGTCGTGTTATTAACGTTGTACATTTTTTAACTGGTGTCAGTTTTTAGCACTTCTGTTTGGGTTCTTCAAGGCTTACCCATCCATAGCTTCCCACTTTCAATGAAAAAATATTGCCAACTGCAGGGTTAAGAGGGAGGTTGATGTGCCAATCTCTGTAGCATATGCTTGTTATTCTGATCGCGAAGCCATCCCAGAATGGATGCCCTTTATTTCCACTGTTAAGGTGTGTTTCCTCTCCCTCTAAACTTTAATTATAAGGACTAATTTCAGAATCACATTTTTTGCCGGTTCTTGCGGAAAAAATGAAGCCCCTATACCTTATGAAATCATGGCATGCAACCTTGCCTTGCCTCTTTTTCTATCATGCCAGATTGATTGGATTGATGACGATATCTCACTTACAGTTAGCCAATGTTGGATTGTGTATGTATGTTCCTTGTAAAATATGCTCATGTTGTTTTAGCAACATAAAAATTTCACTATATTCTGCAACCTAATAAATTGAAAGGCACTTCATTATCAGAAATTGTTGTCTTCTTAGTATGACACAAAAAATATTGCTTTTGCTTATTTTTCTTTGCTACATCAAACATTCAGCTTGTTTGTTTGGAAATCGTGGTCTGTATATGTCATTCAATAACAGCTGCATTCGCGGTATCAGAAACCGGCAACTTCCGTTCAAAAAAACACAAAATGGAAACAAATATGCAAATTTTGACTTTTACTAAATTGTTGGATCCATTTCACAGATATTACCAGACAAACCTGACCTGTCGCGATGGTCCTTGAAGTATAAGGCATTTGGTCGTGACATTGAATTCTCTTGGCTAGCCCGTAATATGCAGGAAAAGATCGCTCGCTTACTTAATACTATACTTTTTTCGATAAATGCTCTTTACAATTGGTATTTTTTATTCATGTTATATCACCTTCTTGCAGCCCATTCCAAATCAGAAAATCCACTGGCGATCTCTGGAGGGTCTTCCAAACAGGTAACTGACAAGGCCATTTTCTGAGAAGTGAATTTCGTCTGCTTAATTGCCTTCCCTGTAAAAAAAAATTGTAGTTCAATGTTATGGAGACATTTGACGTGTAAGACTGAGGAGAAAAGTTCAGATACACACTTCTTTATTGGTTGTCCTTTATATTATTACATTGACCTTTTAAAGCATTACTGCAGTTTGGCTTAGCCATTGTTAACCATCATATTTAGACTAGACCAGCTATAAGGGATGAGCAGGAAATAGTTGATGATATGCTCTGGTGATTTACAAAATTAAAAGAATTAACGACATCTTATTTGTGCCATTAACCTTTCTCTGGCAAACAAAATGAGGTTAGAAAGAGAAGAGGGAGGAATTGACTATAAATTTAGAAATGAATACGCGATAAATTCTTAGTATTATTGCCATACCTCCCGTTCTTTATTTTGTTTCATTTCCCATGGTATTAAGTAACACTTGATAATGCTTGATAGGCTGAATTTACTATATGAAGTAGACTTTAGGCCATTATTCTTAAATGAGTAACAGTTACGAAAAAGAAGGGAGGGTAAATTTCTTCCTCACTCTGATGCCCCAAAGTCGAAAAAACTGAAGGGTTAGTATGTATATCAAATTCAGCACTGAAGGTCACTTAATAGTATTTGTTCTGATATATATATATATATATATATATATATGTATGTATGCCAGGAATTTAACGCCTTAGTCCTTAATAGGTTCTTCTAATAATTTGCCACTAAGGAATGCCATTATCCAGCTTTTATGCTGTAAGAATAAACATTTTGAGTTTTCAAGTCCTAATGTTTGACATGAAGCTTGTGGGTTTCTTCGCTATAAATTCTGCATATTATCTTCTTGTTTAATAAAAGACCTTCAACCTTTATAGCAGTTAAATGCTCTAATTAGTAATCAAGTTAGCATTTTCCTTTATGTGTAATGTATGTTATGATTTTGCTTTACATTATGTAAATCTATGATAATGTTGTCATTATCGCATCTGCCTGGACTAGCAGTCTGTTAACTGACTCTCACAACGCTGGCAAAATGCAATGCTTCTATATGATGATTAAAGATTTCTTAGTTGTATTGGTTCAAGCCATCCGGTGGCTAGATAGTCTAAGTCTAATCTCCCTTTGTCGTTAAAACAGTTAAATGTTGTGACTGATATAGACAGTGTTTCATGGATGCATTAAAAGACTTTTAATTGCTCGAATTTTCATGTGGCAGAGGTGCTGTGCGATTCTATCCAAAAGGCCCTTCTTCATGCGCAATAGAGGTAAGGCCTTTTTTTCCCAAAAAATGTACATGTTTAACCTATGTTATATATTATATTTATGATTTATAATAATTCAAATGTTGTTGTCAACTTAGTTTGATCCCATATTTAGGAGAAAAAATTGGTTAACCAATATCAATTGTAAATCTCAATGTAGTGTGTGTGTGTGTATATATATATATATATCTGTGTGTGTGTGTCAAACTAGCTGCATATTCCTATTTATCCAACTGATTGCCTGTTCTATCAGTCCAGTGCACAGCTAGGTGGTGCACCACATATAGGCGCACTGAGCAATAACTATTTCTAACACTCCCATCAACATTTTTCTTCCACGTTTTTAATTCTAGCAAGGAATTAGGAAAAACATGAAAGTGATAATAGATAGTTCTTTAATTGATCAAAATAAAGATAGTGCTTTATCCAATTTTTCCTCCTCAGTCGATCTTTACTAGTCAAGCACTAACTGTTACATTTTTGTCCATTACAGCTGACAGTCTCTTATGAGGTTCCTCAACTTTTAGCTCCAGTGGCATCGGTAAGTCCTCTGGTCTTTAGAAAAAGGCGAAGTTTTTAACAGTTTAAGTTGACAAAACCATGAAAGAAATTTCCAACCTTCTTGTATTTAGGGATTGGTAAAAATACACGTGAAACTGTTTTCCTAGTTTGTTTGTTTAGCTCAGCTTTTTACCCAGTTGTAATAGATTCTCTATCTGTATATTGTTGTCACACATGATACAGCTTTAGAATCCTTTATGATGTTTTTGTCCCTTCCATGATATAATTTGCAGGCACTGCAACCTTTTCTCGAAGGTTTGCTTCAACGTGGTTTGGAAAGATTTGCTAGGTTCGCAAAAAGCTACCAAATCTCTGATTTATCATGATTGTTCTGATTCTTAGAACGATATTCATTTCTGAATATGGGTCCACGTGATTTTTTCATGACGATCTTATTTATGTCCAAACATTGATTAGAATTCTCAAAAACTTGGGTACGTTATCATGCCGTGTTGGTTGGGTGATTGGTTAATTCCATTTTTAAGTGTTAACTCATCATAGCTCTGATGGAAATTACGGTCTTAATGCAAAACGAACGCGTCAGACATAATGCAGAAGGTCTCTTCTTAGACCCACATGTGAAGCTGCTTTAGGTTCAGATACGCTATCAGGATCAGCGACCATTCAAGGCTCGGAAATATTTCTCTGTATTTATAAACCAAGAAATGTTTGCAGTATATACTATTCACATTTTTAGGATTAATCTCGTCCTTAATCAAACCATCTCTAGATTGAGAAGCTCCTATGAGTCCTATGCTCAGACTAGCTTTACATCACTCCATACAAAAATATGGATAACCTTCGTACCCTTCTATCATGAAATTGTTGTAAAATAATGAATGGGAATATAAACAACTTATAATCCAAACAAAAATTTAATGACACACAAGGTGACATGAATATGGCTGTCGTGTAAGAAGCAAAAAAATGGCTAGTACAAAATAATAATGTAAAAATATTACATATCTACACCACCACCATCCTCTAACCCTGGCTATGTACATCAACTGGCCACGTGAAAAAATGATGGCTGCTTTTTGCTATCTCTAAACTGAAGCAGTCAAAAACAGCATATATTAATTATCTCCACAACACTTTATTTATGAACTGTATATACATTCAGTTGCTAGCACCGCCTTCCAACAAGCTTCTCAAGCTACAAAGAGCCTCTGCAGAGAGGCTACAACATCTCAATTTCCGTTGGGGAGGTGGTGATGACTCTGCCTCCCTATGGTCAAGGGAAGAAAAGCATACAATGATTACCGTGAGATTGTCAAATGTGTTCAGACGTAATGCCTCCATAACGAGGTCCCTGGCACACTTCTCTGGGTCATCATGCCTCCTTAGGCCTTTCCGAACAAGGCTAACAGCATGCTGACTTGTCATTACATCCCAGATGCCATCGCATCCTATAATGAGGAATTCATCATCCTCTGTTAGAACCATTTGCTGGAACTCGGGCTCTGCAATCAAAGGTGAGGGAGCACCCCTAGGTAACTTCATGTCCCAGTCTCCTAGTGCTCTGGTAACTGATAAAACGCCATTAAGATAACCATCTTCTACGTAGCCACCCAATTCTTCAACTCGCCTCCGCTCTGATGGATAAATCGGCCTGTGATCTTGAGACATGTCAATGGCCTCTCCTTTGCGACTCAGAACTGCTCGGCAGTCACCAGCATTGGCCACCATTAGAATCCTGAAAGAAGCATATTAGAAATCAGCAAAGCGAATATATAAGGCAGGCCATCTCTACTCTAAAGCTAATACAACATTCAAAGTTTATTTCCATTAAGGGGATCAGCTATGTAGACCAAACAATATTTTGAAGAATCAGATTTAATAAAAGATTATATGAGATGGTAGAAGGAAAACCATGAATGCTAAGTATGGATATGTATATACCTTCCAAATATCAACGCAGTAAGGGCCGTGGTCCCTGATGAAGTATTCACACTGCAATCGTCGGCCAAAGCTAAGTCGGCCATAAGAAAAGCCTTTCTGAGGGAATTCTCTACCTCTTGTAAAAATATGTTGTCAACTTCAGATGTATGAGGGAAATCGACATCCTCAAAGAAGAATTTTGTAACATTCTTTTTTATATAAGCTGCAGCTTCAGGTCCTCCATGACCATCAAACACCTGAGAAATTTACCAAAGATCAGTTAAATTTAGAATGAGATTGATAAAAAACGAAGGGTTTCAGGTGAAAAAGCTAGTTACCCCATAAAAGGCACTTGGTTTGGGAAAATTATATAGAGATCCCAGATAAGAAGATAAATCATTTATCCTTATATGTTCATCTTCCATGTATCTACGTGGCCCAATGTCAGCAAAACTACCAGAACGGATGCAGGGGACATATTGTAGAACCCCAGATTCAAGAGGAACTTCTGATATTATTTCTGCAGTCTTAACATCCTACACAAGAATAATTAAATACAAATCAGACAATGAGAATCAGTGTATCAACTATCAAATGGCTAGAGGCACTATTTTGTGAAATTTGTGCAACACAAAAAGAAGAAAAATGAAAAATCATGCTCCAAACCAACATAGGAGGAAAAAAACTCCTAAAGTAAGAATTTTATAATTAACATTCACAATCCTTAACTATAATTGGCTATCCTTAAATCTTAATTACTTCAGTCACATTGCAGAGAAGCTACTTTTGCACGCATGAATCAATAAAAACATTTTGACTGCACGTAACCTCAATGAAGGCAACGAGCTAACAATCTTTTTTTTATCTAACGAACCTATGAAGTACCGACACTTTCGGTTGAAAACGTGTCCCGTGCCGACACAACACCTCATGTATTTTTCAAAAAAATTCAAATTAAAACTGGTGTCTACGAGTCGGTGTCCGCGCCAGTATCTGTGTCGGTGGTTCATAGTAACGAACTAACAATCATATCATAATCACAATTTTCAAACTCATGCAAAATTAGTAACATCTTCATGAAGGGTTTGATCCGCAACACACGTTGACAAGCAGATATGTCATCCTTCACGTTACCAACTACTACTATAAGATCCATCACACCAATCAAGAAAGAAATTCAACTTCGAACAGAGCGATTAACTAACTGTTGCTGACAAAAGAATTGGGATCATCGCAAAGAGATTGAACTAAACTTATGTTCCTAACAAATCACAGCAAGTAACACAATCTAAACGAAATTATCAGAATTAAGATATCTCCCCCTCTAAGCTTAATATATAAGCAGATACCCGATCCATAAATAAGTTTTCATATTCCCCCCTCTTTCTATTTCTGTTGTGACCTCGATCCTAAAAAGAGAGGTCAAACAATTCCCATAATAGAAAGAAAGAAACCCATCAGAATTCAGAGTCTATTATAAATTTATATTCTATATCCTCTAACAGCAAAAAATAACAAAAAACTGAATAAATAAATTATAAAAAGGGAGGATGAGAAAACTGACTTCTTGTGTAGTGAGTAACTTAGCGGAGACTGATTCAGAAACACGAACTCGGTCAAAACTTGAAGGTGAGATAGCATCTGCATCTCCGATCTCGTGAATATTGTTCCCTTTATTTGGCAAATACTTCACATCTAACACACCCACGCTTTGTTGACACACAACTTCTGCTTCAGCCACCATCTTTGTTTTCTTCTTCTAGTTTTCGCCTTCTTAATCTTACCCCACGAAAATTGATCGAATTACAACGTTTTACAGAACTGAATATCTTCTTCTTCTGAACACCGAAAGATTCGATATTAACGGTTTTACCTTGATTCTTTTCTGTTGAGGTTTTCTTGTAAAAATTTCTCGCAGTTTCTATTGAAAATTGAAGATTGATTTTGTGATCAAAAACTTTTGTGACACCTGTATTGAAATGCCATATAAGTGGTTCTGGTAGGTACTGGCGGCTACCGGTTAACTTTATTGGCATTATAGACACGTGTGCTTCTGCTCACCATAGGATTCTTAGTGGCGTTTGCCACGCACGCGTTCAGGCTTTGCTTCACTGACACGTGACTGTATTTTCGGGTGACGCGTGACCTTTGACATTTTGGAGGGTTGCTCCCTTAAACGGACGGAAACACCCTTGTACGTAGAAGCTGTCACGTTTGACTTTATGGTTGGCGACAGTTAGGACAGGGATGCTATGGGAATTTAGCTACCGCCGACCAAGCATCAATCACATTATTATGTTCAGACGTGTTGTGAACTTGTGATGGATTCAGATTTGGTAACTTATTTTACATCAAAAAATGTTAGGATTTCATTTATAATAGGCTAAATATCACTTCGTTTTTTATTTTTGTTTTAGGTTTCATTTTGGTCATCTATTCTTTTTTTCTTTCCCATTTTGGCCCTCATTATCCATTTATGCTTCATTTTGATCGCTCAATGGTGTTTTTCGTCCAATAAGTTAAGATGCCGCACTGATAGTTAACTGTTGATGTGACGTCTTAAATGTCATGGCTGAAGGCGTAGCCCATATTCAGCAACCGGCCGAAGAGTGCAAATGGGAAGAGCAAAGTGAAGGTTGTTACAAATGTAATGTTGATGCTGCAATTTTTTCAAGTGATAACAAATATGAAATAGGAATGTGGATTTGGTCTCACACGGGAGCATTCTTTAAGACAAAGTCTGTGTGGTTTTATGGTACTCCAACACTATAGGAAGCAGAGGCAATGGGAGTTAAACAAGCACTACTTTGGTTGGCTGATTTGGGACTCACCTCGATTACCATTGAGCTAGACTGTTTACCAGTTATAAATGGTGTGAATGAGGACCCTCATCTAAATTCAGAGTTAGGTGCAATTCTTTCATATTGTAGGCTGTTTCTTTTACGTTATCAAAGCTTTCAGGTTAACTTCACTAGGAGACAAGCGAATCTTGCCGCTCACACGCTTGCGAGGGCGTCTAGATTATATGCTAGCTCTAAGATTTTTGATTTAATTCCAACCTATATTAACACTATTATTTATAATGAAATGAGATGAGTTTGTTTTGGTCAAAAAAAAGTGTCATAGTTAATGTGTATTTCATTAAATGTGACATTTCATTTATTTTAAATCAAAAATATAAAACTATTTCCTTTTACATTTTTTATTTCAATTTCGTGTTTGATTTTAAATCAATTTCATTTAATTTTCTTGGTTGCATTCACTTACTGTAATAATTTCGAGCATTTTGCAATTCGTTTGGTGCAATTTTGTTGTGATTTGAGCATTTTAGCCTCTCACAAAATCCAAACCCGTTTTTCGGCCAAAAACGCATTTTCAAATAAGTTGTGGTACTTTTTTGTGCAAATCGATGGTTGACTTGTGATCCTTGAAATTTCGTTCAAGTTAGACACAAATTTTGTTTGATTTGGTGCAGTTTTGAGCATTTTACCATTGTTGACTTGAAGCTTTTGAATATTCTTCTTCATCATTGGTTTTCCAAAATCACTTTTTCTTATAAGCGATTATTTGGTCTTAAAACTTGCATAATCAAATTCCTTACGATATTTTGAGCGAAATGGACATCAACTTTTTATAATCAACTTTTTATAATTTGATTTAGTATAACACGAGATAAACTTGTTACAAGAAATCATTGTGTTATTGGTGTTCTTCTTGTTGTTGTTCTTCAATTTCCGGTGTTCTTACTACTGGTGATTGACAGAGACCAAATTGAAACTAAAAAGAATATAGGGTACCAATTGAAACTAAAAGAAAACATAGGGACCAAATTGAAACAACCCCAAGAACCCAAAAAAGTGAAATAAGTGTGCATCATATCAGAAATTCAATAAGAAACAAGATGCAATAAATAATCAGACACGAAACACACTGAAATGCAAAATCAAAATTTGGACAGTAGCATGAAAAATGCGGAAAAAAAAGTGTTGCAGAAAGTTTGCTATTATAACAATCTTTTAGCTCCAAAAATGTTTGTTAGATTTAGGTCTCAATTTTTTAAGCAAGCATGACTCAAAATTTAAGATCTAAGTGAATTGAAGATGAAATCAAATCTAACACTTTTACACATGAATTTGACAAGAATTTGAATCAAACATTCAAATCACTCTAAAATCAAAAGTGGCGCCAAAAACCTAGAAATTGTGAGAATTTTTTTTGCCAAATTTCACTAGCTTTAATACTCACTTGATGAGTATCTCAAGTGTGCTTTCATGCCACTTGATGAGATCTAACATGATCTCTAAAGGTTTGGATCTAGAAATACGGCAAATCAAGAATTTCTCACAAAAACTCAAGAACACGTGTTCTTGAAAAATCAAAGAAGAGACGAATAAACTTCAACAACACAAAAGAAAGACACAAACACTTATATCAAAAGGAAGGAGTCGGAAATGTGGAAGAAATTGAAATGGTGATGGAGCTGAAGAATCGCCACACCACTCTTTGAAAGGTGATAAGATCATGACTATTCTTAAGCTCTCCTAACCGTAAGAAAGTGTGTTTGTGGTTCTCATCCCAAGAACCTATGCAAATTTCAAGATGAACTTTCACTCTCTTAGCATGGATACGTCCTCACCTCTCTCTTGGGTATTCTTGGCACTCACTTTGCTAAAATGTAGAAGTGAATTGCATTCATCTAAAATTCTGACTATTTCACTTTGATGCCAAGTATTTATATGTTGGACTTGTTGGATCCCTAAACCCAACACTATTAAGCCCACTAAAAAAATCAAATAAGGCTCACGATCACAATTAACCCTATTAGGCCATAGGTCAATCAAGTCCAACAAAGACTTAAAATTAAAAGTACTTTACAATTAGGAAAGCAAATATAAGACACAATGAGCATTTTCATCTTTGACGTGCCCTTTTACACATTCTAGAAATTCTCTATTAGTGACTTGGTCACCTTTAATATGCCTTTGACTTAATTGATAGAGAAAGCACATTAAAGTATATTTCCTTAAAGTTTTAGTTTTCATTTGTTCTTTTTGGTCTTTAATTGTCTGTGTTTTCCTAATATTGCAAATTTGTTCCTTAATTGTCTGGTTTTTCCTAGCTAGTAGCATCCAAAAATCACCAATTTTAACTTCTCTAAACACTAGGTTCCTAAGGGCCCGTTTTGGGGTAGTTGTGAGTTTTTAGTTTTAAAAGTCAATTTCAAAACCAAAACATGTTTGGGTAAAATGGGATTGAATTAGTTTTTTTCTTAAGATTAATCTAAATGCTAGTTGTGCTATCTAGAGACCCCCACGACCTAATGTCATAAAGGTAAACATAGATGCAATGTATGATAAAAGCTCAGGAAAAGGCTTTACTGGTATTATTTGCAGAAATGAGAAGGGAAAGGTCATTATCGTAGCTGGATCTCGTATTTTTGCTCCTAATGCTCTGGTTGTTGAAGCGTTGGCTCTTCGTGAAGCGATTCAACTATGCAGCTCCCTCAATCTCCATACCATTGTTCTGGAATCTGATAATCTTGGTCTCATTGTTGTGTGAAAACAATATGTGCAAGTATACACAGTCGCAACAAGTAATAAAGAGTAAGTAGAGATCGTTCCCACTAGGATTGTTGAGTTCTTTTCTATATTTAATTAGCAAGTAAGCTAGTAAGTAAAAGCAAATTAAACTAACAAGTTGTAGAACCAAATTTTATCAACAAACAGCAAGTGAAATAAATGATTAGTAGAAATCCAGAATCAGAGTAAGTTGGGAATGCCTTCACTATGCAAATTCATAATAATGGTCTAATGTTGTATTTGATGCTGCAGCATTAGGTGCTGCAGCAATAGATGTATTTTCTCAAATACTTCACACTAGGGTTTCCTCGCAAGAGTTTATCTCAAAACCCTAAAGGAGTACACCTTAGGCTGCTCGGGCACCCGCAGTATTCACCTTATGGATTTTGCCCTCCTATGTCTAGGGTTTAAGCAAGGAACATTAAAATCTCTTTTAATGAACACAATCCATATTATCCTTTGAGATCAATTTATAAACCATGTCTGAATCTATAAATGGTACTTATATTTAGGTGATCAATTCTAAAATAAGTTTGGAAATAGTATCACACAAAGGATAAAATGCTAAACATCAAATACATGCATTAAAAACACTAAGACTTCATTACATAGATCTAAGCATCCCAACTAAGAGTATTTAGCTCATGATGAGCAACAAACACAAGAAATAAAGCATAGATGCAAAATCTAAAGCCATAAAACCGAAATTACAAGAAATAAATATACTAAGAAGAGGTAGACTGAAGATTGGCTCCAAGAACAGTAGCATGGAGGTTCAGATCAGCTCCCAAATCCACGAAAATCTTCAAGTAAGTCAGCTCCTGTGTTGCTGCAGCATCAGGTGTCACAGCACTGTTGTGCAGAATTTCTACTTTTATTGTGAAAATGGAGCTTGGAACGAAAATGGAGAGAAAGGCTATGTCTAAACCTTGCCTCCTTTCTGAACTAGCCTCCAAAATGAGGAAGATGAGCCTCCTTAAATAGTACTAGGGTTTAGTGATCCAAGAAATATCATTTGGAGGCTCTTTTTGTTATTATGTGTGCCTAGGAATACAAGTGACCACATGGATGGAATATTCTTGGCATAATAGTACTCATTCCTTGCTACAGGACGTCTCTGTCCTTTTTGACAGCTAGTAGGCGCTGAAATCCGCGTGACATCATTTTCTCTCATCTGACGCAGGAATGCAATGCTGTAGCAATGAAATACACACATAAAATCACAAAATGGGGCGCCAAAGTGCCAAATGACTCCAAACCAGAATTAATTCTTCTTTTACACTAAACAACGTATTTTAACTAATTAAACACAATATTACTTTAGAACTCACAACAATTTAAGCTAAGAAAGCATAAATAACTCTTATAAATAAGAGTTATCACTCATCGAAGCTTGCAGAGCACAAAAACGCATTAGGGAGATTGATAACATCATTCAAGACATCCACAACATCAAAAGTCAATTTTTTAAGATTGAATTTACCTGGGTGAGTAGAAAAGGAAACATGGTTGCTCATGAAATTGCTTCTATGGGGAATCAAAACCTGTTAAGTGGGAACTGGATCTTCAATCCTCCGTGTAGTCTCCGGCGGTTGATTGATGCAAAGATGGAAACTCGTCGTGTATGAAGACCTCGAGATAGAGAGTCCTGGGTGTTTTTTGGAAGTTCAACAAGTTAACTCTTCTTTTTCATGTTCTGGTTTGTTGGAATCTTTGATCTGAACTTTCGTGCGTGGAGTGTGTTGAGATGCGGTGGCTCTTGTGCGGCATTAGGGTTGGATGTAAACTTGGTTGAACTAAACTAGTTACCCGTGTCTCTCTCTTTTCTCTTTAGTTTCTTTGTACTTGAATTTGTGTACTTTGCTTGGTTAGATTTGTTGGACCCATGTCTATTGGGCCCTCTTGGTACCTTGTTTGGTTGTATTGGTCCGGGCCTTTGCCCGTTTTCTATCAATGCAATTATTTGACCAAAAAAAAATTATTTTCCATCAAAACTCAAAAAAATTTGATTTTATAATTTTTGTTTCTGTTTTTGTTTCCTCCACCTCTGATCATCAATATATCTGACTACCACCAACTACTACTCTCACCACCACCAACCAATACCAACCACCGCAGACCACCACCCTGACCACCGTCGACCACTACATTGACCTCTATCAACCACCACTTTGACCACCATAGACCACCACTCTAACCACAACCAACCACCAGTTCGACCACCCCCGACCACCACTCCGGCCACCATCAACCACCACTTTGACCTCCAACCACCACTCTGGCCATCGTCAACCACCACTTTGACTACCATTAACCACCACTTTGGCCACTGCCAACCACCCCCGACTACCACCCCGACTACCACTCCGACCTGCGTCAACCATCGCCGACGACAACTCTGGCCACCATCAACCATCACTCCGACCACCCACCATCTTGACCACCATCAACCACCGACCACCACGTCGACCACCTTCAACCACCACTTTCCACCACTCCGACCACCACGTAATTTTAAAAAGTAATTTTATATATTGTTGCATGTGATTAAGATAAGTTTATGATGAATATTTATTTTTATGTTTATGTTTGTAAGTGATTTTGATTCTTGAAAACTTTTTAACTGAAAACTGAATTTGGTTTTGGTTTTTGAAACTTTTAAAACTCAAAATAGAAACGGGTTTCGGATTTTGAAAATTTCAAAACAAAAAACAGAAAATCAACCCAAACAATACCTAACTTAATATAATTTTAAAGGGTGTTACATGTTCAAAGTTTCCCATTTTTATTCCACAAAACAGATTACATTTGGTTCTTGACTATAAACAAGTTGAAACTATAAGGTTTAGAATCACAACATCTGTATTAGGAGTACATATATAGGAAGCAGCAGACACGGTGATGGGAATGACAAGCGATAGCATCACGACAGTGAGAACTAGTACAAGCAAGTACCGACGAGCACAACCACAGGGATGATGACGGGAACGACGAGCAGCGACGACGACGGTAAGAAACAATAGAACGTGAGGGCAAGAACTAAAAGAATGAGGGAATGAGCGTGAATGTCTTGTGAAGAGTGTACTACAACATTTTTGTAATTAAAAGGAAATTTCGAGTCATTATTTAAATAACTGACTCCAAATGTATATCCGACTCAAAATGTATAAATGCATACTGAATATATATTTGGGTGACTTATTTAAATTTTAAACAACCAACTGGAAATGCTAGTTTGAAAAATATTTTGGGTTGCTTATGCTTATTTGCAGTTCAAGCACAAAAGAAAGATAAGCAAATAAGCACAGAACTTAGCATAATCTCTAAACTTGTCATAGTTCATTTCACAAGTACAGAACTTAGCAGCTCCAACTATATATAGCTCAGATTACAGCACTAAATTAATAACGCAACAAACTACAAGTGGGAGGAAGTCCCATATTTAACAGTCAAGATAATAGTTTGTTTTGATGAGAAGAAAACAAAACCACAGTAATCATTATTCGGGTTAACAGGTGGCCCAAGTTTATCAAATTGTTTAAGTAGTCGTAGGAGGAATACATTGCCATCAACTAATGATAGATTAGATAATTATCTTGTCTTTGTGCTTTAATTTGCCCCCTTGGTCACCACAACTTAAACAAATGAAATTACTTTTATAACCACCAGAGCAATTATAGAAGCAAATTATAGTACGGTGATCAGCAGGCCCGTCGAACAGCCTGTGCAAGCTGTGCACTTGCACAAGGCCCAACTTGAAAAAAGAATTTTTAGGCCCAAATTAGGAACCAACCCATAACCCCGCCTGACAAAAAAGAAACTTACCCTGCACTCATCACTCCACTATGTAACCGTACACACTAACACGTGAAAAAAAAATACGCAATGCTTAACACGGTGACCCTCAATTAACTCTTAATCTTATCCATTTTGCCTTGTTCAAAGAAATTAACACGGTTTCCTTTCACCAGAATCTTGAATAATCCTTTTAGTACATTGAACAAACAAACGATGTATAAATAAATATAACTATTTATATTTAAGTTGCTTATGAATAAAGACATAAACCCAATGCTTAAACCTGGTTTACAGGTTACAAAAGATATACCTTGAAAAATCTTCTGTCGATTGGGGAAATGTTATTAAATTTACTTGTTTATTGCAATAAGATAAATTTACATTATTTATTTGGTTATGATTTTTGATTTGAGTGATTTCCATTTTGATTTCAGATTTATTCATTTCTATTTACATTATTAAATGTTGAAGTCTTATTTGCAGTCTACCATGTTACAAGAAAGACTTAACTGATTAATATTCATAGCGGTTGAAAATAATATTTTGGGGACAATTCAATATAAAGATTTGGTTGATGAATTTGCTTCAAAAAATGCTAGAAAGACGGCTCTTTTTAAGTAACTTGAAGGTTGGTAATATTGAGGTTGTATCGAGATATTATTTACAATTTACATAAAGTAGTTTAAAGTTTTTGGTGATTTAGTTAAATTTTTTAATTAGGGGCCCAATTTTTTGATAAATTGCTTGATACGACCCGGTGATAAGGAATGTAAGATTTTTTTTTTTAGATAAGCAATACTTCATTGAAAAAAGCACTAGGGGTGCTCAAACCCAAACAACAAAAGTTACATATTGTTTAGGCAATGAAGTGGATCAAGCCACCAAGCAGAAATATCAAAATTTAAATTACAATGAGATATATAGACCAACCAACTCCAAGCTAACTGCTTGATGCGTGACATGATAGATTCAATGTTGGGATCCTCATTCTTAAAGATAAGAGCATTCCTAGCCAACCAAATAAATCTAAATTTTTGATTTGCCACATTAAATAGAGCCACATTAAATAAATCTAAATTTTTGATATCGAGGCCTCCGTCATTCTTCGGTTTGCAAATTTTGTCCCAAGCAACCCAATACATACCCCTATCTCCATCATTGATTTGCCACAGAAAATCCTTTGTATTTTAATCATTGCTTTAATAACCGACTTCGGTGCTTTATAGAAAGAAAAGAAATACAAAGGGATACTATTTAACACCGAATTAATAAGAGTGACTCTACCTCCAATTGAAAGATGACGCCCCTTCCATGATGCTAGCCTTTTTCTAAGCATATCAAGTACCGGCTTCCACGTTGTCGCCCTTCTCGGATTGGCCCCAACCGGAATCCCCAAGAACTTAAACAAGATGGACTCCGTTTTACAATGAAGGAAAGTAGAAGCGGAATCAAGAAACTCCTCTGAAGTGTTAATACCAATGATCTTGCTCTTATGAAAATTCACACGTAACCCGGAAACCAATTCAAAGCTTCTTAAAATTGTCTTGATGGCCCACAGATTATCCTAAGAAGGCTTCCCCATTAACACCGTATCATCCGTAAATTGCATAATAGAAAATCGGAGAGAAGAATTAATATCATAACCCGCAAAATAGTCAATCTCCACCGTTTTAGCTACTAAAGCTGACAAGCCTTCCGACAATACAGTGATCGAATGTAAGATAACAACCGACAAGAATATAACTTGAAATCCATTGAATACAGTGATCGAATGATATAGAAAGTTCGTGGAAAAAGAACGAGAGACACAAAACAGAGGAAAAAGGGAACAGGTGGAGCAAGCAAGACACCCAATTATTTGGAGCTTGAACAGTGACCAGCGACAGCCTTCAAAATTGATTTGAACGATCGATGGGAATGGAATTAGTCTTCTTTGGAAAATATGAGATGACTAGTATCGTGACTCAAAATACATGAGATTCAGCTGTGTCAAACCAAGCACCCTTTATCAAATAATAAAATAATGATTTGATTCATTTTTCGGTGGTCAGAAAGGTTGAACAAATTTGCTTAAAAAAAAAAGTTGAACAAATTCGAGTGAAAAAAAAAAGTTGAGAAAATGAAAATTAAACTATTAATATTTTGTAACATTTCTATGACTACAGTAAGAAAAACATTTCTATGACTACAAGGCAAACCGGTCAGATTTGACATTCTAATTCAAGTTTCAAAACAGAAAAAATAGCGATTTCCACATGATATTTGATTCAACAGAAAAGTTTTGAATATTATATACTCAAACCGAAATTTCTTTTGTATATAAAATACGTATCGTCAAAGTTTATCTCTTGAGAAATTAATTACTCACAATACTGCTTATCGGGTAGCTTGATGTTGTCGTCAAATTACGCTTTCTTATTTTTATTATTATTGCTTGATCTGTTTAATTTCTTATTTTTTAGCTGTTTAGAAAAGAAAGTGTTCCTATTGTTTAGGCCTTAGGGTGAAAAAGGAGGCATTCGATTTTAGTCAAGAAACGAAACATTGATTGAAACAATGTAAAATTTTACCATACGTGACGTGCATTTTACGGCTATTTTTCAAACCATAAAAAGTAAACAAAAAATATTTTAAATCGAAATAAATAAATTTAATAAATAAATTTCAAACATAAGAATCATGCCTATTAAATAAAAAAGAAATTAAAAGTTAACAAAAATTATTTTAAAGTTGATTAGTAAATCTTTCATCCTATATGCTATTTAAATAATAATAATAATAATAATAATAATAATAGTAATAATAATACTGTACTTAGTAGTATTAATCTAAAAAACGCAAATTTCAATAATTATTTAGTTAAAGAACAGTTTCATATTGATCTAGTTTAGTGAATTATAAAAATAATTGATGAAAAGTGAATTATAAATTTAAAGTATACATTACAATTTAAGAAACATACGTTATGTTTTTTATTTTTATGAATATAATTTTTTATAAATATAATATGATGAAGGATTATGTAACATTTTGTCAATAAAGAAAAGGCTTAAATACAGTTTTGGTCCCCCAAGTTCCATCAACTCACGATTTTGATCCTCCAAGTTTAAATTTCACGAATTTGATCCCCCAAGTTTCTCAATTTGTAAAATCAGGGTCTCCCACTAATTTGGTCAAAATTGATGCTAACCTGTCCGCCACTTAAACTACGTGACAGACACACTGGCATGCCAAAGTGCCTTTTTTATATGAAAAATTGTTATTTTTATTTTAACATTTTGTTTATATATATATATATATTATATTTAAGAAATTAGAAATTAAAAAAAACACTTAAACTATCAGATTAAACGAATCAAGGGAGCAGATAGAGAGAGCAGAGAGATTTTCATCTTCTTCTTCGTCGGTGCACCACCGTTCCAGATCTCTGCGTTCCAATTCACATGGCTGGTCGCTTTTACAGTAACCCCAGGTCTCTATGAGAAAATTAATACCATTCTGAAATCTAAAAAATAAACTCAATATTTTCATGTTTTCTATTCAGGAGAATAAAGAAGAAAAAGAAAAGGGTCTTGCTTCAAATGGCTTTAGGTGTTTCAAAACAAACACCAACGAAGAAGAAGATGAAAAGCTCTCTGCTCCATTGATTTGTTTAATCTGATAGTTTAAGTGTTTTTTTTATTTCTAATTTCTTAAATATAATATAAATATATATATATATATATATATATATATATATATATATATATAAACAAAATGTTAAAATAAAAATAACAGTTTTTAATATAAAAAAGTCACTTTGGCATGCCAGCGTGGCTGCCACGTAGTTTAAGTGGTAGACTGGTCAGCATCAATTTTGACCAGATTAGTGGGGATCCTGATTTTACAAATTAGGAAACTGGGGATCAAATTCGTGAAATTAAAACTTGAGGGATCAAAATCGTGAGTTGGTAAAACTTGGGGACCAAAACTGTATTTAAGCTTAAAGAAAAAGGCAACGCTTATTTTCCATTGACGGTCAAACGAGGGGGAAAAAGAAAAGTTTGGGCGCTTGTGTTGACAAAGTATGAGATAAGAAGAGAATCGGACACCACAAAACAAAAACATCATCAATGATTTGCATTTGTCGGATTTTCCTTTCACCCTTTTCACTCTTTTGTCCAAATCCATTGTTCACATCCCACACTTTCCCCTGCCTGAATCAGGATCCGTGAGTTCCTCTTCTTAAATCTACCTCCCTTATTTTCTTTCTCCGATATATGTGTAATTGTGTATATTTCTACATTTGCTGTCTTCTAATTTGTTTATTTTGGTAATCAACCTGCTTATTTCGGTGATCTGGGATTGGCATCTTTTAATTATTAATTAATAATTAGGTTACAATCATTGCACACAAACTTTTTCTAGTTATTTTAATTTCATTGCTGTTCAATTTCCAGACATCTGTGATCCTTTGTTATGCTTCATGTCTAGTTTAGTATCATATTAATAATTGTCGTTTTGGTATGTGCAGATTTTGCTGTTGAATAGATACTTTGCTATTTAGGGTTCGGTTTTACTCTAGCCAACACAACAGTCTGTATAACCTAACCTATTATTTGAGATAGTTGAATTGAAGCTGCAACTAGAAAGAAATATTCTTTGCCTGAGATAATGGCATCAGCGGGTGTAGCACCTGCTTCTGTATTAAGAGAAGTAAATGCAAGTTCAGTTGCTGGTATTGATAGATTACCTGATGAGATTCATGGAATGAAAATTAGGGATGACAAGGTAAATATAAAATCATTAATTTCTGTTTGTGTTTCTCTTTGTATCATTCTCTTTAGTAATTTTCTGGTAAGTATGTAAACAAACTCCAGGAAATGGAAGCAAATGTGGTAGATGGAAATGGGACAGAAGCAGGACATGTAATTGTCACTACTATTGGTGGTAAAAATGGCCAACCAAAGCAGGTCAGTTTCTGATATCTTATCTGTTGTGTAGCGTGGAAAATCAGATTTTATGTTCATATTTGGATGGTCTGTCCTGCATTGTTTTATGTTGCGACGTTTTTATGTTTGTAGACAATAAGCTACATGGCTGAGCGAGTCGTTGGACAAGGATCATTTGGTTTAGTTTTCCAGGTTAGTCCGTTGTATATTCATTAATTTGCAGCTTTTAATTGGATAATAGAGCGAGGCTTTGCAGTAAACTGATTTTTATTTTACCGTTTTCCTATGTTGTGTAGGCAAAGTGCTTGGAGACAGGTGAAACCGTGGCTATAAAGAAGGTTCTTCAAGACAAGAGGTATAAGAACCGGGAATTACAAACCATGCGCCTTCTGGACCACCCCAATGTTGTAACTTTGAAACATTGTTTCTTTTCAACAACTGAAAAAGATGAGCTATATCTTAACCTGGTACTTGAGTATGTTCCTGAGACTGTCCATCGGGTGATCAGACACTACAACAAAATGAGTCGAAGGATGCCAATGATATATGTAAAACTTTATTTTTACCAGGTATGTTTCTATGCATTTTACCAAATTGTATTTATCTTATATATTTTTAGAGATGCTATGGAAGCTGCTGTGTATACCCGTTTTTGGTTCTCATCCTTCTATTTCTTATTTTGTAGATATGTAGAGCACTAGCTTATATTCACAATTGTATCGGAGTGTCTCACAGGGACATAAAACCTCAAAATTTACTGGTATGTTAATGCCTTTGTCTTTTTGCGTTGATTTGCATAGGTTCTAGTTTGCTTCTGAATGTATTTTTCCTTCTTTTGTAAGACTAGTTTAATTTCATATCTTTTGAATGTTTTCTGACAACAGGTCAATCCACACACCCACCAGCTGAAGCTTTGTGACTTTGGCAGTGCAAAAGTCTTGGTTTGTTATCCTCAGCCTAGATATCCTATTGTCTGTTTTCAATGTCTATTTGATATATTATCCTGAATAAATTTTGCATATATTTGACAGGTCAAAGGTGAACCAAACATATCTTACATCTGTTCTAGGTATTATAGAGCTCCCGAGCTTATATTTGGTGCAACTGAGTACACCACAGCCATTGACATTTGGTCAGCTGGTTGCGTACTTGGAGAACTATTGCTTGGTCAGGTATCTATTTGTTAAGTTTGTTTGATTATTGTATATTTAGAACTCATGTCTGTACAGAAACTAACAATGAAATCGTATTCTTGTCAGCCTCTCTTTCCTGGTGAGAGTGGAGTAGATCAGCTTGTTGAAATTATCAAGGTAAGATGAGTTCTAATATATTATACTCCTAAAAATCCATGCATTCTGTTAACTTCCGTTTTCTGTCTTTGCATGATGGTCCTTGCTTTGAATAATTTCCCCCCGAATGTATGTAGCTAGCTTGTTGATATCCAAAAAAATTAGACCCCTTGTCTTAATCTTTTCTTTGCCCTGTTCAGACTTCAGAGCCATGTTATCTTTCTCACTACTTCTGAATATATTTGGGATTCACATGCAGGTTTTAGGTACCCCAACAAGGGAAGAAATAAAGTGTATGAATCCAAATTACACAGAGTTCAAATTCCCACAAATCAAAGCTCATCCATGGCACAAGGTATTATAATGTTACTTTTGCATGTCCATTTATCCATTGTATTTCGTAGTGATATTCATATATTTCTACGAATATTCATCGTTAGATCTTTCACAAGCGTATGCCACCGGAAGCCGTGGACCTTGTCTCAAGACTACTGCAATACTCTCCAAATCTTCGAAGCACAGCTGTAAGTAAATAATTTTATCAAGATATGTGGAAATTTTATAGACTGTTTCATCTTGTTGAATACCTTGGACCGTCAATTTATGTTCACGATCATTTTATGGCTGCTGTTTCATCAATAATATTCCTATGGTTATTTCCAATATAGCATTATATTAAATTGTTCTGTGCCTTGTGCAATGTAGTTGGAGGCCCTGATCCATCCATTCTTTGATGAACTACGTGATCCAAATACCCGCTTACCAAATGGGCGTTATCTCCCTCCTTTATTCAACTTCAAAGCCAATGGTAAGAACTAGTTTTCATATGATTGTTATTATGTTATTATATCCTTGTATTGAATTGTTCGTGTAATGCTGATTTTGCTGTTGCTGGTGATCTGACACAGAGCTTAAGGGAGTGCCTGCTGAAATCTTGGTGAAACTGATTCCATCACATGCAAGAAAGCAGTGTGCCTTGTTTGGTTCATAGGTTCATAATGTTGTTTTGTGTAAATATTATATTTATCTACTCCCCTGTCTGTAGAAGCATATCTATTCTGCTTCAGGTTGTTAATATCCCCCCTTGTCATCGTTTTTCTATTAATTTGTTTGTACCCTTTCAACCCCAAGATAACTACTTCACCTTCCAATTTGTTATTTTTCTCGCTGCCTGTAGTGTAGAAAGCTGTTTGAGAAGCTTCAAGTTGAGTTCTCTTATAGCGATTTAAATGTTTTCCGGATCTTCAGCGTTTAACAGATTGTATTAAAAATATTATATTAATATATTAATTAACTAGAACCGTTGTTTATTCAAGTGATATACTTGATCACGATCACAATGTGATCCAGTTGGGGATGTTAAAGTTTGCATTGGTATTCCCCTTTACTCGGTCTTTAATTGGTCTACAATATTCTAAAATTTTATATTTTCTAATGACTATTACCTTGGATAACATTTGTTGTGCATGAAAGATGGGGTATATAATTGATACATTAGACAACAAAGATGTGAAAATAAGTCTTGGGGAGTTTGTTTTACCTGTTGTGTCAGCCCTTTACAACTTATTGCTATCAAGCAATGATTTCTTGTCCAACTCACAGTAAAAGATACAGAACCACAACTTAAATCTCTCAAAATTACTAAAAAAACAAATATCTCTGAAAAATAGCCCCTTATATGTCCTTCAAAATTAACATTTTGTTCCATCTCCCTCACCACTATTGCCTCTCCCCTTTCCCATGTTTCTGTACTACACAAGATCGTCATAAGCACATTATAAAATTATTGGCTTTGAAATGGGGTTATTGAAGAAAAAATTCGCCACAAATTTTGTGTCTTCAACAGAGTTATTAGGGTATAGTTGGCCCCCTCTACCATTTAAGTGTGTCTTCCTAGTTTAGTAGCTAATAGCAGATAAATTTAACAATTGAACTTACCTATAAATATTTGGACAAAAAAAATAGTTATTTATAAATTTAAAATGACGTAAAAAGACATTTTCAATTAATACTTAAAAGTGAGATAGACAATTCATTTAAGGCAAAATGAAAAATAATTAAAATAATAAGAATAAAAATGAAAGAAAAATATGAAAGTTTTTAAGTTATAAGTGTAAACGGTAATTCAAGTAGAATATAAAGAATGTTATAAATTAGGAAAAAAATCTATAAGCTAGTGTTACAAACATTTCTATTTTATTTCTATATAAGCTTATATATTATCCATTAAATGCTAATTTGATCTTGCCAAATAGAGCATGTGAACCTGAAAAAAAAAATGCTTTCATCAATCACCCTTGTATTTAATATTGTTGAATATATTTGAATTAAGAATGTCAAATTGGATAGCACAGTTACTGCAAAAGTCCAGCCACTTAAATTTAAGATCCACTTTATAGCATAGTTCCTTTTTGTTTTTTTGGGATTAATAAGAGCACCTTTATTGCACGACCTTAATTAATTGGTTTTTAAATTATATGGAACCGACCGTTATACTTTCTAGTTGTTGAAGCTGATCTACGTGGCACATTAAGGAGCATAATATTAAGCTGTATCCCTTGTACAGAAATATATAAATAAAACATCATCCTTTTAATCTTTCTCTCTCAAACTCACAAACAAGTGAGGTCAATTGTGGGTCAAAATTAAGTAGTGTGTGAATTGCTTATATGCAACTAATATTAAATTAGAAACTAGTTAAATTGCTGTGGCGTTTTAGATCTACACAAAAAACCGTTAAAGAACCCATTTAATTTTTTTTTGTCCGAAAATAAAGTGAAAAGTGCTACTTTAAACTCACACATACAATTGTGGTTTGTGAGATCTTGAGTTTGAATCAATCTTAGCAACTTCGGCATTTGTGAGTCTAAGAAAAATCAATTAAACATTTGATTTTGAGTATTACAAACTTGTAAGCTTTTTTGCATGTTAAATGTTGCTAGTCACTAGACATATGTAGCTTGAGCTTTATGAGGGAATTCAGGTCCACTGAACGTGGCATGTTATGCAAAATTAGCCATCCCTGAAAAAGAAAACAGAAAGTAAAATAAATTCATAATTGTAACAGCATCTATGCTGCTTATTCAATTCAAAACCACTGGCCAAAAGGTTTTAGTTTGAGGAGGCAAGTAAAACCAAGTCAGACAAAAATACTAAACCGCCATGCCATCATTGGCTATATGGGTGACAGAAGAAACCAGACAACCCTGACGACCAGATATAGTGGTGTGAATTTGGGCGGCTATAGAAAGAAAGAAAGATATATAGGTGTGCTGAAGTTCTGTGTGTTGTGACTGTGAGTGGAAGCAAAGCAAGAGGCATGAATGAATTCTCAACTTCAGAGTGGATGGACGGTTAACAATATATAAAGATATTGTATACAATACAAATCAATAATATTTTAACCAATCCTTACTATATCCCCTTTAGAGACTGCATTCAATTGTGCTGTGACTATATGTTAGTCCATTAATTCGCTTCTTATTAACCTTACTTTACTTACATGCTCTTTATTTTGAGCATAAGACCAAATTGTATATATGATGATCATAAAATAACCGCGTTAACATAATATTTACAGTCTTTTAAAATTAAAGGGAGTGGCTTTCAGCAGCCTACAAAACTCCAGTATCTTTTTTTTACATTATGCATATTGAAAACTATACCTTAAAGCCAATATGGTCTCTCTAGGCCTTATTTTATGTTGGGTTGGAATTACATCCCCATGTGGCTGAATTGGGTTTGACGGTGAATATATTGTCTAATAAATTTGAGAACTTATGTTTAATTCCTAGATTAAATAAACCGAAAGCACTTGAATGGGATGGTAGAGGTTTCTTCCAGCGTAACCAAGGTCTTAGGTTCAAATCCAACCTTGAGAATCCAGATTAGTCTCTGCAGTTGCGCGCAGAGCATGCCCGATTTATACAAAAAAAATCCTATATTAAATGTAAAAGTTAGTTATACTAGTTAATTACACTAGTTAGTTATTCTAATCTCCTATCTATCCAGACCATTTACCCAATACCGAAATATCAATCTTACCATTTTTCCAACAAAACAAGTTGAGGATATTTACGTAATTTCATTTTTTCACTTATTCAAAACTTTTCACCTTTCACTTTTTCACTCTCACGTTTGTTCACTCTCTTCTCATCTTTCTTCTTCTAGCTCTCTCGTTTCTCTATTTTTAATTTCTCACAATATATCTTCATTTTTCCTCTTTACTATTTTAAAAAATTTCAAATTTTGACAAAATTTTAATATTCTATTTTTTCTCTATCAATAAGTTTTTTTAGTCTCTATGAGAAATATTAAAATTTGGAAAATTTGAAAGTTTAACGTATTTTTATTTTTTAGTCTCTAAGGGAAATCTACTATCTACCAAAATATCAATATTATCCTTTTCCCAACAAACAATTAGAGCATACTTAGGTGGTTTCACTTTTTCATCATTTCAAACTTTTTCAAACTTTTCCGCTCTCCCATACACATTTTTTCACTCGCTTCTCCTCTTTCTTTCTCGAACTCTATCTCATTTTTCTATTTTTTACAATATATTTATTTTAATTTCATCTACATGTGTCCCATTTTTCCTTTTTACTATTTTACAAGTTTTCATGTTTTGAAATTTTTTTAGTATTCCATTTTTTTTCTATCAATAAGTTTTATTTAGTCTCTACGGGAAATATTACAATTTGAAAAATTTAAAACTTTGATACGATTTTGTTTTTTTAATCTTTACAGGAAATATTACATATTGCTGCATATATAGTATTATTGTATTAAAATGTAAATTAATTTTTTTCTTAATTGAAAAAAGTAAACTTTAGAGTTTAGCAATGAAATATTGTATGCATTACATTACTATTTGTAATTCATTATTATTTGGAACTCCTTTTCCGATCTTCTTTAAATTTGTCTTGATTTTCACGGGGTAATATTCAGACAAATAAAATTCTGTCCAAGTTTATTAATAAAATAACATGACAACACCTGTGCGTATGCACGAGTATACCGCTAGTTATTTACTATATAAGCCTTATGTATATTTGATGTAACTAATTCTCTCATTATCATTATAATTTCACATTCTAAATTTTCTCGTCTTATATTTTTTTCTCATTCATGACTTCTATCAAAAATTGTAATATTCTACAGGATTGATATGTTATTAGGTTCAACCTACAAATTAATATTAATATTATAAACTATATTTGTATAGTAAAAACTTTTAATAGTAGAAACTTTTAATTTAATACTTCGTTTGTGAAATTTCATATATACTGTCATTCGGAAAATTAAAGTCCCGTGTAGACTAAAGATAAGTATGGAAAGAGTCTATAGAGAAATGACATCTCCTCACCTAGTCACCTTACAAGTCAACTCGGTAAAAATGAGTTAGACTCGAAATTCTGAGATGGTATTTGAGTCTATCCAAGATCTACTTGAAAACCAACCATTATAATTCATGCAACAAGCCTAATACTGTTGTAGTGTTGGGTATTTAATGTTCTAGTTTCATTAAATCTAAACTCTTCATCGGAAACACTCCTCATGAAACTTGCATAAAAAGAACATTTCACCCCAATCACATCATTAATTAAACAGAATTATCATAGTCAATTGATAGTTAGTTGCCATAATGTCATAATCTACTAGAATTGATGACATGAATGACTATGTCACCCAACTCATGCGCACATGAATAGTTATATAAGTATTTCTCATTCACAGTAAAGCTTTTGTTAAGATTAGTTGCTTATAAGAACATTGATTAACTAGAAACATCTAGTATTTTCTATTAAATCCATTGTTATTATAGAAAAATATTATATATCCATCATTTGTATTATCAATATAAAAAGTACTTTTTTTTTTGTTTTCTGGACACATTATCCTTAGCGAATCCTTTGTAGTTGGAAGACAGAAAATTGATTAAGTTATAGTTAAGGGAATGGGATGAACATGTTATTCCGTTTTGCTCTTTTTCAGAATTGTCAAATGCAGACTCCACAATCTAAAAAGGAAGGCCAAATGACCAATGCCTATGAGGTATTGGTAGGTTTCCACTTCTAAAGCAATTAAAAAAATTAGTAATTTGTAGTTGAAACTTGCCACATACACTCTCCACTACAGCTTCTTATTATATATAGTAACTCAGCCTTTCTGATTCTGCATGTACTTCAACTCCAATAACCCAATTCTATTAAACTTGTGCCAACTTGTGCTCTAGTGCTTTATTCCTTTCATCTACTTGTTGAGTCTCAAAGCAAATTAGTGTCTTTAGTTTTAGTAGTAGAAACTAGAAACTACTCAGAATGAGGCACTCTCTTCTTTTAACTCTATCTTTCTCTATATATTTTCTTACCTTATTTCTTTCCACTGAAGCTAGACATCATTTCCATAACAAACACAAGCACTCACATTCTCATAATTCACCTCAAATTTCACTACCTCCTTCTCCAATGCCTTCACCTTCACCTTCTAGTATTAATGCTCCTGAAGATGCTCCTAGTCCTAGCCCCTCTCCCTCTAGTGATGAAAATTACCATAATGCATCTGGCTTATTTGATGTACTAACTTTTGGAGCTATTGGAGATGGAATTACTGATGATACAGAGTCATTCAAGATGACCTGGGACACTGCTTGCCAAAGTGAATCACCACTCAACACTATTTTCGTTCCTCATGGTTACTCCTTTGTTATTCAATCCACTATCTTCACAGGTCCTTGTAAAGCTGGTTTAGTATTCAAGGTAATGTACTTATTCTGCTATCTAAACCATGGTTTAAAATCACGGTCTCAAATATAGGGCCATTGCTGCTGCAGTGACATAAAAAATCATGATGTTGCGGCCGAAATTACAACTAATTTTTTAAAACATTGGTCTACATATTTTTTGTCCTTGTTAATTACATGATTATTTATTAAAGGGTAAATTCGGTAACTGACTTTGCTGGCTGGTGCATTTGAGAAGGTTGAAGGAACTGTAATGCCACCTGATGGACCTGAATCTTGGCCAAAGAACAACAGTAAGCGTCAATGGTTAGTGTTTTATAGAGTGAATGGGATGTCACTTGAAGGAAGTGGTTTAATTGATGGGAGAGGACAAAAATGGTGGGACCTTCCTTGTAAGCCTCATAAGGTATTGCTGATTTTACAATTGTTAAGAAAAAATTAAATTAAATTTTAATGCTTCAAATAGCAGCTGATTCTTAACAATAAATACCATAGGGACCTAATGGGACAACATTAGCAGGACCTTGTGACAGCCCAGTTGTAAGTTATCAAAACCTTTCTTATGTATGCATCTTATGTTAGTTTGTGTAACTGCATTATGGTGGAAAAATGAAAATTGTTAACTCTGCATGTTGCAGGCCTTAAGGTTTTTCATGAGTTCCAACTTGACTGTACAAGGACTTAGGATAAAAAACAGCCCCCAATTTCATTTCAGATTTGATGGCTGCCAAAGTGTCCATGTAGAATCAATCTTCCTAACAGCTCCAGCACTAAGCCCCAACACTGATGGAATACACATTGAAAATACCAATGATGTGAAAATATATAATTCTCTCATTTCCAATGGTTAGTCACTAAATAATCCCCTAAACTCCTTTTATATTCTGCATCATAAGGTATTAACTATATACTAGTATGCATATGTTTTATGAATTTTCTCTTTATAGGTGACGACTGTGTATCCATTGGGGCCGGTTGCTATGATGTTGATATAAAGAACATTACATGTGGACCAAGTCATGGTATTAGGTAAATTAACATTTATTTTCAATAAGGCTTAGATATAGTACTACTATTAGTTTCTTATTCTTGTGACCTTAATGATACTATTTTTTTTTTGTTTAATTGTATTCAGCATTGGTAGTTTGGGAAATCACAATTCTAAAGCCTGTGTTTTCAACATAACAGTGAGGGACTCAGTTATAAAAATGTCAGATAATGGGGTTAGAATTAAGACATGGCAAGGTGGATCAGGATCAGTATCAGGGGTAACATTCAGTAATATTCACATGGATACTGTAAAAAATCCAATTATAATTGACCAATTCTATTGCCTCAGCAAGGATTGCAGTAACAAAACCTCTGCAGTATTTGTATCAGATATAGTTTACGAAAACATAAAGGGAACTTATGATATGAGACACCCTCCTATGCATTTTGCTTGTAGTGACTCTGTTCCATGTACCAACTTGACACTCTCAGATATTGAGCTTCTTCCTTCTCAAGGAGATATGGTGCTTGATGCTTTCTGTTGGAATGCTTATGGAAATTCAGAGACACTAACTATTCCTCCAGTTTCTTGCTTGATGGGTGGCTTTCCTCAGTTACTTTCAGCCAGTGACATAGATCATTGCTAGCTGACCGTATTACAAATTCTGTAAAGCAAAAATGTGTGTCTGTGTATGTATATAATTACAAGGGAAGTAACTAAGGATTATATATTGTGTAATCTTGAGGCTTTTGGTGTGATTGCTGAGGAGTTGTGTTTTAGATGCTCCTCCCCAATTGTCTCATAATTATTATGAAATGGAGGTTTGGACTTGTTAGTTGTTTTTTTTATTGTTTGTTTATTGCATGGATTTACGTTCTTACCCTATGATACTATTATGATAGTATGATTTTATTTTATTTTTTCCTTTTTTAATAACATTATGGTGACGTCTAGCTTCAAAAAAACTAGTAAGGATTCAACTAAAAACTTGGAAAAAAAGGGCAAAAACATTTTAAAAGTATGGGGACCATAATAAAATGTTAGAATTATAAAAGCTTACGTTTAAAATTCTTTTACAATTAATAAAACATAAGATTTTATAGAATAGTTTAAATATTAGTTTTATTTACATTTATAGAATTAAAAAAAATAAAAATAAGGCAGCAAGGATGATATATTTATTTTTATTTCATTATTTTTATTTAAAAAAGTTAAGTAAGGTAAATTATATTTTAGGAGTTAAATATGCTTTTATTCCATACAAAATACTAGGTTTACATTTTTAGTAAAAACTTTTTCTACAACTTTTAGTCTCATTTATATTTTTGTTAGTCCTTAACATTAAGTTGGTCTTTTCAGGGTCGACCCAACACTAAACGAGGCCTAAAGAAAGCTTCAAAACGAGACCCTTTTATATTTTAATAATAATATTTTATAAGAAACTAAAAATATTGCATTTTTATCAACATTTTTTTGAGCTTTTTGCGATGAAAAATCATTTATCAAATTACACCAAAATTTTGTTGTTTTAAGAAAATTTAAATAATAAATTATTATGATACACAAAAAATCCAATGTTGCAAGAAAATTTAAATAATAAACTATTTTTATTTGCAGAATTTTAGTTGAATTTTATCCACATAAAACATTTTAATATAATTATTTAAAAATAAGAAAATTGTGTAACTAACCTAACATGTCTTTTTGAAGGATAATGCTAAAGATAACGAAAACTGTGCTCGTGAATTTCCACGAATGCCTAGTTTAAGCCATAGACAACTGATTTCACCTCACTTTGTTTTCTTAGGTTCCTAATTATTACTTCCTCCAGATTTTGCGACAGTTGCTGGAGAATTTCATGGCAAGAAGTTATAGTATTGGACTATTGGTTTTTGGGTTACCTTTGACTTTTCAAACAAGCGGTGGAAATGAAGAAGGAGGTTTGGTTTTCAAGATTAGAGAATCTCTGTATAAAGAAAGCTAAAATCTCTGTATAAAGGGTAGCAATACTCTTATTTTAGGAAAGATTTTAATAATGGAATCATGGTGAGACACATTCATTCTTGAATACTGCGAAGAAACTCTCTCGCGATAAATAGCAGTACTCTTTGTCAAAAAAAAACTAACATATGTCTTTGTAAAAAAAAAAAGTTGTAAACAAAACTAACATTTATCGGATGAGATATAATCAACAAATCAACAAATAATTGAACAATAATAGACAATAACAAAATAGTTTCCAGCAGGGATCGTACCCAAGTGTCTAAGTACAATGAGGCCCTTGCCAACCAAAGGAGCTGCAATTCCTTTTGTGATCTTTTACCGAAATTTCCTACTAATATTAGAGAACGAAAATTTTTGAGGCCCCTTTTTTAAGAAAAAAATGTGAGGCCCAAACCCCTTGCTTTGGTTGTTTGGGCCTTGGGCCTTGGGCCGGCCCTGGGTGTTTTGATGTCAAAAATGTCACGCTGGCACTTGTAACGTCACACTTTTTATTACTAGGATATCAAATCACTTGCATATGATGTTCAGTTGGTGCTATCAAGTCACGTTTTTTATGATGAGGATGCCAAATCACCTGCCATATTATGTAATTTGGAATTCTAGTCATTAAAGTGTGATGTCTCAGGTACTAGTGTGACGATCTGTTATCAAAAAGTGCAAATAGAGATACAAGTGGTACCGTGTAAGCGAAGATATAAGTAATCAAAAGTTAAAAAATAATTATTGAGGATTAAAATATTAAAACTTCATAATTTTATAATGACTAAAAACATATTTAATCTAACCATCTATTTAAAATGAGAAATGATAGTTGGTACCGAAAAGAAATGCTCGAAGACTTGGGCAATTGGGTGATGGGTTAGTTTTTTTTTGGTTACTGTGATGGGTTAGTTTGCCATTTCTCGGAAAATATTAGATAGTAAGAAATGAAAAGTAAGAAAAACAAAGCAAGAACTATTCTTACTTTTCGTACGATTCAACTTTCAGTGCATTTTTTACTTTTTTTACTAAAATTATTCTTACTAAATAGCAGTGCTCTTCTTTCCCCAGTTAACAGTTTAATATACTATTCTTAAATTTCTTAACTGTTCTAAATAGCATGCGTTATTTAAAATAAAAATAATTTCTCCTGCTCCCTTCTAATCACACCGCAAAGGTTCTCCACCGAACACATATTGAAGTGCATAATGAATCACTCTCATTAGTCTGTGGAGTTTGGTTTGAATAATTATAAGTGGTAGTCGTATACCCGTGAAATTTATGGATCAAAATTAAGGAATAGAAGAGATGCACGCAACTAAAACCTTGTCCACGTACTACACCTCAGAATTTGGATAATAATTAATAGGGTTAATAGTCATTTTGGTCCCTGAACGTGTACCTCGCTGTCAATTTAGTCCCTGAATCGAGAGAAAATGCAAAATAGTCCCTGAAAGTGTAATCTGTCAGTCACGTTAGTCCCTGCCGTTACTCACATAGTTAACTCCGTCAGTTTTCGCTGATGTGGCACGTTTAGTGCCACGTGGATCTGCTTATTTGGCCTTTTTTATTGTTAATTGAAATTTTGTATTGTTGTGAGGGACCAAAATGAAAGTAACACCCTCATATCCTCTTCTTATTTGGCCTTTTTTATTGTTAATTGAAATTTAGTCCCTGAAACATATACGTTTATATCATTTTAGTCCCTGAAAGCATTCACTTAATGTCAATTTAGTCCCTGAAACATATACGTATATATCATTTTAGTCCCTGCGCAACCAGAATTTTACCAGAAATTCAAACCACAAACTTAAACCAGAATTTCAAACCACAAACTTAAACCAGAATATTTCAATAAATAATTTGTTCAAAATATATTCTAATAATGCACAATTGCATAAGTGGTTCAAAATATATCCTAATAATGCTATTACAACTTCATATGATGTTCAAAACATATGCATAAATGCATAATTGGATAAGTGGTTCAAAAGGTATCCTAATAATGCTATTACAACTTCATAATTTCTTCAAATTCCTTCAATCTTGATTCTGACCAAGTTCGCTTGGGGGAAGTCTAGGAGTTGGCATGAATGCCATCATCGCAGGCTGACTACTTGGCATAGGACATGGAACCATAAATGGTCTTGGACTTGTTCCTCTAATAGGTGGTGGCCTAACTCCAAATGACATTGGTGTAGTAGCAAATGTTCCTTGACCAAATCCAAGTGCTGCAGTTTCAGGAGCAGGTGCAGTTTCAGGAGCAGTGGTTGCTTCAACTTCATCTGGTGGTGGAATCCAATTTAGTGGTCTGCGTGAAACACCTGGATAACAACATCCATTTGTGTTGTGACCCTGATGACCACATCTCTGGCAAGTTATGATTGGGTATGATCTCTTCAACTTTGTTGTCTGTGAAGGGTTCTCAGTAGTGTCCTTCCTCCTCTGCTTCTTAGGTCTCCCTGGGCGTCTCTTAAGTGGTGCAGGTGTTGGCCTATCATATGAAGTTGGTTCCCAATATTCCTCACCTTGTGTTGGCTTGATGAAATGCTCATATGTGGCATTGTATGATCCCAATGTCAGCCACCCATGACAAAAATCCTCAGGCTTTCTTACCTGGTGTGCAATGCATGCAATGGCATGTTCACATGGCATACCTAAAATAATCAGATTTGAAAACATAATCAGATTTGCAAATAAACAGATTAAAAGTAACATAATCAGATTAAAATAGTACTGTTTTGAAACATAATCATGATGTTGTGAAAGAGAAAATGATGTATGTGAAAACTGAAGTTGCAAATCTATATAATTCAGAAGCTATATATTCCAGAAGCTATATAAATAAGAGTTTGTGCCTATAGTAACTATATAATCCAGAAGCTATAGTAGTGTCATGAATCTTTTTTTAACCATAAACGATTGTAGTGTCTCATCATCCAAGTATGTTTCATCATCCTCACTTAAGTATGTTTCAGCCTCACCCTCACTATCAGCTTGTATCACTTCAGCTTGTGATTGTGTTGGAACTTCAGTATCAACCATTCTACAATAACATAAATTACCTCATTACCAAACCAAATTATAAAAGCCCCAAATTTTCCCTAATTTGTAACCCTAAACCCTAACTGATACATAAACAGAATCAAACCAAGTAATAAAGCTCCATTATCAGTGCTAAAACTAACAAAAATAACAACAATGAAGTGCTAAAAGATTAAACTTGAGCTTTATTTGAAGTGGGTATTTCTGTAAACCCTAGAACTATCAAACTACAAAACCAAAATCAGGGTTAAACTAAGCATCGATTAAATGTCATAAAAAGAACCATTTTCGTCACCATTGAGTGAAAAACGAAGACTTTAGGCTAAGTTTCAGAAGATACAGAACAACATACCTTCAACGATGGAAGACTTTAGGCGAAGAACGAAGAACGATGGAAGAAGATGAACGAACGGCGAAGAACGGACGATGATGAAAGCAGATGATCGACGATGATGGTGAGTGATAAACGAAGGAAGAAGGCTTGTGGTGGTTGCTGGCGTTTTGTCTTCTCCAGAGACAGTTACGTTGAAGAAGGAATAAAGAAGGGGAGTGGTCCCTGAGAGTGAAAAAGGGGTATTTTGATTTTAGTTGAATTTTTTTGTTGTTTGACCAGAATTGACCCATTTAACATAAAAACGCCACATAATCAGTTCCATGTTGCACTAAACGTGCCACATCAGCGACAATAGACGGAGTTAACAATGTGAGTAACGGCAGGGACTAACGTGATTGATAGATTACACATTGAGGGATCATTTTGCATTTTCTCTCGATTTAGGGACCAAAGTGACACCGAGTTACACTTTCAGGGACCAAAATGAGTATTAACCCTAATTAATATGCAAGTAGACGATGCAGCAACAAGGTGATCATTCTCAATGTCTGGTTGGAAATCATGCTAAGAAATAAGGATGAACTGCACCTATTGAAAACTAGTGTTTTTCGTACATTATATGAGTGTGATTAACAAAAAAAAGATGTGATGGGATTATGCATAGAAAAAGAAGACAAACGGAAGGATAAATGAATGTTTTAAAAAGTGGTATCAAGATATCGCAACTATTTTAGTCATCTCTCACACATAGCTAGGTCAAGTTTTTTTTTCTTTTGAAATTATTTATGGGTTTAGATTAGCTTTATAATGTCGGTTTGTTTTGCTTTGGGATAAAACTGATTTTGAAGACTTAATGTTAAAAGAATTTATTTCAGAACAATGAGTTCAAACTTCAACAGAATCAATTTCGTTTGGAGAACGAATGTAAAATTAATATTGATGTCTAAATGTATAGAATTTTGTGGACTTCGTATCCACAATTAATTTTATCAAACAGAAAAACTATAGAATTGTTGATATCTACTAAAATCAATTCTACCCATCTAGAATCAATTCTATCCACCACAAATTTGTAACTCAAACACTTAAATAGTACATTTTCATTATATTCACGTTGTTTTTGTTTATAGAACTGATTATGAGTTATCCAGAACCTTAAACAAAAGGGTTAAGAGTCTTAAAGCAGAAATGATTATTGAATTTTTGGAGTGGTGGACAACTTTGATTTTTTTTTTGATTGAAGGACAACTTTAATTTTATTCCACCCGTCTAATGCTCAATTTAATGGTTATGCAATATATCAAACAAAAAGACTTCATTACTAGTTTTTTTGTCTTTCAATTCTAGGCTTTTTTAATTCTCAGTTTTATAAATCTGTTATTCAATTACAATTTCTATATTAGCGCAATAAATTTAAAACAATTTTCAATTATCATTTTTAAAACGATACAGTGAGCATGTTAACATAGCCAATTATTTGTGTCGCAATCTATGTAATTTATAATTAAGAGTACACTTAATTGAAGGACTATTTTAATTAATTATGAAAAGGTAAATAACTAAATGAACATTTTAAAAGAAAAATGACGAAAACGAACATTCAAAAGAAGATAAATAACGTAAGCGAATATCTTTAAAAAATTAAAGCATGAAAACAAAAAATATTAAATATCTAATAACATGGTCGTTGTTTATATGGTAAATTATCAATGTCACACTATCCATATAAACACTAATTAACCGTCACTAAACAAAATGACTATTTTAATTAACTATAAGAATAAAGAACATAGACAAACATTTTAAAAGATAAAAAATGAAACAAATAGTGAAAGATAAATAACTAAAAGTACAAAATTAGCTCATTAAAGTGATTGATTGCTGAAATGAAATGTGCTTAAACAAACCAAAGCATTGTAAACAAATGGGGAATCTAGAAACCATGCAAAACAAAAGGGAATGATTACATAATTATTAGTAAGCGTGAGTGGTTTTAAGAGAATTTGTGGTCTATGATCCTCACTTCTAATTGAGTTGTTAAGTGGAAGAAGTGACAAATCACAAATGGCTTTTTTAAAATTTTGCATGCGCGGTGGGCACTCTAATCATGGGTCAGAAAGAATGTCTATATTTTAGAAGGAAGCTATTCTTGCATTCACTCAGAAAAAAGTAATAGTCGGTGCACGAGCTACTTCCTATTGACACCCACCAAACTCCCTTCTTTCCAAGCTTTCTAAAGGTTATTATTGTTACTACCGCATATTGCAAGACATGCAACACTAGGATGGAAAGAAAATATGACTATTTGCTAGATTGGGATTCAATTTCAAGGAAAACAGTTATATTTAATATCATTGCTACTCAAATGGCTGTTGAAATCTTTTTAGCTTTTAGGCCCATTCTCATCCTGCTACTTTACTGCTCCACTTGAGCTTCTTCTAGCCAAGTAATTGTTTGGGGAGTTTAGAGGAGTACTGAGAGCAACAACGAGTAAGACTAATGAACTGAATTATTAAGAGATTTGGACGTCATATCTCTACCCAAAAGTTTAAGGCATTGAATATATGAGTTATCTTTCTTTATATCCTTCACCTAATTTATTCATAGTCAATTGTGACTAGTCATTCACACTTGAATTCCCAACATTCTCCCCCTCAAGTGTGAGTCACTACATCGCTAGTCTTGATCCAAACTACGATCAGCTCTTGCTCCCCCACAAACTGAACCATTGCATTGATACCACTTGTTAGCAAGTTCGGAGGAGCACTGGGAGCAGCAACGAGATAGCCAATAAACCGGACCACCAAAAGACTTAGACAACACATCTCCACTCAAAACCATAAAGCACTAGGTATATGGTTCCCCCTCTCTCTCTACACACACATAACTTTTTCTTGTCAAAAAAAAAAACTATTAATGAAATAATGACAAATATTTAATATTTAATTAAGAACGACTACCTGCCTCATCCGTAGACGATGGGCAACATGATGCTGAAATTGCAAAAGTTAAAAAGAAAACGTACAAGTGAAACTACAACAAAAATAAGAAGAAAAAATGACTCTTAGAGTAAACTAAATGAGTAAACTAAAGTGGATTTTGTGGGTCCAAGCTACCACGTAGGATTTAAGTAATTTTTAGTTGATTGAGTAGTTTTTGCTCCGATGGAGGTTATTTATAATGAACTATATATGGACCCACTTATTTATACTTGTTTATTTGCATTTGATTTTTAATTCAATTTAATAGTAAAAATGAGAGAGAGAGAGAGAGAGAGAGAGAGAGAGAAGCAAAAATGAAAAGAGAAAGAATAATAAAAAATGCTTAGTTGCCGTATACTATTATCTTCACGGCAATTAAAAGTTGCCAATAACTAATGTCACCTCAGACAAGTTTAACGCGGGGAGCTTATTGTTGGCATATTATATAGTTTGTTGACACTATAGTTTACGGCGTTAAAGTTGCTCTTTTTTTTAGATTAGTTAAAGTTGCTCTTAGTGCATAAGTTTAATGAACGATCATCACTACAAAAAAACGCTTATTTGCGAGGGACATTAGCGAGGGAATAACATTCCCTCGCTAAAACTGACTTTAGCGAGGGAATTAGCGAGGGAATGTGATTCCCTCACTAAAACTGACATTAGCGAGGGAATTAGCGAGGGAATTTGAAAATTTGACCGTTAGCGAGGGATTTAGCGAGGGAATTTGAAAAATTTCCGTCGCTAATTGTTTGGAGGGAAAATTCAGTCAAATTCACGCGAATCAAGGAAATTAGCGACGGAATTAGCGAGGGAATTAAAATCCCTCGCTAATTAAAGTGGTTTTAGCGACGGAATTTGAGTTCCGTCGCTAAAACCACTTTAATTAGCGAGGGATTTTAATTCCCTCGCTAATTAAAGTGGTTTTAGCGACGGAATTTGAGTTCCCTCGCTAATTAAAGTGGTTTTTAGCGACGGAATTTGAGTTCCCTCGCTAATTTTTTTAATTTTTTTTACTTAAATCTGTCACTCACTCACTCACTCACTCACTCTTCTTTCTCACTCTTCTTCTCTCCTCTTCACCCTTCCTTTTCCCTTCCTCTACTCTCCACCACCACCACCACCATCACCACCACACAACCAACCAACCACCCTCACTCTTCTTCTCTCCTCTTCACCCTTCCCTTCCTCTTCCTCTACTCTATCTCTCTCACCTATAAACCCTAACCCACCACCACACAACAACAACCACCACCACACAACCACCACACAACAACCACCACCACACAACAACCACCACCACCACCACCTTCTTTCCTCTTCCTCTCTTCTCTCTCTCTCTCTCTCTCTCTTACACAATTTCCACTTTCACTCTTCTTCTCTCCACCTTCTTCCACCACCACCCACGAGACCACCACCACACCACCACCACCCACGAGACCACCACCACCACCACCACCTACGAATTTCTTTCCTCTTTCTCTCCACCTTTCACCACCACCACCACCACCACCACCACCACAACAACAACAACCACAAAATTAATAATATAATATAATAAAAAACTGATTTTAAAAATAATATAATAATAAATATAAAAAACAAACCATTTAAATTAAGACACGTGTCAGTCAGAATTTGAAAATTTGCACAAATTTTGAGGCAACATTAGCGAGGGAATTAGCGAGGGAAATGTCCCTCGCTAATTAGCGAGGGATTCAAATTCCCTCGCTAATTTCATTAGCGAGGAAGGTATTAGCGAGGGAACCGGTCCCTCGCTAATTCCCTCGCAAATGACCATTAGCGAGGGATTTTGGTCAGTTTGCGAGGGAAATTTCCCTCGCTAATCCCTGATTTTTTTGTAGTGCATGAGAGATTTTAAAAAATTGGTAAAATATATAAATCATCGTCCCTGACAAATATGTAATATTTAATTAAGAACGACTACCTGCCTCATCCGTAGACAATGGGCAACATGATGCTGAAATTGCAAAAGTTAAAAAGAAAACGTACAAGTGAAACTACATCAAAAATAAGAAGAAAAAATGACTCTTAGAGTAAACTAAATGAGTAAACTAAAGTGGATTTTGTGGGTCCAAACTACCACGTAGGATTTAAGTAATTTTTAGTTGATTGAGTAGTTTTTGCTCCGATGGAGGTTATTTATAATGAACTATATATGGACCCACTTATTTATACTTGTTTATTTGCATTTGATTTTTAATTCAATTTAATAGTAAAAATGAGAGAGAGAGAGAGAGAGAGAGACGCAAAAATGAAAAGAGAAAGAATAATAAAGAATGCTTAGTTGCCGTATACTATTATCTTCACGGCAATTAAAAGTTGCCAATAACTAATATCACCTCAGACAAGTTTAACGCGGGGAGCTTATAGTTGGCATATTATATAGTTTGTTGACACTATAGTTTACGGCGTTAAAGTTGCTCTTTTTTTTAGATTAGTTAAAGTTGCTCTTAGTGCATAAGTTTAATGAACGATCATGAGAGATTTTAAAAAATTGGTAAAATATATAAATCATCGTCCCAGAAGGGTAGTTCATGTGGTTGAGTGAAAGAGACATCGTTGATGAAAATGTAGGCGTACGGAGTTCAAACTCCGCTCCCCCCTCCTCTCTAACTACTAACACACTAATTTCTAACCAATTTACCGATAAAAAAATGTAATATAAATCATCACTTTTAATCTAATGATTAAAATTAAATGTTCTTGTTTCTCACTCAAAAATTAATCCATAGCGTCTTCCCCTTCTCTCTTCTAAAGGCGTGCGAGGGCCCTCTTCCTTCTACCTTCCCCCACATTTAGTTGATCACGATCCCATTGTTTTTCCTTTTGCTGTCTACCGGATGGTGTTCTTACGCACCTTTCCCTAGTGTTGTAATGGCAGCGCCTGTCCCTTGATGAAACTTTTTGGGAAGATTGCATGGTTGGAGTTATCCAAAGCTTTCAACCTTTTAGGACAGCTAGGGTTGATTTGGAAGACGAAAGATTGTACTCCCTCAATGCAAAATCGTTCGTCAATGAAATCATTGTTAGATTAATTATTAAATCCTTCAATCATAATTCACTTCCATTTGTCTTTTCTTCTAGGAGACATTCCGTCCTTTAATTTAGATATTTCTATTCCTTGCCATGCATCATCATCACCTTATTTGTGAGTTCATGTTCGTGAGATCGTGTCATGTTCCTGATTTTCGGAGCTATTGACCAAATTTTCCAACTTCAACTTCCAAATATAGTTTTTGTTGCAAATTCAGCTTCAATCTCTATAATAATGAGAACAACTTGGAGGTTAGCTAAATGGTGACGATATATATGGGAGGTATTGTGCTTTTTTTTTTGGTAGCTTTGGATAAAGTGAAGGACGTGTAGCCCGGATTTCTATAGTATTTTCTACATTACGCCATCAACTAACAGAAGGATGTCGCATGAATAAGGGCATGGAAGGCTGTCTAAAGTTAACGGGATAGGTAGCAAAAGGAATCTAGGCCACTCAGCCAAAAGGGCACATCATCTACCCACTACAAGTTTATGTTTGTCTGCTAATACTATATATAAATAAAAACACACAAATAAAGCAAACAAGTAGCACTTTCTTTATCCATTTATGATAAAAAAAAAAAAGGGAATCGGTAAAAATAAATAAAAAATCGATGTCTCTATAGTAAAAAATCAATTATATTCCTCACTTTTAAAGTATGCTACTACTACTGCCATTTTATTAATGATTTCACTATTGACAATCTACGTACAATATTCTACAAGGTTCCAAATGAACACAAGGTAAACCGTGGGAACTGGGAGGCTGATAAGGCTTTCATACAGGCAAGTTGTAGTAATTAAGGGCAATATAGTTCACAGCAATACAGAGTGTGCATGCTAAATGAAGGAATTTCATGTCCCAAGTTTCCAGTTTTTAAGTTGCTAAAGGATATGAGTGATTACAATTGGGAGGTGGGCACATATTTTGCAAGTATGGATAATTTTAAGGAAGCTGTGAAAACATTTGTTGTTCATTCTGGCAGCGATATATCCTCTGTCAAAAATGATCGTACAAGAGCTAGAGCCAAATGCAAAAACATTAGTTGTAGGAAGTGGATGCTTATTGGGATTCCTTGTGCACATACTATTTCATCCATGAAGTCCATAAATGTCAATCCCGAGAGACCTATATTCCAATATATTACTACGCGAAAGAAATCTATGCAGAATGTTATCAATCAATTAATTAGCTACCTAACTAATAGTCAAAACAAATGACACAAAACCCCATACATAGATGTGCAATCACCTCCATTGAAGAAAATGTCTAGGAGGCCTAAAAAGGCAAGAAGAAGGAAACTAAGAGAGAGTTCAAGCATCGCAACTAGAGTCAGTAGAAAAGGCATGTTCGGTAGATGCAAAAGGCATGTTCAATCAGGACATAACAGGAAGACATGCAAACAGGAACCCAAACACCATCTGAAACCAAAACCTAGACTGAATCTCAATCTAAGCCATAGAAACAACTGGTTGTGATGCCTAAGCTTCCTGTCACGAGAGCTGATGATGCTTCTAATTCTACAACTACCGCTACCCGCAATGACTGGCGAGGGCAGATGACGATGTTATGTTTAGATTTGCCAATTTTACCCATGTGGGCCAGCCTATCCCAGGCCCACGTGGCCCTGGGGCAAAAGCCCAATATCCCGAAGGCCCAAATGGGCCCAATCCAGCTTATGGGACCTAAATTCCAGTTTTGCAAAAAGGGATTTTTTTTTGTACCCCCACCTTTTCCCTCAATACCCCCACAAAAATTGAAAATCCTAAAATACCCCTCTGAAATTTTACTTAATCGTATTTACCTGTATAAGAGGTAAATACGATTTTGAAAAAAATGGAAGCGTATATAGCTAAATACGATGCGAAAATAAAACTCAAATCGTATGTATCTCATTAGTAGGTACATACGATTTGTTAATTATACAAATCGTATGTACCTTGGATGCAGGTAGATACGATTTGTATAGTTAACAAATCGTATGTACCTGTTCGTGGAGGTACATACGATTTGTTAACTTAACAAATCGTATTTACCCTGTATTAAGGTAAATACGATTTACAAAATAATGCTAAAAAAAATTAAAAACTGATATGATATATATATATATATATATATATACATATACACAAAAATATGGATAAATAATTACAAAAAACGTGGTACAAAAATAAATACAAGAAATATGTCTGTCAGTCAGTCAACCATCAGAATCATCCGATAAATTTACCACGGTGGGCGCATCAGTGAGTGGGGGCAAGACTGGAGCAAGGGAATGCCATAAGGCGAAGCGGCCTGTATACGGATCCAACCATGTAAGGGCCTCTGGGGATACATTATGCTTCCATAAATGAGCAATCGAAGGCAAAGGACAAGCAGGAGAAAGAGAAACATGCACCCAATGGTTACCCCTCACGTGCAGAATAGATATGATACTACGAGCCTTAGAAGAAGAATAAGCACCTCTCAAAGATAGATAAGTAAAATTCATCCCCAAATGTCGCTTCAATGTCCAGTGGGCTGACTCAACTCTTAAATAATTACAAAAATAAATATACGAAAAAATAGTAAACACGTGTTAAAAAAATGTAATCAACGGAAAAAATAGTAAACATGTGTTAAAAAAATTTAATCAATGACTAAAATAGTAAACACGTGTTAAAAAAATTTAATCAACAACTAAAATAGTAAACACGTGTTAAAAAAATGTAATCAACGACTAAAATAGTAAACACGTGTTAAAAAAATGTAATCAACGACTAAAATAGTAAACACGTGATAAAAAATTTTAATCAACGACTAAAATAGTAAACACGTGTTAAAAAAATTTAATCAACGACTAAAATAGTAAACACGTGTTAAAAAAATGTAATCAACGACTAAAATAGTAAACACGTGTTAAAAAATTTTAATCAACGACTAAAATACCTGTTCGTGGTCTGATTCCCAAAGTGTGGGATATGATTAGTCCATGCCAAGATAAATTTCTCCTTATGCGGTTTCAACCAAGTATCGCACACATATTTAATAAGAGCGGGAAGATCAATGCACGAGTCCTCAAAAATCTTCAATCGAGATGAGTACTCTGACTCGTCAACTGAGTCAATAACATCGTGCCAAAGAGAGAGAACCTCCGCTTGCCTATCCGCATGCACCATCTCTTTAATTTTTGCCTTGACATTTTTTGTGACATGCCAAGAACACAACAAATTCGTAGAAGAAGGAAACACGCTAAGAATACCCGACATTAGACCAAGATCTCGGTTTGTCAAGAATACCTGTGGTTGAAGCCCATGCAAGTCGAACAAATCTTTTAGCTGCTGTAATGCCCAAGTAAAATGATTTCCTAGCTCATGTGCAATGTAGACAAAAGCAACCGAAAAAGTTAATTCTGTAGACGTCACCCCGACAATCTCCAATAAAGGTTTATTCGTCTTGTAGGTTGTGTCGAGAATGAGAACTTTGGGAAACAACCGAAATAATTTTATAGAAGTGGGATGCGCCCACATGATGTCTGAAACCACGTCAGAATCCCCAAGCTTCCTGCTCCAACATAAATAATTTTCAGATTCAATTAATCGCAGCAGCTCTTGAATGTCCGTTCTAGGACCCCTCCTAGAAGACCGATAGGCGTAACGCTGCCTATATATTTGTGGAAGAGAAGTGACGTTCCCCGGAAAAATTTTCTTCAAAGCAATCAGACTGTCCTTCGGGGCAACTTTCAAAGCAGTATGCTCATCAATAATAGCCTTCTGCGGCTTAGTCAAACGCCCAAAAGCTGTGGACCCGACTGGGGTGGTCAATAACTGATGTGTGTGTAGACCACACCTAACCGACACACGCCAACCCCCATCACGTATGGTACGAACAGCTCTCAACTTGAACAAACACCTTCTTCTCTTCGATCCGATAACTCTAGAATTATTACAAAATCCCCTTGCTTGTCACAGCCAAAAATAATTATATCTCGAGTCCCCCTTTTACCTCCACCTGAATCAGATCTGACAATAATAACAACTACACCGATACGTCTCCCAACGGCTTTCGCCCACTCAACAACATCATCCCGTGTAGAAAATATCTACAAAATAAAAATTGTTACATTGTTAAAATAATACATGTCTAGCAAAATTAATAAAAAATTTAGTACTCAAACATTATACCTGCTCCGTACTGAATGACTCTGTAGTATCTACAACGATATGAACCAGCTGCGACTCTGACTGCGGATCGATATCGGTTTCGAAAATAGAACAAAAAATAACAATTAGGAAAAAAAATACAAATCGTATTTACGTGCCCCAGACGTAAATACGATTTCCAATCGTATACACCCCCACCTCCGTGTAAATACGATGACTAAAATTGCACTATCGCATTTAGGTACTGGTTACGTAAATACGATTTCCACTCGTATTTAGGTAAATACGCGCTGACTAAATTTCCTTTTTTGGGGTATTTTATAATGTCAAATCGTATTTATCTATTTATAGGTAAATACGATTTGACTGTTGGGTGGCGTATTAACTGCGTATTTATTGCTAATCGGATTTACCTTCCATAGTGGTAAATCCGATTAGAGATTTTGTGGGTGCCCAAGATATAATAACTGAAAAGTCAATTTTTGGGAGATTATGGAAGGGGTATTTTGGGGATAAAGTAGTTATGTGGGGGTATGGAGGGAGGTGGTGGGGGTATAAAAAAAAAACCTCGCAAAAAATGAAAAAATGACCCATAAAACTTTGTGGGCGTAGTCCAACCCATGAGCCTTTTTAAAATAAAAAACTGGGAATTTCTTTTTAGGCCGTGGCTTCTATTGATGTGAGTTATTTTTTACAACTTTTGCATCCCTTGGAAGTATATATTGATGCCAATGTTCAAGCAAAGTGCCATCTTGATTAATGGCTACACAATATTTTTGGGCCCAACACTCTTAGGTTCTATTTGTTGAATATCAACTTAATATGCAATTAGATCCAGTAGTTAAACTATGTATTTGTGCTAGTGTATCATAAAAAAACACAACCCACAGTAAAAAGCAAGCATCTAGTAAGCGACACAACACACTTGCAACAAAACGATGCAAGTAAAAGCATCTAGTAAGGGAACGTATATATACTTTTATTCATACATCATCATACATGATGTTTGAGAATGAAATAACACTTATAGAAAGAAGAAAAATGCAAACACAATATTGTTCATATATGATGATTCGGTAAGTATAGTCGATACTTTTGCATTTTGTTACTTCACATAAGAGCATAAAAATTCAAACACTCCTATAGAATAAAATAATAAGTTTGGAAGAAAAATGTCCAAAAACTTTTTTTTTTTGACAAGAATGTCCAAAAACATTGAACGAGCCTTCTCCAATCACCAACAATATTTTGCTTTTTTGTCCAAAGAATTATGTTGAAGTATAGAATTGGAATACAATTAGTATAAAAATAAATAATTAGACTGCAGTATAAGAAATAAATAATTAGAATGCAGTATAAAAATAAATAATTGGAATACAATTAGTATCACAAATAAATAATTAGAATGCTGTATCAAAAATAAATAATTATGTTGAAGGAAGTGGTGGTTTTGGTTGTGGTGGTGAGAGGGAGGACTAGGAGGACGCGGTGGAGGTGGTGATGAGAGAGAGTGGTTGGTGATAGTGATGAGAGAGAAAAGGTGGTGGTGGTGGTGAGAGGGAGAAAGACGTGGTGGTGGTGGTGGTGGTGGTGGTGGTGAGAGGGAAAAGAGGTGGTGGTGGTGATGGTGAGAGAGAAAAAGTGGTGGTGGTGGTGAGAGGAAGGAGGTGGTGGTGACGGTGGCAGACCTACATAGAGTTCACCAAAGTTCCTAGTTTTGTACTACACTCACACAATCACTCATATTTTATTTTAAAAAGTTCTCTCTCTCTCTCTCTCTCTCTCCCACTTGGATCTGTTCTTTTTCTTATTATCCTAATTTTTATTCTGTTAATTCTATTTAATTGGTAATTTGTACTAGTGCTATTTAATTCATTTGTATTTTGTGTTAGTGCTATTTAATTTATCTTGATTATGTTTGTCTATTTATTTTGATTTTTTACCAACAAGAGTTGATCCGAGAGATAACTGGCTCAGATCCCATCCCAAGGTCTCGGGTTCGAATCTTGGGTGTGGCAAAAACTCAGTTGGAAGGGTAGAACCACACGGACTGGCAAAGTCAGGTATACCGATGGCCAGCCAGGTCCTCCGGTGTAGATTAGTCACCAGCAAAGCCAGTGGATACTGTGCATCACTAACACGATAACAAAGAAAAAGTCTATTTAATTTTAATTTGTTCTGTATTTTGTGAATATGTTGATTTTTTAATGTTATTTAATTTGTATTTAAGAACTTATTAGTGCTATTTATTTTGGGTCTTGTGCAATACAAGTAGTGAACCTTTTTTTTTTGAAGTAACAAGTTGTGAACCTGTTAAAGTCATATTTTTATTTCATTTTTAGCGTTGTTTGTATTTGAAAAATTTTGCACCCCCTGTCTTAGGGTCCTGGGTCCGCCACTGGGTGGTGAGAGTGAGGGAGAAGGGGAGAGGTGAAAGAATGAAAGTCAGGGTGGAAAAAGAATGAGTCAAAAATATATGGGGCCAGCCTGAGCCCACAAAGCACCGGCGCTAACCCACTAAATACTTTAAGCCCATGCTTTTCCCAACCCCTCCTACTCACCACACACCCCTTTACTCTATGAAATTACCAACCTAACTTTACCATTGTAAAACATTCCCCCCTATCCTTCATCCCTCTTCCTCTCATCCAACTCCAACACACTCCCCTCAAACACTCCAAACCTTCCATCTCTCCACTCCAAACCCTATCCTCCACACCTACATCATTCACTCTCTTCTCCTCTTTCTTCCTCTAATTTTCTCATTTCTCTATTTTTCACAATATACCTACTTTAATTTCATTTAAATGTCTCCTTCATTTTACCTCTTTACTATTTTAAAATTTTTCAAATTTTGACAAAATTTAATATCTGTTTTTTACGCGGTATCATGTTTGGACTAACTAAATTTGTCAACTTTAAAATTGTCTTGATTTTCACGGGATAATGTTCGGACTAATTAAATTTTGTCTGAGTTGATACATTTACTATTTATACAAATCACTCACTAGTCACTACCAAAATACCAATCTTATCCTTTTTCCAACTAAACAATTGGAGGATATTTAGGTAATTTTATTTTTTTAGTTTTTCAAATTTTTTCACTCTCTCGCACAAAATTTTCATCCTCTTCTCTTTTTTCTTCCTCTAACTCTCATTTCTCTATTTTCACGATATATCTACTTTAATTTCGTCTGCATGTCTCCTTCATTTTTCCTTTTAACTATTTCATTTTTTTAATTTTTTTTTGAAATTTTGACAAAATTTTAATATTCTATTATTTTACACGGGATAATGTTCTGATTAATTAAATTTATCTATTTTAAATCTATCAAGATTTTCAAGAGATAATGTTCGAACTAATTAATTGTGTCTGAATTTATACATTAAAATAAAATGGAAGCACCCTGTACGTAGTAGGCACGGGTATACTGCCACTACCTAACATAAAAAAAATCAAAGATAAAGAAGAAAAATGTTTTTGGGTAACATAAAGAAGAAAAATGTGTTTTAACATTTCTATTTTTTTGGTTGACTTGGGTGAAATAAAGTGATCTCCTTCAATTCCGGTGTTCTTTTAATTGAAGAAAAAGCATCGCAATCGCAATGTAGTTGCCGTCATAATGCGACGTCAGCCCACTGGTACAATGACGAAACATATTCCATTCTCCTTTTGTTTGTCTTTTCCCCTTCTCCGCTCAGCTTTTTTAATTTTTAATTTTAATCCAGATGCTCCTCGGTCTGTGTTCGCGATGCGGTTTGGTTCGATTTTGATACAAAAAAGTGAATCGCACCGTAAGATAAAATTGCATGCGGTTTGGTTTGGTTCGGTTGACTTCGTAAAATAAAACTGAATCAAACCAAACCAATGCGGTTTGGGTTGGTTCGGTTTTTTCGAAGATAAAACATAATTTAAAATGAAGTTAAAATTAACTAATATAGAAAATGGCTAACATAAATCTTTAAGAAAAAATCTACTCAAATATATGTAGTATATAAATTACTCTCTTTTAATTTTTTTAAGATAGCTTAGACAATGTTTAAAAGAATTTGAATAAAATACTTTATTGTAATTTTTAAATATAGCATAACATTATGGATTGTTTGTAAGTGAGTTAAAGAATTAATTGAATTTAGGTTAGTAAGTGAGTGAGAGTTGAGTTTTAATTGCATTTGGGCTAGTAAGTTAGTAAGAAAGATTGTAAGTCAATTAGCCTTAGTGTTACTTGCGGTTTGGTTCGGTTTCTGTAATCAAAACCGCGAACCAAACCGAACCGCGCGCTGCAATGAAAAAAGAAACCGAACCAAATCAATAAGAAGCGGTTTTTGCGGTTTTCGGTTCGGTTTGGTCCGGTTTGCGATTTTCTATTGGTTTGGTTTGGTTTTGAACACCCCTACTCATGCTCCTCGAGTTACTATATTAAATAATTGTATGTTTGTGAAAAAGTAGTGAAAAGTGATAATGAATAAACTAGCTGATATAAATGGAGTGTTCAGTAAAATTAAGATTAATGTTATAAAAGTACTAAAACTAGAGCAAGAATAAAATAGTAAAGGAGAGAATGAAAGGAAGAAGAAATAGCTTTGTATATTACTCTTGAAGGTGTGTAACTACAATGACATATGAGCCCTATTTATAGGCTCAAGTTCTGTAACATACATTGAACCTAGACATCCACTGACATACATTTAACCTAGACGTCAACATACATTTAATCTAGACATCCATTTATTCACAACACTCCCCCTTGGATGTCTATTAAGGATATGCCTCATTAAAAACCTTACTAAGAAAAAACCCAGTGGGAAAAAATCTTAGTGAAGGAAAAGAGTACAACATCCTTTGCTTGAGGGCTGCCTCGTTAAAAACCTTACCCCGAAAAACCCATTGGGACAAACCGTGGTGAAGGGAAAAAGAGTGCAGAGCATGTTTATTTCTCCCCCTCAACTATGCAATCATCTCTGAGACGACGAAGGTCAATCTTCCTTATTAGCAGCTCAAAAGTTTTGCTTGGCAATGACTTTGTTAGAAGATCTGCTAAGTTGTCACATGAACGAATTTGTTGAATGTTGATATCACCATTCTTTTGAATATCGTGAGTGAAGAGAAACTTTGGAGAAATATGTTTTGTTCGCTCTCCTTTAATGTAACCCTCTTTCAACTTAGCAATGCATGCAGTATTATCTTCATAGATTGTTGTTGCGTCTATTCTTCCGGAAGCCTAACCACAACTCTCTTGTATGTGTTGAATCAGAGACCTTAACCAAACACATTCTCGATGTGCTTCATGTAGTGCTGAAAGTTCTGTTTGTAACCTTCCATTATGAGGATCTGACAAATGACATGTATCTGCATAACCTGTTAATTCTAATTTGGGTACTTTGGAATAAAACAATCCCATATTCATTGTACCTCTAAGGTAACGGAGTATATGCTTGACCCCATTCCAATGTCTTTGTGTGGGTGAAGAATTATATCTTGCTAATAAATTAATAGCAAGGTACATTAGCGCGCCAATTGCACTAAGATGTGGTGCTTCAGGACCAAGTAGTTCCTCATCTTTTTCTCGAGGTCTAAACGAATCTTTGTTCACATATACTATTTTTACAACCATTGGAGTGCAAAACATATGTGAATTTTTCACATTGAAATGTTTTAGCACTTTTGCTATAAAAGCTTCTTAAAATATTAAAAGTTCATTCTTTAAAGATTCAAGTTGTAATAGCAAACAACTTTTTATCCTTCCAAAGTATTTCCTCTCAAACTCTTTATTTAAGCAATTAACTTTCAGAAGCTCTTCAGGAGTTCTTATACTCTTTATGCCATCAATATACACAATCATTTCCAAATATTTTATAAGAATATATGGACAATGAGGTAACTTTATTTTCTTCATTTAGAATATGCACTGAAATGATTACACCACGTGCGTCCAAATTGTTTTATCTCACAAAGAGACCAATTCAACTTAGGTGAGTAATCTTCTCTAGAGTCCAAGCTCTTACAAATTTAAATCCTTCGGGGATCTTCAAATAATTATCACTATCAAATGGACTATATAAATAAGTTGCAACACATCAATCATATGTGAATTGAGTCTTTTATGTGCTACTAGACTAGTATAGTACTAAAATTTACCCGCATCCACTACAGGAGAATATATTTTCAAAATCCAAGTTAGGTTTGTTCAAATACTCTTGAAAACCTTGTCAAACTTTACTACTTCACGATTCTCATTTCCCTTTTGCACAATAATCGCCAGTATCTAAGTAACTTTACAATTTCTGGTGTACGGACTACAAGTAGAAAAACTTTTCAGCTTGCAAAGCAAGTTCAATGGTGTCTTTTTATTTTTTTTCCAATCATTTCTTTGTCTGTAGTCCTTGATAGACTTTGGTTCATGATCCTCATTTCCAATTTATAATATTTAGCGCTATATAATATATCAAAATATCGTCAACGTTGACTTTACTTTGGTTCCATCTTTCTCCATTCATGACATAATTTATTGAGATCTCATTTCCACAAATTTCAGAATTTTTTCAGGTACCTGGCCAGTTTTTCTAGAACTTGGAAAATCAATTATGTCAAATTACTCTTTTAGAGCTTCCACATCCTATTTTGGCCATCTTACTTTTAAGCTCCTTTTGAGGATGATTACTTTTTCTTTGAAACCGACCATGTCACATGCTTCATGCGTGGTTAAGATTCATTTACAATGTTTGAGTGTCCATCAGGGACATCAATGTTTATTGGAGCACTGCAGCTGTGATTAATTTGCTAAACTTTGCAAATGAGTTATCCTTTGAACTTCTGGTTCACATATGTTTGTAAGAGGATCAATATGAGATAATAATAATTTATTTCAAATAATAATCATTTTCAGCTGCTCGTCTCTCCCCCTAATTTTGGGAAGACTAATTCATCAAAACTTAGCTATAAATACGTCTCCAGTTGTTGGCTCAACATACTTTATGACAGAGATTTATATACTCATGTATTCCCAACATTCTTTAAGCATACTTCTTATGATACCTTGTTGGTTTGATGCGTATCAATGTCTTTGCTTGCAATATTGCATGTTCCCATGTAGAAATTGAAGTTTTGATCTCATAAGAATTGGTTATGTTATTAACTTTAGATGTCTAATGAGTGGTTCTTCAAGACCATTTTATGAATGAACATATGTTATGTGATGTTCAATATAAATTCTGATAGTCATAAAATACTTATCAGATACTTTCAAGCTAAGTCACATATTGACCACGTACTCAAATTAGTTGAGCAAATAACCTCACAAACTTCTAGTTGTGAGTTAATGACTAATATATTTGATGCATCAATTAAAATCAAATATCTAAATGGTCCATGTGATTGGTGTATCCGTTTACAAACATCACCTTAAACTCATTTTAGAAATGTGAGAGACTTATTCCCTCGAATTCTCAACTTCATTTGGGAATTGGTAATACACAATAGTTAATAGATTGAAGAATCTACAGGCTCTTCAATACATGTTCACAAAATAACTCTTAAATATTTTTCGCATCATAATAGACTTGGGATGGCCCAACCGATCTTTCCAACGACAAACTTATTATAATCCATAAACTTCTGGTTTAAGGTAGCACATACTATACTAATATGCCTTTAGTACAAACCAAAAGAAACACGAGTATCTTTCTAATACACATTTGTATTTTCTAAGGTAAGTCTCGTGAAATACAAACATTGAACATTTTCTTCATTTATTGTCCAATTTGGTATATCCACTTAGATGAGTATTCTTGAAACTTAATTTGTTTCTATGAGACTTGAGAGAATACAATACAATACAATATCTATGTGTAATTTTGTTCCTCTAAGTAACAATACAATAGCTCTTCTAGAGTCCTCTATTATATTTGCAAACTTCTGGTTGCAAGTTGGAAATAAGTACACATGCTATCACATGACTTGTAAATGGTAAAACTGTAACGCCCTAAATTTTAATCAAATTATTTCGAAGTTGGATTGCCGTAGGATGATTGTAAGAATTGAAATTATGGGCGTAGTAGCTATGTTGAAAACGAGTTAGATGATAATCACGTGTTGTGGGCTAGTTAAAAATAGCATTGGGCTCCCTTCCTATGTGGATAAAGTCCCAAATAATTTAGCCCATTATGTTTCTCACTTATTATAAGTGGAGAGGATTAATTTAGGGTTGAGAGAGAGAGGAATTTCGGATTAGAGCAGCCACCAAAGAGAGAGAAAAGAAGAGAGAAAACAATTCCCGTTTTTCTCAAACCTGTCACCGTAAAATTGCGATTCCGGTTTCGTTAACCGTTGGATCGTCTTCGTTTTTGGGCAGCAGGTTCGTAAGATATAGTTCTACACTTTCACCGTTCGGATCTTCGAAACGAGTTCTGAGGAGAGAGATATTGGCTTCGCACTGAAGCTGCAGTTTGGGGGAGTCGCCGTATTCGGAGATCGAGGAACGAGGCTAGGAGGGAGTTTGCGCCACCATAGTTGAGGTAAGGGTGGGCTTAACCTTGATAATGGGTTGATGATAATTATGTGTGGGTAGTCTAGGGTTTTGTTGAATTGTTCGTGTTGTTGCATATCGTGTTTTCGTTGAGATTGGTGCTTTGATGATTATTGCACGTTATTGTGATTTGTTTCGTTATTTGTTGTTGCGTGATTGTTGTATCACGATGATGGTGTTGTTATTGTTCGTGTTTTTGTTGTTGCTGTGCGTGGTTGATTGTTGTTGTCGCGTTGTCGAATTGTCGTTTTTGTTGTGGTGGTTGCGGTATCGTTGCCGTTAGGGTTTGGTGTTTGGCAATTTAGCGATTCTGGACACAGGTTCGGTTTTTCTAAAACTGGCGCTGTTTGGTTGATCCAAAAATTATTAGGTTGATTGTTTTTGAAAATAGACTTAACTCCGGTCGTTTTGGCACTGGTTTCGTTAAATTCGGAGTTGTATAGCTCGAGTTATAGGCGATACAAGTTAGGTTAAAATTCTGGAAACGATTTGGGTATAGATTCGGTATTTCGGTGACTGGGAACGTTGTATTGACCGAAAAATTATGTGGTTTATTTTTCTGGAAAATAGACTTAATGCTTGTTAATTTGGCACTGGTTTGGTTGCGTTTAGAGCTGTGTAGCTCGAGATATGAATTCCACAAGTTAGAGTAAGATTCTGGAAACAATCTGGACACAGGGTCAGTGTTTTGGTTACCACGTTTTCAAAAGAACTCCTTTTCGAACGAATCCAATTTCTTTGAAAACTAGACAAAATTTGCCCCAGTTTATGCACAAGTCTCATGCAATTTGATTGAGTTTTGGTCACTTTGGAATTGCTTGAATTTGAAGGACAGAAACTGTCCTCTTTTGCAACTAGCCTGTGTGCTTTTCGAAAACTGTACCTATTGGACACTCTCCTTCAAAAACTGAACTTAGGGATGATAACCAGACCCATAGGGCTTTCCAACAAGTATTTATTTGTTGAAATCCGATGTCGTTTGCTATTTTAATTAATTCGCTGAAGTAGGTGCGATGTGCCTAGGCGCTGTGCGCCAGTCTTGTGCGTGGTGTGCGTGCGTTATGTCCGCGTTGTGGAGCCGTCTGGTGTTAATATTTCAGGTGCGGTGCTGGTATGCTCAGGAGAGTTTAGTGGTAGCTGTGATGCTACAACTTGGTGCTATTTTTGGTGAAATCATTTGTTTTGATTCTGGTGATATAGTATTTATTTTAAATACTTGTTATGGTGAGTTGGTGCATAATCATGGTGTCGCATTGTCATATGCATGTTTTGGTGATATAGGCTCTGCCTCTGGTGTTTATTGGTGATATGCCCGTCGTGGCTCATTTTGGTGATCGGTACCGCATGCATATGCCCACTGGAGGGGTTGCATATCATCCCATTGTCTATGAATGTTATAATTTTGGTGGTTCACTGTCAAATGGATTTTTCCTTTGGTATCTGGTGCTGTGATATGGTGTAATTGTATTGTGTTGCTGTAGTTACCTGATGCTAGCATATTGTTATCATCTGCTTATTATCTCTGTTAGACTCACCCCTTCTGCTTGGAATGTTGCTCTCATGCGGCAACGCTGCAGGTGATCGCTAGTGCTCGTGGAGGAATTGCTAGGTTTTGCTTCCTCTCTCTTTTGGGTCTGTGTCAGCTCTGATATGTAGCACCGGGGAGTCGTTAGTTATCGTTTTGAACTATTATTTTAGTTATTGGAAATTGTTTTAATTTATTTTGGAGATGTCTTTAATTGTTAATTCTGGAGATGTTTAAACTGGTTAATATTTCCGCTGCTTGGTGATTTCTTTTATATAAATTATTTTGGAGATTTTCCTTTTCTTTTTTTTAAAATGGTGAAAAATGTAGCGCCCTTCGAGGTGACTCTGATAATTATCTATTTAATTGTAATAGTAAAAGGGGGGTGTTACAAAAACTATGTAGAATATTAAACTTCAGGTTTAATAAAGGATACTGATAACCTTTACTACGCCAATGATCATAATTCGTAGAAATATTTCATAAAGGATACTGATAACCTTTACTACGCCAATGATCATAACCACAACTTTTATTGTATCCCAAACCTTTAGTTTAATTCATTCTCTTCTAGGAATGAAGTCCAATCCATTGAGTGGTTTGTGATTATTCTAGCAATCATAATATCACATAATCTTGATTCAAAATATGCTTCAAAATATTTTCTCATTTGTGCTACTTCAGGAACGTAAAATAAAAATACTCTTATATTTATTTGATTCAATTATACTAAGATCAAATAGATCTTTTATATTATAATGGTCTAAAGGTTTAGTTCTTCGAGAACTTGACCAAAAATATTTCATTAGTGATAATCAAGAAAAATCATACTTTTTAAGTTCTTCAAGAACTATCACAAATCTTCACATTTTAGTCCTACAAGGATACTCAATTTTTTTTTCCAGTTCTTCAAGAACTATATCACGAGACTAAGCATTAAAACAAAATGCTTTGAACAATCCTGCAGGGATTCTTGAATATTAAGTTTTATCTCTTCATTGAGTTCTTTGTGCAATCTTTCTAGGATGCTTGAATGTTGAATTCTTCGGGAATTAATCTAAAATAGACAAATCTGATACCGGTCTTTATGCAATCCAACAGGGATGCTTAAGGGATGAATTTCTTCTGGAATTCATCAATAATAGACAAACATAGTAATCCAACAGGGATTACTAGGGTGCTTAAGTGATGAATTTCTTCTGGAATTCATCAAACATAATAGTAATCCAATAGGGATTACTAAAATTATAGAATAAATAGTAATCCAACAGGGATTACTTAGATAATCAAAAATAGACAAATATTGTAATCCAACAGGGATTACTTAAGTGATGAATTCCTTCGGGAATTCATCATAGTAAAAAGAAAAATTATAATAAGAAGAAGAAGGAGAAGAAGAAGGAATAATAATAATAAGAAGAAATCGTACCTTAAGATATTTAGAGATCGATCGTGCTGATAACGTGTTATAAAAGTACTAAAACTATAGCAAGAATAAAATAGTAAAGGAGAGAATGAAAGGAAGAAGAAATAGCTTTGTATATTACTCTTGAAGGTGTGTAACTACAATGACATATGAGCCCTATTTATAGGCTCAAGTTCTGTAACATACATTGAACCTAGACATCCACTGACATACATTTAACCTAGACGTCAACATACATTTAATCTAGACATCCATTTATTCACAACAATTGATATAAAATAAATTATTAATCATTTAATCAATACTAGTATAAAATAGGCTTAATTATAGTTTTGGTCTCCCTATTTTCACCAATTCACGATTTTAGACCCCCAACTTCTTTTTTCCACGAATTTAGTCCCCCTATTTTCAGCAACTCACAATTTTAGTCCCCCAACTTCTTTTTTCCACGAATGTAGTCCCCCTATTTTCCCAATTTGTAAAATTAAAGTCATGCCAATGTGGATTTTAAATTGACACGCCAATGTGGATTTTAACTTAAGACAAGAATTAAATTGAAAATTCTTATTTTTATTACAATAACTGTTTTTTAATTATTATTTTATATTATGTCAAAAATAAAGAAACACAAATTAAACAAAAAAAAAACCATGACGAAGAAGAACCCCAACAAGCCAGTATTACAGAACCCCATAATTGATAACCAAGTCGCTTCATTATGGCTACATGATGATCTTCGAGTTGGACTGCAAACAAATTGTAGAAGATGTGCAAATAGATAAATTCGACAGAACAAAATGTGGTTCCTTGGTACAAGAGACTTGATCTATTTTATTTAACAACTTCATTATGTTTATTGCCACAATTATTTTTAGCGAGCTAATTTCATTTGAGATTTTGAGTCAAACAAATTAAAAGCATCTCAATCGGATCACGTTTTTCATAATCATGTAAGCCTTAATTAAAAAAACAATTCTATTTTTGGTGGTGATGGTGGTGATTAAAAAAACAATTCTATTACATTTTTCGTCGTATTTCGTGGTTTTTCTACGCAGGGTGCTCACATGGCGCAAATGTAGTTTTTTTCTTCTTGAAAAAGGGTGCAAATGTAGTTGGTAAACATTAGTTAGTGTTCGTATAAAAAAACAATAATTAATTAGTGATGACTTTTTTACTCCTCCATATACCATAGAAAATGTCATATTATAAAAATGTTGTTGTTTATTTTTTCAGTGTAATACTGATTATTTTTTCCATTTTTTACACCATAATCTAATACGTGTATTACTCCAAGTCAGTAAAAATAATTTTGTAAATTCATTATTGGTTTATTTAATTGTCAAAAAAATTATTGGTTTATTTGCAGTTATGGTGTTCCAAAACTTTTGTATATTTAAAAATTTATGAAGTATTTTTATTTATTTTTTTTTTTCACCTAACATTTAACTCTAGTTTTACTCTAGTTTTTTTTATGATAGTTTTACTCTAGTTAAGAAGTTGAAGATCACAACAAAAGGCTTGTCCCAAGTTGACATTAATGGCGGATTATATTTGTCATCTTCAAAGCAAAATGAAGTTGAAGTCATGATCACTCTTCAAAAAGTATATTTTAAAGGTAGTAAAAAAATGAATTTATTTGCATAATGTTCGGATGAAAATAGTTGTTGGTGAAACTCGTTAAAAGAAAGAGACAAGAAATTCTTTATGATTTGAGATCTGAGCCATTTAATTTCATGCAATATTTCAAGTGGTGGTGAAACGACTGTGTCGGTGCTCAATGTATCCCCGAATGAAAACTGAGATCTAGTGGGAATAGCGAAAGAAGGCACATGAATATTTTGTGAAAGAAACTAATTTGATTAAAAACTAGGAAAGGAAGGAACTTTCTCACCGGCGATATTTTTTTGCCAGCCAAAACAAGGTTTTAATTTTCTGAGAAAAAAGGGGGAAATTTTGCAGAAATAACGAAGATGATAAAAATATTTTGTTCACACGGACCTGTTAGAAAAGAATCCGTTAACATGTAGTTATTTATATAAAGTCCAATTATGAAAGAGGAACAGAGAAGAGAAGTAGGACTGTGTGCTTTGGTGAAGGGCCTTTGTTGCAGTCATGGAAGAAGAAGAAAGTGGAATATGAGAGTGATGAACAAGAACAGGAAAGAGAACCAAACAGATTTTTAATGTCTAAAATGAAATAACTAAATGGTTTAGGGTCGAAAACATAAATATATCAAAAACAGGTTAAACTTATTATAGTGGGTTGTGGTCCCACTTGTGCAAATGATCCACCACCATTGACTTGTAGTACGAGAATAATGGCCAAACATCGTCATGATGAAACGCCACACCATGTCGTTTTTTTTTTGATAAGCCCACACCATGTCCTTATAGTCATCACTTTGATGAAGTGAAGAAGCAACCGAGAAACTGCGTGTTGTCTCCATCTTCTTTTAAAATTCCATGCTTACTATTACTCTCTCTTCTTCTCCGAATCTTCCTTTCCTTCATTCTTCAGCTTCTCATTATTTTTTATTATTTTATAAACATGGAGAAGAAGATGACTGGTGCTAGCAACAATAGCAAGAAGAGAAAAATTTACGGTGAAGAAGATGATGAAGAAAAACAAGAAGAGGAAGCGAAAATGGAGACTTTCTTCGCTCTTGTGAGAAGCATGCGCGAGACTCGTGAACGATGGATCAATTCCAGATCAGGTAGTGACATTGAGGGAAAGAATATTATCCCGGCGAGAAAGGAAGAAAATAGAGTTGAGGTTTGGAAGCCGACGTTTCAACTTGAAGATTTCGCGGAAGAAGATTCTCAGCACCGAAACTTGAAGCCGAAGAAAGATGACGCAGAAAAAGGTACTATTGACTTGAAGCTCTCACTTTGATAGATGGACCAAACTGCATGCCTTCTTCATGTGATCCTGGCTCGCTAGTCGCTAGCTCTTCTTTTTCTTCTGTTTGTTTGTGGGTGCGTGTTGTTACAAATTTGTAGTAACTTGTAGATTTGTAAGTTAATAATAATGGTTTAATTAGTGCTGCATATTGTACTTCAACTAGTAAAATTGTGCCTGCGATCAGTTCAATAATCAAGAAACGTCCAGAATTAGCTCTCCTCTTTGTATAAAATAGAGTAAATTAGTAATTATTTCAAGTATAAGTGCAATATTAATCTAAAATTGACATAGAAATACCACCTGAAAGGGTATTACTTTGGGGTTATCACCAGCTCAAATTAAGGTGCTCTTTCGCCAAATTCATTCCTTTTTAGAGGATATATAGTTGATCCTCTTCAAAGAAGTTTTATTTCTATAGAGGAAGACAGTAGATAATAATGCTTTGATTGCTCGAGAAATAATAATTCTCGCTAGCTCATGCTCAAGATTGTTTGGGTGGGGTCTTAGTTTGATGTGAGCTCAAATGGAGCTTGAATGAAGGTCACATTAATAGAAAATACGTCTTTATAAAAACATTAAATCAAACGAAACAAGTATCACTAACAAATGTGAAAATGCAAATCAAACAAATAACAAAAGTACATATTGAAGGGAATCTACTTCAATGTGTTTAACCTAATAATTACAACTTTTGAAGAACAACCAAATAGTTGGGGGTTTAACAAGAGTGCAAGGGAATCTACTTCAATGTGTTTAATCTAATAATTAAGACAAGATCATATTGAAGGCGGTCCTGTAAATAGTCGGGAACTTCTAGATAACCAACTATTGTGTTCCCTATCCTTGTGTTTGTTTTAATTTGTGTAGTAAAACTCTAGTAGGAGCTAGTAGCTTAAGTAAGTGGTTGTGGGTCTTTCGATGTAATTCAATTGGACTTTTCTTTGCTGGCCTAGTAGCTTAAGTAAGTGGATGTGGGCCTGTTTTAATTTCAAGATCCTACACTTTTAGATCTAGATTAGATCTCATCAGTCTTGGTGTGAGGTATCTTAGGAGAACAAATAGTAGTCTGTTAAGGAAGTCGAAATGGAGGTTGTCGGTGGAGAGGGATGATCTTTAGGGTAGAGTCCTCGAGTCGAGATATGGTCGTGGGGTGACGAGTTTGTCCTACTTTTCGAACAAAGGTTAAGTTGATTTGGGACATGATTAGTTTTCTAGTTATGTCAAGAGAAACTTGAAAATCGAATTGACATCTCTTTCTCACACGACATTTAGAATGGAATTTCTACTTTGAGTTGCAGGTTTCCTAGACTTTTCTTAGCTGTACCCAACTAGACTTAAACGGTGTCATAGCTTGCGGTAGTTGCCTAGTTGGGTGGATGGTCTTTAAATCTGGCCTATACTATGGAGAAAGTGTCTTTTTTGTTTGGGAGGAGTCTTTGGTGGAGAAACTTATGTCCTTACTAGCCCCATCATTATTGTCTCATGAGTTCGGATGCTGGGTTGGACAAACAATTCGTGATCGCACGCGTCCAAATATGATTTAAAAATGTAACATTAGGTAACAACTTTGACCGTCTCGCAATGACTTCTAATTTAACTAACCAATTCAGAGTCAATTAAATGGGGGTTTGCGAAATTGTGATTCATAAGAACAAATTGCATAAAAACAAAAATAACGAAAATAAATTCACGTAAAGAACAACTAATCCATTGGCTTTGAGATTTCAATCAGACTTATCACATGTTAAAAGGGTTTAATTTATATTCGTTATTCTGTTAATGTTTGATAATAGAATTGACCAATCAAGTGTCAATCAAACCTATATGAATTGCTACTTGATTAAGCATCACAAAATTCGATTAACTACAGTCTAACAAATGTCCCTGTTAGCCTGTAATTTCGACAGACTAAATTAAATGCAGTCAACGGGGTTTGACTTTGGTTTTCTCAGAAGAAGGTGTTGGTTTCGACACAGAAGAGTTGTATCAGAAGGCAAATTCGACAAAGCCTTTGACTTAACAAGGATTGAAGGGTGATATTTCGAAGAGAAGAAAGTTGGGATTCAATAACAGGTTAAAATCAAGTGCTCGCTGTCGAAGCTCTAGCAGTTACCCTAGTCGAAGGCTAAAGCAGTTTTCTTTTTTAAATTCTCTGTACAGCTAGTTAGTTTTAGTGTTTTCCCTCCTTGTATAAATAGTAGTTTCCCATAGAAAAAAAGGGTCACAAACTCATTACAGAATTCTCACGCTCTAACTTCCAACACATTACAGAGAAAACGAGTCAGAGAAGAATGTATGATCTGTGTACCAACTCTCTTTTCAATTAATGCATTTTAATTTGCTTTCTTTATTGCTTTTCTGAAATTTTTTCTTTGTTTTCACTTCGTCCCTATCTGAAGAAATTCGACGGTTTCGCGTGAAACTGGTAGTTATCTTCATTCTTTTCTTTGAAACCACAAGAACACGCATAATTCTGGAAAAAACTTTAACACAAATGGTCTTAGGATTTACTAGTTGATCCTGCAAACAGAAGCAATTTCAAACTAGCGGTGTTTACCAAAAACCATGGTAAACAAATTGGCACGCCCAGTGGGACATTTGTGCTAATTTTAAAGTTTTTTCGTTGAATTCTTAAACTTTGTGTTTATCTGTGCATGCAATTAAGGAGTGGTAAACATCTTCTAGAGATGACACGCTCTAGTATAAGTAATGCTTCTGCATCAAATGCACAAAGTACACAAGAACAAACTACAGTTAGTGACGTTAACGCTGCAAATGTCGCAGGCATAACCGTTGCTATGCCTTCTTCGACAACAATGGGAGTAACTGCTATAACTTCTCCCATAATTACCCCTGTATCAATGATGACCACTACAGCATTAACGAATGTTAATACAATGGCTTTTGTGCCACCAATAGTAGGACCAACGAGTCCTTTGATGGTAGACCTTACCCATATGGCATGCCAACGGCTTTGATGGTGGGCCTTCAGACAAATTCGTCTACTTTTGCAGAAAATGCAATCGCAGGCTATTCCCCTACTCATAGTTCATCAGAAGGCGTTTTTAGTCGAAATGCCCAACCCAATTTGACTACAACATCTTTGTTGGCATTGAGGCAACAAATGGATGATAACAATCATGATATGGTCAATATGTTAACACAACAAATTGGTACAGTGTTTAATCCTTTGATACAAAACACTAATAGCAGTTACCAAATGTTAGCAACGCAAATGGGCAGAATTGCTGATTTCTTTGGTCCTCCACCAGTCCATAACCAGTAAATTCCCCAAATTCAGAATGTTAGGCCTGTCGAAGTATCTGTTGAAAGGCCTAACAATCCAATACCTATAAATAAGGGAAACCAAGGACAACAACAAGTTGTCGAAGAGCTTATGAGGGTAGAGGCAATCCCCGAAGTTGTGTTAGTAAATAGAAACCAAAATGCAGATGAAGTGGTCAGACAAGTGCAACAAAAAAAATTTGGAGCACAAAATAATCTGGCTAATATGGTCGAAACTATTCTAGCCCAGAACGGCCTTAACTTAGGTTTACATAGGCCTAATTTTGTGTCGCCTTTGTCGGAATACACCTTACAAACAGAGCTGCCTAGGGGATGGAAAATCCCTAAGTTCACAAAATTTGCTGGAGAAACCAGTCATCTACTTTCGAACACGTGTCTCGCTATTTGACTGAGGCTGGTGATATTGCGCATAACGAGAATTTAAGAATGAAATACTTTCCAAATTCTTTAACTAAGAATGCGTTTACATGGTTCACCACCCTGCCTCCAAATTCCATATTTAATTGGAGTCAGTTAGAGAATGCCTTTCACGAACAATTCTATATGGGCCAATGTAAAATTAGTCTTAAAGAATTGACTAGTGTTCGACGCAATGGGGAAGAATCTATTGATGATTATCCCAACAGATTTAGACTTCTCAAAGCAATGTGCTTTACTCAAGTGCCTGAACACGAGTTAGTCGAAATGGCTGCTGGTGGTCTAAATTACACTATAAGAAAGAAACTAGATACACTACATTTAAGAGATATGGCACAATTGGCTGATAGAGTTCGACAAGTCGAAAGACTCAAAGCCGAAAAAGCCAGAACAGGTAGATTCCAAAGTAAGAAAGAAAAGGTTGCTTATGTCGAAGCTAATGACAGTGACCAAGAATACGACATATCTTACGAAGATGTCGGAGAAGAGGTTAACATTGCAGAACTAAAACCAAGACCTCCTTATACTTGCAAATTGTTGAAACCTTCAAATGGGAAAAATCCTGTTGAGCCTAAGAATGATAAATTTGTTGCAAAAGCTTATACTTATGATGTTTCTAAATGTGATGAAATATTTGATCTGTTAGTGGCTGATGGTCAAATTTTAGTGCCTAAAGGCCTGAAAATTCCACCATTGGAATAGCGACAGAAAAAAGGTTTTTTGTAAATTTCATGATTTCTTGGGCCATAACACTTCTCGTTGTGTTATTTTCAGGGATTTGGTGCAGAACGCCCTCAGTGAGGGAAGGCTGAAATTTGGTGACAAATCTAAGCCACCAATGAAGATTGATGCGGATCCTTTGCGAACAGCTGATGCATTGCTTGTTGAAGTCGATCTCAATGTGGTTGAGGTCACAGAGGTTGTTGTTGAAAATGCTAAGGTAGAGAAGGTTGTCGACAAGGTTGATGTCGAAATGGTCACTGAAGACCAGTACGCTGAAAAAATGAAGATAGTGTATCCAAGGGCTGAAGAAGAATTGATTGATTTTCTCAATCGCTGCAAAATCAACAATACTGAAGTTATGCTTTGTCCAAGGTGTAGTTCTATCTTCGACAAAGAGGCTGCCAAAAATCTGGAGGGATTTAAGCCTCAACTGAAACGTAAAGGAAAGTGGGTCAACAAAAGACCAAAGTTTAGCTACAACAACAGAGGTATTCAATACAAAGTCACTTCGACAAGAAATCCTCAAAAAGAACAGATCAAAACTTATGTTCCTCCCGCAAAGTCTCCCGTCGAGAAATGGGTGCACTCTGGTGGAAAAAGTACTGGTTATTATCCAGTATATTATGCTGGAAAGAATGTTGGAAATCAACAGAAATCAGCAAAATTGGTTAAGGGTAGCACTAGTGCTACTAGCTAAAACAAGGCATTTGAGTCTAATAAATATGCCTGTAATAATAACTACAAAGGGAAGAACCCTATGACAAGAACTCAGTGGCGTA